>JBBGZY010000756.1:2400000-3600000 GCA_037952925.1 Lithobates clamitans
TGTAGGATTAAATTCATTGTTTGTCTTGTATAAAGTTGCGAGATGTGAGTGAAATTTATGGACTATTTTAACTGGATTACAAGTGTAAACATTTTTTGATAATTTCAAACGTATTGGTTTGAAAGATTTGTTAGTTGAATTTAATGCCCGAGCCAAATATGTACCTGGTTTATTTGTATTCATGTAGAAATTGTGTTTGGAGCGTTTGAGGGATTTATCAACTGACTCAGTGAGAAATAAATCGTATTCCAATCTAGATTTTTCCAGATGAGATTTTGTACTCTGAGATGGATTATCTTGGAATGATATGTAGGCTGCATTAAAATTGAGTTCTAGTTTTTTTGCTAGATTTTTGCGTTCCCGTTTAAATAGTGCCATTTGTCTTTGTATTGTACCACGCAAGACAGGCTTATGAGCTTCCCACAGTGTTATTGGGGAGATGTCTGTTGTATTATTAATTGATATGTATTCCTTTAAAGCTTGTTCAATGGCCATCTGACGTAGTGGGTGTTTGAGCATTATGTCCAGTAAGTACCACGTTGGGTCATGCGCTTTTGGTATGGCTGAGGCTATAGTAGTGTATACTGCATTATGGTCAGACCACAGAATCGGAATTATATCTGATGCAATAATTTCTGGTATCATTCCTATTGTCAGAAAAATATGATCTATTCTGGTGAAGGTTTGATGAGGGTGCGAGAAATAAGTGAATTTCTTTTTCATTGGGTTACTTTCTCTCCACGAATCTACCAGATTGTATTTGGAAAGAAGTTGAGAAAAAGGTAATCTAGAGTTTATTTTGGATGGTGTAAAAGGTGATTTATCTAGAAATGGGAGGAGGACCTGGTTCGAATCCCCACACATTATCACTGTTCCTATTTTGTGTGTATTAATCACTTGTAATATATGTGAGAGGAATGGTGTAGGTTGTTTGTTAGGAGCGTAGTAGGAAATCACTGTGATTGCTGTATCCATTATATAACCCATGAGTATCAGGTATCTACCTTCTGGGTCTTTAATTTATGATAAGGTGAATGGTGTGGATCGGTGAAATGCAATTAGAGTTCCCCTTTGCTTGGTACAGGCAGAAGCCGTGTAAATTTGTTGATAAAAAGGAGAAATATATTTTGGAGTAGAATCTTTGGTGAAGTGTGTTTCTTGGAGGCATACTATGTGAGCCTTCTTGTTATGAAAAGTACGGAAGGCTTTGGTCCTTTTTTGAGGGACATTTATTCCCTGAACATTCAGGGAAAGTATATTCAGTGGTGCCATGGCAACAGATCAAATAGTTTTGACTTACTTTTTGTTATGCAGAGCTGACTGCGCAGATCAACCTGTGTGGACTGAAGAGATGAATAGATAGAAAAGAAACCAGTGAATTCTGGAGTAAAGAGTATACAAAAAACATATGAGATTAGATGATACATTGTATAAATTATTTTTTGCAAGTAATCACAATTTACCCATGAAAGAGAGTAAATATCTCTCTCAGGGGAATAAGTGCCTTCGTCACACTCCCACATAATATGGTTGGGAGAATGAGGAGGGCTAATGGGGGTACACGGATCTTCCGCTTACAGGAGAGAAGTGCTATGTCAAAAGACATCAAAATGATGATTCATTAATTGGAGTGCAGAATATCGTTTTTGTTGAAATTATTTATTCCAGGGTGGTTGTATATGGTTAGTCTTGCCCTAGGCTAAATAATTCAGTTAGAAAGGTATTGTTAATGACTTTGGTATTGATGAAGATAGTTTGAATTATTTTGGGATTTTAACCCTTTTAGAGTAAACAATTACATATTTTATTCATATGTAACTGTTTAGATATGTTAACTCATAAAATTGAGGTTGTATTGCTTCAGATTAGAATAAACAAAAACATAATTCTAGGAACTAGTTAGGTAATAATATATTTGTTTTAAGAAAAGAAAGAAAAAGCTTCCATTACTTCTGGATTATTGAACATATTTGTCCTAAAAAATAATAAATCTATTGTTATTACCTGATAATATATAACTGAACAAGAATTTCCTTATTTCACTTATATATTCATATGCCCCGTACACACGGTCGGATTTTCCGATGGACAATGTCCGATCGGAGCGTGTTGTCGGAAATTCCGACCGTGTGTGGGCGCCATCGGACATTTTCCATCGGATTTTCCGACACACAAAGTTGGACAGCAGGAGATAAAATTTTCCGACAACAAAATCCGATCGCGTCAATTCCGACCGTGTGTGGCCTGTTCCGACGCACAAAGTGCCACGCATGCTCAGAAGAAATTCCGACACGGGACAGCTCGTTCTGGTAAACTTAGCGTTCGTAATGGATAAAGCACTTTCGTCACGCTGCAATGTAAAAAATGGTTTAATACAGCGCACTCTCTTCTTCTTTATAATGTGACAAGAATTAAGTCGTTTTGCTGCTCATATTCACACACACTTCTCACAAAGTTTGATTTGTGTTTTTTTAGTGGGATTCCCTCAATATATTGTTATTAGTTGTCACATCTGACAGTTTTATATTTTTTTTATATTTTTTTTTTGGTTTTTAAGCCTTTTTTTTTCTTTAATGTTTGGATTTTTTCCAAGGCTGATCTTTGTTCAATGTTATTTTTATTTTTACTCCAGAATATTTTTGTGTGTGTTTTGTGTGGCAAGTTACCCCAACACCATTGATATCTTTTATTATTTAATCTCCAGGAGATTTTTTGGTGTTGGTGTCCCTTGTTCATTTCACATTGTATATTAGAAATGTCCCTGAATCCTCACAAACAAACCATCATTTTTGAAGTAAAACACATAGGAGAGTATAATTCAAAACAAAAATCCTTTATTAAGGTATCAGAACCAAACAAAGAGGAAGGCAACACTGGATCAACAGGAGAAATTAGTGAAGCCTGGGACCCCCACGGCAGACATCAATTCTTAAACCTCAAAATTGGTGGCCTGAGGAGTCCATATATAAGGGAGGGCAGTCTGGTCCGGGATTCACAGAGACTTGGATAGCAGCAGATGACATCAGTGTCCCCAGGCTGTGGTACCACAAGAGGCTGCATCTTTTGGCCGACCAGACTGGATCCAGGGCAATCACTCTCTGGTCTTCCTTTCACACTTCCTTCCCGGCTGTGGCTGTGCAGTAGGAGATGTGGCAGGAGGAGGAGTAGGACCTGGAGGAGGACTGGGAGGACCTGGAGGAGGACTGGGAGGACCTGGAGGAGGACTGGGAGGACCTGGAGGAGAGGGAGGAGGAGGAGGAGGACCATCCCAAAGCTGTGTGTGAGGTGTAAGTTGGCCCCTCACACCTTTCTCCAGAGCCTCTGATATGAGGGCCTGACACATGGCTTGTTGGCCCTCCTCCATCCTCTGCATTTTATAGGCAATGAATGCCGCAAGGTTCTCCTGCCTGGTGTGGGGTGCTCCCAGGACCTCTGTAGCCCTCCAAAAAAATCTGATAGCCGCCTCCTCTAGGCTACTCCTCCTGCTGCCACTTTCTGTTTTCAGGGTGGGTGGAGGGACCTGCAGATCAGCCACCTCCTGGCTGAGACTTCCCTGTGTATGAAAAAGGGACATGGTTTTAGTTTTTGCATCATCAATCACAATCATAAATTAGTACTCCCAACTAACATCTAGGTAACATCATTGATTGGACAAGCAGAAATATTTAGAGGAATGCTATACCTGGCTCAATCTGGGCTCCTCCACATATGGCCTGGAAGGCCCAGGTTGGGCATCAGAAGCCTCAGCCGGGGGGGAAGGAAGCGTGGAAGGAAGACTTGAGAGGGATGGCCTGGGTTCAGTCTGGCCTGCCAGAAAGTGCAGCCTGTCATAGTACAACATCCTGGGGACATAGATGTCATCTGCTGCTCCGGATCTCTGTGAATCCAGGACCTTCTTGCGCTCCCTCAGATATGTGCTCCTCAGGCAACCAATTAAGATCTTTAAATAAGTGATGTCTGCCGTGGGGATCACCTGCTTCACAATTTCACACAATTGCTCCAGCGCTGCCTTCCTCTTTGCTTGGTTTTTGAAATGGGGGTGGGTAATCTCCCACAGACAGGGCAGCTCCCTTAGCATATCAATGAATAGTGACATGAAGTCAGTATCTCTCATTAAAATATCCATGTTCACTGCAAGACACAACACAAGACAAAGCCTAATGTCAGACCAAACTCTCCTAATCTTGTTACAATATAGGCCTCAATCTAGAAGCAGTATAGGCCCAAGTTTGTCTCTTACCTTCGTTCTTACGATCGGCGCGTCCAATGCTCCTTCCTCCGCTCACAGATCGTACGTAATACGCACGCGTGTTACGCTTTATACACACTGCGCATGTGTGTAACTCCGCCCGCCCCTGACGTTCTTTCTATTCTATTCCCCGCCCCTTTTCGTTCGGCGCAGTGGGGGAAGAGCATGATGGCGGAGTCACACCAGGTGCGTGCTAATTGTAGCAACGAGGAGGAGGAGGAAAGCCCGGATCCAGGCACGTCCCGATCCAGAAGGAGACGTTTTAAGGCCACAAATATGTCGTTTGGGGAGATGTTGGAGATGGTCGACATCATGAGGAAGTCCGACTATGATGGAAAATATGGGCCTTACCCCAACCCGAACATCCGAAAGGCCAAGATCATGGCGAAAGTGGTCAGGAGTCTCGAGCGGAATTTCGGGGTCCGAAGATCAAAAGATCAGCTCAGGAAGCGGTGGTCGGACCTGAAGTTGAGAGAGCCGGAGCAGTACCGAAAGATCCGGAGAGTGCTGCAAAAAAGTAAGTAGTTGTGCTGTGTTTCTATTCTTTCTGGCTTTATTCCGTTCGTTCTGCTCCATATGCTTTTATTAATTGTAACGTTTAAAATGGTCAAATTTACTGTTCATGGGCCCATTATTCGTTCGTATCAAACATTTTTCGTTCGGCCTCTAGAACACCATTGTTTAGGCCATATGCATTTTCCCACATTTTTTTGGGGCCTACTTGGATGCCAAATATTTGTTTGTGTAGATGGGTTTGTTACTAGAATGAAATGCAAACTAGATTGTGTGTAAGGAGAGGACACTGAGCAGCTGTTTTCACATCTGGACACTGGAGCACTAGTGTGGGACACAAGAACACCATTTTTATTAGGGGGGGCACACAGGAGCACCAGTGTATACTATAGGGGGGGTTACATGTGTGAAGCTTGTACAAAACAGGTAAAGTATTGCAGCTTGACAAAGGACAATAAAAAAAAGACATCTTTGAACTCGGCTAAAATAGACAATTGTACCCACTTCCAAGCAATGTTTCCTATTTCTATAGTTCTGCCATCAAATATCTGTGTGCTAAGTATACCATTTTTGTTTTACATAGGGGAGAAAAGACTCGGACACTCCTCATCCCAGGAGAACACAGACCCCCCCCCTCTGGAAGAAGGGGAACTACCCCAAACCCAAGATGCTGAGCAGGAGGAAGAAGAAGATGTGGTGGAGATTGGCACCACAAGAGGTGAGTGTCTGCGACCACAGACTCAGGTAAAAGAGATGGCTGGTGGCAGATTTTTGAGACCTTTTTTTTTGTTCTTTATCTCTTTTTAGGTGATCGTGATGTGAGGGAGAGAGAATGCTTTACATATGAAAGTGCCCAGATACTGATCGGGGAGATCATGGGGTGTAATCTCCAATTGCAAAACATCCAGCAACAAATACGTGATGTTATTACAAAAAATAATAACATCATTGATGTTTTGGGGCGAATTTAAACCCCACAAAATGACCGGTTTTCTGTAATTGCAATTTTTACAATGTTTTGAAAAGCCAAATTTGGAGGATGCACACAGTGTGCCAACATGTGCTATCTGCCATCACGGGAGATCAATGGACGCGTTTTGGGGGTGCAACCCCTTCTCAATTATAAAGTAGCGTTGAGGAAGGGCTTGCTCCCCCAAAACACGTCCCTTGATCCCCCCTGATGGCAGATAGCACATGTTGACATTCGTAAATTGGTGTGCATCTTCCAAATTTGGCTTTTCCAGGGGTGAGTTCCCCCCATCTGAACGCTATATCAAACCCAGTTCCTAAATACTGATGTCTGATATAGCCTTCAGGTTTTACCTAATGTGAACTTTGTAAGTTCTATTTTTTTGGCTTTCTTGTTGGTTTTACACAGGCCTGTTTTATCTGAAGTGTATATTTTGATTTTTCATAATGCTACTGCAAACATTTTAGACAACAAACATGTTGGTTTGTTTTAAAAACCTTTGGTAAATGCACATGTGATTGTGCAGGTATAAAAAAGTGCCTTACTCAAGAATGTGTGGATTATTGTCTCAACACTACAACACTTTTGGGGTGATGTAATTGTTGTTTTATGCACAAATGGGGGTTATTTCCTAAGGGCAAATACACTTTGCACTACAAGTGCAGGTTCAGTGCAGTTGCAAGTGCACTTGTAGTGAAATGTGTTTTTGCATTTAGGAAGTACCAGCCAACACTGTTTTTTATAAGGTTACCCAATCACGACATTTTCTGCACTCAACACATTTCTGTCAGGGTCAGCTAAAACAAACACAAGCAGTAAATGTCCACCAAGAATTGCTTTTGGTTGTTTTTTATTTGAAAAAGGTGTCACAGATTGTCTGGCATATTGATAGCCCCCCTACCCGCAAAGAACTCCAGGTATCGTAACCGGACATCACGGGCATTCAGGGAGGGCAAGCCAGGACGGCCGCTTTCAAGTGCCGTCATTGTGGAAGTATTTGGGATTCCGGCCTCAGGCCCAACTGAGCCAGCATAGTTGGCTGAATGTTTTCTTAAAAAATTATGGAGAACACAGCACGCCAGTATAATATGGTTCAGTTTATACTCCGCCATATAGATGGGTGTCAGAAATAGTCGGAACTGGCTGGCCAGGATTTCAAATGTGTTCTCCACCACTCTTCGGGCTCTGGCCAGCCGGTAATTAAAAACCCTCTGTTCCGGGGTGAGGGTCCTCATCGGGAATGGCCGCATCAGGTGGTCCCCCAGCGCAAATGCTTCATCAGCAACGAACACAAATGGGAGACCTTCAACATTGTCCTCTGGAGGTGGCAAGTCCAAACTGCCATTCTGGAGACGCCTGTAGAACTCCGTCTGGGCGATGACTCCACCATCGGACATCCGGCCATTCTTCCCCACGTCCACATACAAGAACTCGTAATTAGCCGACACCACCGCCAACATCACTATACTATTAAACCCCTTGTAGTTATAATAGTATGACCCCGAGTTGGGTGGTGGGACGATGTGGACGTGTTTCCCATCAATTGCCCCTCCGCAGTTAGGAAAGTCCCACCGCTAGGCAAAGTGGGAGGCCACAGTCTGCCATTCCTGTGGCGTGGAAGGAAACTGTTGAGGAAAAAAAAAAAACATTACTATTTTTTCACAGAAACCTGGCAAGCAGATTATACACAAATTATGGGGCAACCTCCAGATAGCATTTACTAAGGGGAATTTAACAACAACAAAGTATAAGGTACACCTATCATATTCCCCCTCCCCCCCTCTCATGGGCCATTTCTAACATTATAGGGGGGGGGGACTCTTGGACAGGTAACCCTCTTCACTTCATTGAGAGATGAATGCCTAAATACAGGGTATTACTTGGAACAGCCCCTCCTTAGTTACACTATTGGCAGCCCACTGGACAGGTAAGAAGTGTCATAATACAAAGATATAAATACACATTGTACACATTTGAGCACATTTGGACATTCTGCTATTACCTATCAAGATCATAATAGGATACAAGAACTTTAAACAGTACCATTGGAAAGTATTCAGGCAGGCCCTTGCACTACATGCTTTGGGGAATTCATCCATAAATCTGAGCACTAAAGAGATGGGTATAGTGTGTATGGGTTTGGCAAAGTCAGCAGATAGATGATTGAGGATAGAGAATTGTGATAAGCTGACTTAGCAGTTGGGGGAGGGAGGGTTACCAAAAATTTGGGGACACCACAAAAAAAAGCCTCTGGCCCTCTGCCTGAATTTAAATCCAAAATAACATTTCCAAACATTTTAGAGGGTGTTTGGGGTAAAGCACTACTATGGAGCTGATAAAATACATTGTTAAGTGACTACATGATGTGAATATAGGGCAGGGGACACCATGCTGGGGAGGTTATTGAAGGGCAAATATGTATGAAGGACATAAAATAATAATGACATAAAAATCCAGCATGCATGAGGACAAAGGGGACATTCACAGCATATTACAATCATGGTAATTAGGGAATGAGGAAAGAAATACAATATATTAGCAAACATTCAATACAATAAAATGTGATATTAAAGGATAAAAATCTTACCTTCATATACTCCTTCTGTAGGACCTGGATGATGGCAGAACAGGTCTCTGGGATAATGATCCCCAGAGCCTGGGGGGAGATGCCTGTCGAGAACTTGAGGTCCTGCAGGCTTCTCCCTGTGGCCAAATACCGCAAGGTAGCGACCAACCTCTGCTCCGGAGTGATGGCTTGCCTCATGCAGGTATCCTGCCTGCTGATATAGGGGGTCAGCGAAGCCAACAAACGGTGAAACACGGGGTTCGTCATCCTGAGAAAGTTCCTGAAATCATCAGGATTATTCTCACGGATCTCACGGAGCAAAGGCATATGACAGAACTGGTCACGCTGAAGCAACCAATTCTTGGTCCATGAACTCCTCCCCACCCTGTTCATGGACTGGACTTGTGTCAAGGTCAGGACCCCAACACCAAGCCCCCGCACAGCACGAACTCTACGAGGAGTATGCATACGAAACATGGCTATAAAACGGTCGGCTGCTCAGAACGAAGTAACAGAACGCACTGAAGAACAGCAAGGCCTGTGAAGAGCGACCTGAAAACCAGTAACGAACGAACAAGAATACAGTGACTAAAGTCACGCGGAACTTGCTTGCACGCACTGAAGAGCAGATACAAATCCACAAGCACAAACTGAATGGCAGAAAACGATCTGAAAGCCACGAGTCTGAAAAAGCGCGAATCGTCTCTCACCAAACTTTTACTAACACGAGATTAGCAAAAGGAGCCCAAAGGGTGCTGCGCTTGGTTCTGAACCGGCCTTTTCTAGTCTCGTCGTACGTGCTTGATGTCACCGCGTTCTTGGCGATCGGAAATTCCGACAACTTTGTGCGACCGTGTGTAGGCAAAACAAGTTTGAGCCAACATCCGTAGGAAAAAAGCCGAGGATTTTGTTGTCGGAATGTCCGATCAATGTCCGACCGTGTGTACGGGGCATAATAGTTGTTCCGTGGACAGATTCTCCCACCTGAGCTGTGGATCTCTGCAACTCCTCCAAAGTTACCATGGGCCTCTTGGCTGCTTCTCTGATTAATGCTCTCCTTGCCAGGACTGTCAGTTTAGGTGGACGGCCATGTCTTGGTAGGTTTGCTGTTGTGCCATACTCTTTCTATTTTTGGATGATGGATTGAACAGTTCTCTGTAAGATGTTTAAAGCTTGGGATATTTTTTTTATACCCTAACCCTGCTTTAACCACTTACGGATGACCGACAGCACATATACTGCCAACGTACCTGTACATCGGTTGTGCATGAGATCTGTAGAAGAATACATATTGGCCTAAACTGATAAATACATTTTGTTTTTTATGGTTTTTTTGGATATGTATTATAGCACAAAGTAAAAACATTGTTTTTTTTTTCAAAATTGTCAGTCTTTTTTTGTTTGTAGAGCAAAAAATAAAAACCTCAGGTGATCAAATACCACCAAAAGAAAGCTCTATTTCTGGGAAAAAAGGACATCAATTTTGTTTGGGTACAACGTCGCACGACCCCGCAATTGTCAGTCAAATTGACGCAGTGCCGTATCGCAAAAAATGGTCTTGTCATTAAGGGGATAAATCCTTCCGGGGCTGAAGTGGTTACTTCTCCACAACTTTATCCCTGACCAGTCTGGTGTGTTCCTTGGCCTTCATGATGCTGAGTGTTCACTAAGGTTCTCTAACAAACCTCTGAGGGCTTCACAGAACAGCTGTATTTATACTGAGATTAAATTACTCACAGGTGGACTCTAAATACTAATTAGGTGATTTCTGAAGGCAATTGGTTCCACTAGATTTTAGTTGCACGGCACACTTTTAAGATATTTATTTGTAAAATATTTTGAAAACCATTTTTTTTTATTTTGTTTCCACTTCACAATTATGTGCCACTTTGTGTTGGTCTATCACATCAAATCCCAATAAAATACATTTACGTTTTTGGTTGTTGAAGAGAATCAAACGATATTTCCGTATACCTGACAAGATGAGCTAGGTATAATCACAGCAATTACCACACTCACAAGACCCTCTCAGTTCTGAGGAGATAACTTCTTGGTGAACGCAAAAAGAGATGATGCAGAGATTATGTTCAAAGCTATCTGATTTATTTCTGGACGGGTATACAACTTATATACGTTATCATTAACCAATCATTATATGGAAGATGGGCGTGGTTAATACAGAGGTGTGCATTTCACATCATTACATATCATTACATATCATTATATATGCCATCTGCTTTCATGACTCATAGTCATGAGTCCTGCTTCCCTGTTTCATGTCTCATTACACAGGAAAGGTGGCCCAGACGTATTGAGCCACAATTCTTTATTTAGACGGTACAGAATAAAGCTGCTTACGCATGCTATATTTTCTTATATGTATGCTTTATAGAAAACCTGTTATAAAGCTGAAAAACAGAACTAGTCGACTTTAACTAGAGTCTGAATATGCCTGTTAAGATATATGAATTCATATGACTCTATGGCCGCACAAGATGGAGTCACCTCTGTTCAGTCATATTACTACAATCCCCTCTTTCAGACACGAAGGTCACAAAAGTGACGAAGGTGACTGACTTCTCTGCATTGTGACACACACATAAAAAACTCAAAGCAGGCACACAGAAACAATGCCAGAAGCAAAGTCACTATAATACACACAACAATATCCTTGATCCAGGAAATACTCCATTGAAACCAAACCATCCCACGTTACCCAGGGGTTTCCCAAGTAATTATTTAGCCTTTTCATCATGTCAATACCCCCTCTGGTTCCTGAGGGGAACCATGCCCAGGTCATGTCCTTTTCCAAAAACAATGACCTGGCATAACGGTGGTTGAGGGGGAACTTAGGATTAACACCAGCCTTGAGCAAGTGACGTCCCTCACTGTCCCCGAGAATTCCCATTATCAGGACCAATGAGGCCAAGTAACACCATCCCTTGGGATCACTCGGAATCCATGGATGGCATGTCCTTCCACAACAAATGTACTTGCTGTTGCCCAAGGCTAGTGGCTGTCTGCTAAGGACCCGTTGGGCACCTTCAGAGAATCCTGCAAGGGCAAACTGTGAGAGTAGCCTAGCCATCTCAGTATGGGGGTCAGAGGTATGCATGAAGGTATATATAGTGTGATGTAGGGCGTATTCTAAGGTGTCAAACACTGTGGAGTTCCCTCAGACTTTGAATACACATCCCCTCTATGTCTAATGAGTGTGTTATCAGTGGTGTTGTCAGGTGGGCCACACATAACCTTAAGGGCCCCCCAGAACACAGAGGCTGGTGGATGAGATGTGAACCAATGCATATATAGTAGAGTGCTCATGCCAGCATCCCTCCAAACATTATCCAACAGCTGCAGATTCACACCATCTTACACACTGAAGTGGTCGAGCACGTCCTGGGCATACTACAACAACAATCCCAATATGCCCACGAAGCTCACTCAGACCACCACACTAAATATGCAAAAATAGAAAACAATAAACATGTAATCTCAGCTGCATAGCAATTCCCCATAGAACGCAAAAGGGAGGAAGGGCCGTGACAGTCCATAAAAGCATGTGGGAGGGGCATGACAGCTTTTAGGCCAAATAAAAATAGTCCCAAAGAAATACACAAAAAAAAGTCTCTTGGATGGCTTCTGATTGTCCATTAATTTCACAAAAAAGGAAGGAAAATGAAATGTCCACATTATAAATCTTATTCTCCTCAACATTTCCCGAAACCCTTGGTTCAATTCTGTGATCATTCGTATATACAGACATGAATTCTCTACCCCAAAACACTGCCTCTTTTTAAGGACAGAACTTGATATCCACAGACAAACTGGAACTAATGCGTTGGGCTAGACCTGGGTCTTCGGGCTGGCACATCTGGATCTCTCTCATGTGGTGCTCACTGGAATTTTATAAACCTCAGTGTTAGGAATGTAGATGGTCTAGGGGTATATAGACCCTTGATACCTCTGACTAAGATGTGACTTCCAATCCCCACAGGCCTGTGAGATTAGCACCATTGAGACAATGATAAAAAACAATGACAAGGTCTCTCCGAGCAAATCTAATCTTTATTCTTTCTCTGTGTATTTAAAGGGGGTATTATCAGAAGGTACAGCCCTCTGAACATCATACAGATTGTCCAATCAAATACAAGCAAAGTCTATGACAAAATCATGTTTTACAAGAAATTGGAAAGCAACTTATCAGAAACGAAACTAGAAAATAGATAGCAGGAACAATAGGCAGTACATGCACACAGCTGTTTGTGAAATGGAGTACAAGAAAAACACAAAATGGAAACTGATTATTATAAAATGTATGCAGGTAATCTAAATATCCCTTCAATCCCCTCTTAGATCATATAAGATGATCTCTACATTCTATGTTGTGTTTTAATACTTCTTTGGGATTGTGGCATAGATTGCCTGGTGATTCTTCATGTATGTCGTGTAAGACAGAACCTTATCATCAGGAGATTGAATGCGTGCAATTATGCAGGTACAACACTTAAAACAGAGGTAAAGAATTAGAGCAAGGATAAATATCATAACAATGACAAGGACAATGTCCAATCATGAAAATATACCTCCAAGCCCAAATCCTGCATTGTCAAATGGGCTTCATGTTTTAGTAATGTCCCTAGCTTCCTGCTGGAGCTGGCTTACTTCTTTTCGGTGTTGTGCAATAATATCATAGTAGTCAGGCACCTTGGCACTTGTATTAGAGATCCAAGTACAGCATTCGTAGTCCTCAGTCATTTCACATAAACCTGTGAGAACTGCACTCATGCTTTCTATAGCCAACTCATGTAGTTCTAGCTGTTTTCTAATTGCTCTAGTTTCTATGTTTAACATAGCATTGTCATCTAAATTCCTCTCTATTATCTCATCCAATATACTTGAATAATTGTTCAACCTTTTCATCATGTCTATACCCCATCCTGTCCAAGAAGGGAACCATGCCCAGGCCATATCTTGTTTATAGAACAATTCCCTTTTGTCTTTGTGTTTGAGGGGGTATCTGGGGTGTATACTGGTCTCTAGGGGATG
This sequence comes from Lithobates clamitans, assembly GCA_037952925.1. Classification (NCBI taxonomy): domain Eukaryota; kingdom Metazoa; phylum Chordata; class Amphibia; order Anura; family Ranidae; genus Lithobates; species Lithobates clamitans. The sequence goes on from JBBGZY010000756.1 coordinate 2,413,348, forward strand.
TCCCCTTTTATCATCCCCTACCACTCCCATGACAGGTACCAAGGATGCAAGGTAACCCCATCCCTTAACATGGAGGAGCACTCAGGGATAATACACTTTCCCACAACATACATAGATACTTTGTCCCAGTGCAAATGGTCTCTCAGCAACAAATTTTGTGAGTGTAATTGTCCTGTGTTGCGATTATAAATTGGTGTAATATATCACCTACATTATCAGAGAAGGAGGGAAAGTTAGGCAAAGTACGGTTTAGCCCTGGGTCAGATACTTGAAACAGTGAGCAGGCAGGGGCAGAGCCTCTGGATTCGCACATGGAGATGTTAAATACCTGCTGCAAGTGGAGGGGTTATTCTGAGTCTCATTCCCTAATTCAAAACACCAATCAGGGGAATGACTTTTACCTGCTATTGGAAAGGTAACAGTGTTGTTTATGTACAGAGTGGATATGTTAGTTAAGAAGACAGGCGGAGTCTTGTTGAGGAAGGAGGAAATATTTAAAGGTACAGCCAAAAGAGGGATTCTGGCTGTCGTAGGATGTAATTTGCAACAAATCCAACATTCTCCATACCCTGATTTTTGAGCATAAGCATACTTAAATTTTAGCAAAAGCATCTTATCAGTAAAACTATCTCCAATTTCTCTCTTTGTTCTAGCTTGTGTCACTGTAATGTTCTATTGTGTGTGTGTGTTCCCACAGATACTTTTAATTGCACCCAAATCTTTAGGGTGGTAGATACAGTTAGTGATGATCCAGGTGGGTAGGAACACTATCAGAGAGATCAGGATCAGGAGGCAAAATGCCTTGCCAGAAGTCTGCGGTGAAATAAGCAAGGTCATCTTCTCTGGCCAGACCTGCTTTCCCAGTAACTCCTCCTTCGTCTGCTTGGACTTCTGCTTGAGGGCCTCCTGTATCCAAGATCTCCTTCATGCTCTTGGGGCTATAGGCAACCTTTTTCACTCGGCTGGCATGGATTCAGGACTGGCAATTTTCCACCAGGATAGCTGTTCTGGTCACTGCAACCACCGTAGTAGGAGGTCCGAAGGGATACTCTTGCTTCTTATTTCTGTTCAGCTGTTGGACCACCACAGTGTCTCCCACCTTGAATGGGTGAGTATCTTCCTGTGAAGAAAAAGGAGAGGTGCGAGCAACATTTCTTTCGACTGTATCCAATGTTTCAACCAGTTTTCTTACATATTCTTCCTGTATTAAGTCTAAATCTCCCTTTTCTATCATTAAAGGTGCTCTGGCCCATGGGGTGGGGAAAGGTCGACCCATCAAAACTTCAAAAGGTAAATACCCTCTTGTCTTGGAAGGGGTCGTTCTTATTTCTGCCAGGACTGCTGGGAGGACCTTCTTCCAGTTGGCAAGCTTCCTCCTGTGGCCTTTCTTATTTTGTCTTTTATTGTTCTGTTCATTCTTTCTACTGTCCCTTAGCTTTGAGGGTGGTAGGGAATGTGAAACTTCCATTCTATCTTGAGAGTTTTTACCAGGTCCTAGCAGACCCTGGCCATGAAAGCTGGACCATTGTCTGAGTTTATTCGAAGTGGGCATCCCCATCGAGGAATGATTTCCTGAGTGAGGATCCTCACTACTGTTTGTGCATCTTCTTTTGTAGTTACAAAAAGTTCAACCCATCTTGAGAACATGTCCACAATTACCAAAAGCTATTCCCGTCCTTTACCTAGTTTGGGCATGTGTGTGAAGTCAATCTGCAAATGTGTAAAAGGAGTTGTTGGATATATCAGGTGTTCATGTTTGGCCTTGTGTGTGTTGTTTGGATTGTTCTTGATACATGTAATGCATCTACTTACATAATACTTTACCAGCAAGATGCATTCTGTGATATAAAAATCTCTACTCAGAAGATCAGCCGTGACCTGTATACCTGCGTGGCCTATTCCGTGGTACTGTGAGATGAAGAGTGATGCACTTGTTGTTGGTATACATGGTTTTCCCTCTTTGCAGAGAAGTCCAGTTTTTGGATCTTTCTGCACACCCTTTTTATCCCAGTCCCTTAACTCACAATTTGATGCATAATCCTGAAGATCTGCAAGTGACTGTTCAAATGGGGAAAGGTCAGGTATCAGCATAGAAATTTGGATATCTGCTGTCTGTGAGATAGCAGCTTGTTTAGCAGCAAGGTCAGCCAGAGCATTTCCCCTGGCTATCTCTGTCTGTTGGCCTGTGTGTGCCCTGCAGTGTACTATAGCCAGCGTTTTAGGTAGCTGGATAGCTTTTAGCAGTGACATTACCAAAGAAGAATGTTCTTTCCATCTGCTGCCACAAAACCACGCCTACTCCATATCACACCGAAGTCGTGTACCACACCGTACCCATACTTAGAGTCAGTCTAAATGTTTACATCCTGACCTTCAAAGAGCTGGCATGCTCTAGTGAGTGCAATTAATTCAGCAGCTTGTGCTGATTGATTTGGGATAGGCTTGGCCTCAAGTATGACATCTGGAAGCTGCACAACTGCATACCCTGCATGGTATGTGTGATCATTTGGCCTAGAGCAAGAACCATCAACAAAAACATTCTGTGTATCTGGCAGTGCTGTGGAAGATATATCAGACCTGGGTGAAGTGTCTTGGTGAATGAGGTTTATCCAGTCATGTTGTGGCATGACCTCATCCTGTTCTCCTTTTAATCCTAAAAGGGCGTTTAAGATTGACACTGGGCCTGCAGTGGGAGAAGCATATTTGATGTGGATTAGACAACAAGATCATCTCATAGCCGCACAACCTCGGAGCAAACATGTGCTGTTACCATTGCATTTTTCAAATACACAAAAGCATTGCACATTTCATCTGACCATTTTATACAGTCTGGCATGTCTGAACCTGTGGCTTGTCTTAGGAGATTGTCATAGTAGAAACAGTCAGGTATCCATTGGCGGCAGTAACCAATCATACCAAGAAAGGTGAGGATGTCTTTCTTAGTAAGTGGGCGGGGCAGACCCACAAGAGCCACAGCTCTTTTGTGACTGACTTTCCTTTCTCCTTTTGAGAGTACAAAACCAAGGTATTCAAACGTTTCCTGTCACCATTGCAACTTTTTCTTTAAATACCTTATGACCACTTTTAAAAAGACATTTCAAAAGATCCCTCCCATCTTCCAGGACGGCCACCCGATTAGAACTGCAAAGTAGGAGGTCATCCGCATACTGCAGCAGGGATGAACAGTGTCTTGGTATCCAAGCTCTGAGAGTAGTTTGGAGGACAACGGAATAGACTGCAGGGGAGTCTATAAAGCCCTGGGGCATTCTACACCATGTAAGTTGGCATTTTTTTTAAGCAAAAAGCAAAGATTGGCTGTGTCTCCTCAGCCACATGGACACTAAAAAACGCATTTGATAAATCAATCACTGAAAAATACTCTGCATCGGATGGTATGGCGGTAAGTATTGATGCCACATCAGGCACTATTGGGGCAATCGGTACCACTAGGCTATTGATGGCCCTTAGGTCTTGTACGAACCTATATTCACCATTTGCCTTCTTCACCGGGTTAATGGGAGCATTGTAGGGTGAGACAATTTCCCTTAAGATTCCTTTCCTTAAGAAATCCTCGACTATTGACTGTAAGCCATCCTCCTTTTCTTTAGCTATGGGGTATTATCTGTGATATACAGGTTGGGCCCCTGGTTTTAAGGTGGCTTTGTAAGGTGTACAAGGGCTAAATCCCACATCCAGTAAATTTTCTGCCCAAACTGCCTCCTCTATTCCTCCCTCAATCACATCTTCTGTCAAGGAGATGGATGGAAAAGGGTGAGGATGTTTATCCTATCAGATTCTACATATAATCCTCCTTGCTTTGTGACTTTCATTGTAATTCACAGTTTTCCTAGTAAATCTCTGCCCAAGAGATTCACTAGACAGCCAGGTATTATTCTAAAACAGTGTTGAATCACTGATCCCATTCCAGTCGAGTCAATGATTGCAAGGGGTGGTGTTTTAAAAGTTTTGGTCAGTACCCCATTTATTCCCATTGAAGGCTCAGCATTTGTGACCTCTCCTCTATAAAAATCCTTGCTAATTGTACTGCATGTGGCTCCAGAGTCGAGTACATAAGGGGTTAATTTTCCATTCACATGCAGTGAAATGATTGGATACTCTTGATAAGAGTGAGAGATAAGGGTAAATGCTGGGATACAACCTTCAGGGCAGCTTCATTGTTGTTGTTGATGTTGTTGCCAGGTGATGGGAAACTTTACATTGTGTTGCTGTGAATTCTGCTGTTGTTGTGTACCTGAATTTTGTGGGGCTGCATGTGAGGCAGGGGGTCCTGTGTTAGTCAGTTATTGTTCATAGTAAGGACACTGTACCTTTCAGTGTCCAGGATCTCCACAGTTGAAACATCCTTTTTGTCTCTGTGTGTAACCCCCTCCCTCTCTATCCCCTCCTCTGTTCTGTCCTCTCTTTTTATAAAAGTTTCCCTTTGATTTCCTGAGAGATCATTTTGGTAATGTGTCTGCAATGGTGTTTGCTTAGGAATGTCAAAATAATCCTGCAGCAACCTTCTCTGTCAGAAGGATGTAGCCCAATCTGATATTTGCTGTCTTACTGTAAGTGCATGCTTAGGGCCAAGGTTGCTGATGTCTGTATTAAGAGACTGTGCATGTTATCCTGAACACTAGGTCCCGCCTCTTGTGTCCAAACTTCTATAAATCTTTTCCAGAATTCTAACACAGATTCTGCTGGCTTTTGTTTGCAAGCTACGGCCGTGGGTAGGGAAGATTTGTTTGTGAAAGCTCTCTTCATTTCAGCCTCTACCTCTTCTTGCTGCGTGTCCTCATGTGATGAAGTCCTTCGTGCAGCTTATGATCTGGTTGTGGAATGTAAGGGGGAGGAGTCAGGGCACAGGGTATAGGCATAGAGAATGTTGATTTACCCTTAAATTTACCATTCCATGACTCTGCTAAACCCATCATGGACAATGTTTGGGCTAGGATGCTATAGGGAGCCTTGGTCCAGCCGGGGATCTCCACAGCATGCATTTTTATTTACATCTTTATTTTTCTTTCTAAAGATTAGATTCTTGTAGATACTGAGTCTTTTATTTCTTGGCAAAATGCCAATAAGCACTCCTTATGGCCAGAGGTTCCCCTGATCACAAGCAAGCTTTGTACGTTATTACTTTTCTTATTTTTATAACCAAACAATTTTTATTTATATTTCAATTTTTTTGGCAGAGTGCCAACAGGTTCAAACAGTACTTTCATTTGCGGTAGTACTAATGCCGCAAACAATTCCCCACTATCTTTTACGGTTAGTGAGATATTATGTCAGGTCACCTTGAGGCTAGGTGACAGATTCACACCGTTGGGATCAGGAGTGCACCGCAAGGTAGTGGACCCTATGGCTGACTGCTGCGGATGGGAGTCAGGGTGGTAAGGAAGGCAGGGCCACTGGAACACCAGCACAGATGCCACTGGGGTTAGAGCGTAAGATTCCCTGGGGCGCGGAGTCTAAGAGCAGGTGTTAACCAGGGCCTCTAGTGGTGAGGATGGACTGGGCTGCAACTGGCTCCAGGTCGCGACCCCCAGGGTCCCCCAGCTCACACCCACAGTAGGCAACAGGAGGATAGGGATAGTAAGGGAATAAGCCAAGGTCGGGGCCCCAAGCAGACAAGGACAACCGAGTTCACGCCAAGGTTTAGGGTCACAGGCAAACAGGGATAGTCGGGGACACGCCAAAGGTCAGGGTCATGAGCAGACAGGAATAGTCAAAAACAGGCCAAAGTCGGTAACTGGAATCAGACATTCAGAGAGGAAACACAACAAGTACACACGAAAGCTAACACACAATGGTTGATCAGCACTGCTGGCTTGCAGTGCACAGGTTAATATAGGGTTCCCTGATAGGGCCTGGGGTGGGGCTATGCTTAAAGGAGAGGTTATAAAACCAGCCAGGTGTGAGTGGCTGCCCTCTTAGTCTGAACACATGAGGAGAAGGTAAGCTGACAGAGAAAGATTACTGCATAACCATGACAGTACCCCCCTCTTATGAGGCCTCCCCCTCCCCCACCTGGGCCCTGGCTTAAAGGGAAACTCCAGATGAAACCTCCTCAACAGACAAGGCGCAAAGATCTCAGATGCAGTGATCCAAGACCTCTCCTCAGGACCAAACCCCTTTCCAATGTACGAGGTACTGAAGAATGCCTCTATGGCGCCGGGAATCCAGAACTTGACTAACCTCATACTTAAGATTATTCTTAGAGACCGAAACTGAGGTAGGGAGAGGACGAGAGGCCTTTTTGAGGGCTAAAGGCTTCTTAGAAATGGGTAAAGGCATAAGAAGACCATCAGGAGTCTGAGCAGGGTCCCCCAGACCCTTAAAGATGAGCTGGACATCCAGCACAGGATCATCAGACTGGGCATCCCTGAGACCAGATTGGTTAGAAAAGTGATGTGTCACAGAAGTCAAGCTGGATAGCTTCACTGGGCATAGGCTGAACTGGTGCAGAGGCTGACTGAACAGCATTGCCAGGTGCAGCGACCACCAGAATCGCATCACAGGGTGTAGCGACTGTGGAACTGGTAGACTAGTCAGCCTGGGTGTGCGTCCAAAGGGGTCCAGGAACAGGCAAAGGTAAATGACCATGCAAACTGGAGTGAATGATCGGCTCAAGTTCACAGATGGGCTCCTCATCCAGAGTACCACATGACCCAGAGAGTGCCTCAGCCTGACTGATGCAGGAGACTTCCAGAAATCGCTATATGCAGCGGGCAGAGCAAAAGATACTGGGATGGTGGCAACAGTAGGTTTCTCTTTTGGGGCAACCTTGAGTGGGCAGGAAGAGGAACAGGAGGAACCCCAAGCCAGGATCCGTCCAGCAGTCCAGTCAATGTGTGGAGAATGTAACCGTAACCAAGGAAGACCTAATATGATAGAAGATGAAGCCTTAGGTAAGACAAGGAAGGATATCCACTCCTGGTGGAGTGTCCCTTAACATCTTAACAGGGAGGGTCTGGAAACGGATAGGACCCCCTGAGAGAACAGTGCCATCAATCGCCAAGACCACCAATGGCGTTGAAAGGGGCAAAAGGGTAAATCTCATGGAAGATGCAGTTTCCCAATCCATGAAATTGGCAGCGGCTCCGGAACCCAGATGTGCCGAGACCGAACGAGAGGAAGCACCGACATGGTTATAAAGAGAAGGTAAGCTGACAGAGAAAGATTACTGCATTACCATGACATATTAGCACTTGAACCCTATTGGCAAAAAGCCAAATATTCAAATTTTGCACCCGACTTCCCCTGCGCAAGAGATGTCAGTAGCAAAAAGAATTATTCAAATAGCATGTTTTGATCAAAAGTTATCCTCAGAGTATCCTGCCGACTACACCAATTTATGTATTACCTTAAGAAAGTGTTAACACTGCTACTACGCTCACTATCTTACCAAATAGGCAAATAAGGATTAAAGGTAAAACATATGTTATTTATTGTAAAGTTAATACGATACAGGTTATATCTTATAGTTTAGAGTCAAAGTATTCATATGTAAATCATTAAGAGAAAGCATCAATACATCACCAGATATTGTAGCATCACTCTACATTTCGATTGGGGAACTTCCATCAATCACAAAAAGGAGTCGGGAGTTCACCGCAAGACACGTCTGATGCCTTTTATTTGAGTCCCATTATAACACACTGCAGTGGAAGGCGTCATCTTACCTTACGACGCTTGACAAATTCCACACAGACAGATTACAAATTATCTTATGACTTCTACGGCGATAGGAATATAAGCAAAGAGATCGGGTTTTGTCTGGCACACCTTATCAGACTTTTTCTTATAATTACAGTACTGTATAAATCATAGACTTCTCAGAGTCTTAAGGACTTCTCAGAGCCCTCTAAAGCCCTCCCAGAGCTTATCTCACTGTTCACCCAGAAACAGCTGCTACTGCTACTCAAAGCAGTCTTAACTCATTAAAGCTTCTCAGAGCAGTTAACTTATCGAGGTCCCTTTAAAGGAATTGACCTTTAAATAGAAGTCACAACAAGAGAAAAATAGATATAAATTCAACTCACCGGACTTATTATGATCGATCTCGGACGAGCACCCAAACTGTTAGGAATGTAGATGGTCTAGGGGTATATAGACCCTCGATACCTCTGACTAAGGTGTTACTTCAAATCCCCACAGGCCTGTGAGATTAGCCCATTGAGACAATGATAAAAAACAATGACAAGGTCTCTCCGAGTAAATCTATTCTTTTTCTTTCTGTGTATATAAAGGGGGTATTATCAGAAGGTACATAAGCAAACATAAGTAAAGCATGCAGGAATGAAAATGTTTCTCAGCAAGGGTTTTCATTATATAGATTCAATATTTTTAACTGAACATTTTTCCAAATCCAGTATTATAGCAGAACTTCAACAAAACTTAAACCCCTTTAGTTTTTTCTATTCCCAGGACCCAAGTGGCTCCGAAGGACTTAGAACAGAACATTTTACCCAAACACATATTCTGACTCAGAAGTCTCCCAACTTTGCAAATATGTCTGATCATTAGCAACAAACAAAACATTGATGAATAAACAACATTACATCTTTAACACTTCATGATTGACACTGGGAATTCAAAAGGTAAATATCCAGATTAGTCATTCTGATTGCTATTTCAAACACATCCTTCCCATCACATTTTAGTACCCCATGGGCTCAATTTATGCAGCAATGTATTTTGATCCTGGTTACTTAATTTCAGTAACTCTTCAAACATTTTTCCTAAATTTCACCCTTCTGTTACCAAAATCCCTGTGCATTCATTAAACACAATATAACCACTTTCTCATTCCACATTCATTTGGCCAACCCATCCACTCTCCATTTTTTCCATATTTTCGCTTTGAACACCTTTAAACACCTTAATATTTTTCACTAGTGCATAGGATTACACAACCTTAAAGTCACTTTCTTTTTCTTTACCAACCACAATTCATCTGGCATAGTGCCTGGAATATATAACTTCCTCATTCTTAGCATAGATATACTTCCCAATTATAATATTCTTACTTGTATTTGGTTAAATAGACATTTTAAAATCCCCAATAATTGTTAATACAGCCTAAACACAATTAAAAACATTTGCACAAATATAGCACATTTGCTGTTTTTAGAAAAAAACACTTTTTAACTTCAATAATGTACAGATAGGCAACTACATCTAAAACAGTCCTTAAAGTCAGACTCTACCAAAATAATCAAAACACCCTATACATAAATTGAAATGCTGCTTTTAAAAATTTGTATCTGATCAGTTTACTCAAAAAAAAAACATTTGGTACCAGCGCATACATGTAATTTATTAGTGACATGTCACATTCCCCTTTTAAAGTTCCCAATTAACTATGCATTGGGCATGGGCTTAATATGTACCCAACACATTTCATGAATAGACTGACAATAGTTGCAACATTTTAACAATAAACATGTATAACATTTTAAATCTATATAGATAACTCTTCTCAATTAAATCCTTCTTTGACATTTATTCTCTAGTCCAGCAAGTCTCTCTAACTCGCTAAATATGGAATGCAAATATAGCAGTATGCTCTCCACAAAAGTGGTGAAGGCCTAGTCGGTGGTTTGATCCCCTCTTCCACCTGAAGCAAAATAGCAGATCTCTGCGAGCAGATATATACCTCCGTGCATTGTGCTAAACAATACTTTGGACAGGAGGAATCACTCAAATAGTAACTTGTCCTTGTCCAAATCCGCAATTCAATCCTCTTAAAGCACCACACACAGATGAGTACCCTACTCTGTCCCTCTCACCTGCCCACTTTAGCAACGCTCTCTGTCTTGGCAGGATCATAGGACATATATCAACTACCCAACAATCCATCTGCATTCAGAAGAAAAAACAACTTGTACTCTAAATTGGAATTCCAAGACAAGGCAAAAACTCACATACACATAAAATAAGGCATTTCTCTCTATTAACAACAACTTTCCCTTACCTAGGTGACTGTCTTATGAAACTGTGAACAGCGGCGACCTCAAGGATTGCCACTCATCACAGTCCACAAACAGTCCATGAAACAGAGACAATCGTGGGAGAAGTGTTTAAACATGTTCTCCCGCCGATGATCTCCGCACACTGAGAATCCTCACTGATCGACACAGAAACGGTCAGTCCATAAATCTGCGATCTCAGCGCTTCACTGGCGATCCGCATCAGAATTCACACCCCCAAACTCACCAGCTCAGAGGTGGAAAATCGGGGAGTGAAGAGGGAATCTGGGGGATCTGAGGGGGAAGGAAGAAGATTTTTTAACTTCCCTCTACCTCATTCAGTTCCCCCAAAACAATAACCATGTCCCCCTGTCAGTGTACCGAGCAGCAACAATTATCACTGCCCAATAAACCGACATCTCAGTGTTTCTGTGAATCTCTGGTACCGTAATCCCGCAAAGTCTCACGAGACCCCAGCATCAGGGGCTGCTCATTGCATGAGGTGGGGTGCTTTCAACAAGGGTTCTAGCCTCCCCACCATCTCTCTCTCTTTTTCCCCTTGGTTGAACCTTTTCCTGCACAAGCAGGTTTTGGTGCCTCCCCTCGAAGACTCGGTCTCACAGTCCTCTTCCCCTACATCAGATATGTCTGGTGCAGTAGAGACACCATGTCCCGATGCCCCCTGGGAATCAGCCCCCACCACCTTCTGTACCTGTTGCTGAACAGTGATCTGCACTGATCTGCCCATTTCACCGTCCCACCTGTACCGACTCATTATAACTTCAGCAAACTACAATAAACAAACAAACAGGGTATATTTACACAAAAATCCTTATCTTAACAACACCTTTTATCTGATAATCCAAATTAAACTAGCTGTGACACTTTAACTTCCTTTTTTTAAACAAAACTCTTTCTGTTTTCGTTTACTAAACTGCTTAAAACCTCCTGTCTCGACTGTCCTTTAAAATTGTTCCTCAAAGATACTTCATGATCAATACATACATGAAATGTCCCAACATTCAATGCCCCCTTTAAATCTCAAACAACTCCGACTGCTAACTTCCCATTTTTAAAACTATTTTTCTCCTCTTTTTTTTCTTTCTTTCTCTATGTGTCAGTTTTAAAACAGCTCGTGTTTTTATTTTTAATAAAAAGAACAATGCATTGAAAAAGCCTTGTATAATGCAAATCTTCTTTGATAAATAACTCAAATCTCTCTTCCCCTTCTAACTTCACTTACTAATTCCCTCTATAAGTAGGATGCTTTTATTAAAAACACTTTTACGTGGGCGTGGCTTGGCGCGCGGCAGAGATGGACGCTTAGTACAGGAGCTCCGGTGGAATAGCAGCCTGAGCCCGTCTCTTAGCGCCGACAGCACCTCATAATGAGCAGGAGGAATCTGGGAACACCTCGCACCAGATCCCGCCGTTCAGCGGCTGCATATCAGGGAAGGAACATATCGGATTTACTGAGAAATCTCTCGGCGGAGCGGAACAGCAAGTCGGGATCCAAGATGGCGACGCCACACGCGGAGGAGGATTTCAGCGAGGACTCTCAATCCACGGCAGATGACACTGGTAGGAACACTCCTCACCCTGATCTACCGCTCACCTACGCTGGCATGTCAGGCTTTGCAGCCGACATTAAAGCCACTTTCTCTGCGGCTATCACTGATTTAAAGTCCAGCATGATTGTACTAACAGACAAGATGGCCACTGCGGAAGCTGCAGGCAGAGGCAGAGACATAGCAATTCACCGTCTAGAGAAAGTAACCTCTTCCCAAGCCCAACATCTCATTGAGATCAATAAGCATTTAGAAGATTTGGATAACAGGGGGAGGAGGAACAATATAAGGGTAAGGGGGATCCCCGAATCGGTGGAAGCTGAACAAATACTCCCAGCCCTGCAAAGAGTCTTTAACAGCCTACTAGACAGGCCTGAAGACACAGTAATAGAATTTGTGAGAGCCCACAGAGCACTCAGAGCGAGAGGCCCTGATACTATGCCACCCCGGGATATCATTTGCTGTCTGCAAAGTTTTTCTCTAAAAGAGGATATCATGCGCAGAGCACGCAGAAACGACCAAATCATCTTTAATGGCGAGACTATTATGCTCTTCCATGACCTCTCCCAGATAACTTTAAAAAATCGCAGAGCTTTGCGACCACTCCTCGACAAACTTAGAGAAAAGGACATCCGCTACACATGGCGCTTCCCATTTGCACTTCTGGTGAACCACAACGGCAGACAACATACACTAAGATCACCTGAGGATCTACCGGATTTCTGTCACACACTTCAATTAGACCTCATAGAATTACCAGAATGGTACCAGGAGTTCTTATTGCCTCCTCTGGAAAACACACAAGCAAGATCACCACTTACTTCTCCAGACAAGCGGCATTCAAAGAAAATGAAATCTTCACGCCCTGGTGGCTCTCAAGCCGGAACCCCAAGCAACAGACCACACTCTTCCAGGGGACTGGATGATGTTTGAGGACCCCTCTTCATTGATTCATTTCAGATGTACAACAGGGTGGTTCAGATGGAAAAGACGCACCACTCACTGTAAACCCAATTCATCTTTGGATCTTTCTCATAGACTTACTCAATGAGGATCAAGACAAGTCATCACGGAGCGGTCACCACAAAGACTTCCAAAATTGATATGGTCTAGGCTCCTTATAAGGGAAGAATCAAAGAACTGCACAGTTATAAAGATGATGACAGAATTGGGTAGTTTTAAGTTGTTACGGTTAGTTAAATTGACAAACCCATATAAAAGGTTAACACTGAAACTAAAACTGAAGCGGAGGCAATGACAACAACAATACCACCGAAATCCTCACCTTGCACGTTTGAGTGTGGAGAGGGCGGGAGACAAGCTCCATTTAAAGGAGACCCCGCGACCTCCACATAACAGGGTGTTCCTTTCCACAAAACACGGTTATTATTATTATTATTATTATTTTATTTTCTCAGTTCAAGTTTAACTCTACATAAGTAGAGCCCATAGTTCCTTCTTCATATATTTTAGGCGCTAAGCTGACTAACACAACTACAGTTTACTTACACAGGCTGCTACCGGCTTCAGCTCTAATAACTAGTGTTGTTTTATTGTCACATTTAAATTTGTATTTCTAAAAATCCGGGCAGTCATCCACTGCTCCCAACAAGTGCTCTCTAGCGGGAGGGATTTCTCCTACTGAGTAGCACTAATTTAAATTACTTCCTTGGACCAATTTGGTAACCAGGGAGAAGACAGTATATCTTACTCCTTTTTCCAACTTTTTCTTACTCTCATCCTTCCTCTCTGAACATATCTCATCTCTCCCCTTTTTTTTTTTTTTCTTTTTCTCCTTTTTTTCTCTTTTTTTCTCCTTTTAATATTATTTCTTACTTATTTCTCTCATTATCTAGGAATTGAAAAGTGTATTGAATATTCGCAATTTATAGCTAAAATACTAACAGTCATTAAGCTTTGTTTCCAGATCTTATGCTGACAGCTCTCTTTGAATCCACAAGATGGCGTACTCATCCCTGGGACACTCTCCCACAGTGATTTCCCATAATATGAATGGTCTAAACATTCCTGAAAAACGCACCACTCTACTAAAAGAACTCAAAAAAGGTAGGCCCAAGTTTGTATTTTTACAAGAGACTCACTTCCAGACTGATAAGGTCCCCAAACTGACAGACTCCTTTTTCACACAAACCTATCATGCAACTAACAGTATGGCCAAATCCAGGGGAGTGTCTATACTTATTAGTAGAGATGCTTCCTTCGAGGTCACAGACAAAATAGCGGACCCGGAAGGCAGGTTCTTATTCCTGAAGGGAAATTGTTCTGGCACCCCCATGACTTTAGCTAACGTCTATTTTCCTAACACAGCGCATGCAACATTTTGTAAACGCATTCATGACAAACTTCGAGATTTCAGCACAGGTTGTCTTATTCTCGGAGGAGACTTCAATGTGCCGTTAAACCCTCTAACTGATACATCTACCGGTAAAACCTACATCACTTACAAGATTCTTAAAAAGATTAAAACATTACTCAACTCCCTACAATTAGTTGACTCCTGGAGATTTGTGCATCCTAATGACAAAGATTATACCTTCTATTCATTTCCACACAACAGATACTCCAGAATAGACTATATTTTTATTACACAAAAAGATCTTGATAGGATCTCGGAAGCAAAAATAGGGATTCAAGCGGTATCAGATCACGCTCCTACATCACTAACCTTAAACTTATCTGACTCGACACCAAAACCCAACCAATGGAGACTGAACTCAGCTTTATTGACAGATCCAATCTGGCTACCGCAAATAGCTAAGGCTTTGAAAGAGTACTTTGCACACAACACCACACCTAAAGTAAACCCCTTGACAATTTGGGAGGCCCACAAATGTACAATCAGAGGTGACCTCATTCGAGCAGGTTCCCAACGTAAAAAAGAAAGAGATAAACAAATTAAACAATTGACAGGGAAAATCCGAAGTCTAGAAACTTTACACAAACAATCACTAACAGAACAATCAGCAACAGAACTGTTAGAAACCAGGAATGCACTACAACAGATTTATGACACTAGGTCTAAAAGATTTTTATTCTTCAGGAAAAAAATTTATTACGAACACGGTAACAAAACAGGCAAATTCTTAGCGAGAGCCCTGAAAGACACTAGAGCACAACACAACATCTTCGGCATTAGAACAAAAGAAGGAAAAATGGACATTACCACCAAACAAATTGCACGCAACTTTCACGACTATTATACGGCCCTTTATAATCTACCTGCTTCACAAAAATCCAATGAGACGCAGGGAACAAGACAACAAAATATTCAAAACTATCTTAGAGAATCCAAATTACCCACCCTGACAGCAGAAGACATATCCTTATTAGAAAAACCCATTGAAGCTATAGAATTACAACAGACAATCAAAGACCTCAAACCAGGGAAAAGCCCAGGCCCAGATGGCTTCACGGCCATATATTATAAGACGTTTCAGACCACCCTACTTGGGCCGCTACTGAGAGCATTGAACTATATGTCACAACCCAGGGAGATCCCACCAAACTTTCTAGCAGCTCACATTACAATTCTTCCCAAGCCACATAAAGACCCAGCGGAATGCGCTAGCTACAGGCCAATCTCACTTCTGAATTTAGATGTGAAATTGATGTCAAAAATTATAGCCAATAGGCTGAAACCTTTGCTACACAACCTGATAGGTGCCGAGCAAGCAGGGTTCATGCCTGGCAGAGAAACCAGAGATAATGTCATTAAAACGCTCAACTTGATTCATGCAACCAGGAGAGAGAACATCGAGGGCCTTCTCCTATCAACCGATGCGGAGAAGGCCTTCGATCGAGTGGCATGGGACTTCATGCTGGAGACCTGCAGGTATATTGGCTTGGGAAGTCACATGATGACGTGGATCTCCTCTCTCTATTACAATCCCACGGCTCAGCTCAAAATAAATGGTTCGCTTTCAGAAACAGTTAAAATCAAAAATGGCACGAGACAGGGATGCCCCCTCTCGCCAATTTTATTTATTCTAACACTGGAACCATTCATTAGACGGATTGTAGCAGAGAAAGCAATAAATGGTTTTAAAATAGCCGGGAAAGAGTTCAAGGTGGCGGCTTACGCGGATGACCTGTTATTTTTTATATCCAACCCCCATATTTCTCTCCCTACTTTATTAAAAGAATTTTCTTTATTTGGTCATCTTCATTCTAAAAATTAACTATTCTAAGTCCGAAGCAATGAACATTAGCATACCCATGAATAAAATAGAAGCTATCAAATCCAACTGCCCCTTCAAATGGAAAAATTCAGCACTTAAATACTTAGGAGTATGGTTGACTCCCCAGATTTCCCAAATTTACGAACGCAATTTTACCCCGCTATTAAAGTCAATTTGCTCGGACCTCCAAACTTGGCACGCGAAAGGTTTTTCGTGGTTTGGACGCATTGCTATATGTAAAATGACTATACTACCTAAAGTCTTGTACTTATTTAGAAATCTGCCAATCAAGGTACCCCAAAGTTTCTTCAAAGCCTTAAACACAACCCAAATGAAATTTGTCTGGGCCCACAAAAAACCCAGAATTCGCTGCACAGTACTCACACAACCTAAGGAGAAAGGAGGGATGGGAATCCCAGACTTTCGTATATATTACATGGCAGCACACGTCACAAGGATAGTGGACTGGCACTGTCATCACAAAATTAAAGACTGGGTAGAATTGGAAGAGGCAGTAAGTCAAACCCCAATTAGGTTCTCGCCATGGATCCCATGGACTAGCCTTCCGGCCGCTACGAAATCTCACCCTCTCATAGGCACCACGCTTGCAATTTTTCATAAACTAACCAATCTCACAAATTTCTCTTCACACCTAAGCCCACTCACACCACTAAAAGACAACCCTAACTTTTTACCAGGTATTAAAAACCACCTCCTCTGGTCCACAAGCACAAACAGAACATTACTAGCCATGGATTGCTTCTGCAACCAAGATTTCAGAGACTATACTGATCTAAAAGCGGTGAATAATATCCCAGACCTACCCTTATGGACATACTTTTAATGCCGAAGCTACCTGAACCAAACAGGGACAAAAATTAACTTTAATAGACCAATGACAGACATAGAAGAGGCTTGCCAGAAAGGAGAACCGATTCACAAAACGACTTCTCTGGCCTATAAATGGATACAAAATAGTGTAGGTGCGATGGAACATGGATTCAGGGAGAGCTGGTCAAGAGCATTAGAGATCTCGTTGTCAGAAGACCAATGGAGAAAAGCGTGCATTTTCGCCCATAAATGCTCACTGAGTACAAGCACCCAAGAAACAGCTTACAAGTTGCTTACCCAGTGGTATGCCACACCGGGGAAACTGCACTCTTGGTTTCCAGATTATCCCGATACATGTTGGCGCTGTCATAATGAAAAAGGAACGCTGCTATATATTTGGTGGCAATGTCCTGTACTAGAACCATATTGGTCGGAAGTTAAAGAGATCATTTTTCATATCACTGAGACATCTTTAAAACTAGACGCAGCGGGATGCCTCCTCCATGTCACTGATTTTCCCATTAAAAAATATAAACACTCACTCTCTAAACACTTGTTGAACGCTGCAAAAGCTTTGATTCCAATCCACTGGAAATCTACAAAGATACCAACTATTAAAGATTGGCTCAATAAGATTTCAGAGATTCGTGAGATGGAGGAGACCATAGCCCAGGCAGGAGAAAATGTTGAACGCTTCCACAAAACATGGAATCCTTGGATAATCTTCAGATACTCTCAGAAATACTCAAACTTAATGAACCCAGATTAGGGAATCTAAACTTCAAAGTCGGATCAAACACAGACCATCTACTTCTTTAACAAATTATAACAGTTACTACTTGCTTTGTAGGATTGTTTGCTATAAATGAACCAAATATAGAAAAAGAATATTCGGTACAGGATCTGGGGTCCTTTTACCCATCTGATTAGGTTAAAGCTATGGATTGTTTCCTTTTCTATTACTCTTTCCACTTTCTTACCACTTTCTATTTTTAATCACTGAATAACATTTGATAAAACTCTGAGACACTATTAAAAATGCACCTAATTGGAGACACAAGTCTCTAAATTGAAAACAATTGAATGATTTAAGCTGTCTGAATCAATGTTGACTCATAGATATACTCTATGCATGTTTTTTCTTCTTTCTGTTTTATGATGGAGCTGCGACTCCATAGTTGCATTATTTTGACTTCAATAAACTTTGATGTTTAAAAACACTTTTACATTCACTTACTTAATCACAAAATAGGGTGTTCTCCGAACACTCCCTTACCTAACACAACCCCCTTTCACCTAACACATTCCTTTGCAAACTTCAAAATATCACTCTGATACCATTCCAAGAGTCACCAAAACATGTGAAACATGAACAAACAAATTACGCATTTTTCAAAATCAGAATCAAGCACTCATAATTCTAAAGCTCTATAAACAAAATACTAGCAAAGGGGAGAAGTCATATTATTCATATACTATACCATAGTATACATACCAAGCAAACTTATATGAACATGCATATAACAGTACTCACCACTTCCATGATACCTGAACATAACAAGGGAAATTTACTTCACTCTAATTTAATTTGCCTCTTTTGGGACATCATATAACATAGTGAAAACAGGGCTGTCTTACCCCATACAGCCCCGTATCCCACACAACAAATCAACAAATTGCCTTATACTCCTACGCAAAATGCGACAGAAAAAGAAAAAGCAATATTAGCAAAGGTTTGTGGGTCCCCGGCAGTAATTGCCTTATTAACCCTTATCCTTATTCTCCTTGCCAAAAGGAGCCTGATATTAGGTTTTAAAACTTCTTAACAGTCCCACCAAAGGACAGTCCCACCAAAGGGCAGGCTTACCAAAAGCCACTTCTTAACAGGCATGGTCCATCTCCCTTCTCTTTTTTTTTTTTAAGAGACTAAGGTTTTATCAGAGGTGAGGCAAGAAAACAAAAATACCTTACCACAGGTCAATACCCTTATCTCAAGCCCTAAATTCAAAAATCTTAAGCGGTGCCTCCATCTGAAGAGAATCAAATGGTATTTCTGAATACCTGACAAGACCAGCTAGGTATAATCACAGCAATTACCACACTCACAAGACCATCTTAGTACTGAGGAGATAGCTTCTTGGTGAACACAAAAAGAGATAATGCAGAGATTATGTTCAAAGCTATGTGATTTAATTCTGGGTGGGTATACAACTTATATACGTTATCATTAACCAATCATTATATGGAAGATGGGCATGGTTAATAGGGATGAGCTTCGTGTTCGAGTCGAACCCATGTTCGACTCGAACATCGGCTGTTCGACCGTCCGTCGAATTGCGAACGATATGGGCCGTTCGCGCCAAATTCGTGTGGCGCGTCACGGCCCATAATTCACTGCGGCATCGCAGTGCATTGCTGGCTGATGATTGGCCAAGCATGCACTATGACCCGCATGCTTGGCCAATCACAGCGCCGTCAGTAGAGAGAGCTGTAATTGGCCAAAGCCAGGGTGGCTTTGGCCAATTATGGCTCAGGGGATTTAGTACACACCCCACACTATATAAGGCCGCCTGCACGGCGGCCCTGTGTAGTGTGTGTTCCGGTGTGCTGAGCGATAGAGAGAGAGAGAGACAGTGTCATTTGATTTGAGTTAGATAGATTAGGCAGAACAGTCAGTCAGTTAGCTGCACTTACAGTGTATTGTGTATATATATGCATCCCAGGTGTTGCATATATATATATACACTGTATTCAGTTTAGCTAGATCCGTTCCTGTTATCTTCTATCTAGACTATTTACATTCAGTGCAGTGTGTCCTGCTCACAGTGTTCAGCTAGATCCGTTCCTGCTATTTACATTCAGTACAGTGCTTCCTGCTCACAGTGTTCAGCTAGATCCGTTCCTGCTATTTACATTCAGTGCAGTGCGTGCTGCTCACAGTGTTCAGCTAGATCCGTTCCTGCTATTTACATTCAGTGCAGTGCGTCCTGCTCACAGTGTTCAGCTAGATCCGTTCCTGCTATTTACATTCAGTGCAGTGCGTCCTGCTCACAGTGTTCAGCTAGATCCGTTCCTGGTATTTACATTTAGTGCAGTGCGTCCTGCTCACAGTGTTCAGCTAGATCCGTTCCTGCTATTTACATTCAGTGCAGTGCGTCCTGCTCACAGTGTTCAGCTAGATCCGTTCCTGCTATTTACATTCAGTGCAGTGCATGCTGCTCACAGTGTTCAGCTAGATCCGTTCCTGCTATTTACATTCAGTGCAGTGCGTCCTGCTCACAGTGTTCAGCTAGATCCGTTGCTGCTATTTACATTCAGTGCAGTGCGTCCTGCTCACAGTGTTCAGCTAGATCCGTTCCTGCTATATACATTTAGTGCAGTACGTCCTGCTCACAGTGTTCAGCTAGATCCGTTCCTGTTATCTTCCTACTGACAGGCAGGCTTGTCTGGTTACAGTATATAAAGCTACCTGAAGAAAATTACAGGTGTTCTTTTTGATCCTATTAGTACCACGGTCAGGCAGCTAGACTATTTACATTTAGTACAGTGTGTCCTGCTCACAGTGTTCAGCTAGATCCGTTCCTGTTATTTACATTCAGTGCAGTGCGTCCTGCTCACAGTGTTCAGCTAGATCCGTTCCTGCTATTTACATTCAGTGCAGTGCGTCCTGCTCACAGTGTTCAGCTAGATCCGTTCCTGCTATTTACATTCAGTGCAGTGCGTCCTGCTCACAGTGTTCAGCTAGATCCGTTCCTGCTATTTACATTCAGTGCAGTGCGTGCTGCTCACAGTGTTCAGCTAGATCCGTTCCTGCTATTTACATTCAGTGCAGTGCGTCCTGCTCACAGTGTTCAACTAGATCCGTTCCTGCTATTTACATTCAGTGCAGTGCGTCCTGCTCACAGTGTTCAGCTAGATCCGTTGCTGCTATTTACATTCAGTGCAGTACGTCCTGCTCACAGTGTTCAGCTAGATCCGTTCCTGTTATCTTCCTACTGACAGGCAGGCTTGTCTGGTTACAGTATATAAAGCTACCTGAAGAAAATTACAGGTGTTCTTTTTGATCCTATTAGTACCACGGTCAGGCAGCTAGACTATTTACATTTAGTACAGTGTGTCCTGCTCACAGTGTTCAGCTAGATCCGTTCCTGTTATTTACATTCAGTGCAGTGCGTCCTGCTCACAGTGTTTAGCTACATCCGTTCCTGCTGTTTACATTCAGTGCAGTGCGTCCTGCTCACAGTGTTCAGCTAGATCCGTTCCTGCTATTTACATTCAGTGCAGTGCGTCCTGCTCACAGTGTTCAGCTAGATCCGTTCCTGCTATTTACATTCAGTGCAGTGCGTCCTGCTCACAGTGTTCAGCTAGATCCGTTCCTGCTATTTACATTCAGTGCAGTGCGTCCTGCTCACAGTGTTTAGCTACATCCGTTCCTGCTGTTTACATTCAGTGCAGTGCGTCCTGCTCACAGTGTTCAGCTAGATCCGTTCCTGCTATTTACATTCAGTGCAGTGCGTCCTGCTCACAGTGTTCAGCTAGATCCGTTCCTGCTATTTACATTCAGTGCAGTGCGTGCTGCTCACAGTGTTCAGCTAGATCCGTTCCTGCTATTTACATTCAGTGCAGTGCGTCCTGCTCACAGTGTTCAGCTAGATCCGTTCCTGCTATTTACATTCAGTGCAGTGCGTCCTGCTCACAGTGTTTAGCTACATCTGTTCCTGCTGTTTACATTCAGTGCAGTGCGTCCTGCTCACAGTGTTCAGCTAGATCCGTTCCTGCTATTTACATTCAGTGCAGTGCGTCCTGCTCACAGTGTTCAGCTAGATCCGTTCCTGCTATATACATTTAGTGCAGTACGTCCTGCTCACAGTGTTCAGCTAGATCCGTTCCTGTTATCTTCCTACTGACAGGCAGGCTTGTCTGGTTACAGTATATAAAGCTACCTGAAGAAAATTACAGGTGTTCTATCCCAGCTTAGTGCAGCTACAGGCCATTAGTATGTCTGGAAGGCCAAGAAGGAGAGGCAGACAGTCACAAGCCAATAAGAGAGGGCAAGCAGGCTCTGTGTCTAGTGCTGGTCGTGGAGACGGTGCATCCTCATCAGCACGTGGCCATGGGACACGCTTGGCCTTTTTTTCGGCAGCTGGCCGTGTTGAGCCGCAACATGCGGAAGACTTGGTCGAGTGGATGACCAAGCCGTCCTCATCCTCCTCATCCTCTCTCACCCATGCCCAGGGTGCTTTGTCTGGCAAAGCAGCGGCCTCTTCCCTCAGCTCAATGTCATCAGTGACTCCTTCCCTAGCTCCACCATGTCCTCATGAGGATTCCCTCGAACTGTTTGACCACAGTGTTGGGTACATGCTCCAGGAGGATGCCCAGCGTTTGGAAGGCTCTGATGATGATACTGAGCTCAATGAAGGCAGTAACATGAGCACGGACAGAGGGGGTGCCCAAGAAGGACAGCAATCTGGCAGTCATGCTCCCCCTGCTGCAGCATACTGCCAGGTTTGCTCCAGTGATGAGGAGGGAGGGGATGATGAGGTCACTGACTCAACGTGGGTGCCTGATAGGAGAGAGGAGGAGGAGGAGGAGGAGGAGGAGGAGGAGGAGGTGGCACATCACCAACTAGGCAGGATGCCCTCCAGGGGCCAGCCTAAGGGCAGCACATTGACTGCATCACACCCCAAAGCTCCACATGTGCAGGGCGCTGCAGTCTCTGCGCGTTATTCAAAAAGTTCTTTGGTGTGGGCCTTTTTTGAGACGAGTGCATCAGATCGCACCGCTGCTATTTGCAATATATGTCTCAAGCGTATCTCGCGTGGCCAAAACATCTCCCGCTTGGGTACCACATGCTTGACCAGACATATGTTGACCTGCCATGCAGTTCGTTGGCAAGCGTATCTAAAAGACCCACACCAAAGAACAAAGACGATCTCTCCTTGCTCCTCATCAGCTGAGATTTCCAACCCCACTAGACCTTCAGTCCTCTCTGCGACCTGCAGTGAGAGGAATGAAGGTGTAGAATTAGGTGTGTCACAGCCAAGTACTTATGGGCAATCTGCTTTTGGTACACCGACGTCAGATTGTACCAGGCAAATTTCCCTGCCCCAGCTGCTGCCCCGCCGAAAGAAGTTTGCTCCCAGCCATCCACATGCCCAGCGGTTGAATGCTAGCTTGGCAAAATTGCTAGCACTTCAACTGCTGCCTTTTCAGTTGGTAGACTCTGCCCCCTTCCGTGAGTTTGTGGAATGTGCGGTTCCTCAGTGGCAGGTACCCAAACGCCACTTTTTCTCACGGAAGGCGATTCCGGCTCTCTACCGGCATGTGGAAGGCAATGTCCATGCCTCGCTGGACAGGGCGGTCAGCGGTAAGGTGCATATTACCGCTGACTCATGGTCCAGCAGGCATGGACAGGGACGTTACTTAAGTTTCACGGCGCATTGGGTGACTCTGCTGGCAGCTGGGAAGGATGCAGGACAAGGTGCAGTAGTGTTGGAGGTTGTTCCGCCACCACGCCTCCAAAATGCTGATTGTGACACACCTCTCTCCTCCACCCCCTCCTCTTCTTCTTCCTCCATGGCCTCTTCCTCGGAACCAGCGGTGCTCCGTAGGCGTTCAAGGGGCTACGCAAGTACGCAGGCCAAAAGATGCCATGCGGTGCTTGAGCTGGTGTGCTTGGGGGACAGGAGCCACACTGGGGCAGAGGTTCTGTCAGCTCTGCAGGGGCAGGTTCAGAGGTGGTTGACGCCACGCCAACTTAAGGCAGGAATGGTGGTTTGCGACAATGGCACCAACCTCCTCTCTGCCCTCCGACAGGGACAACTGACCCATGTGCCCTGTTTGGCTCACGTCCTTAACTTGGTGGTGCAGCGGTTCTTGGGCAGGTACCCGGGCTTACAGGATGTCCTGAGGCAGGCCAGGAAAGTCTCTGTGCATTTCCGCCGGTCATATAATGCCAGTGCTCGGCTGACGGACCTCCAAAAGGAGTTTAACCTGCCCAAGAACCGCCTAATCTGTGACATGCCCACCAGGTGGAACTCGACGTTGGCCATGCTGCAGCGGCTGCACACGCAGCAGAGGGCCATCAATGAGTACCTGTGCGACTATGGCACCAGGACAGGGTCAGGGGACCTTGGTTTTTTTTCCCCACGCCAGTGGGCCATGATCAGGGATGCATGCACTGTCCTGTCACCATTCGAGGAGGCCACGAGGATGGTGAGCACTGACAGTGCATGCATCAGTGACACTGTCCCCCTTGTCCACCTGTTGGAGCACACGCTGCGTGGAATAATGGACAGGGCACTTGAGGCAGAACAGAGGCAGGAAGAGGAGGACTTCCTTAGCTCTCAAGGCCCCCTTTATCCAGACAGTGTTCCTGCGTGCCCGCCGATCACACAGGAAGAGGACGAGGAGGAGGAGGAGGAGGAGGAGGAAGATTGTGTCAGTATGGAGGTGGAGCCTGGCACTCAGCATCAGCAGTCTTTAAGGGATCAGTCCCAAGGAACACATGGACTTGTACGTGGCTGGGAGGAGGTGGCTGCGGACGTTGTTGTCCTTAGTGACCCAGAGGACTCCGGACCGAATGCCTCAGCAAACCTACGCTGCATGGCCTCCCTGATCCTGCAAAGCCTGCGTAAGGATCCTCGTATTCGTGGTATCAAGGAGAAGGACCAATACTGGCTGGCAACCCTCCTTGATCCACGTTACAAGGGTAAGGTTGCGGACCTTATCTTGCCATCGCAGAGGGAGCAGAGGATGAAACATCTTCGGGAGGCCTTGCAGAAAGGTCTGTGCAACGCGTTCCCAGAGACTGGGAGGTTACAAACTCCTGTTTCTGGACAACGTGTTGCTGAGGCTTCGGTCAGTCAAAGAAGGAGCGGTGGAGAAGGTGGCCGTCTGACCGATGCGTTCAGACAATTTTTTGGTCCGCAGCCCCAAGGTATGATCGGTTCCAGCAACCATCGCCAGCGTCTGTTTTACATGGTGCAGGAATACCTAGGGGCAAGATCAGACTTGGACACCTTTCCCACCGAAAATCCTCTGGGTTACTGGGTCTTGAGGATGGATCACTGGCCAGAGCTTGCACAGTATGCAATTGAGCTACTGGCCTGTCCTGCATCCAGCGTTCTTTCGGAACGCACATTCAGTGCTGCTGGAGGCGTGGTAACCGATCACAGGGTGCGTCTGTCCACCGACTCGGTCGATCGGCTGACCTTCATAAAAATGAATCAGTCTTGGATCACCACCAGCTACCAAGCACCTGATGCAGATGTAACCGAATAATTTTTTTTGAAATCTCAGATCCCTTCAAAGACTGCCTATGCTGATGCTGAGTGACTATCCCTGAGTAATTATCCTCTTCCTCCTCAATCATCACGCTGATAGCTTGTAAGAACATTTTTGGTTCTGGGCGCCACCACCAGTGCCTAAGGCACAATTTTTCAGCCCCTGTTTAACAGGGGCGTGTAATTACAATTTTTGATGTAATACTTTGCAGCAGGGCTCGTTCCTGCATTCCAACTAGAGTGTCTGTGAGGGGTTGCAGTGTTGTGGCACCAGCACCAGTGCCTAAGACCCAATTTTTCAGCCCCTGTCTAACAGGGGCGTGTAATTACAATTTTTGATGCAATACTTTGCAGCAGGGCTTGTTCCTGCGTTTCAACTAGAGTGTCTGTGAGGGGTTGCAGTGTTGTGGCACCAGCACCAGTGCCTAAGACCCAATTTTTCTGCCCCTGTCTAACAGGGGCGTGTAATTACAATTTTTGATGCAATACTTTGCAGCAGGGCTCGTTCCTGCGTTCCAACTAGAGTGTCTGTGAGGGGTTGCAGTGTTGTGGCACCAGCACCAGTGCCTAAGGCCTAATTTTTCAGCTCCTGTTCAACAGGGGCATGTAATTACAATTCTTGATCTAATATTTCACAGCAGGGCCCTGTGAGGGCTTACAGTGTTTTGGCCACAGCAACACCTAAGGCCCAAATTTCTGCTGAGTATATAGGGCAGGACCCTACTTTCAAACATCTAACTTACAAACGACTCCTACTTGCAAACGGAAGGAGACAACAGGAAGTGAGATGAAATCTACCCCTAAGGAAGGGAAATTCTCTCCTGTAAGAGTTAATATGGGAAAACAATTTTTCCTTTCCACTGATGCTTTCCAATCCTTGTTCCACAAAAAAACCCAAATTTTCAAAAAACATTTTTCATTGGGACAAAAAAGTGAGGTGAAATCTTCTGAAGAGGAGGAAAGACGCAAAACAAATGTCACAGGGGTGATAACCCTTCCCTATGTTTTCCAAAAAGCTTAGAAAAGATTTTTTGGCTGGAGCTAAACACATTAAAAATGTTCAAAATTACAAACAGATTCTACTTAACAACAAACCTACAGTCCCTGTCTTGTTTGCACCGCCTGTATACTGCTGTTCAGAGTATATAGGGACCTTTCCTTATTTTAATTTGGGTGCGGGGTTCCCCTTAATATCCATACAAGACCCAAAGGGCCTGGTAATGGACTGGGGGGTACCCATGCCGTTTGTCTCACTGATTTTCATCCATATTGCCATGACCCGACATGACATTAAACCCGCAAGCAGTTTTAAATGAGATTTTTTCCTTTAAAAATGACATTTGGTGCAGGGACTGTTCTAAACATGGGAAACACGCGTCACTTTACAGGCATACTATAGACACCCCCCAGGTACGATATTTAAAGGAATATTTCACTTTTTTTTTTTTACTTTAAGCATCATTAAAATCACTGCTCCCGAAAAAACGGCCGTTTTTAAAAGTTTTTTTTGCATTGATACATGTCCCCTGGGGTAGGACCCGGGTCCCCAAACCCTTTTTAGGACAATACCATGCAAATTAGCCTTTAAAATGAGCACTTTTGATTTCGAACGTTCGAGTCCCATAGACGTCAATGGGGTTCTAACGTTCGTGCGAACTTGCGGTCCGTTCGCGGGTTCTGGTGCGAACCGAACCGGGGGGTGTTCGGCTCATCCCTAATGGTTAATACACAGCTGTACATTTCACATCATTACATATCATTACATATCATTAATTATGCCATCTGCTTTCATGACTCATAGTCATGAGTCCTGCTTCCCTGTTTCATGTCTCATTACACAGGAAAGGTGGCCCAGAAGTATTGAGCCACAATTCTTTATTTAGACAGTACAGAATAAAACTGCTTATGCAAGCTATATTTTCTTAAATGTATGCTTTATAGAAAACCTGTTATAAAGCTGAAAAACAGAACTAGCTGACTTTAACTAGAGTCTGAATATCCCTGTTAAGATATATGAATTCGTTATGACTCTATGGCCGCACAAGATGGAGTCACCTCTGTTCAGCCATATCACTACAGTTGTAACATGACAAAATGAGGACAATTTCAAGGGGTGTAAATACTTTTTCAAGGCACTGTATATTTTCAGTTATAATTCATGTTTAAATGTGATAAAAACATCATGACTGGTTAACGCCAAGGCAGGGAGAAAAAAACAATATATTTTATCACTTTTCACAGATTTAAAAGACAACTTTAATTTGTCTATGTTTTATATTGACTATTCATACATTTCTAGGCAATTGGCAAGCAATTTAATCTGTCTATTTTTGCCTGAGTGCTGGAACATTGCAGTCCAGCCTAAGCACTACAAAGAGTCTGTCTCTCAGGTTGTATTGTATACAAGCTTCTAAGCACTAAAAGCTACAACTTCTATGTCAAAGTCTGTATTTAAACAATGTGAACTTTCCTTACATGACAGGTTTACTTGCTGGTAGTACAGTAATTTTGTGTTTAAAGGTCATTGTTCTTCATCATTTAATAATTTATTATTTCTTGTAACAGTTCAGATGTAATTTCTTATTATTTTTCAGTTTTCACAGGAAATGGCAATGTACAGTCTTGTTTTCACGGTTTTCCCCTATAAAATTATAATTTTCCCCCATTTTTATCATAGCATTACAATGGGTTAAAAGATGCGTGGACTAGTTTTTTTTTTAAAGACTTAATGGAAATGCAATGTCTGAAAGTAATACTTATGTCTTGTTTCCAATAAAATAAATAACTTTCAACCGAGAACTACAAAGAAAAAAGAATATGTTCCTTTTGGGATGTTAATAGGCCAAGTGAATTGCATTTTATATGTCATATGTAACAACCTTTCTGTTCCATTTTTAAAGATTAGTGAACTTCTAAAAATGTGGAATTTCCAAACCAGAAGCCCAATCGAAGACAGTGGAAAACCGAACCAGTCTCCAAAAACCTGTGTATTACAGAGTAGACAATAGTATAGGTATACTAGCATAGAAGGGTGGACCTAGTAACCCGGTGACCCTGTCAGTAAAGCTAAGGGGGCTCAGGTAATAGCAGAAACAATTGAAGGAAGGAGCAGCCTTTAAAGTGGTTCTAAAGCTCAGTCATGGAATTGGAGCAAAGCACATATATCTGCAGTGTTTACTTATCTTTCTCCAAAGCTCAGAGTGCCGCTTCTCTCTGGTGCTTCATTCATCAACATGAGGCTGAATGAGAGAGGTCAATTAATCCCGCAATCCATGCTAAACAGAGTGAATGTAGGATTTCCTGCTGGCTACCTACTTTAGCATCTGGTGGGGGGCCTGTGGATGCTGAATACTAGTACTAATACTATCTAGTGACTTTCTAAGATTGGATGCAATCACTGTTTGCCCAACAATTTCCCACCTGACTGAAGTTGGGTGGAAAACTTTCAGCTAAGTGGTGTTGCCAGGACCACCCACAACTGGAATTTAGGTCAATTCAGCAGGAATCGTGCAAAATGTTAGCGGTGTAAGGACAGTTTTGGATATGAGATCTGCTTTTCTATAGCTAACCTTAAGGAGGTGGTCATAATAGGAAAGGCTAAGTGACAGGGGGTGGTTTAATACCATTAAAAAGCTACTTTTGCTAGACAAAAAATAAACAGTGTTTTTTAAGCATTCTTTAGGAACATAGCTAATTATGTTAAGCACTACTACTATGTTTAATGGAACACAATACTGTTTACCTTTAACAGTTTAAGAAAACTAAATTCCATGCTATAATATCAATTACAAACTTTCCATTCTCAGTATGCAGATTGTTCAAATTCCTTGGAGTACAAGCCAACAGTAGATTAAAACCAGGAAACCACTGTGTTCAGAACTGGTGTATTCATATCTGATAATGTTTTTTTTTAGTTTGCACAGCTGTTTATCAAGTAGACATTACAGAATAGAAAATGAATATGTTTTAAATGTTCTTTCAGTGCTATTTCAGTATTTTTCTGGTTTTAGTCAAAAATTCCACTGAAAAGTTTCATTGACAATAAATGAGTTCTTTGTGGATGCTATTAAGTTGAATTCAATTTATTCTATATTCACCTTATCAAATGTCTTTAGTGGTTTAGGAGTACATAACACAGCTACATGATAGTTATTGTTCAGGGTAAGCTTATCTCTTAGCTATATATACTCTAGCTGAACATGAACAATTTGGATTATTTTGCATAAAATAGAAATTGTCCACTGAGTTTTGCTCATATTCATCCTGCTAACATATGTTTGTAGCTAGATGCTACTACTACCAACTACTTTGGGGGACTCAGAAAACACAAGCCAGTATGCTTCTCGGATCTATATCCTCCTCCATGACAGCCCAGCAGATTGCTTCTCCTACATTACCAGGATGAAAAAACACAGAATTCGGCAGGGACCAGCTAAAATTCACTCAGTGTGTGGCAGTCCCTGCTGGACAGAAGTCAATTACCGTATATACTCGAGTATAAGTCGAATTTTTCAGCACATTTTTTTGTGCTGAAAGTGCCCCCCTCGACTTATACTTGAGTCAAGCACTTTTCTGCAGCAAAAAATTTCATTTTCCGAACCGATTTTGGGGCCCCGTATCTCAGGGCCACTTGGTGCTAGGAACCCCAGATTTGGTGTGCAAACCCAGTGGAACTGGTACCACAACATATCCAAAGATGAAGTTTCTAGCACTAAGTGTCCCCGAGATACGGGGCCCCAAAATCGGTTCAGAAAATGTCATTCTCTGCTGAAGAAAAGTGCTTGACATTTTCTGAACCGACTTTGGGGCCCCATATCTCAGGGCCACTTGGTGCTAGGAACCCGAAATTTGGTGTGCAAACCCAGTGGAACTGGTACCATAACATATCCAAAGCTGGGGTTCCTAGCTCTAGGTGGCCCTGAGATACGGGGCCCCAAAACCGGTTCGGAAAATGTCATTCTCTGCTGCAGAAAAGTGCTTGACATTTTCTGAACTGATTTTTGGGGCTCTGTATCTCGGGGCCACTTGGTGCTAGAAACCCCAGCTTTGGAAATATTATGGTGCTAGTTCCACTGGGTTTGCACACCAAATTTGGGGTTCCTAGCAGTAAGTGGCCCCGAGATACGGGGCCCCAAATTCGGTCAAATGTGTCCATCTGCAGCAATGTCATTTCAGGACCCTTTGGGTTCAGAGACCCCAAATTTTGGCTGCAGCTAGGGGGCATCTAGGAACTCTTAACTACCAAGTTTGAAGTTCAGGGGACCTTTGGCTGCAAATGGGCACAGTGAGGCATGCAAATGTGCACAGTGATGCTGCAAATGGGCATTGTTGACCCTCTTTTCCACTTACAGTAGCTGTGCATTTCTCACCCTCGTCTTATACTCGGGTCAATAAGTTTTTCCCATTTTTTTGTAGTAAATTAGGGCCTCGACTTATACTCGGAACGACTTATACTCGAGTATATACGGTATTTGATCAACTTCTGTCAAACGTGTTGGAAAACTTTTCTCGATCAGTGGCTACAACCACTCAGCTACAGCCACTGATTAGTGTATTCTGACAGCTGTGGGTATCACTTTCAGAATCCATTGTGCCAGTGGGAGAATTCCTCCATACACCTTCGTGTGGATGTATTATTCTGTCCACTGGATGAACAAAAAAAAACTAAAATTTTATAGCCAGCTTGAGATGAAATGTTCTTCCTACTCACACTTACCAAGTCTGTTCTCCATAATCATTAGGGATTAGAGCGCATGAGATCTCTTTGATTTAGGCAACTGATATTTGCACGAGAATCCTAGGCTACAACCTTTTAGCTTAGTTAAAGTTTTTGTTCCTGCAGAAAACTTCCTGCTATACAGTGGTGTTGCTACCACAGAGTGGTAAGTGTTAGGGAAATGAGCAGTTGTAAAATGCCTACTATCAGACCATTATTGTTCACAATTGATGGTGAATATTGTAGCGCTAACACAAATGTACTTATATTGATATATAAGTGAAAATATATGAATAACTGATATACAAAAGTGACATGTGTATAAAAAATATATATGACAAAGTCCAATAATTGAAGAAATCAATTTAGGAAAGCCTGTACATACACCACCAGTAGAATCAAGGATGAAATAAACTGGCACTGTCTGGCAGGCAGGACATCAAAAATGGCACATCTTCAACAAAGAGGAAAAGTATATGCACTCTTACCAGAATGGGTGGACTCAAATGTCAACGACAAAGAGTCATAAAGGCATGGGTGCCCGAATCGCCGGATAGACGGAACTCCAAAGGGTCCAGAACCTCCACAGATGTATATGAGTGGCCACCAAATGAACCTCCTTGGAAGGAAAACCACAACTGAATCATGGGTGTCTAAGGACTGGCTGTACAGCTGGGCAACTCTCATCCAGATGGTATGCAAAAAAAGAATGCTTCCATATAGTGTAGGTAAAAAAAGTAGTTTTTTTATTTCTAAAAACCGGCATACAGCAATAAAAAAACTGTGATCACAAGTAAAATTCATAGCAATGTGGGGAGCGATAAGCCATATTGACTGGTCTCACACTGTTTGAAGGATAAAGTTACCTAGGTTTAGGTCTACTTTAAGCACTTAAGGACTAGGTCTATTCTTACACATTTTGTTTACAAGTAAAAATCAGTTTTTTTGCTAGAAAATTATTTAGAACCCCCAAACTTTATATATGGATAGGATAAAATGGCAGTTGTTGCAATTTTTTTCAATTTCTTTGGAACAGATACACTTTAATGAATTAAATAAAAGAACACAACCTATAACCCAATGTTTTGTTTTTAATACAAAAGGTGATGTTGCCCCGAGCAAATAGATACCTAAGATATCTTGCTTTAAAATTGCTTGTGGAATGGCGCCAAACTACGGTACTTAAAAATCTCCATAGGCGAGGCTTTACATTTTTTTTACAGGTTACCAGTTTAGAGTTACTGAGGAGGTCTAGTGCTAGGATTATTGCTCTCTCTCTGATGTTTGCGGGTTCACCTTACATGTGTGCTACGAACACCATTTACATATGTGAACATGACCTATATATGCATTCGCTTCTGTGCGCGAGCATGGGGTGACGGGGGCGCTTTAAAACGTTTTTTTTTTATTATTTATTTTATTACATTTTTTGTTTTTATACTGTCTCTTAATTTATTTATTTTTATCACGTTTATTGCTGTCACAAGACATGTAAACATCTCTTCTGACAACAATAAAGCATGATAGGTACTCTTTGTGAAGAGATCTGGGGTAAATAAGACTTCACATCTTTCCTCTACAGAGGAAAGCATTAGAAAAAAAATAAAATAAACTGAACTGGAATTCATGACGTCACTCTTGTCCTCCTAGGTCATAGAGATGAAAATAGGCCATCTTTCCTCTGCTCATTTCTGTGGCCAGCTGCCACCAGTGCCGGATCGGTTCTCGGGCTTCATGATCAGCCAGGTAAGCCCGAGAACCACCCGAAAGCGTGGGGAGCCACCCTCCCGCCACTTCTATAGGTGAACCAGTGGCTAATGAGATGCTCTGATCACTTTTAGCAGAAAAAGCAGAGTCTGAGGAAAATTTGGGAAGCTAGCTGCAGCCATGAGAGTAAACATCAAGGTAATGGTGTATTTTACCAGTTAGGCGGTCGGCAAGTGCTAAAGGTTTTTTTTTTCATTTTTGGAATGAGCAGTGCCATTTTAGAAACCATGCCAGGTTTTTAGGGCTGTCTGTTTCCCCTGCTAGGAAGTTTTACTCTTTTTTATTTCTCCTGTTTGCCATTGTCACTGGGACTGAAAGTGATAGAAAATCCAAAAATTTTCAGCTGCCGACAGTACAGTTTGAAGAGATTTATTCTCATTTTCTGTTGTGTCTATGGGACAGTAATTGAAGTGAAATCTCCCCCAAAGGAAAAAACATGACAAGGGTTTTAACCATTCCCTAAACTATCCTAAACAAAAATAAATGAAAATTGGCTTTATATATATTTAAAATACATTTTTAGTGGGTAAAGAAATCTTTACAAATAAAATGTCATTTCTATAGCAACAGCTTGATTGCGCCTTCATCTATCTGTTTTTTGAAATGAACAGCGTACACATTTGTTTTGCTTGGATTTTTCATTTTCTATTTTGGTTTCCACCAGCTGAGGTCAGTAATGTGCCTTAATCAGCACAAAACACAAAACTACAGGAGAGTAAAATAAACAAGCTTACTTACAAGGTAATCTTTTCCCTCAGATCTTCTTGAATGTTCATAATAAATCAGGTTTATACCGATTTACTTAAAGTGGAACTTTAGTCAGAAAATTAAGTCCTCCCAGATCACTTCAGGCTGGCCACTTTTGCAGGTATAGCCATGTCAAACATTAACCGCTTCTGCCCCGAAAGATTAGGCTGCTGAATTACCATAAGGCCATTTTTTGAGATTCGGCACTGCGTCGCTTTAACTGACATCTGCGCGGTCGTGCAACGCTGTACCCAAACAAAATTGACGCCCTTTTTTCCCACAAATAAAGCTTTCTTTTGGTGGTATTTGATCATCGCTTATTCTTTGCGCTATAAACAAAAAAAGAGCGACAATTTTGAAAAAAACACAATATTTTGTACTTTTTGCTATAATAAATATCTCCATTTTTTTTTTAAAAAAGCTAATTTTTTCTCAGTTTAGGCCGATATGTATTCTTCTACATACTTTTGGTAATAAAAATCGCAGTAAGCGTATATTGATTGGTTTGCACAAAAGTTATAGTGTCTACAAAATAGGGGATAGATTTAAAGCATTTTCATTATTATTATTTATTTTTTAATAGTAATGGCGGCAATCTGCGATTTTTATCGTCACTGCGACATTATGGCAGATACATCGGACAATTTTGACACATTTTTGGGACCATTGGCTCTGCACATACTCAGTTGCTCTCCATTTTTAGGCACTGCCGAATTTGTATAGGCTGATCTGCTGACAGCCTTAAAGTGGAATTAAACCCTCCTTTCTTTTACAGCCAAGGAAGCTGCTTAAGTTTGATCTGCAACTACCATGATGCTGCACAGCCATTTGATGCTTTGACAGATTGGTTGAAGACACAAGCAAACAGTTAGCAATCCTTGCATTCCAGGAATGTAACAGTTTTTAGAAACCGTTAAATCGATGGGCTTAGTTCTACTTTATGATTTACTGCTGTTCAAGGGCTCTGGGCTTCAACAAAATGGCGGGCCTCCAGCAAGAAGATATAGGAGAAATCCTGGAGGCAATTTACAGCACGCACTAATTTTGGTAGCATACTTTTTAATGTTCTTTAGCAAGGAACATTATTTTTTTTTTCAAGTTGTTATGGGTAAAGTTCTGCTTTAATTTAATCTAAACGCACTGTGGGGGTTAGCTCAAGTGGGGATCACCTTTTTTGGGCAGGTCTTTTCTTAAAAGTCTGACTTGTAACCAGTGTTATTGAAAAGGTTGCATGGAAAATAAACAAAACAAAACAGAAAATAAATCCTTGCCAACCAGGCACTAGCTAAACATTACAGGTACCTCATAGGTGAAAGGCTTCTCCCAGTCACCAACAAAATCAAATGTTATGCAAACCTTTCCTTTCTCTTACAAAGCAATCTTTCACAGCCACAGTTCTCCCAGGTTTTGGCTTCCTGAGTCTCAAGTTAGAGCAAACTCTTGCTCCAGTCCTGCTTTATTTGTACAACCTGCTGCTGGTCACCAGTGAAATACAAAATCTGGTTCGGAAACAACACTGCAAAGGTAGCCCGGAAATTCCGGACCGGATTTCACCTTAGTTTCCTGCATATGAACACATGCAAGGTTACACATATACTGTAGATTACAGTACTTATTACCATTTACAAGTAACTTTTCTTTTTACTACTTGCACACACATGGTGTGTTTATTATTATGCACAGTGTTTTCTAATGCAGGTCTTTCCAGCTTTGCCCACTGAGGTTTTAAGGCCTGCCATAGACAGAGCAATTTTAGCTTGATTCCACCATCAACACAGTGAGTGTTGATGGCGGAATCCTTCCTCCTGTGGAGTCATTATGTTCTCCTGGCTAGGGTGGTGGGTGGGTGAAGCCGTCCCGCCAGGAGAACACAGTGAGTGTTGATGGCGGAATCCTTCCTGTGGAGCCATTATGTTCTCCTGGCTGGGGTAGTGGGTCTGTGAAGCCGTCCCTCCAGGAGAACACAGTGATTATTGTTAGCGGCTATAACAGCCACTAGCAATAATCAAATGTAAAATCTGACACACTGGTTGTACCCAAGTTAATCGATTAAACTTGCGTACATTCAGCCTGCCCATACATGATTTAAATCTCGGCTGCTTCCTGCTTAACCCCTTCAGAGTTATGAGATCTATTGGTGACTCCTCTAACTAGTTTTCTGCTTGAACATATACTCACTTATGTTGGATGAAATATTCTTTGTAGATTTACAGCTGTGCTACACTCTTTTCTGTTCTTAAAGATAGATTTAAATGTACTCCAATGAATATTCAGACACTTGGAAACTTTCTTCTATCTATCTCCTCACTTTTTGCAATCATTTCAATCACTTTTTTTGCTTAAAGAATTCTTTTGTTTTCATGGTGCAGGTTGTTGGTCCTTCCAACTTTCAAAGCATTTATAGTACAGTCAACCGAGACCCCATGAGTACACAAAGGTGATCTCTATTCAATTCAACAATGCGACTTTAGAAAAGAATTGGCAACACCAGTGATTATTTAGATGTGTCATATAAAAGAGTACACCCCTCACGTTTTTGTAAATATTTTATTATATCTTTTCATGTGACAACGCTGAAGAAATGACACTTTGCTACATGTAAAGTAGTGAGTGTACAGCTTGTATAACAGTGTAAATTTGCTGCCCCCTCAAAATAACTCAACACACAGCCATTATTGTCTAAAACGCTGGCAACAAAAGTGAGTACACCCCTAAGTGAAAATGTCCAAATTGGGCCCAATGTGTCAAT
Source organism: Lithobates clamitans (assembly GCA_037952925.1). Lineage (NCBI taxonomy): Eukaryota > Metazoa > Chordata > Amphibia > Anura > Ranidae > Lithobates > Lithobates clamitans. Next base: position 2,449,184 of record JBBGZY010000756.1, read on the forward strand.
ATTTTGTGTGGCCACCATAATTTTCCAGTGCTGCCTTAACCCTGTTAGGCATGGAGTTTACCAGAGCTTCACAGGTTGCCACTGGAATCCTCTTCCACTCCTCCATGATGACATCACAGAGCTGGTGGATGTTAGAGACCTTGCACTCTTCCACCTTCCGTTTGAGGATGCCCCACAGATGCTCAATAGGGTTATGCTCTGGTCCTCCAAGGGCATAGAGACGAGTGGCGGTCATCCTGACCGAGAAGCATCGGGGGGGGGTTGTGGGGGCACCTCTCCCCCCACTTTTAAAAGTGATTCTGCTGCGACTCCGCTCACAGGACCACTTTTATCGCAGAACCAGCCATAGTAAAAAATGATATCAGGGTTATGGCAGCTAGCTGTTGCCATAACAACAGTATTAAATGTCAAATATGTACGTATTTTTACTATGGGCTGGTTGGCAAGATATCAAATGGGTGCTAAAAGTGAATTGCTTGTAACCATGCATTAAGATTATTTAAAGAAATGTAAATGATTAGACTCCTTCAAACACCATCAACCTGTCAGAGTTCAGAACTGATATTTAGTCTTCACAGGCTCACATAGGCCTCTGGCAATTCCCTTTTTAAATTCAGACCCAGACCATTATTTACATTCCAGTAACTAATATGGCTGAATACCACATTTATTGCTGATTAATGTAACTGATATGAAGTGATTGCTTTTCTATGTTTTATTTTATAATTAAAAATAGCACACTGTGCGATGTGTGCTGAATTTAGCAAGTTGTAAAAAGAAAAGTTACTTGTAAATATTAATAGGTACTGTAATCTACAGTACATGAAACTAGACAATGTACATCTCGGCTACTATTCGTTATGGTTTACAATGTTGACAAGTGCTGCGCATACAATAAAACTTGTAAACAATTAGTCTAACAATTTTAACAATAAAGGGCACCCAGATACTGTCCCCCAGGGGTACATAGTACAAAACACACCCACATTTTTTGACAAGTTCTTTAATAATAATAGTTTACTTTTAGTTTAATAAAGTTTACTGAATGCTCCGAATATCAAAACAAAATTAGTCTGAATATCTCAAATTCGAATTGAAATTTACTTTGAATTCCAGTTGATTTTGAACTGTAAACGTGTTTTTGAAATCAAAGACTGTGTGTGTTATTTTTTGAAATAATGCTGTTTTAGTTAAGCCAAAGGGGTTTTAAAGATTCATTGTAATCATTTGATGAACATTTTTCTTTTGTTTGTTCACTTTGCCATATTCGAATAAACCCCCCCCCCCCCCAAAAAAAAAATCTAAAGTTTTAGATTCGGCCAATTCAAAATTTATCGATTCAAACGTTTCAAATCAAAAAAAATTGGTAAATTCGAAGAAAATTTTAAAAAGACAAAATGAATTCCAAATACGAATTCAACAAATCTACTGAATTTAACTAAACTAAATACATAGATTAAGGAATATAAATGAAACAAAACAAATGTTTCCATTATGCATATGTCTATCACAGATAGACACGTGCACTACCAAAAAATTTGTTAGTTTTCTTTTCATTCATTTTTTATTCCTTCCCGTTTTTTGGGTCATTTGTTATGATCGAGATTCGTTATTACTAATACATTTGTAAATTTGTAAATTCGGAAATTAGAAAATTTGGAAATTCAAAATCCGAAAATTCAGAAATTTGAAAATCCGAAAATCCGAAAATAAGAAAGAAAATCTGCAAATTTGAAAGAACGAAAACCCAAAAATTCAAAAATCCGAAAATTCAAAATTTCAAAATAATAACTAACTAGCTAGTATAACTATTAAATTATACGTATTGGAATGTCCTTTCAAATTTGGCTGTGTTAGTGAATGTAACGAATATGAATTTATCTAAAGTTACGAATTCCTATTCTTATTTTCAGATTTTCGTTATTTAGAATTTTAGGATTTTCGTTCTTATTTTCAGATTTTTTAATTTTCGAATTCCCGAATTTCCAAATTTTAGTTTTTCGGATTTTCAATTTCCGCATTTCCGAATGTTTGATTTTCGAATTTCTGAATCTTGGAATTTTAGATTTTTGGACTTTCTAATTTCCGAATTGTTTATTTTCGGATTTTCTAATTTCTGAATTTTCGGAAAAATTTGTTAAACAGGTTTTTATTAATTTGACTATTTCCAAACTAACGAATTTTTGAATTTTGTCAAAAAACAAATTCGGAACTAAATGAATTGCACGTGTCTAATCGTAGATCTATTGATGACTCCTCTCACTAGTCTTCTGCTTGAACATTACTCACTTATGTTGGATGAACTGTACTTTGTAGATTTACAGCTATGCTACACTCTTTTCTGTCCTTAACCACTTCAGCCCCGGAAGATTTTACCCCCTTCCTGACCAGAGCATTATTTGCGATTCAGCACTGCGACGATTTAGCTGACAATTGCGTGGTCTTGCGACGTTGTACTCAAACAAAATTGACGTCCTTTCTTCCCTATAAATAGAGCTTTCTTTTGGTGGTATTTGATCACCTCTGTGGTTTTTATTTTTTGTGCTATAAACAAAAAAAGGGCATAAATTTTGAAAAAGAAGCAATATTTTTTACTTTTTGCTATAATAAATAGCCCCAAAAAATATATATAAAAAACAAATTTCTTTCTCAGTTTAGGCCGATATATTCTTCTACATATTTTTGGTAAAAAAAAATCTCAATAAGCGTATATTGATTGGTTTGAACAAAAGTTATAGCGTTTACAAAATAGGGGATAGATTTATGGCATTTTTATTATTAATTTTTTTTATTAGTAATGGCGGCGATCTGCGATTTTTATTGTGACTGCGTCATTATGGCAGACACATCGGACACTTTTGACACTATTTTGGGATCATTGTCATTTATACAGTGATCAGTGCTATAAAAATGCACTGATTACTGTGTAAATTACACTGGCAGGGAAGGGATTAAACACTAGGGGGTGATCAAGGGGTTAAGTGTGTCTTAGGGAGTGATTCTAACTGTAGGGGAGATGTGCCATTCTGCTGATCTACATCTGTGTGCCGTGGTTGGCAAGCGGTCATAGGTTTAAATGTACTCCAATCAATATTCAGAGGCTTGGAAATTTTCTTGTATCTATCTCCTCACTTTTTGCAATAATTTCAATCACATTTTTTGCTTAAAGTATTCTTTTGTCTTCATGGTGCAGGTTATCCCATGACTCTGATTCACTAGGCGTTGGTCCATCCAGATGCAAATGCATTTATAGTACAGTCACCTGAGACCCCTTCAGTACACGAAGGTGATCACCATTCAACAAATAATGTGACTTTAGAAAAGAATTGACCACACCAGTGATTATTTAGATGTGTCATATAAAAGGGGGCATATATTTATGTAATTGACTTTTTTGCATGTCTTATTGTAATTAATTTTTATCTCTTATAACAGATCTGTTTTCACTTTGATATTACAGTCTATGTAATGTAAGGAAAACAAAATATCCTACAATTCTGTGTTCCACTGCAATAAAAAATAAAAACAGGAGATGAATGCCTTTCAAAGTCAATGTACATGCATAATATCCCTGCTGCTTCTTTCAGCCACGGGTAGTGAGGAAAGAAAGCCCTGTGTAAACTCCAAGTGCCTCTAGTGAGAGCTCAGACAGGGCTGAGGACTTTCCCCCAACCCCATATGACTGTGTTGAACCAATCACAAAACACCTGTGTTGTCACATGAAAGAAAGAGGAATGAGTAAAATACTCATCCATATCGGTAGGTACCAAGTATTTTCTTCACTTTAGGAGACTGAACAGAGTATTGGGCAAGTAAAAGCTAGAGTGTGCTGATGGGGAGGTGGGCATGGAAACAAACCAGTTGCATAAGGTTCTCAAGGTGTGCATGCACCCTCTGTACCCTAAAGTACAAATGAAGCTTCATCAAGTACAGTAAAACCTTGGTTTGAGAGTAACTTGATTTGAGAGCGTTTTGCACGACAAGCAACATTTTTTAATAAATTTTGACTTGATAAACAAGTGATGTCTTGATATACAAGTAGTGTCATGTCACAACTGAGTATAAACTGAGTATAAAAGAGAAGCCTTTAAGTGTAGCCATATGGTTACATTTAATGAAGGTACAACATTTAGCAACATATTGCTACACTTAGAGACGCCTCTCTTCTCTTTTATACTCTGTAGCTCCTGCTGGATTTTTCTTCTAATCCCCTTGTGGAGGTTTCCATTTGTGGGTGGACATTTTATGATTACTTATAGCTATAATCTTTTTATATGAACTATAAACTGAAGGACCTATGAATAAATGGTTATAGAACAAATCATTTGAGTTTCCATTATTTCTTATGGGGAAATTTGCTTTGATATACAAGTGCTTTGGAATACAAGCATGTTTCCGGAACAAATTATGCTCGCAATCCAAGGTTTTACTGTATACCTGTAATGTAATAGATGATAATCAAATCAGCCCACCTACAGCCTATTTGTTTGAAGGATCAGAGGCTCTACTGTCAGACACACACACCACCATGGAAATTGGCCCAAAAAATGTGTGGAGAAATCACATTTTCACCTCTGGCACTCTAATCCTATGGAAGTGAGAAAAAAGTCATTGGGTGTATGATGTTGATATAGGCAGTTATACGGTATATTAGTGGGAATGGAAGCCACCTTTATCACTCTACAGGCCATACTGTTGGATATCTTCTACCTGAATCACACATCCATGAGTTTCCAGTGACAGGATTATTGTGTGTATGACTTCTAGATACAAATTTTTTTTCTATTTTAATGCTTTTATTTATGCATTTTCATCTCATGTTTTGATATATTGTTTATGTGATTTTGTATGTTTCATTTATACGCTATTATAGACATCATTTGGTTTTATTTATTTGAGATTATCGTACTACAGTTGATAAAAATGACTACAGATTATAAACAACAATAGACAATTGTAGCCTAAATGTAGGATAGAAATTCAGCTTATTATGTTCTGACATCAGGATAGAGGGAATCCTCTAAAATTGAAACCAAATTCAAATTATTTAAGAATATCATCAACTAAGACATAAAGGGGCTTACTGTGTTATACTATATCATGATCTTTGGTATCGCCATGTGCATCAGTTTGGCAAGACATGTAAATTTAAATTAATGCAGGTCTAGGTCCACTGGATGTTTCTTTGTTCATGTAAAGCATATTTAAATTATTCACAGATGGTTAATAGCAGATGAAAGCCCCCAAAAGGTGTTCCTTTATTCTGTTCTCCAGTCCCTAGACTATTGGGCTATGTGCTGACACTTGGATACTTGTTTTACAATATGATTTGACATGTGGGATTTACGTGTCAAAACTGGATTTTGAGCCAACTATCTGTCAAGTTGCAAAGGTATGTAGAAAGAAACAGCCTTACCGACTGCTTTTAAGACAGAAGTCAGTCAGATTTTGGACACTGCCAAGTCATATCCAAACACCAAACAAAGTAATATTGAGCCAGCTCCAAAAAACTAAAATATCTTTAATGTTCTTTGCTGAAATTCCATTACAGTCTTTATCATTAGGAAAATAATGTAATAAAATGAGACTTTTCCCTCAAATGTATTAATAAAGATAACTTGCTGGTCTAATTCCAAAACCACTGGAGCCACATTTAATTTGCTAGTTTTATGAATCCAGGATTCTGTGTTCTGTTCACCCGCTGCAGGAGTATAATAAGATACTGTGATGGTCTACTTGAGAGGCTGGTCTAATTATCTCCTTGTTCATCTATAAAGCTTGCTATTAGAAGTATGTAAATATTGTTAAAATGACTTCATGCAGAAATGCAGTAATAAGAACCTTAACTAGCATACATGTGGGAAAATGTATCATAGTATGGGTATAGCTGAAGACAAGATGGCCCATACTAATCTATCACATTTTCTATTATATTTCCAGTGCTACCTTAGGAAAATTAAATTTTTGGTCGTGTCATTTGCAGTTGTCAGTACAGCTTTAAAACATCATAAAGCTGCACCTGACACATAATAAAAGAAACAAAACGTATAGAAAGATTGTGTATTTTTTATTCGCAATTTGGTCATGAACCATGGTCTTCCCAGAGTAGGCATTGTCATTCAAGTAACAAACTGTAGGATGTTCACACAGTTGCAATCTACACTTACTAAGGCACAGTATTGCGGAAGTGTATTACTCAGCAATGGCACAGTATTGCAGCAGCAGATTATTTGGCAATAGCACAGTATTGCAGCGGTGTATCACTCAGTATTGCACAGTACTGCGGAGTGGCAATGTTCCAGGCTTAACCTTTTTACCAGACAACACTACTGCAGGAGAGGTGGTGAACTGGAGTATACCTTAATGGCACTCTATGTTGCTTAAGAGTTGCTCTCTGAGTTCCTGAAATGTCTGTGGAGAACAAGTGGTGTCTCCGTGCTGACCCTACTCAATTAGCAACATCTCCCTGTGCTGATAACTAATGACAAATGAGGTCTTTGTCCCTCACCTATTCACTAACTCCAGTGGTGAGGGAACCCCAATTTATAGAGTCTCACCAAAAAGACTGTCAGGGATCATCAGATGTTGCGGCGTCCAATCAGACGGCTGCAACCTCTGTGACAACTACGGAGTCTCTCAAGGAACAATTTTCTATTACAGATTCCTCTCCATCAGTACAGTGGCATAGAGCCATTTGTAATTTGTTCTGTACAGCTAGTTGATTGTTACTTCATCTACGGAAGAAACTGTTAACCTAAACTGATTATTTTTGTGAGCATTTATTTAATTCATGTTAGTGCACTATTTCAACAATTGTAGTAATGGTTGGTGGTATCATAGACTGCAGCAGTCCCCTTGTGTCCCCAATAGCAGAATATTTTCATCATGGTGCAGGCCCCTGCATTATTTGGTATTCTCTAGAGCTTCTGATGATTCTGATGTTATATTGAAGACAGATATTAGAATGCAACCCTCAGAATGGCATAGTATGACAGATGAAAGCTTAGGAAGGACTAGGCCAAGATAACAAATGATAAAGCACAGACAAGGTCAGGAAAGGCTGGAGATCAGTCCTTGAAACAGACAGGCAGAGAAAAAGAAGCAGGAGATTAGGGCAGGCAGCTGGGAGAAAAGATAAACCAAAAAAAGGCTGAATTGTGACCTGCGGAAACCAGAAATAGTGGATTCCAAGAATGGAACAGGAGAAAAATGTTGAGTACAAGGCCTAAAAACAGGAAAATAGGCCTAAGGCTGGCCAAAAAAGAAAATTTTTGTTTGTTTAACCAGTGGGATGAACAAAAGAAAATTTCTCAATTTCCCCATCCACACTCCCATTGATTCTCCCATCCAACAGGCTGGTTGTACACAAGTCAATCGATAGATCGACTTGTGTACAACCAGCCTGCCAATACATGGATTTGGCCAGTCCCTGGTGAACCAGCAGAATTTATTTCCATGTATGGACAGCTTTAAATTCATAAATAAAACCTGGCAGGTCAGGACACATTCTATAAGGCAATCATCTAGTTCCCAATTTGAACACTACTGAATTAGGGCAGGTGTACAACTACAATTTGACTATGCTTTAGTGCTGAAAACTGTCCATCATATGGTGGGGTAAACAATGCATCTAAATACAGCTTTAACACCTCAGAAGACTGCAAGATAATTAGTTCATAAATATTAGAGATGGTTTCTACCTTTCTAGTTTGAGTGGCCTAAAGATTTTAAAGAAAAGTTCCTAAAGCCTCCTCTGACTATAGACTAATAGACATATCCAAGAATTGTGTGCAAGGCATTTATAGGTTTTGGAAAAGATATTAAATTTCTAGACATTTACAATTACATTTTTATAGATATGTTCAGAGAAACAACCATTTTCTCTGGCATCTGTACATAACAAAAGGAAAATTCCAGGCTGGATTTCCAAAAAAAAAGGGTCCAATGGGGAAGTAAAATGAAAATTGTTTGCCGCTACCAACATAATCTTTTGCCTGTTCTTACTGAAAATTTTAAAGCAATAGCAAGCTTTCTATGATTCGATTTTTAAAATCCCGTCTCCTCTGAAAATAGGAAAAAAGAAAATGAGAAGGGTAAAAAAGAAAATGTAAAGCCATATACATTATTTAGGTTCTAAAGCCTAATGATCTTCTCTCCTAATGCATTCTCTGCATTAAGGTAAAACATGTTTAGGTAGCAGTATGCCCCCTCAACCCCCATATACCTACCTCACTCGATTCAGTGCTCAATTCAGCGATGTGCCCATCTGTAGCAGCTCTCCCCACTGTCACAGGCTTTGCTGAGACAGTGGCAGCCATTGGCTTGCTATCAGGGCACACCAAGAAGAGGAGGAGAAAGGAGTGCTGGCAGGGGACCAGAGAGGAGGATAGGGGCCACTTTGTTTAATTTAATTGCACAGAGCAGGTACGTAAGTATAAACCTGTTTGTTATTTAAAAAAGTGTTTACAATCACTTTATAATAATCAGTAGCAATCAGCCATATTGTGAATCATACACAATAAATCAATATAATAAGATAAATACAAAAAAATTTTAAAAAATGAAAAAAATATAAAAAAAATTAGAAAAATATATAAAAACCCTAGTTGCTGCTCTAACTTCATTAGGTGATTTCACTCCACCCCTTGAATTTACACTTTACCCTTTATGATGTACAACTTGTTAAACAATGTAATGTAAGAATAAAAATATATGAAACCCAAAAAGTCCACTTAACTGTTTGTGATTCAACAAAAGTCCTCTAAATTTTCAGTACTTTCAACCACCAGTGAAATTGACATATGCACTTGTCTTGACACTACATATCACCTGTCCACAGCAGCAATTCACCTCCCATGAACTGTTCACCTCTAGTATTTGCCCCCAATTATAAATCAAGGTCAATAGCGCCTTTGCCTCTTCATGGGATGGCTGCTCAAGATTTTCCTCTTCTTCTCCAGTCTGACCAAATGCAGGCATTCATTTATGCAAAAAGAATAGTGCTCTTTGTACATTTAAAACCTATAATATAAATCTCTAAAAACGACACTCACAAGCAACTGCACACAAATTTCTATGTACAAAGCATTACGTAAAACTTTGGCAGCATCCCTCTCACCACAGACTCTGCCGACCACAAATGGCCACTGTATGATGTCAATGATGTAGCTTCGCCCCTATGCGCTTTATGCCCGATCCACAGGCTTCCTCAAGAGGACCAGAGCAAGCCAGTGACACGCGCATATATATATATATATATATATATATATATCCTCTACGCAGCTGCCATGGAAACAACAGCCACTGCCGGTAAACAACTGGAAATGACTTTGTGGGAAGGTGGCACCTGCTGGCAGTGACGTCGCGGAAGATCTCCACCATTCCCCCAACCCCCGGAAGAGGCATTGCCAGCTACTACCTCTCTAGAGACACCTCCTGAGGTTAGAAAAAATGACAATCATGCAACCGAAACTGTTATATAATACTGTGTGTGTGTGTATATATATATATATATATATATATATATATACAGTGGGGATGGAAAGTATTCAGACCCCCTTAAATTTTTCACTCTTTGCTATATTGCAGCCATTTGCTAAAATCATTTAAGTTAATTTTTTTCCTCATTAATGTACACACAACACCCCATATTTACAGAAAAACACAGAATTGTTGACATTTTTGCAGATTTATTAAAAAAGAAAAACTGAAATATCACATGGTCCTAAGTATTCAGACCCTTTGCTGTGACACTCATATATTTAACTCAGGTGCTGTCCATTTCTTCTGATCATCCTTGAGATGGTTCTACACCTTCATTTAAGTCCAGCTGTGTTTGATTATACTGATTGGACTTGATTAGGAAAGCCACACACCTGCCCTTCCTAGAGCTGGCCATCCGGCCAAACTGAGCTATCGGGGGAGAAGAGCCTTGGTGAGAGAGGTAAAGAAGAACGCAAAGATCACTGTGGCTGAGCTCTAGTGTTGCAGTCGGGAGATGGGAGAAAGTTGTAGAAAGTCAACCATCACTGCAGCCCTCCACCAGTTGGGGCGTTATGGCAGAGTGGCCCAACGGAAGCCTCTCCTCAGTGCAAGACACATGAAAGCCTGCATGGAGTTTGCTAAAAAAACACCTGAAGGACTCCAAGATGGTGAGAAATATGATTTTTTGTGGTCTGATGAGACCAAGATAGAACTTTTTGACCTTCATTCTAAGCAGTATGTGTGGAGAAAACCAGGCACTGCTCATCACCTGTCCAATACAGTCCCAACAGTGAAGCATGGTGGTGGCAGCATCATGCTGTGAGGGTATTTTTCAGCTGCAGGGACAGGACGACTGGTTTCAATTGAGGGAAAGATGAATGCGGCCAAGTACAAAGATATCCTGGACGAAAACCTTCTCCAGAGTGCTCAGGACCTCAGACTGGGCCGAAGGTTTACCTTCCAACAAGACAATGATCCTAAGCACACAGCTAAAATAACGAAGGAGTGGCTTCACAACAACTCCGTGACTGTTCTTGAATGGCCCAGCCAGAGCCCTGACTTAAAACCAATTGAGCATCTCTGGAGAGACCTAACAATGGCTCTCTACCAACGTTTACCATCCAACCTGACAGAACTGGAGAGGATCTGCAAGGAGGAATGGCAGAGGATCCCCAAATCCTGGTGTGAAAAACTTGTTGCATCTTTTCCAAAAAGACTCATGACTGTATTAGATCAAAAGGGTGCTTCTACTAAATATTGAGCAAAAGTCTGAATACTTAGGATCATGTGATATTTCAGTTTTTCTTTTTTAATAAATCTGCAAAAATGTCAACAATTCTGTGTTTTTTTGTCAATATGGGGTGCTGTGTGTACATTAATGAGGAAAAAAAAAACTTAAATGATTTTAGCAAATGGCTGCAATATAACAAAGAGTGAAAAATCTAAGGGGGTCTGAATACTTTCCGTCCCCACTGTACATGTGTATATATATATATATATATATATATATATATATATATATATATATATATATATAAATATATATATATATATATATATATATATATATAAAAATATATATATATACAGTGGGCACGGAAAGTATTCAGACCCCCTTACATTTTTCACTCTTTGTTGTATTGCAGCAATTTGCTAAAATCATTTAAGTTCATTTTTTTTCCTCATTAATGTACACACAGCACCCCATATTGACAGAAAAACACAGAATTGTTGACATTTTTGCAGATTTATTAAGAAAGAAAAACTGAAATATCACATGGTCCTAAGTATTCAGACCCTTTGCTGTGACTCTCATATATTTAACTCAGGTGTTGTCCATTTCTTTTGATCATCCTTGAGATGGTTCTACACCTTCATTTGAGTCCAGCTGTGTTTGATAATACTGATTGGACTTGATTAGTAAAGCCACACACCTGTCTATATAAGACCTTACAGCTCACAGTGCATGTCAGAGCAAATAAGAATCATGAGCTCAGAGACAGAATTGTAGCAAGGCACAGATCTGGCCAAGGTTACGAAAAAAATTCTGCTGCACTTAAGGTTCCTAAGAGCACAGTGGCCTCCATAATCCTTAAATGGAAGACATTTGGGATGACCAGAACCCTTCCTAGAGCTGGCCGTCTGGCCAAACTGAGCTATCGGGGGAGAAGAGCCTTGGTAAGAGAGGTAAAGAAGAACCCAAAGATAACTGTGGCTGAGCTCCAGAGATGCAGTCGGGAGGTGGGAGAAAGTTGTAGAAAGGCAACCATCACTGCAGCCCTCCACCAGTCAGGGCTTTATGGCTGAGTGGCCCGACGGAAGCCTCTCCTCAGTGCAAGACACATGAAAGGCCGCATGGAGTTTGTAAAAAACACCTGAAGGACTCCAAGATGGTGAGAAATAAGATTAACTGGTCTGATGAGACCAAGATAGAACTTTTTGGCTTTAACTCTTAGCGGTATGTGTGGAGAAAACCAGGCACTGCTCATCACCTGTCCAATACAGTCCCAACAGTGAAGCATGGTGGTGGCAGCATCATGCTGTGGGGGTGTTTTTCAGCTGCAGGGACAGGATGACTGGTTGTAATTGAGGGAAAGATGAATGCGGCCAAGTACAGGGGTATCCTGGATGAAAATCTTCTCCAGAGTGCTCAGGACCTCAGACTGGGCCAAAGGTTTTCCTTCCAACAAGACAATGACCCTAAGCACACAGGTAAAATAATGAAGGAGTGGCTTCACAACAACTCTGTGACTGTGCTTGAATGGCCCAGCCAGAGCCCTGACTTATACCCAATTGAGCATCTATGGAGAGACCTAAAAATGGCTGCCCACCAACGTTTACCATCCAACCTGACAGAACTGGAAAGGATCTGCAAGGAGGAATGGCAGAGGATCCCCAAATCCAGGTGTGAAAAACTTGTTGCATCTTTCTCAAAAAGACTCATGGCTGTATTAGATCAAAAGGGTTCATCTACTAAATACTGAGCAAAGGGTCTGAATACTTAGGACCATGTGATATTTCAGTTTTTCTTTTTTAATAAATCTGCAAAAATGTCAACAATTCTGTGCTTTTCTGTCAATATGGGGTGCTGTGTGTACATTAATGAGGGAAAAAATGAACTTAAATGATTTTAGCAAATGGCTGCAATATAACAAAGAGTGAAAAATGTAAGGGGGTCTGAATACTTTCCGTCCCCACTGTATGTATGTACAGGTGTATGTACACCTTTTCAATTGCTTGGTAAAACAAATTGCTCAAAAACTCAATGCATTTAGGCATCTAGACGTGGTAAAGACGACTTTCTGAATTTCAAACTGAGCATCAGGGTGGGGAAGAAAGGAGATTTAAGTGTACTTTGAATGCGGCATGGTTGTTGGTGCCAGACAGGCTGGTCCAAGTATTTCAAAAACTGCTGATCTACTGGGATTTTCATGCACAGTCATCTCTAGGGTTTACAGAGAATGGTCCAAAAAAGAGAAAATATCCAGCGAGCAACAGTTGTGTGGACGAAAATGCCTTGTTGAGGTCAGAGGAAAATGGGTAGAGTTCAAGATGATCGAAAGGCAACAGTAACTCAAATAGCCACTCCTGTCAGTTAAGAACAGGAAACTTACGCTACAAATCACATAGGCTCACTAAATTGGACAATAGAAGATTAGAAAAACGCTGCCTGGTCTGATGAGACTCGATCTCAGCTGCGACATTCAGAAGGTAGGGTCACAATTCAGTGTACACAACACAAAAGCAAGGATCCATCCTGCTTTGCATCAACGGTTCAGGCTGGTGGTGGTGATGTAATGGTGTGGGAGATATTTTCCTTGCAAGCTTTGGCTCCTTAGTACAAATTAAGAATAATTTAAATGCCATGGCCTACCTGAGTATTTCTGCTGACCATGTACAGTGGGGCAAAAAAGTATTTAGTCAGCCACCAATTGTGCAAGTTCTCCCACTTAAAAAGATGAGAGAGACCTGTAATTGTCATCATAGGTATACCTCAACTATGAGAGACAAAATCCAGACAATCACATTGTCTGATTTGGAAAGAATTTATTTGCAAATTATGGTGGAAAATAAGTATTTTGTCAATATCAAAAGTTCATCTCAATACTTTGTTATATATCCTTTGTTGGCAATGACAGAGGTCAAACCTTTTCTGTAAGTCTTCACAAGAGCAGTGATGTTTTGGGGCTGTCGCTGGGCAACACAGACTTTCAACTCCCTAAAAAGGTTTTCTATGGGGTTGAGATCTGGAGACTGGCTAGGCCACTCCAAGACCTTGAAATGCTTCTTACGAAGCCACTCCCTCGTTGCCGGGCGGTGTGTTTGGGATCATTGTCATGCTGAAAGACCCAGCCACGTTTCATCTTCAATGTCCTTGCTGATGGGAGGAGGTTTGCAAAAATCTCACGATACATGGCCCCATTCATTCTTTCATGTACATGTTCAGTCGTCCTGTTCCCTTTGCAGACAAACAGCCCCAAAGCATGATGTTGCCACCCCCATGCTTCACGGTAGGTATGGTGTTCTTTGGTTGCAACTCAGCATTCTCTCTCCTCCAAACACAATGAGTTGTGTTTCTACCAAACAGTTCTACTTTGGTTTCATCTGACCATATGACATTCTCCCAATCCTCTTCTGGATCATCCAAATGCTCTCTAGCAAACCTCAGATGGGCCCGGACATGTACTGGCTTAAGCAGGGGGACATGTCTGGCACTGCAGGATATGAGTCCCTGGCGGCGTAGTGTGTTACCGGTGGTAGCCTTTGTTACATTGGTCCCAGCTCTCTGCAGGTCATACACTAGGTCCCCCCGTGTGGTTCTGGGATTTTTGCTCACCGTTCTTGTGATCATTTTGACCCCACGGGGTGAGATCCTGCGTGGAGCCCCAGATCGAGGGAGATTATCAGTGGTCTTGTATGTCTTCCATTTTCTAATTATTGCTCCCACAGTTGATTTCTTCACACCAAGCTGCTTGCCTATCGCAGATTCAGTCTTCCCAGACTGGTGCAGGTCTACAATTTTGTTTCTGGTGTCCTTCGACAGCTCTTTGGTCTTCACCATAGTGGAGTTTGGAGTGTGACTGTTTGAGGTTGTGGACAGGAGTCTTTTATACTGATAACAAGTTCAAACAGGTGCCATTAATACAGGTAATGAGTGGAGGACAGAGGAGCCTCTTAAAGAAGAAACAGGTCTGTAAGAGCCAGAAATCGCGCTTGTTTGTAGGTGACCAAATACTTATTTTCCACCATATTTTGCAAATAAATTCTTTTAAAAATCAGATATGTGATTGTCTGGATTTGTTTCCACATTTTGACTCTCATAGTTGGGGTATACCTATGATGACAATTACAGGCCTCTCTCATCTTTTTAAGTGGGAGAACTTGCACAATTGGTGGCTGATTAAATACTTTTTTTCCCCACTGTACATCCCTCTATGACTACAGTGTACCCATCTTCTGATGGTTACTTCCAGCAGGATAATGCACCATGTCACAAAGCTCAAAGCATCTCAAACTGGTTTCTTCAATATGACAATGAGTTCACTGCACTCCAATGACCTCCACAGTCACCAGATCTCAATCCAATATAGCACCTTTGGCATGTAGTGGAACGGAAAATTCACATCATGGATGTGTAGCCGACAAATCTGCAGCAACTGTATGATGCTATCATGTCAATATGGACCAAAATCCCTGAGAAATGTTTCCAACAGTTTGTTGAATCTATGCCACAAAGAATTAAGGCAGTCCTGAAGGCAAAAGGGGTCCAATCCGGTACTAGTAACTAGGGATGGGCTGACCTGAACGTCAAAAATCAAAAGTGCCCATTTTGAAGGTTTATATACAAGTAATTGGGCAAACAATGGTTATAGGGGTCAGGGTCCTGCCCTGGGGGACATGTATCAATAAAAAAAGTTTGTGAAAAACATCATTTTTAAATGAGCAGTGTTTTTTTATTTTTAAAGTGAAAGTATAAAAATGAAAAATTCCTTCCAATATAGTGCCTGGGGGGTCCCCTTAGTCTACATGTAAAGTGGCAGATCTTTACCCTATCTAGAATCTGCTGCAGCAATAATTGCATTTATAAATCCAAAGAAAATGACATTTTCCCTGCAAGCCTTTATTTTGCTCAGCAACAGCTGGGGAGCCAGTGTGTATGATGAGGCCACAATGTAGTGCACTGGGAACAAGATTAGAGATTTTTTGGATACATTCTGGTGTCACTTTGGCAAAAAAAAATTCAATGATATGCATATGGTCGGTGTTTTTGCAATGTTTGATGTGCCTGAGCACAGTTTGCAGATAGCAACAGTGTGCTGAAAAAGGCCCAGACAGCTGAGCTTTGGGGAGTGGGCCGGGAGATAACAGCTGCAGAATGTGATGGAAAAGGGTGGCTGCTCTCTACTCTTTCTTGATGTCGGCCTCCTTGGGGTTGTGCCACCTCACCTTCAGTTTCCTCCTCTGCTCTATCTGGCACCCAAGTCGCATCAGTGACCTCATCATCATCATCTCCTCCATCTTCATCATTACCACTGGAGACAACTTGGCAGTGCGCTGTGGCTTGGGAAACATGAATGCCAATTTGTCTACCAGTGTTCCTTCCTCTCTCTAGACTCATGTTCTTGTCATCCTCAACCTCAGAACCAACAACTGAATCCAGTAATGGCTGACGCTGTGGTCAAATAACTCAGCTGACTTCTCAATGGCTGATGTTGGGGCTATGGCAGGAATAGATGTGGACAAGGAGGCAGGATTATCCACTCTGGCAACTGCAGGGGACTGCACACTTGTCTCTGCTTGTGTGACAGAGGATGAGAAGGATGAGGAAGGTTTAGTAAGCCAGTCCACCACCTCCTCTGCATGTGGGGCTGGATAGCATGGGCAAACTCACTAAACAGAGGAAATGATTTCCTGTCTGAGGATTGACCACCACGTCCACCTTTGCCTGTGGACACATTTGTTGCTGGCCCCCTAACAGTGCCAAGGGAATGCCTGCCTCTCCTTGTTGTCCTCCCAGACATTATTGGGAGGGAGGGGGTGATGCTTATAAGCAAATATAAAGAAGAAGTTGAGATCTGTACGTGGATGTACTTTAATCAATGTAAAGAGGTGTTTGGTGCACTTTAATTTGAGTACTCACACTACGCAGACACACTCCACGGATACACTATAATATACTGCAATATAATGCACCAAACGTACAGTGATGCACAGAACTATATGGCGTTAAACTGACAGTAACGCACACAAAAGTCAATGGTGTTAAACTGCAGTAATGCACAAAACGATATGGCGTTAAACTGGCAGCAACGCACACAGAACTATATGGCGTTAAACTGGCAGTAACGCACACAGAACTATATGGCGTTAAACTGGCAGTAACGCGCACAAAACAATATGGCATTAAACTGGCAGTAACGCACACAGAACTATATGGCATTAAACTGGCAGTAACGAACACAAAACTATATGGTGTTAAACTGGCAGTAACGCACACAGAAGTAAATGGCGTTAAACTGGCAGTAACGCAATCAAATAGACGATGTACAACCGTTACTACACTGACACTATCTGAACTGTCCTTTAGCTATACACTAATGTAAAGAATACTGACACGGTCTCACTACACTACACTGAAACTATCTGAGCTGTCCCTACTCTACACTAATGTATGTATGAATGACACGGTCTCACTACACTACGGTGAAACTATCTGAGCTGTCCCTAAATTAGCTGCACACTGTGCAAAGCTGAATAATGGTCCTGCTCACTACACTCACACTATCCCTAGACTGACACTAAACCAATATTCTACACTGTCAATTGAAACAAAATAGCACAGTATAGCACACTAACTAACTAATATCACTGAACAGAGCCATGTTCTATCTCTCTCCATGCTGAAATCACACTGAAAATGGCTGCTATTGAAAGAATACTTTTATACTGTGGGGCGGGAATGAGTCATGATTGGATAAAGTCATGATGACAGTGTTCAATCATGACTCTGACAGTGCTCTGTGCCCTGATTGGCTAAAGCTTTCACTGCTTCAGCCAATCAGGGCTTGCAATTCACACTGTTCAGCGCAGCAATGCATGGTGGTCGGTTCGGGGGGGGGGGTGAAAAAGCGGTCCGGACAGCGAAAGTTCGGCCCAAACTTATGCTCGGGCCAAACTGTTCACCCATCCCTACTAGTAACGTATGCCTATTAAGGTGGCCATTGAGTGTATATAAATATATATATGTTTTTCAAAATATTTATGGTCCCATTCATGTTTCTCTTTAAATACACCCAATTTTTATACTAAGATAAGATAGCATATCTACGTTAAAGCTTTTTGGTTCCTTGTGGCTTAACTACAACCTGTCTGGGCATACGTTCTCATTGCTCCCCAAATCCTGCTCCATAGAAGCCATTTTTTCCATGCACTGCAATGATGATGGCCAACAGGTCTAAAATAACTGCATGCAGTTTCACATAAATGGCTCTAGATCAGGCTATATCTGTTCACTATACTGTACAGTACATAGTTCTTACTTAAGATGCAGTCGGCCAATTAAATATTTAGGAATAATTTGCATGTCTTGCCCACTCTCGTAAAACAGTAAATAAACTCTTTAATTTGTGCAGTGTGATGTAATTAAGATATGCATATTCCTTCTCTATAAAGAAGGCTCTTCTGTGCTACATAAAAGCAGATAAAGCACACTAAAGGCATACTTTTTGGGAATATGCAGATGGGCATTGCTTCAAATGAGGGTCAGAAAATTGCCATTGACTTCAATGGAGCAGTACACACAGCAGGTAAGAGGCTGCATGTGACCAACTTTGCATTGTACTGCATTTATTGGATGCAGCATGTCCCATATAGGTGGGATTGAACTGCAGGCAAAGCAGGTCAAACATAGCCTTTTCTTACTAAACATCAAATGCATGCAGGTGCATTTGGTTGGAGATGGCTGCATTTGACAAGAACACCTGCCAACATGAGCCCTATATTATGACAATCATGGGCATAAAATTAAAGTGGTTGTAAACTCTCCCCGACAACTTTGTCCCATGTAAATCAGCATAAAAAACCCTCATGAACACTGCTTGTAGGTATCTCCTTACTTGCTTAGTATTGTTGTAATCCTTTTTGTTCTTTAGAATGACTTCACTGAGCATGCCCAGATCTCCCCTGATTTACGGCACACTGTGTGTACTTGTCTGTCTATTATCAGATCTTCCTACAGCACAACTCTGAAATCCCACGAGACTGCATAATTACTCAGAGCTTCATACTACACCCCATGTGACCATGTAACATCACATGTAGTGTAACCTGGCCATCGACAGCATTACTGCAGCCTTATCAGCTGAAGCTGATAAGACTGACAAAGGCAAACACTAGATAATTGGCACAAGTAAATACTATGAAATCTAACAAGTCAGCTATGAGCAGTAAAGCAGGGTTGCCATAGAAACATTGGATTGAGAAGGAGGCTTGGTTAACAGTACAGGAAGAGCTCAATGTAAGGGTGGAAATACACTCTACTGTGGACTCAGAAAACAATACTTAAGATGGCGCTGCCTAACCCCTGGAAACAAGTTCTTTAAAGTTTCTTTAAACAGTAAGTAATATGTGATTTGGGCTGGATTACAGTGGCTATAGTTTGATAATTACTTATTATAATGGACCAAATGAAAAGCAGCATCAGAATGGAAGAGTTTACTTCCTCTTTAACAAACAAGTGCACCAACTTGTTTGCTCATTCAATGTGGGGAGCATTGATGAACTCCATTGGCAACCCCCGAAATCATAAAGATGGACACAATACAGACTTTGAGGAGATTTCTTTGAGACTTTTTATGGACATACCCATAGAGGAAAGAAAGCAGTGAATAAAGAAGCAAGATACACAGTTAAAATAGGGTAAAAAGAGAGAAAAATAAAGGATAAAAAGAACCAAGGGGGGCAATAGCAGGTTCATATTTGTAGCACTGTTGTTGTCAACAACTAGTAACTAAATACAGCATTCCATGCCTTAAAATATTCCAAATATTTCCACGCTAAATACTTAAAATAGTCCAATATGTGGTTCTTTCTACTTTACAAGTTTTCCTAATTAAAAGCTAGACATTAGAAAAAAGGCTTTTACCGGCATGAAGTAGACAAAACAATGAATTCTACCTTCTAATTGCATGCTGTGGGATACTATACCTTGCACATGGTTATATCTCTGTATTTTAGGGCATTTAACCTGTCTTTTGCTGCTGAGTACTTTTGTATTTTTAGTTACGATGGTGAATTTCAACCGACAATGTAACATGTAGTACATTTATTGCCAAAACTGAAAAGAAAAAAGCTTGGAAAAACCCCAAGCCCATCAGTCTGCTGTATTGTTTTATTTTTACATGCAGAGGGGAGGAAAACATTTCTATGTAAAACAGCCTATACTTATATCACTTCAATGTGGAGAAAAATAAACAGTTTTAAACCATGTTTCCTTAGACAGAATGTCAGCCCTGCCAAAAAATGAATTCTCTGTGTCTGTTCCATAGATGTGCTGTTTAATTTGAAGGCAGCTTTAAATTCAAAGGTAAACAAGTCGAGAAAGAAAAATGTGCAACTGAACTTGACCATTTTAATAGAGGAAATAAGCATGAAAATCTTTGAGTACACAAAGAAATACAGCCATGGACAATGGGAATTAAAAACAGCCTGTAGCCCCCTTTTTTTAATCTTCTTTCTTTGGCTAGTTTATTTTAATTAATATGTAATGAGGATAGCCCAATTTTTCCCATAGTATTTACATAGGATTCAGTAAGGGAATGGCACAAAAAAGTACATTTTTTTTAAATTCTTTATTTAAAGCACAAGTTTGGTTTAAAAAAAAAAGAATCAGCACAAGGGACATTACCTACTCCCCCCATCAAGTTTGCTGACTAAAGCCCCATACACACTATCAGATTTTCTGCTGATTTTTTCCATCAGATTTACCAAAACCATATAATATGAGGTCAAATCTTAGGAGATTCAATTGGTATGCGATCAGGCAGGCCCTTGCACTACATGGTTTTGGTAAATCTGAAGACAAAATCAGCAGAAAATCTGATAGTGTGTATGGGGCTTAAGGCCATCCATACATGGTGCAAATTTCTTTCCTGCAGCCACGGGTTGTAGGGAGGAAATTCACATGATTCCCATATAAACACAGACAGCGCTGACAGGGGAAGCAGCAATTGTCTTCTCCCGACAGGGCAAGGGGGGGGGAGCTGGGGAAACCGCTCCCCCCAGGAGAAGACAGTGATTAGCTATAGCCACTAGTGATAATCACAAGAGAATCCGGAAGGCTGGTTGTACCCAAGTTGATCAATCAATTAACGGTTCAAATCTCGGCCAGTTCCTACTGAACCAAGCGAGATTCGAACCATGTAAGGCCGGCCTAAGCCAACCCTTATGATCCCTTCCTCCATCACAGATGCCGTACTACCACTTCGATGAATGAAAAGTGGTCTATGAATGGAGGATGGGTAGATGACTAAAAGGCCCACCTCCTTCATTCATAGATCGTGTTTCACTCATGGAAGCTACGGTACAGCATCTATAAATGGTGGTAGTGGGTGGAAAGGGTGGATATAGTTGAGCACTCTTGATGGGTGCCTGTTACAGCTCTGCTATTATTTTTTTACTTCTTTATGTAAAGCCTAAGTTTGGTTAAAAAAAAAAAAAATCATCACAAGGGACGCCCCCCATCAAGAGTGCTGACTAAACCACCCCTTATGATCCCCTCCTTTATTAAAAGAAGCCGTACTACCACTTCTTTGAATAAAATATGATCTATGAATGAAGGATGTGCAGATGATTGAAAGGCCCACCTCCTCCATTCATAGATCGTGTCACATTTATGGAAGCTACGGTACAATATATATGAATGGTGGTGGTGGGGGGAAAGGGTGGATACAGTCGGGCGCTATTAACCATTGCTGCACTGGAAGATTACAGTGCTGAGGGGAATCGGAGGAGGAAGATTTCTACTAAACCAGGAGCCAACTGCACAAGGGACACATCACGCTGAAAGTAAGTAACAGACCTTGTGTTGATTTTCTTTTTTTTATATAATAAATATAAGCAGAAGGGTACAAACAATACAGTTATTTTAGACTGCCACAACTGAAATCATTAACAATGGTACATGATACATGCATTTTTGAAGAGACAACAAATAAAAATACATAACTTGATATCTGGTCTCCCTTCAGCTTTATTGCCCATGTTGGGGGGTATCAACTTGTATGGTAGTACCACATTTTGTACTTATAATAAACAGGAAACCCTAAAGGCAGGGGGTTAGGGCTCTAATTAGGATCCAAACAAAGAAGTAGAATCATTTGGACAAAGAACTTGTAAATGTTAACTGTCAGTCTTGGGGAGCGAGGGCAGGAAGGGTAAGACCAGCTGGAGAGGGATCAAGTTAAAGGAAGGAAAAGGCATGGGGCAGATAAATAAAAAATGGGGAAGGTGCATGGCAGGTGGCTGGTAGTACATGACTTTTTACCTAAACTCCAGGAAGACATTAATATGTACTTAAATGCATTATTTCATGCAGTGTAAATACCTGCGTGGATATCTGCATTTGATTTGATATAAACCTCTTGCAGTCCCTGCACAGCAGAGATCAGACTGGCAAAGGAAGAAGCAAGAAAAGTGGCCAATCAGTTGTGGTGCATTGCAAGAAGCATGCTGATAGGTGGAGAGAAAAGAGTGACATAGAGTTGAGCTCATAAGTCTGCTGCTTCTCCTTTCACTGTCCAGCAACTACAGGCTGGGGTGATGGACAAGACCTGGTATGCCCTGTACACACGGTCGGATTTTCCAAAGGAAAATGTGTGATAGGACCTTGTTGTCGGAAATTTCGACCGTGTGTAGGCTCCATCACACATTTTCCAAAGGAATTTCCGACACACAAAGTTTGAGAACTTGCTATAAAATTTTCCGACAACAAAATCCGTTGTCGGAAATTCCGATCGTGTGTACACAAATCCGACGCACAAAGTGCCACGCATGCTCAAAATAAATTAAGAGACGAAAGTTATTGGCTACTGCCCCGTTTATAGTCCCGACGTACGTGTTTTACATCACCGTGTTCAGTCCGACAACTTTGTGTGACCGTATGTATGCAAGACAAGTTTGAGCCAACATCCGTCGGAAAAAATCCATGGGTTTTGTTGTCGGAATGTCTGATCGTGTGTACAGGGCATTAGTGTTACTGAAATGTTTCTGCCTTGCCAAACAGGGTTCTACTGTCTAGTCTCAGGACTAGATTGACAGAAACACAAATCCTTAGGTGGGTAAAACAGCTACCCTAAATGTATTTATTTGAATGAATTTAACTATTTGTCTGAAGTTCAGATTTAAGCAGGCCTACTGTCAGATATTTTTTCATGTGACACTCATGTTATGCTGACTTTAAAAGAAAATCTATTTTTAAGTGAGGTATCTGTACCAAGAGGAAAAAGTTAGGCTACTCTAAGGCTCGGTTCACATATATGCGAATTGGATGTGTTTTTAACTGCATCCAATTTGTATAACATGTGAACTGGACCGACTTTTAATGAAGCCGATTCACACATGTGCGGGACGGCTGTGATGCAGTTTTTAAAAGGGTCCTGTACAATTTTGTGTCCGGTTCAGGTGCAATTTCAGGTAAGAATTTTCACCTGAATCGCACCTGAACCGGGGAACAGAACTGCATCGGACTGCCGCACTGAAACCGGGGCCGCATATGTGTAAATCCAGCCTAAAAGTGCTTTGGTTGAAGCTATTGTATTCTGACACCTGGTGCTGACGGTTGTCACAATACCTGAACAGTGGCTCCATGGCAGCTGCCATTCGGCTGATAATTTTCCACCCGCCTCATTCAATTTTTTGATCAAAGTGTATGTCCAGCTCTGATCAACATCAGAGATTTATACCAGTAAAAGTCACTGCATCAACATGACAGCAGTGCAAGAAATATTTTTAGACGGTGAGCTTAACAATGACAGTATTGACTTTCCTTAATTTTCTGCATTTTAAGCATGCAGTACTGTACATGACTCTAATGGAATAACACAGAGTGTATGACTTCTAAAACAGAAAGAATTATGTTTTCTATAACAATAGTGTTTACTTTTTCCATAACAATGTAGTGGTTTGGCTTTGCTTTGATTTATTTTATATGCAGCAAAACAGAAAGTAATCACACTCATACACTAGCAAAAATTCCTATTCGCTTATTCCAGTAATGACACAGTAATAGTTATATTTTGAAAGAAAGTCGACTGGCAAATGTTGTTTTTTGATCCCTGTTTTCAGTTGTTAAATGTTCCTTTTAAACCCTGTTTCCTCTTGTATAATCCAAAACAAATGCAGTTATCACAGTGAAACATGTGATTGTGGTTTTTAGATCATTTTTTTTCACATTTGTTTTAAGGTGTGTAGTATGTAAAGTCTAGATTACATTTTAATCAAAGGTGTGAGCACAGGGTGTGCCAGGCGTGCCTGGGCACACCCTAATCCACCCATGCAGTGCAGATTCCCTCTACTGCCCCGGCTCCCTCCTGCAACGCTTCTGGCTTCCCTCCTCCTCTCTCCCACTGGTTGCTGCTGCATGCACACACAGAAGAATGTTTTAGAATGAGAAGAGGCCTGTAAATATGTAATTAGCCAGCCCCTTTCTGAAGTGAGTGATCGGTACTGTGTGTTTGAGCTTTGGAGTGCACACCCTAATGCAATAGGCTGAGCACACCTATGATTACAATAAAGTGATGAACACGTGGGTGGAAGTTTGTTTTATTTCTAAAAAGGGGTTTTGCTTTTTAGTGTGTGCGTGTGTTTTAATTATTTAGCTTACAGTTCAAGGTATGGGTAATGGACCCCGAAAGAAGGAACATCTCTAATAGTAATGAAGAGTTGCAAGGTTGGTATCTTACCTGCTGCAAACGTAAAGAATAAGAGTCCAGCTATGATTGAGATATCGTTTTTGAATTATGGGTTCAGGCATTCTTTATTGGGGGCACTTCTTTTTGTTTAAATAACTGTACAGAATCTATATTTATTCCAATAGATGGGCTGACATATATATCGGACCCTGCAGGTTTAAAGGATAAATTCACCTTTTGACAAAAAAATAATAAATGTACATTTTTTTTCCAGGTAAAAAAATGTACATTTATTATTTTTTGTTTTGGGAGCCCGGAAAGCATTGCACCAGCAGTCAGCAGATCGCCAATGCCATGCAGGTCTCCTGCAGATCTGTCAGTGTATCTGCTTGCTTGTACCTCACAGCTCACAGCACCGTGGTAGTTCACTGAAAACTACAGGCCGACATCTCCAATACTGCCGGACCTTGTAGTTTTCTATTCACAGAGGACTGTCTTGAATTGTGGCAGCAGACATGGGGAGAAGATCCCCAGTCTGCTGTCACAGCGTGGATCGAAATACATTTTCTCATCAGCAGTATACAATATAGCAGTCTTGTGACTTCTATCAGTGTCCAGCCCAGCACTGGTTAAAGCTTGTAGGAGGAGTTTTCATTCTCCTCTGACTGTCCCATGAGGATACATGACCCCTGACTTTCTGTCTGGACAGTGCTGATTGGCCCTGTGCTACTCACATGCACCCCCCGCCCCCACAAAAAAACAATACACACCAAACTGTGCATGTGCAGAGTGACTTGGGGACAGTAAAAGAAGGGGAGGGTCAGAGAAAACATGATCAAACAGCCTGGCGCGGGGGTCGGTGCATTGATAGCCTGTTGCATGTTACGCCCTGAAAATGGGTGTAATATATAACATGTTATGAAAGGTGAACTTATCCTTTAAGTCATAATGTACTAATATGCAGTGCATACTAGCACATTATGACAGACTTACCTGCACACAGAGCCCTCCATCACAGGGCTATCACGGCTCCCCGGCGCTTCCATCTTCACTTGATCTTCCTTCCGGGTTCACGGGCTCTAGCTGTATGAATGGCAGGGGCCGTGATGACGTCACTCCCACGATGATGTCACTGGCTGCATCCTATGTGAATATCTCTTAAACAGTGCAAGTTTAAGAGATATTCATTGTACCTACAAGTAAGCCTTATTATATTGTACAAGTTAAAAAGTGGACTTTACTTCCACATTAAAGGATCAACCTTGTTACAGCAAAGAGTGATAAATAGCTTTAGATCCCTGTGATCTGTTATTGGGAAATGTTGCTAAACCCAGGACCCTGCATTCACTATATCTGGTCTCCCACAGTACACAGAACATGGAACCGCAATTATTTCAGACAATATAAACTGCTAAATACATTTTCTCATCAGCAGTATACAATATAGCAGTCTTGTGACTTCTATCAGTGTCCAGCCCAGCACTGGTTAAAGCTTGTAGGAGGAGTTTTCATTCTCCTCTGACTGTCCCATGAGGATACATGACCCCTGACTTTCTGTCTGGACAGTGCTGATTGGCCCTGTGCTACTCACATGCACCCCCCCCCCACACACACACACAAAAAAACTCTCTAACAATACACACCAAACTGAGCATGTGCAGAGTGACTTGGGGACAGTAAAAGAAGGGGAGGGTCAAACGAGACATGATCAAACAGCCTGATCAATACAGTAGACTGTTTTTAAAGTTGTGGGTTTAGTAACACTTTAATCCCAAAACCACAAATGTAATATATTGCAGCTTACCAACCGTTATGTCATGTGTGATGGTTGCATCAGTTTCCTTTTCTTTGGAATTTCCCTCTGTTTTTACCTGGTGATCTGGCCAGTAACACACCTACTGTATTAGTGGGATACACCTCTGGAGGAATTTACATAAGAGGCGCAGGAGACTGCAGACTGCAAAATTGTCAGTCTGGGGTTTAGGGTAGTGTGAAATGTATTAGCAGATCTAGAACCACTAACAAATTTAAAACATACTCCAACTCACTATTACTTTTGGGATAAGGGTTTTGCATGAATGAATTAAAGCTAATATTTTTATTCACCCCTGCCAGTGTGTTGTCTGGTCTGTCTCATCCATGTAAACTGATACATTCTGCTGGAGAGTTTGTGCTGTAAAAAACAACAGACTTCTTACATTTTGTATGTTTCTCAGAAGGAAGTGTCATGGTTGACTGCAAGGTTTTTTGAACAATAATAAAGCGAGCCTGTCCCAAATCTCTCCTCATTACCATGCAATGCAAGAAGCCCAGCTTCCACACCTTTAACCCTTTGTTAAGACAGACAATGTTCAAATCTAGATGCAAATGATTAGGAAACTCTGCCTGCATCGACAGTGTTTACCACTTAAGCCTTGGAAGGATTTACTTACTTCCTGACCAGGCCATTTTTTGCGATACGTTACTGTGTCGCTTTAACTGTGACGCTGTACCCAAACAAAAATTTTATCCCCACAAATAGAGCTTTCTTTTGATGGTATTTGATCACCTCTGCAGTTTTTATTTTTTTGTGTTATAAACAAAAAAGAGCAACAATTTTGAAAAAACCCAATATTTTTAACTTTTTGCTATAATAAATATCCCCCCCCCCCAAAAAAAAATTCTTCATCAGTTTAGGCCAATATATATTCTTCTACATATTTTTGGTAAAAAAAAAAAAAAATCGTAATAAGTGTATATTGATTGGTTTGCGCAAAAGTTATAGCGTCTACAAAATAGGGGATATATTTATGACATTTTTATTGTTGATTTTTTTTTTTACTAGTAATGTCAGTGATCAGCAATTTTTAGCAGGACTGCGACATTTCTGCGGA
Organism: Lithobates clamitans; assembly: GCA_037952925.1. Classification (NCBI taxonomy): domain Eukaryota; kingdom Metazoa; phylum Chordata; class Amphibia; order Anura; family Ranidae; genus Lithobates; species Lithobates clamitans. Next base: position 2,476,449 of record JBBGZY010000756.1, read on the forward strand.
CAGATCAGACACTTTTGACACTTTTTTGGGACCATTGACATTTATACAGCGATCAGAGCTAAAAATAGCCACTGATTACTGGATAAATGTCACTGGTAGGGGACGGGTTAACACTGGGGGGCGATTAAGGGGTTAAGTGTGTCCTAGGGAGGGGTTTCTAACTGTGGGGGGAGTGGACTGACAGGCAGTGGAGAGAGATCGCTGTTCTTGATCACTAGGAACAGCAGATCTCTCTCTACTTCCCTGACAGAACGGGATCTGTCTGTTTACATTGACAGATCCCCATTCTGCCGCTCTGAGGAGTGATCGCGGGTCGCCAGCGGACATTGCGGCCACCGGCCATGCTCATCGGCTCCAGCGTTGTGCTTCGGGTGCATGCGCCTCCAGCGGCGTTCGCCCCCTATAGCCCTTAAAGCATCCGCCGTACAGCTATTCGTGCAAGGGAGCCAACCTGCCGCCATATAACGACAGTGGCTGGTCGGCAAGCAGTTAATTATGGCAAACACAGTAGCCCAGCCCCTCATATACAAACAAAATTATCAAGGGATTTTTCCTTGCTGGAGGGTTAGAATATAGCATCTAAAAAAGGTAAGCTTTAATATTTAGATATTTTATTTAAACATATGCTATGTGAATGGCAACATGTAACAAACATAAAGTAGGTGTTATCTCAATTTGATTGCAAAAGTGGAAACACACTTTAACCACCTCACACCTGGTGGTCACTATGTATTAATGGCTTGCCATCGATTTGAGAGAACATACCCTTATGTCCTCCTGTTCCTGTACCTCGTGCGCACCCTATAGAGCATGCAGCAGCGCGCCATGTGTACTTAAGACACAGCAGATCACAGACCAGGGTACAGGGCCAATAGAATCTAGTCATAAAATTAGATGTGTACATTATGCCCCAAGAATGCCTGTGCCTAAAGATGCTTGTTGGATTTTGAGCCTCTCTATATTGCTAGGCTGTGACAAAAGGCTCAAAAAAAGGCTGTGGTATTGTCATACATGGGAGGAATAGCAGAATGTGTTTTGGGGTGTAATTCTAAGTATGCCTATGCTGTGTGTTAGAAATATGTTATGAATTGACAACTTTATAAAAAGAAAAATCAAATTTCATTTTCTTTTTGCATTTTCCAAAAATATGTGGCAAAAAAAAGGTATTTTCAAAATACTCACTATACCTTTTGGAAAATACCTTGGGTGTTTACTTTCCAAAATGTGGTCATTTTATCATGTTTCTCTTGTCTTAGCAGTCTGGGGACTCAAGAAATGTGATACTACCTATCAGGATATTAGACGCATAATTTACTCCTTGAAAGCTCAAAGGTGCTCCTTGAAATTTAGGCCCATTTATGCGTCCAGGCTTTGAAAAAAACATGTCTCACACATGTGGTATCCCCATGCTAAGAAGGAGTAGCAGAATGTGTTTTAGGGTGTAACTGTAAGTATGCCTATTATGTTTGTGAGAAATGACAATGTTGTGGAAAAAAATATAAAATTTCTTAATTTTCCCAAAAAATTTTGAAAAAAATTTACAGCTTTAAAAAACTCGCCATACCTCTACTGCCATGTACACACAAGCGGAATTTCCGACAGAAAAAGTTCAATGGAAGCTTTTCATCGTATATTCCGGCCATGTGTATGCCCCATCGGACTTTTTACGTCGAAAATTCAGACGGACTTAGATAGAGAACATGTTATATATTTTGCTGACGGAACAAATTGCTATTGGGAAAACCGATCATCTGTATGCTGTTCCAAAGTATCAAAAATGACGCATGCTCTGAAGCAAGTACGAGACGTTGTACATGTTGTCCCGTCGTACGTGTTGTACGTCACCGCATTCTTGTTGGTCGGAATTTGGTGTGACCGTGTGTATGCAAGACAGCTTGAGCGGAATTCTGTTGGAATTCCGTCGGTAAAACCTTCAGAGTTTATTCCGACGGCAAAAACGATCATGTGTGCAGGGCATTACTAAATACCTTGAACTGTCTACTTTCTCTCAATATCTCATCCCTCTACCTGCACCCATCTGCCCTTTTGATCTATCACCTTTTCTAAAAAATGTAAACACCAATGAACTACTTGTTTTACAATGACCTGAAAAATACAGTGTTCACACAGAATTTTACACAATGGAGAATTACACAAACTTTATGTATTCCATTGCCATTGGTGATCCATTTCCCCTTGGAGTCACTGCACAATGGATTTCATTATAATAAAAGACTGCAGTGCCAAATGCACAAAAACATTTTTAGATTTTATGACCTAATCAATTTATTTCTTCATTTCTATCTGCAATATTTTTTTTTGTATGCTAGATGAGATCACAAAATTTAAATAACTAAACAAAATACATTTTGGCATAATGTAGTATACTTGAATGTGTTTATTTTCCAAATGGCCCGTGGAGGGTTTGATTATAATCATGTCAAATAGATGAAAATTTTCTGGCTAACATCATTATTTATTTCATTATTTAGGCTACTATATGAAAGGGTTTACAAAAAAAAGGTTGGCGTGATATGGGACTTTAAGGGTGCTTAATTAACAATGATACATTCACATATTCCATAAAATCATGAAATAATTTTTTTCCAAATCAATTTAAAAACACAATATAATCAATAACATATCATGGTCTTTGCTACCATAAAGCAGCTATAATGACATTTTCCATGCTACAATGATGTTACTTTTGCAACATGTTTCCCCAAATGTGCGCCTTCTTCAGTAGAGTGGTTATTAGCGCTTGAAACTGTACAGAAATAAACAAAAAACATTTTAATTAGTAAATATAACTACAATTTTGAATTTTTGCTTCTAATTTGGAACATGTCTTGGGCACTTACCTTTCCAATAATCGGATTCTTTTTTTTCAAGAATAAGACATCTATTCATTATAATGGTGTTTATATAATATGGGAAGCTTTATGGAAATTGATTGATATTTTTTGTAATTGTAGCCAGGACCCTCTATCCCTCCTACTGTCACTGTTCTGCCATCTCTGTCCTTTCCTTTGGGGTACAAAACACCCTGTGTTTTACTGTGGAATCCAGTGCGAATGGGGCCTAAGATATTAATGTCAAAATGGGATGGTTCCTCAAACAGATAGAAATGTTTATTCATTATTTTCAATAGATATATTTTCTTATTGTCACATGTATGCATGCTAAGTAAAGTGTGTGTAAGTGTAACACTTGCAGGTATATATTGTCATTCACAGAGATGTTAACATACAGTGTATAATAAGGCCTAAATACACCACTCAGCGCTAAGGACTCAAAAAGTACTTCACAGCATAAATATAAGAACTGACATAAAAAATTACATAAAAAATAGGAAAATCCACCAAGACCCATACAATTACATTAAAGGTGTTGGTATGAGCTGCTGTTTAAAACCAGAAACCATATACAGACAATAGTATACCCCATACAATGATATTCAAAGAATAGTTATATACTAAAACAGCGCTGTTGTTGAGCAAGATAAACAATTATGTGGCCAACTACACACAGAGTAATGTCCATAAGAGTAATATAGTAACAGAAGTGGTTCAGAGATTGTTCAAGGCAGATCACAGAGTTGTCAGAGCATGCACCATCCACCGATCATTCCACTCCACCAGGTGTGAACACACTCCCCTCAGGGGGTTAAACTCACCAGAGATAGGTATATCACAAGCCTCCAAGTAACAAATATCCTGGGATAAATAAATTAGTACTTCTCCAAGTGATGGGTAGAGCGAGAGGTTCCAGAGCAATAAAACAAAGGAGAGCGCACATAGCGTAATTCCATTTATTATTAAAACAGACCCATCACATTATGATTCCCCCATCACTAGCTACGTACTAAACATATGCAGTCAACAAGCAAAACATTCACAGAGATGTACTCTTTATGATAATGTCTTCATCTGCTTTTTACTCCCGATGGTTAGTTCGCCCATGTAAATTCCAATGCCTGTGCAGTTCTCCGCGGTGGTAACAAATGTCTAAGGGCTTGTTCACATTAGCAGTTGAGGAGTGGTAAAACCCTATCGTTGAGATGCAGTTTTACTGTCCCTCCCCCCAACCACTCCCACTTTAGCCGCAAAGGTAGTGGCCCCAGGGGTACACATGCCGCAGCCGTAGCAGGAATAATGTCAATAATTGGCAAGTGAAGTGTACCTCTTTCCAATCTATGAGTACAGGCAGACATTATACTATTGATTCCTTCATTACCTGTAACACTAGACATGTAGTCTATTTGCTACAATGTCCATGCACTTAACAGTACATTCGGAGAACAACGACAATGCTGAAGGATATTTTACAAGAACATATATACAATATTAGAAAGGGTTTTGAAGGCCATAATCAGTCAGCCCATTTCAGGAGGCATCACCAAATAGACCCTACAGGAGTCAAATTTGTTGGTATTGACAAAATAAACCCACATTAGGGAAGATGCAATAAAGCTAGATTGGATTAGAAACTTGCTGGATTTATTATATGCAAACTTCAGTTCCCCAAGCTTTAAATGTGGATATGTGGATATCAACATAAATAAATTTAAATTGCCCTCTGACAGAAGTTGATCAAATGATCAGATTCTGTGAAGTGGGGATAGCCACACACTGATCAGAGATTGGCCAAGCTCCCAGGACCGTCTTTACCGCAGGGCAAACGGGACAGCTGCCCAGGGCCCTGTCACTATTTGGGGCCCAAAGCAGAGTTGCCCCTTAAGCCCGCATGCTGCCCGCAAATCAGCACATAATCAGCGCTGAAAATCCTCATACAGTCTGTCACAAGCAGCCGCAGCATCAGCCGGCACCAGCGCGCACAGTGCAGCAGTGCCAGTGCTGCATTGTCTCAATCAAAGAGCGGGCTGTGGGTGGGCATAGCCTTGAGTTCCACTGACAGTCTGGCCCGCCCCTTGCTACAAGTGTACATGATCAGAGGAGCAGATGCCTCGGTAGGAGGAGTCAGACCACGGAGTGGAGTGCTGGATGGTCAAGGGAAACTACTGTAGAGAATTGATCAGAGCTGAGCTGGCCACAAGGACAAGGTAGGTCTTCTTCCTCCTCCTCTGGCTCCCCATGTGTAGAAAGTTTAAAAAAGCTGACCTGCAGTCCAGGCTGAGTGAGGCAGTGGCTGTATTTTTTATTACAGAGCAGACAGCATTACAGCACATAGCATTACTGTATTTAACTGCTTGATGGGCTTATTTTGGGCCTGGCTGGTTCACATGTATATGTTTTGGTGGCTCACATTTGCTCAGGCACTGCAGCCCATTCATTTGAATGGGCTGCCATGCCTGCATTTCCTGAAGAAAAAATGTGCATGCATCATGTAATAGGCTGAGCACACCTTTGCCCATAAAGCAGTGAAATACAGCACTGTCTGTCCATCCTGCTTTTGCACCATGTGACTTACCTGCAGTTCCTGCATTGGCAAACTTGCTGCGTTTTTAGATGTTTAGGCTACACTTTTAAAAATACAGTGCGTTTATGTGTGCAGGAACTGCAGGTAAGTCGCATGGTGCAAACGCAGAATGGATTTCAAGGCCACTGCATTTTTAAAATTCTGCATGCACCTTTTTTCTGCAGGAAACGCAGGCATGGCAGCCCATTCAAATGAATGGGCTGCTGTGCCTGCGCAAATGTTGGCCCCAAAAACACATAATTGTGAACCAGCCAGGCCCAAAATAAACCCACATAGGCGTGCACACACCTGGGCACATCCTACTCATCCCGCATGTGCATCGCTCTGCCTGGCCCTGCCATTTCCGTATGTGTTCCCGGCAGCAGAGAGGAGGCCAACTCACAAACCCTGGGCATCTCTGCTCTGCAGCTATTTAAAAAGAAAAAATATCCCCAGGTCCTATTTTTTTCTGCCTGGGAAGGCTGAAAGGGAACTATTTAACCACTTTCCGGTGCAGGCAAAGTGATCTACTGCACTGCGGTTCCCGACAATTAAATTAAAGTCCCGGCTTCTTCTATAACAATCCGCCGGGGCTTTAATCTAATTGCAAGGAAAGGCTGTAGCGGATTGCTCCACCTTTAAATTAGTAATAAAAAGGTTAAAACGTGTATATAAAAGTGAATTCATATAAATCAGACAATTAAAGTGCGATGTGCATAAAAAATATATATTGCCAAATATTTAAAGTGCGTAAACAGATACAAAAGTGCTTAGTGCTCCATAATGACTATAATAAACAGTCCTGATAAATAATCATAAAGTGATTGGTGAAAAGTCCCATAAATCAACATCAAATAATTGCAGTGTCCATAAATGGTGTTATCCAACATGTGCATGAAATCCTTGGTGCTGCAAACCATGCTCCGGTGCACTTCAGTGGCCCCCCAAGGTTATTGTGCTCACCTCAGAGTGTGTGACCCAGCTGTTATACTGAGTCAAAGCACACTTTTGGAGCCACCCCCGGGCTCTGTACTGATTAATAGGTGTTGATCTCCAGCTTGGTTCAATGCAGCTCCATAGGCATAAACAAGAGAGAAACTCAATGGTGTAATATCGTTGGGTAAATTTATTAAATAAATTGCACTCCCCACAATGGGGTACTCACATAATCCTGGTGCGTAAATGCACCGCTCTATAACAAGCCTCTGAAATAGCAATAAAAAAGCAGGTATGGCGTATGGTATGCTTCTCCTCTAGATAGACTGCGTGCTGCTCACTCCGTCCTGGCCCCTCCCCTACGCGCGTTCGACACAAGGATCACGTGTCTATCCCCCCCCGTAGAACACTGCACCCCTCACTATACACCCTGCTCCCACCTCATAGAACACTGTACCTCTCACTATACACCCTGCCCCCACCTCATAGAACACTACACCCCTCACTATACACCCTGCCCTCACCTCATAGAATACTGTACTCCTCACTATACACTCTCCCCACCCTATAGAACCCTGCACCCCTCACCCCATACTGATCTACTCTACAGAACACTGCACCCCTAACTATACACCCTTCCTCCACCTTATAGAACACTGTACCCCTCACAGTTTACCCTGACCCCATCCCGTAGAACACTGTACCCCTCACTGCTCACCCTGCCCACACCTTATAGAACACTGTACCCCTCACTGTTCACTCTGCCTGCCCCCACCCCGTAGAACACTGTACCCCTCACTGTTCACCCTTCCACCATCTTATAGAACACAGTACCCCTCAGTGTTCACCCTGCCCCCACCTTATATAACACTGTACCCTTCACTGTTTACCCTGCCTCCGTCTTATAGACCACTGTACCTCTCACTGTTCACCCTGTACCCATCTTATAGAACACTGTACCCCTCCCTGTTCACCCTGCTCCCACCCCGTAGAACACTGCGCCCCTCACTATACACCCTGCCCCCACCTCATAGAACACTGTACCCCTGTCAGGTGGAGGGAGCTTTGTCATGTAGACTGTCATGTAGACTGATTTCTAACAGCAGCCCTGTCGCTCTGTGAGCTGGTGGGGTGATTTGAAAGCTCTCCCTCTCTTCTCTTTCATTATGCGGGTGGGGAGCTGAGATAGATAGATATAATAGATTATAAATATATATATACATACACACATGTGTGTTTGAGCTTTGGGGTGCACACTCTAATGTAATAAGCTGAGCTCACCTTTGCCCATCAAGCAGTGAAATACAGCACTGTCTGTCCATTCTGCTTTTGCACCATGTGACTTACCTGCAGTTCCTGCATCGGAAAACTTGCTGCGTTTTTAGATGTTTAGGCCACGTTTTTAAAAACACAGTGCGTTTGTGTGTGTAGGAACTGCAGGTAAGTCGCAAGGTGCAAAAGTAGAATGGATTTCAAGGCCACTGCAATTTTAAAATGCTGTATGCACCTTTTTTTCTGCAGCAAACGCAGGCATGGCAGCCCATTCAAATGATTGGGCTGCTGTGCCTGCGCAAATGTGGGCCACCAAAACACATACATGTGAATTTGTGATATGGCTGCAATGTAATTGGGGTGCTGTGATGTGTAAAGGGGCACTATGACATGAAGGGGACTCTAATGTAATGCCGGCGCTGTGATGTAATAAGTGGCACTGTGATGTTTAAAGGGGCACTATAATGTGGAAATGTCTGCAGTGTAATGGGGCGCTGTGACATGAAAGGGAACTGAGGACACCGTGGGACTGCTGTGAAGGGGGTCTGCAAAAGTTTTTTTTTAGATAATTCTATGTGTGTGTCTGTTTTTTGAGATGTTGGGGTGAAGAGCAAAATTGCATTGGGGGGCCCAAAAAAAATGTTTGCCCAGGGCCCAAACCATAATCAAGATGGCCCTGCATGCCCCACTGGACCAAGTAAATTTCAGTCAATGTATATCCATGTTAAGAGGTCCACTTTAAGACATTCATCTCTTTTGCTACAGTATTAGTCCAAGGTTTATTAGTCTGTTTTATTGTCTAATGATAGGTAAAAAAGCTCTGTTTGTCTTAAAAAAAATTGAAATGACATGTTCTGTATACCAACCTAATTGAAAACTTTTCTTACAGTGTTTGTCAACAAAAATTAAAATGGATTTCTCAAAACTGGATGTAAGAAAGCTATCAATGAACCCAATCACAGTTTGACATTGTTGACAGTGTTTCCATTCACAGCAACAGATAGGATATGCAATTACCAGATGTTCATAGACAGTATATGTCTGTTTCATCAAGAGTTGCCAAGTCATCTGGCAGAGGCCAAGACTGACATTATTGTTGCAATTATGCATTTTAAATCATATATCTGCTTTGTATAAACATGCAGTTTATTGTTATATTTCCTTGACACTCATCAAATCATCCCCTTAAAAAATAAATTGCAGTTGCAGCAATAGAAAAAGGCTCCTTGATTTTAGTTAACCTACCTAATTAAATTTTATATTGTGGCCAAAGATAAATATACATAAGCTGCTCCATATCAGCTTTTATGTCTATAAAAGATCAGATTAAGATAAATTCCTTAACTGATAAATTGTCAGGAGATCTGCAGTAATTTGGAAATAAACCCTAAATTATATGAAAGTCTGGGAAAAGGGTAGGCAAGATTCCATAGAGAAATGATAAAATCTCCCGTCTACAGAATATCATTTAGCAATGCATACAATGAAATGTAAAAATTTTACAGAATCAAAGTGTATGTCTACAGTAAGTAAAACCATATACAATGTATTAAACTTTGCAATACATGCACATGTTTGTCTGATTAAAAACAAGGCAAGTATAGAAAAATACCAGCATGAAATTATACTATGATACAGAAGAACCTATGAAGAATAATCGTATAGCTCTGTGATTGCTAGATATTTTTACATGCTTTGGCAGTATTGTTTAAAAGATAATGAAAATTATGATAAAGCTTGGAAAAAGAATAAAGTACTATGGGCCCAATTCACAAAGTTTTACACAAGGATAAGTATCTGTTTTTTCAGTTGTGGCTGTAATTTTAAATGTTTTATTATTCAGCTGAAAGTAACTGTCACATTTTTGAAAAAAAAACTTGAACCTGGTGTGTTATTTTTGAGAATTGAGCCTAATGAAGAAATTATCATTATACACTTTGTCACCTCAAACATTATCTGTAACAGAGCTGTATCTTTTTAGTGGTATATGTGACCCTGGCGACAGCCCCTATACCCGGAAGTGCCATCCGGCCTGGCCTCTGTCCTTATGGTCCACAGTTTTCCTTTTCTTCCTTACTATTGACTGATAGATGGCAGAGGAAGAGGAGGAGGAGGCAGGAATGTTATGGTCTGCTTCCGCTGCTGGAATGTAACCTTGTCCAACCTTGTCCATTGTCCTGGAAGGGGAGAAGCTGCTAAGACCCAGGAACTGTGCACAGGGCATGGCTGTGTTGGGGAGAGCAGAGAACCCCTGCGACATGAGCCAGGGACATTAGCCTGGCAGGAGAGCGATGGGGGAGCGCGACTTTAGCTGCCTGGGACTGAGGGAGAGACAAGAGGTATGATGTGCAGGCCGACAATGGAGAGAGAGGAAGTTCCAAGAGAAACCCCAGGACAAAAGCCAGAATAAGGTGCAGGCTAAAGAAGTGAGTGCCAGGGCATTGTGGGCATGATAACAGCACAGAGACAACAAGGTATAATACGGCTTACACCTTTCATCCACCATCGTCCAGCCAGAGGCACTGTGGCCTATTACCATCCAGTCTACAGAGGTGGTCAGGAGGGAACATACAATTATCGGGTAAGCATCTATGCAGCATAGATGTGGCAAGTGGCCTTTTTCTTTTTTTTTACTGGTCTGCTGTCACTAAAACTTTGCTGCCTTCACCAGAGCTCTGCCTAAGGTGATTATAGCTCCCTTCTCTTACTTGTGAATTACAAATAGCCTCATTTGAGGAAGGAGCACTCCAAAGAAAGTTTATGGGCTCCACAGAATTGTTTGTTACTCTACTTGCCAGTGATTAGACAGTAATTAGGCTGGCACTGTTATATACAATGTTATTTGTGCTATCTTGTACCATAAAAGTAATTACTTTTGTTACTGCTGAAATTGATGTGTTTTAATCTTAATCCCGTCTCTTCTCCAGTACATTATGGCAGGGCCATTTCACAGGCAGCTGGGCAAACTAATGGTATCTACTTTGCTATGCTTGCAATTGTGCCTGTATTTGATTTTTGGATATTCTTGCAATTGATGGAACTGTTTATTGGATGCTTCCTTTACGGTCCTTCTTACTGCCTATATAAAACCCATTTTATGCCTACTGGTGTGAGTCTTCAGATCTAGTCATGGGGTGGGTCACCACTTGGGACAGCGGAAAACACCCAAACAAATCCAGAAACTCTTGAGTGGGTCAGTGCTACATGCATTTTAAAGCACATATGCATCTAATGACAGAAGTTGATTTACTAAAACTGTAAAGTGCAAAATCTGGTGCAGCTCTGCATAGAAACCAGCTTCCAGTTTTTTGTTTTTTTTTGTCAAAGCTTAATTGAATAAGTGGAAGTTAGAAGTTGATTGGCTACCATGCACAGCTGCATCAGATTTCGCACTTTCCGGTTTTAGTAATCAACCCAAAAGCGACTAGGCCAAGTTACTAACATTCATAATACAATATTTTTTAAGCATCCTCCTGATCAAAGAGCATTAGGATTAGCAGTAATATAACAAGTACTGTATGAGGCCCCTTCCACACGGCAAGCCCGCTCAGATCCGCCTGTCTGTTTTTTAGGCAGATCCGAGTGGGCCATCCATTGACTTCTATGGGGAGATAAATGTCAGCAGAGATGTGTCCTCTGAAACCCGTCTGCCATCCGATCCGCTGAAATCAGATGTATGGCGATACGTTTGTCATCTGTCTGGGAGGATCGGATGAGATCTGATGAAAACGGACATGCTGTCCATTTTTATCCGATCCCTCCATAGATTCAGTGCTGCTCTGACAGGCCCCTCCCTGCTCAGTGAGCAGAGGCGGATCTGTCATCCGCCGGCTCAGCGGAGATCAACGGAGAGATCTCCTGCTGAGCTGGCGGACTCCGCTGAGCGGATCCGCCTTGTGTGAATGAGGCCTAAGAGTTATATGCTATCAATTATCCAATCATATGTTGAAAGGTATGTAAATCTCATGGAAAGTATTTTGTTATATCTGTTTGATAAGTGCTAAACATGTTATGGAGAAGATGAGAGGAATAGGTTTCTTCAGTCCTGGGGTGACAGGGCTGCTTCTTCACAGATACAGTACGAGTGAGTGACTCTCTAAGACAGGAAGCATATTACTAGCAGAATCACCAGGTGCTTATTTTTTCAAAAAATGAAAAAAAAAAGAAAACTTATATATATATAATCCATGTTTGGGTATAAATGCACTTTAATGCCCCGTACACACGGTCGGACTTTGTTCGGACATTCCGACAACAAAATCCTAGGATTTTTTCTGACGGATGTTGGCTCAAACTTGTCTTGCATACACACGGTCACACAAAGTTGTCGGAAAATCCGATCGTTCTGAACGCGGTGACGTAAAACATGTACGTCGGGACTATAAACGGGGCAGTGGCCAATAGCTTTCATCTCTTTATTTATTCTGAGCATGCATGGCACTTTGTCCGTCGGATTTGTGTACACACAATCGGAATTTCCGACAACGGATTTTGTTGTCGGAAAATTTTATATCCTGCTCTCAAACTTTGTGTGTCGGAAAATCCGATGGAAAATGTGTGATGGAGCCTACACACGGTCGGAATTTCCGACAACAAGGTCTTATCACACATTTTCCGTCGGAAAATCCGACCGTGTGTACGGGGCATAACACTAACATTTTTAGGCTATGATATTCTTTAAGCAAGCAGCATCTTTGGGGCGGTGCAGGAGCGGTATATACACCGCTCCCAAAATGCCCCGCCTATTCAAATGAATGAGCAGCACTGCCGAAGCGTCTGCAGAGAGCTTTGGCAGCACCGTAACAGCGGCCAAAAAGCACCACTATAGCAGCGGTAAAGCGCCGATAAAACTAACAGCGCTTTATTGCTAACGCCGACACCACCCAGTGTGAAAGGGGTCTTAAAGTATATGTTAACCCTTACCTTATCAACATTCCATTCAGTTTAATATGAAAAAATTAAATGAAAGGCAAAACATTTATGTGAGTATATATATCTATATATATATAGCTATATATAGCTTTATATATATATAGATATATATCTATCTATATATATATAGATATATACATATATCAATATATATATATATATATATATATATATATATATCTATATATATATATAGATATATATATATATATATATATATATATATATAGATATATATATTCGATATAGATATATACAGTGGGGAAGGAAAGTATTCAGACCCCCTATAGTACATCATACCATGTACTATATATACACAGAACCCCATGTACGAAGCACAGAGCAGAAAGCTATGGGTACATGTTGGCAATTCTGGTTTCCCAGTCTGTGGGAATGTGCCCCCTTCCCAGGATTTGAAGTGTCCCAGAAGTGGTAGAAGAGTGGCACTTCAGATAAACTTCCTCCCTTCATCTCATTTCAGCCTGGCAGAGAAGGTGTCACCCCGGCCATCCCCATCCTACCTGATCTGTTTCCTATTCACTGCTGAGCCTGCTAGTCTCCAGCCAGCCCGGCCCCGGCACGGCAGTACACAGCCACCACTCACCTGGGCTCTTCTTGTCTCCCATATGTGGACTGCGGAGTGTGGTGGAAACATAGCCAGTGATGAGACCTGGACAGCGACCCGCGATCAACCGCCAAAGCCAGCTCTGCTTGCCGCCGTGCCTACACATGACTGGAGCAGCCAATCGCAGAGAGTGTCCATCGCTGAGGCCGGACAGCTGGGGAAGCTATGGCAGCACTAGCACAGAAACATGGAGAGCGGCAAAGGTGGGGCGCAGACAGTGGCACACTTGGTACTCCCAGGTGTGGAGTGCCGAGTCGGAAGTCGGAATGACAGTAGTCGGAATAGCAGGAGTCGGGACTTCTGCGCCCCTCTAGATATTGTGCCCGGGGCCACGCCCCCCCCCGCACCTCCCACGCTACGCCACTGCACTGCTCGTCACCTGTCCAATACAATCCCAACAGTGAAGCATGGTGGTGGCAGCATCATGCTGTGGGGGTGTTTTTCAGCTGCAGGGACAGGACGACTGGTTGCAATCGAGGGCAAGTACAGGGATATCCTGGTCGAAAGCCTTCTCCAGAATGCTCAGGACCTCTGACTGGGCTGAAGGTTCCGTGACTGTTCTTGAATGGCCCAGCCAGAGCCCTGACTTAAACCCAATTGAGCATCTCTGGAGAGACCTAAAAATGGCTGTCCACCAACGTTTACCATACAACCTGACAGAACTGGAGAGGATCTGCAAGGAGGAATGGCAGAGGATCCCCAAATCAAGGTGTGAAAAACTTGTTGCATCTTTCCCAAAAAGACTCATGGCTATATTAGATCAAAAGGGTGCTTCTACTAAATACTGAGCAAAGGGTCTGAATACTTAGGACCATGTGATATTTCAGTTCAGTTCTTTTTTAATAAATCTGTAAAAATGTCAACAATTCTGTGTTTTTCTGTCAATATGGGGTGCTGTGTGTACATTAATGAGGAAAAAAAATGAACTTAAATGATTTTAGCAAATAGCTGCAATATAACAAAGAGTGAAAAATTTAAGGAGGTCTGAATACTTTCCGTCCCCACTGTAGATATATATATATATATATATATATATATATATATATATATATATATAAATATATATATATATATATATATATATATATATCTACAGTGGCTTGCGAAAGTATTCGGCCCCCTTGAACTTTTCAACCTTTTGGCCACATTTCAGGCTTCAAACATAAAGATATAAAATTTTAATTTTTTGTGAAGAATCACCAACAAGTGGGACACAATTGTGAAGTGGAACGAAATCTATTGGATATTTTAAACTTTTTTAGCAATTAAAAAACTGAAAAGTGGTGCGTGCAAAATTATTCGGCCCCTTTACTTTCAGTGCAGAAAACTCACTCCAGAAGTTCAGCGAGGATCTCTGAATGATCCAATGTTGTCCTAAATGACTGATGGTGATAAATAGAATCCACCTGTGTGTAATCAAGTCTCTGTATAAATGCACCTGCTCTGTGATAGTCTCAGGGTTCTGTTGAAAGCGCAGAGAGCATCATGAAGACCAGGGAACACACCAGGCAGGTCCGTAATACTGTTGTGGAGAAGTTTAAAGCCGGATTTGGATACAAAAAGATTTCCCAAGCTTTAAACATCCCAAGGAGCACTGTGCAAGCGATCATTTTGAAATGGAAGGAGTATCAGACCACTGCAAATCTACCAAGACCTGGCTGTCCCTCTAAACTTTCAGCTCAGACAAGGAGAAGACTGATCAGAGATGCAGCCAAGAGGCCCATGATCACTCTGGATGAACTGCAGAGAACTACAGCTGAGGTGGGAGAGTCTGTCCATAGGACAACAATCAGTCGTACACTGCACAAATCTGGCCTTTATGGAAGAGTGGCAAGAAGAAAGCCATTTCTCAAAGATATCCATAAAAGGTCTCGTCTAAAGTTTGCCACAAGCCACCTGGGAGACACACCAAACATGTGGAAGAAGGTGCTCTGGTCCGATGAAACCAAAATCGAACCTTTTGGCCACAATGCAAAACGATATGTTTGGCGTAAAAGCAACACAGCTCATCACACTCAACACACCATCCCCACTGTCAAACATGGTGGTGGCAGCATCATGGTTTGGGCCTGCTTTTCTTCAGCAGGGACAGGGAAGATGGTTAAAATTGAGGGGAAGATGGATGCAGCCAAATACAGGACCATTCTGGATGAAAACCTGTTGGAGTCTGCAAAAGACCTGAAACTGGGACGGAGATTTATCTTCCAACAAGACAATGATCCCAAACATACAGCAAAATCTACAAAGGAATGGTTCACAAATAAACGTATCCAGGTGTTAGAATGGCCAAGTCAAAGTCCAGACCTGAATCCAATCGAGAATCTGTGGAAAGAGCTGAAAACTGCTGTTCACAAACGCTCTCCATCCAACCTCACTGAGCTCGAGCTGTTTTGCAAGGAAGAATGGGCAAGAATTTCAGTCTCTCGATGTGCAAAACTGATAGAGACATACCCCAAGCGACTTTCAGCTGTAATCGCAGCAAAAGGTGGCTCTACAAAGTATTAACGCAAGGGGGCCGAATAATTTTGCACGCCCCACTTTTCATTTTTTTATTAGTTAAAAAAGATTCAAAAATCCAAAAGATTTCGTTCCACTTCACAATTGTGTCCCACTTGTTGGTGATTCTTCACAAAAAATAAAAATTTTATATCTTTATGTTTGAAGCCTGAAATGTGGTAAAAGGTTGAAAAGTTCAAGGGGGCCGAATACTTTCGCAAGCCACTGTATATCTATAGATATATATATCTATAGATATAGATATAAATATATATATATATATATATATATATATATATATACAGTATCTCACAAAAGTGAATACACCCCTCGCATTTTTGTAAATAATTTATTATATCCTTTCATGTGACAACACTGAAGAAGTGACACTTTGCTACAATGTAAAGTAGTGATTGTACAGCTTGTATAACAATGTAAATTTGCTGTCCCCTCAAAATAACTCCCCTCAAACAATAACTGTAATGTCTAAATCGCTGGCAACAAAAGTGAGTACACCCCAAAGTGAAAATGTCCAAATTTGGCCCAATTAGCCATTTTCCCTCCCTGGTGTCATGTGACTCATTAGTGTTACAAGGTCCCAGGAGTGAATGGGGAGCAGGTGCATTAAATTTGGTGTTATCGCTCTCACTCTCTCATACTGGTCACTGGAAGTTCAACATGGCACCTCATGGCAAAGAACACTGAGGATCTGAAAAAAAGAATTGTTGCTCTACATAAAGATGGCCTAGGCTATAAGAAGATTGCCAAGACCCCAAAACTGAGCAGCAGCATGTTGGCCAACACCATACAGCGGTTTACCGGGACAGGTTCCACTCAGAACAGGCCTCGCCATAGTTGAACAAAGAAGTTGAGTGCATATGCTCAGCGTCATATGCAGAGGTTGTCTTTGGCGAATAGACGTATGAGTGCTGCCAGCATTACTGCAGAGGTTGAAGGGGTGGGGGGTCAGCCTGCTAGTGCTCAGACCATATGCCGCACACTACATCAAATTGGTCTGCATGGCTGTCGTCCCAGAAGGAAGCCTTTTCTAAAGGTGATGCACAAGAAAGGTCTGATGAGACCAAGATAAACTTATTTTGTTCAGTTGTTCTAATTGACTCTGGGGCTGCAAGCCTGTTTATTGATGCTGCCTTTGTATTGAAGCACTGCTGCAGCTGCGTGACACTCCACTTGCCATTGAGGCTCTTGACGGGAGACCTCTACAGCCTGCTGCCCATGTGACTCATGAGACTGTTCCGTTGTCCATGGCCGTAGGGGCTCTTCACAATGAGATAATCCAATTCCAAGTTATTTCCTCACCTAAGTTTCCGCTTATCCTTGGTTACAGAGGCACAACCCCTCTTCTGATTGGCTCCATGCTGAGGTACTCTCCTGGTCACCACAATGCAGTAAGACATGCTTCCAGAAGGTAGCAAAGGTCCTGTGCACCTCTTCATTCTCCTCCCTGCCGGAGGAGTACCGCAATTTTAGCGATGTGTTTGACAAAGGTCAAGCCGGTAGTTTGCCTCCACACCGGTCGTATGATTGCACAATTGACCTTCAACCTGATGCCATACCCCCTCGTGGCCAGGTTTACCCTTTGTTAGTCCTGGAGGATAAAGGCATGGAGGATTAAGTTGCAGATGCACTTTTCTCGAGGTTTTATCCACTAATCCTCGTCTCCTGCTGGTGCTGGTTTCTTCTTTGTGAAGAAGAGTGGTGAACTGAGACCTTGTATTGATTATAGGGGGTCTCAATCATTTCACGATTAAGAATGCCTATGCGATTCCGTTGATTACGGAGTTAATTGACCACCTCAAGGAAGCAACGGTTTTCACAAAGCTTGATTTGAGAGGGGCATACAATCTTGTGATGATTAAGGAGGGCAATGAGTGTAAAACTGTATTTAATACCAGAACAGGCCATTATGAGTACCACGTAATGCCTTTTGGCCTTTGTAACGCCCCGGCAGTTTTTCAGGAATTTATTAACAATGTCCTCTGAAATTTGTTGCAGTTATATGTGGTGGCTTATCTCAACTATATCATCATATTTTCCAAGTCCCTGGAGAGCCACCACACAGATGTCTGTCGTGTGCTTCAGAAACTAAGAGAGAACAATCTCTATTGTAAATTGGAGAATTCCATCGTGAACATGTTAAATTCCTGGGCTATGTAATTTCCACTGCTGGTTTTTTGATGGACCCAGAGAAACTTTCAGCAGTCCTACAGTGGCCCCGACCCATGGGTTTAAGTTCTCTGCAATGTTTTCTTGGCTTTGCCAACTATTTTTGGAAGTTTATGCGTAACTTTTCGTCTCTGGTCAAGCCTCAACTGATATAACCAGAAAGGACGGTAACCCACGGAGTTGGTTCATTAAGGTCTTTGAGAGTCTCAAGGCTGCCTTTGTTTCTGCTCCTGTGTTGGCACATCCTTATCCTACGTTAACTTTTATCCTTGAGGTTGATGCTGCTGAGACTGGAGTTGGCGTCCTTCTTTCTCAACGTCCTACCTCTGAGAGCGCTATGCATCCTTGTGGCTACTTTTTCCAATTGTCACCTGCAGAGTGCAATTACAAGATTGGTGACAGAGTGCTGTTAGAGATAATTTTAGCACTGAAAGAATGGAGACATCTCCTCAAAGGTACCACGGTGCCGGCTCTCATTCTTACTGACCATATGAATCTCACATTCTTGTCTGAGGCTGAACGCCTCTCTCCCAGAAAGGCACAATGGGCTCTTTTCTTGTCTAGTTTCAATTACATTGTCTTTCTTACCCGGTACTAAGAATGTAAGGGCTGACGCTTTGTCACGACAATTTTCCTCCACTTCCAAGATGGAGTCGGTTCCGGTTCCTGTGATTCCTCCTGATCGTATTCTGGCTACGGTTCGCACCAGTCTTACTTCTTCTTTGGGTGACAAAATTCTTGCCGCTCAGGTCCATGCTCCTCCTGAGAAACCTTGTGACCGCTGCTTTGTCCCAGAGAGTCTCCATACTGCCGTGTTTCAGACTTACCATTCTCCCAAGACTGCTGGCCACCCTGGGAAGAATCAAATCTTTTGGGCCATTTCTCAACAATTCTGGTGGCCTAGTCTATGTGCTGATGTAACCGCCTTTGTAGCTACCTGTTCCATGTGTGCGCCGTGTAAGACTCCTCGACACCTTCCAGTGGGCCTCCTACAACCCATACTCAATGAAGAGAAGCCCTGGACCCACGTGTCTATGGATTTCATTGTGGAGTTACCCAACTCTCAGGGCAACACAGTTATCCTTATGGTGGTTGACCGGTTCTCGAAAATGTCCCATTGTATTCCACTTAAGAAGCTGCCTACTTCTAAGGAACTGGCTTCCGTTTTTGCTCAGGTGATCTTTCGCTTACATGGGCTACCCAAGGTGATTGTCTTGTACAGGGTTAGTCAGTTTGTGTCTCGGTTCTGGCGAGCCTTTTGTACACAGTTGGGAATTCAGCTTGCTTTCTCCTCTGCATATCACCCACAGTCTAATAGGGCCACAGAACGAGCCAATCAGTCTTTGGAGCAATTCCTGCGTTGTTATATTGTGACCATCATAACAACTTTTCAGACCTCTTACCGTGGGCAGAGTTTGCTCACAATAGTGCCTTGAATTCTGCTTCCCGATTATGGTGAACTATGGCTTCCAACCTTCCATTTTGCCTGACTCGTTTGTTCCTCAGAGTATTCCTGCATTAGAAGAGCATCTCCGTGGTCTTCTTTCCACTTGGGCAAAAGTCCAGGAGGCTTTGAGACATGCTAATGATAGGTACAGACTCCTTGCGGACCGCAGACGCCTGCCTGCACTTTCCTACGAGGTTGGGGACTGGGTCTGGCTGTCATCTCGCAACCTCCGACTTCGTGTTCCCTCTCCGAAGTTCGCACCTCGGTTTATTGGGCCTTTCCGTATTCTTCGCATGGTTAACCTAGTGGCTTACGCATTAGACCTTCCTTCTAATATGCGTATCTGGAATATATTTCATGTCTCCTTATTAAAACCTTTGGTCTGCAATAGGGATGAGCTTCGTGTTCGAGTCGAACCCATGTTCGACTCGAACATCGGCTGTTCGACCGTCCGTCGAATTGCGAACGATATGGGCCGTTCGCGCCAAATTCGTGTGGCGCGTCACGGCCCATAATTCACTGCGGCATCGCAGTGCATTGCTGGCTGATGATTGGCCAAGCATGCACTATGACCCGCATGCTTGGCCAATCACAGCGCCGCCTGAACAGAGAGCCGTAATTGGCCAAAGCCAAGGAGGCTTTGGCCAATTATGGCTCAGGGGATTTAGTACACGCCCCACACTATATAAGGCCGCCTGCACGGCGGCCCTGTGTAGTGTGTGTTCCGGCGTTGAAAGAGATAGACAGAGAGACAGTGTTTGATTTGAGTTAGATAGATTAGGCAGAACAGTCAGTCAGTTAGCTGCACTTACAGTGTATTGTGTATATATATGCATCCCAGGTGTTGCATATATATATATACACTGTATTCAGTTTAGCTAGATCCGTTCCTGTTATCTTCTATCTAGACTATTTACATTCAGTGCAGTGTGTCCTGCTCACAGTGTTCAGCTAGATCCGTTCCTGCTATTTACATTCAGTACAGTGCTTCCTGCTCACAGTGTTCAGCTAGATCCGTTCCTGCTATTTACATTCAGTGCAGTGCGTGCTGCTCACAGTGTTCAGCTAGATCCGTTCCTGCTATTTACATTCAGTGCAGTGCGTGCTGCTCACAGTGTTCAGCTAGATCCGTTCCTGCTATTTACATTCAGTGCAGTGCGTCCTGCTCACAGTGTTCAGCTAGATCCGTTCCTGCTATTTACATTCAGTGCAGTGCGTCCTGCTCACAGTGTTCAGCTAGATCCGTTCCTGCTATTTACATTCAGTGCAGTGCGTGCTGCTCACAGTGTTCAGCTAGATCCGTTCCTGCTATTTACATTCAGTGCAGTGCGTCCTGCTCACAGTGTTCAGCTAGATCCGTTCCTGTTATCTTCCTACTGACAGGCAGGCTTGTCTGGTTACAGTATATAAAGCTACCTGAAGAAAATTACAGGTGTTCTTTTTGATCCTATTAGTACCACGGTCAGGCAGCTAGACTATTTACATTTAGTACAGTGTGTCCTGCTCACAGTGTTCAGCTAGATCCGTTCCTGTTATTTACATTCAGTGCAGTGTGTCCTGCTCACAGTGTTCAGCTAGATCCGTTCCTGCTATTTACATTCAGTACAGTGCGTGCTGCTCACAGTGTTCAGCTAGATCCGTTCCTGCTATATACATTTAGTGCAGTACGTCCTGCTCACAGTGTTCAGCTAGATCCGTTCCTGTTATCTTCCTACTGACAGGCAGGCTTGTCTGGTTACAGTATATAAAGCTACCTGAAGAAAATTACAGGTGTTCTTTTTGATCCTATTAGTACCACGGTCAGGCAGCTAGACTATTTACATTTAGTACAGTGTGTCCTGCTCACAGTGTTCAGCTAGATCCGTTCCTGTTATTTACATTCAGTGCAGTGTGTCCTGCTCACAGTGTTCAGCTAGATCCGTTCCTGCTATTTACATTCAGTACAGTGCGTCCTGCTCACAGTGTTCAGCTAGATCCGTTCCTGCTATTTACATTCAGTGCAGTGCGTGCTGCTCACAGTGTTCAGCTAGATCCGTTCCTGCTATATACATTTAGTGCAGTACGTCCTGCTCACAGTGTTCAGCTAGATCCGTTCCTGTTATCTTCCTACTGACAGGCAGGCTTGTCTGGTTACAGTATATAAAGCTACCTGAAGAAAATTACAGGTGTTCTATCCCAGCTTAGTGCAGCTACAGGCCATTAGTATGTCTGGAAGGCCAAGAAGGAGAGGCAGACAGTCACAAGCCAATAAGAGAGGGCAAGCAGGCTCTGTGTCTAGTGCTGGTCGTGGAGACGGTGCATCCTCATCAGCACGTGGCCATGGGACACGCTTGGCCTTTTTTTCGGCAGCTGGCCGTGTTGAGCCGCAACATGCGGAAGACTTGGTCGAGTGGATGACCAAGCCGTCCTCATCCTCCTCATCCTCTCTCACCCATGCCCAGGGTGCTTTGTCTGGCAAAGCAGCGGCCTCTTCCCTCAGCTCAATGTCATCAGTGACTCCTTCCCTAGCCCCACCATGTCCTCCTGAGGATTCCCTCGAACTGTTTGACCACAGTGTTGGGTACATGCTCCAGGAGGATGCCCAGCGTTTGGAAGGCTCTGATGATGATACTGAGCTCAATGAAGGCAGTAACATGAGCACGGACAGAGGGGGTGCCCAAGAAGGACAGCAATCTGGCAGTCATGCTCCCCCTGCTGCAGCATACTGCCAGGTTTGCTCCAGTGATGAGGAGGGAGGGGATGATGAGGTCACTGACTCAACGTGGGTGCCTGATAGGAGAGAGGAGGAGGAGGAGGAGGAGGAGGAGGAGGAGGAGGAGGTGGCACATCACCAACTAGGCAGGATGCCCTCCAGGGGCCAGCCTAAGGGCAGCACATTGACTGCATCACACCCCAAAGCTCCACATGTGCAGGGCGCTGCAGTCTCTGCGCGTTATTCAAAAAGTTCTTTGGTGTGGGCCTTTTTTGAGACGAGTGCATCAGATCGCACCGCTGCTATTTGCAATATATGTCTCAAGCGTATCTCGCGTGGCCAAAACATCTCCCGCTTGGGTACCACATGCTTGACCAGACATATGTTGACCTGCCATGCAGTTCGTTGGCAAGCGTATCTAAAAGACCCACACCAAAGAACAAAGACGATCTCTCCTTGCTCCTCATCAGCTGAGATTTCCAACCCCACTAGACCTTCAGTCCTCTCTGCGACCTGCAGTGAGAGGAATGAAGGTGTAGAATTAGGTGTGTCACAGCCAAGTACTTATGGGCAATCTGCTTTTGGTACACCGACGTCAGATTGTACCAGGCAAATTTCCCTGCCCCAGCTGCTGCACCGCCGAAAGAAGTTTGCTCCCAGCCATCCACATGCCCAGCGGTTGAATGCTAGCTTGGCAAAATTGCTAGCACTTCAACTGCTGCCTTTTCAGTTGGTAGACTCTGCCCCCTTCCGTGAGTTTGTGGAATGTGCGGTTCCTCAGTGGCAGGTACCCAAACGCCACTTTTTCTCACGGAAGGCGATTCCGGCTCTCTACCGGCATGTGGAAGGCAATGTCCATGCCTCGCTGGACAGGGCGGTCAGCGGTAAGGTGCATATTACCGCTGACTCATGGTCCAGCAGGCATGGACAGGGACGTTACTTAAGTTTCACGGCGCATTGGGTGACTCTGCTGGCAGCTGGGAAGGATGCAGGACAAGGTGCAGTAGTGTTGGAGGTTGTTCCGCCACCACGCCTCCAAAATGCTGATTGTGACACACCTCTCTCCTCCACCCCCTCCTCTTCTTCTTCCTCCATGGCCTCTTCCTCGGAACCAGCGGTGCTCCGTAGGCGTTCAAGGGGCTACGCAAGTACGCAGGCCAAAAGATGCCATGCGGTGCTTGAGCTGGTGTGCTTGGGGGACAGGAGCCACACTGGGGCAGAGGTTCTGTCAGCTCTGCAGGGGCAGGTTCAGAGGTGGTTGACGCCACGCCAACTTAAGGCAGGAATGGTGGTTTGCGACAATGGCACCAACCTCCTCTCTGCCCTCCGACAGGGACAACTGACCCATGTGCCCTGTTTGGCTCACGTCCTTAACTTGGTGGTGCAGCGGTTCTTGGGCAGGTACCCGGGCTTACAGGATGTCCTGAGGCAGGCCAGGAAAGTCTGTGTGCATTTCCGCCGGTCATATAATGCCAGTGCTCGGCTGACGGACCTCCAAAAGGAGTTTAACCTGCCCAAGAACCGCCTAATCTGTGACATGCCCACCAGGTGGAACTCGACGTTGGCCATGCTGCAGCGGCTGCACACGCAGCAGAGGGCCATCAATGAGTACCTGTGCGACTATGGCACCAGGACAGGGTCAGGGGACCTTGGTTTTTTTTCCCCACGCCAGTGGGCCATGATCAGGGATGCATGCACTGTCCTGTCACCATTCGAGGAGGCCACGAGGATGGTGAGCACTGACAGTGCATGCATCAGTGACACTGTCCCCCTTGTCCACCTGTTGGAGCACACGCTGCGTGGGATAATGGACAGGGCACTTGAGGCAGAACAGAGGCAGGAAGAGGAGGACTTCCTTAGCTCTCAAGGCCCCCTTTATCCAGACAGTGTTCCTGCGTGCCCGCCGATCACACAGGAAGAGGACGAGGAGGAGGAGGAGGAGGAGGAGGAAGATTGTGTCAGTATGGAGGTGGAGCCTGGCACTCAGCATCAGCAGTCTTTAAGGGATCAGTCCCAAGGAACACATGGACTTGTACGTGGCTGGGAGGAGGTGGCTGCGGACGTTGTTGTCCTTAGTGACCCAGAGGACTCCGGACCGAATGCCTCAGCAAACCTACGCTGCATGGCCTCCCTGATCCTGCAAAGCCTGCGTAAGGATCCTCGTATTCGTGGTATCAAGGAGAAGGACCAATACTGGCTGGCAACCCTCCTTGATCCACGTTACAAGGGTAAGGTTGCGGACCTTATCTTGCCATCGCAGAGGGAGCAGAGGATGAAACATCTTCGGGAGGCCTTGCAGAAAGGTCTGTGCAACGCGTTCCCAGAGACTGGGAGGTTACAAACTCCTGTTTCTGGACAACGTGTTGCTGAGGCTTCGGTCAGTCAAAGAAGGAGCGGTGGAGAAGGTGGCCGTCTGACCGATGCGTTCAGACAATTTTTTGGTCCGCAGCCCCAAGGTATGATCGGTTCCAGCAACCATCGCCAGCGTCTGTTTTACATGGTGCAGGAATACCTAGGGGCAAGATCAGACTTGGACACCTTTCCCACCGAAAATCCTCTGGGTTACTGGGTCTTGAGGATGGATCACTGGCCAGAGCTTGCACAGTATGCAATTGAGCTACTGGCCTGTCCTGCATCCAGCGTTCTTTCGGAACGCACATTCAGTGCTGCTGGAGGCGTGGTAACCGATCACAGGGTGCGTCTGTCCACCGACTCGGTCGATCGGCTGACCTTCATAAAAATGAATCAGTCTTGGATCACCACCAGCTACCAAGCACCTGATGCAGATGTAACCGAATAATTTTTTTTGAAATCTCAGATCCCTTCAAAGACTGCCTATGCTGATGCTGAGTGACTATCCCTGAGTAATTATCCTCTTCCTCCTCAATCATCACGCTGATAGCTTGTAAGAACATTTTTGGTTCTGGGCGCCACCACCAGTGCCTAAGGCACAATTTTTCAGCCCCTGTTTAACAGGGGCGTGTAATTACAATTTTTGATGTAATACTTTGCAGCAGGGCTCGTTCCTGCATTCCAACTAGAGTGTCTGTGAGGGGTTGCAGTGTTGTGGCACCAGCACCAGTGCCTAAGACCCAATTTTTCTGCCCCTGTCTAACAGGGGCGTGTAATTACAATTTTTGATGCAATACTTTGCAGCAGGGCTTGTTCCTGCATTCCAACTAGAGTGTCTGTGAGGGGTTGCAGTGTTGTGGCACCAGCACCAGTGCCTAAGACCCAATTTTTCAGCCCCTGTCTAACAGGGGCGTGTAATTACAATTTTTGATGCAATACTTTGCAGCAGGGCTTGTTCCTGCGTTTCAACTAGAGTGTCTGTGAGGGGTTGCAGTGTTGTGGCACCAGCACCAGTGCCTAAGACCCAATTTTTCAGCCCCTGTCTAACAGGGGCGTGTAATTACAATTTTTGATGCAATACTTTGCAGCTGGGCTTGTTCCTGCGTTTCAACTAGAGTGTCTGTGAGGGGTTGCAGTGTTGTGGCACCAGCACCAGTGCCTAAGGCCTAATTTTTCAGCTCCTGTTCAACAGGGGCATGTAATTACAATTCTTGATCTAATATTTCACAGCAGGGCCCTGTGAGGGCTTACAGTGTTTTGGCCACAGCAACACCTAAGGCCCAAATTTCTGCTGAGTATATAGGGCAGGACCCTACTTTCAAACATCTAACTTACAAACGACTCCTACTTGCAAACGGAAGGAGACAACAGGAAGTGAGATGAAATCTACCCCTAAGGAAGGGAAATTCTCTCCTGTAAGAGTTAATATGGGAAAACAATTTTTCCTTTCCACTGATGCTTTCCAATCCTTGTTCCACAAAAAAACCCAAATTTTCAAAAAACATTTTTCATTGGGACAAAAAAGTGAGGTGAAATCTTCTGAAGAGGAGGAAAGACGCAAAACAAATGTCACAGGGGTGATAACCCTTCCCTATGTTTTCCAAAAAGCTTAGAAAAGATTTTTTGGCTGGAGCTAAACACATTAAAAATGTTCAAAATTACAAACAGATTCTACTTAACAACAAACCTACAGTCCCTGTCTTGTTTGCACCGCCTGTATACTGCTGTTCAGAGTATATAGGGACCTTTCCTTATTTTAATTTGGGTGCGGGGTTCCCCTTAATATCCATACAAGACCCAAAGGGCCTGGTAATGGACTGGGGGGTACCCATGCCGTTTGTCTCACTGATTTTCATCCATATTGCCATGACCCGACATGACATTAAACCCGCAAGCAGTTTTAAATGAGATTTTTTCCTTTAAAAATGACATTTGGTGCAGGGACTGTTCTAAACATGGGAAACACGCGTCACTTTACAGGCATACTATAGACACCCCCCAGGTACGATATTTAAAGGAATATTTCACTTTTTTTTTTTTACTTTAAGCATCATTAAAATCACTGCTCCCGAAAAAACGGCCGTTTTTAAAAGTTTTTTTTGCATTGATACATGTCCCCTGGGGTAGGACCCGGGTCCCCAAACCCTTTTTAGGACAATACCATGCAAATTAGCCTTTAAAATGAGCACTTTTGATTTCGAACGTTCGAGTCCCATAGACGTCAATGGGGTTCTAACGTTCGTGCGAACTTGCGGTCCGTTCGCGGGTTCTGGTGCGAACCGAACCGGGGGGTGTTCGGCTCATCCCTAGTCTGCAACCGCTTTACCACCTCGGTGTCTCGTCCTCAACCTGTACAGGTTGAGAACCATGAGGAGCATGAAGTACAGTCCATTGCTGACTCTCGTAGGTTCGTGGGCACATACAGTACCTGTTGCATTGGAAAGGGTACAATCTGGAGGAACGCTCTTGGGTCTCATCCTCGGACTTACATGCCCCTGTCCTCCTCCGTTATTTCCATAAACGTTTTCCCCTCAAGCGTGGTGGTCCTTTGAGAGGGAGGGGTCATTGAGGAGGGGGTACTGTCAGGACTGGGCTCAGCCCTTCCTTCTCAAAGCTGGACGCTTAGCTGTCAGCTAATTGCCAGCTCTTTTCTCTTCACAGTGATTCACCTGTTGATGATATCCTGCTCGTCAGTCCCGCCTAGTTAAGCCCAGATGATAACTGCCTTCGCCTCGGTCACATCTCTAGAGACGCTCTCCTGTGTTCCTGTTAAAGACTTGCTTGGCTGACATTCCTTCTGGCTTCAGATCCTGCTTACTGTTCTACAATGCTCATCTCTGTCTCCCTGACGTTTTGGCTTGTCTGACTATCCGTTCTGGTTCCTGAACTCTGGCTATGTTTTGACTATATTTGCTCTGTTTACCTTTTTATTATTATTATTAAGCAAGTGTGATTTAACTGTTCTTCTGCCTCAGTCTGATTCTTCTCAGTTAAGAGCTGTGCGGGGAGGTGTCACAAGACAGACAGGCTGTTCTCCCAGCACAGCCAGAAAACAGACCATGCTGGGAATGATGTGCTATCATGCCTAGCATAGTAAGTTTGAAATAGAAAAGCAGGTGGTCTGCCAGGTTTACCAGGAATTTCACGAAAAAGAAGGGACGCAGAGAGAACCGGTTACTGTACTTTTTAACGCAAGTGAAGACACATATTAAGAATATCAAATGTTGGGGTAACAAACAGTTTAAACTGAATCTGTATAAATCACATACCAGTTGCTCTAGCATTATCACCTTTTTAAACCTTATAAGGACCAATGAGCTAATGATTGATATATTCAGTGCTCTTTTCAGCACAGTCTCTGTTGGTTTCTATAGACACATTTCGGTGCACTTATGCCAATACAGTAAAACTGAAGAAAGTCTGTACAAGTTGGAAGTGCAAATGTCACATAGAAATGAACTAATTATTATTTAACAGCTTTGTTTTGGGTTCAATTTTCTTTTCCCTACACTTAATGAAGGAGTCCTTTTGGAGCCAGTGAATGCACTGAAAAGCACTACTCTACATGCTGATATCCGTAGGTGCATTAACTCCTAATATGACTGAATAACATCTCCAATCACACGTAGTGGTCTACTTCAAAGGCTATTTAGCTATATCAAAAGGCAGAGAAGTGTCCGGAGTCTAGAGAATCACTCTCTGAATGATAAGAAAGATGATAAGAAAGCTCAGAGATGGTTATTAACATTTTCCCAAGAATATTTTGCAGCAGAATGCTGAATCCAACTTTGCCGTTAATATGGAATGACAAATAAAAGAACAATACTTCAGAAAAGGCAAACAACTGAAATGGTATCAAACATCACACATGGTATGGTTTTGCTTGTGGCTTATAAAGAGAGAGACAAGTAAAGTCCAAAGCTTTTTAGGCCTAACTGATCTCATATGTACAGAACAAAGTTGGAGTAGTAATCTGGAGCAGTGACAGAAATTTAATATCATCTATGTTTTTTTTTTAAATCTAGTATAAAATAAAGTGTGTGATACACTTCAGAGTATGCCCCCAGTAAGCATGTTTGAGAAGATCCTCATCTCTAAAAGAACAGGTCCTGAACTGTTCAAAAACATTCACATAAGCCAAACAAGTGGCAGCTTCCACTATGATTACACTTTAGGGGATCACGCATTCCTTTGTATATTGTATAACATTATTAGGCCTAGTTCACACCAGTGTGATTTCAGGTGCAACTTGTGTTGCACAGAATCACATGACAAGGGAAATTACATTATTCTTTATGGTGCCCATGCACACCAATGCAGCACAGCACTTGCGCATTTTTGGAAAAGGTGGCAGTGCTACTTTGGTGTGGTTGCTGCACATGTTTGCCCCATTAAATAGACTTAAATAGAAACGCACCAAAAACACATGCAAAATGCATGTACATATATAGTCAATGGTGTCACCTTTGTTTACTTAAGTGGCAAGGAGAATCAGGGATGTCATTTGGAGCAAGGCCAGTGATGGGATCAGTTGGGTCTTGGTGGGAGGCTTTTTTCATGTGGGCCAGTGGCCATTGATGATAGATGTACAACAGGGAATATTTAAAAAAAAAATTTAAGAAAGGACTTGTCAAAAACTGTGCTTGTGTTTTTATTTACAGATGATTGTTTTTTTGTGAATGAGTAGGGAGATCCCAGGCCCCCCACCAATGTGAATGAGCATCTCACAGTATGCAATAAAAGCTATGTACATCATCCTTCTGGCCCTTTCCACCAGCCATGATCTACTTGAATGGACAGGTTTGATTTAAAATTGTAATTAGCATGTTGGTAAAGGGGAAAGAAGGAAACAGGGAAGGCAAATATATAGATTAAACTTCAGCTTTAAATAGAGAGTAATTACACTGAGATATTTTTCACCATAAGCTATTCAAATCAAATATGAGATGAAAGTGAAAGAGTGCTAATATTTATCCAAATGCACGTGTTTTTCATTTACGGTCTGTGGTATTTTTAAATTAGGCAATAGCAAATTTGCAGAGTACAATATTCCATACCAACAAAGCAACAATCATCTGTTACTGTTATAATATCTGTTCCTCTGGTCTGGTGTATTGTAAACTATTAAAGTAATCCATTACCCCAGAGGTCAGCCAATGAGCAGGATCCAGTGGGATTTCAGATTTTATTTAGCTGTAGACAATGCAGGGAATTATAAGGGTTGGTTCCTTCATTTTTGGTGATGCCAAAATATAATAAGGAAGCTGCATTCCCTTACTAGTTCCTACCCAATATGGGGCATCCTATCTGCTCATTACTGGCTATGCCTACTCAGGAACAAAAAACTAAAATTTGATCTGTTTTTTTTTTAATTATTATTAATAATTACTACATTCTGCGTATCATCATTGTTCTGCGCGCTGCCTGGGCACACATTGATCAAAATTCAGCTGTTTCAGCAGAGACCAGCCAAATTTCTATTCATGTGTGGCCACTGTGGTTGAACAAATGTCAATCTACCGACCTGTCAGTATTTTTTTACTCGATCAGCGCCCCAGGAAATAGGCATCAGCACTGATCCTTGTATTCTGATGATGGGGAGGTCTCCTCACTGTCAGAATACAAAAAGACAAAGAGGGGAGGTTCCTCCATCCACCTCAAATGTGTGGACAGGGGAATTGGGTCAGTTTTTTTTTCTTAACCTGCTGGTTAAATGAAAAAAACTCATCTATGGCCAGCATCTAAGACTCATCCATGGTCAGCTTTAGCCTCTCCCAGATACCTAGCAGAGGCACCTAATTAGTGGAGTTTCCATATTGCACTGAGAACAAGGTTGTTTTTCTTTTTTCTGTGTTTATTTTTTTACATACTGTAATTATCTTTTAATTTGTTTACTATTGTAGTTTTTTTCAAAAGACATTATGCACAGCCCTAGAGTAATAATGTTATAGTTACATAGATAGTCAGGTTGAAAAAAGACACAAGTCCATCTAGTTCAACCAATAACAGAAAAAAATAAAAATTAACCATACAATCCCATGTACACAATCCTATACCCACAGTTGATCCAGAGGAAGGCGAAAAACCCCAGCAAAGCCTGATCCAATTTGCTATAGCAGGGAAAAAATTCCCTCTTGATCCCCCGAGAGGCAATCAGATATTCCCTGGATCAACTTTACCAATAAATGTTAGTAACTAATTATGTTATATACATTTGGGAAAGAATCCAGGCCTTTTTTAAAGCAATCTACTGAGCTGGCCAGAACCACCTCTGGAGGGATTCTATTCCACATTTTCACAGCTCTTATGCCCCGTACACACGGTCGGACTTTGTTCGAACATTCCGACAACAAAATCCTAGGATTTTTTCCGACGGATGTTGGCTCAAACTTGCCTTGCATACACACGGTCACACAAAGTTGTTGAAAAATCCGATCATTCTGAACGCAGTGACGTAAAACACGTACGTCGGGACTATAAATGGGGCAGTGGCCAATAGCTTTCATCTCTTTATTTATTCTGAGCATGCGTGGCACTTTGTCTGTCGGATTTGTGTACACACGATCGGAATTTCCGACAACGGATTTTGTTGTCGGAAAATTTTATATCCTGCTCTCCAACTTTGTGTGTCGGAAAATCCGATGGAAAATGTCTGATGGAGCCCACACATGGTCGGAATTTCCGACAACACGCTCCGATCGGACATTTTCCATCGGAAAATCCGACCGTGTGTACCGGGCATTACTGTGAAGAAACCTTTCCATATTTGGAGATGAAATCTCTTTTCCTCTAGGTGTAAAGAGTACCCTCTTGTCCTTTGTGATGACCTTAAAGCGAATAACTCAACACAAAGTCCACTATATGGACCCCTTATGTATTTGTACATGTTGATCATATCCCCCTAAATCTCCTCTTCTCAATAGAGAATAAACTCAGTTCATCTAATGTTTCCTCATAGCTGAACTCCTCCATGCCTCTTATCCCTTTGGTTGCCCTTCTCTACACTTTCTCCAGTTGCCCGATATCCTTTTTGAGAACTGGTGCCCAAAACTGAACTGCATGCTCCAGATGAGGTCTTACTAATGATTTGTACAGGGGCAACATTATATATCTCTCTCTCTCTGCAGTCCAGGCCTCTCTTAATACAAGAAAGGATTTAGCTTGCTTTGGAAACCGCAGCTTGGCATTGCATGCTATTATTAGGCTTATGATCTACCAAAACCTCCAGATGCTTCTCCACCATTGATTCCCCCAGTTGTACTCCCCCTAGTATATATGATGCATGCATATTCTTAGCCCCAAGTACATAACTTTACATTTATCATCGTTAAACCTCATTTGCCACATAGTCGCCCAATTATACATTGCATTGAGTTCGGCTTATAAGTTGGAGACATCCTGTAAGGACGTTATTCCACTGCATAGCTTGGTGTCATCTGCAAAGACTGAAATGGTACTTTTAATCCTAGACCCTATATCATTTACAAAGTTATTAAAAAGTAAGGGTCCTGACACTGAACTTTGGGGTCACCACTGATAACCTTAGACCATTCAGAGCATGGCGTCACTAGGGGATGGCTTCTGGGGCTACAGCCCCGAATCTGAGGCCCATAGCCCCCCTGAGTCTCTTACTGGGTTCAGTGGTGCGCTCTGGGATTATGCCCACTCCATTAGAACTGGTGCCTTGTGGAGTGATTTGCTTTGGAGTGCAGTGCCGGCACTCAGAGGGTGAGACTATCCAGAACATTCGGACTGAAGGCTGAAAAATTTAACTAATCCCTGCCTGCAGCCGCTGGCGAGCCTTACGCAGACACACTGTGCTTCACCAGCTGCAGTAAGTAGGCACCTGCTAGCTAGTAAAAGAAACGAGGCATGCTTCTCTCTCTTTCTCCACAGCCCATGATCTCCTGTACCATGTCCACAGCCCATGTCATCTCCTGTACCATGTCCGCAGTCCATGTCATCTCCTGTACCATGTCCGCAGCCCATGCCATCTCCTGTACCATGTCCGCAGCCCATGCCATCTTCTGTACCATTTCCACAGCCCTGTACCATGTCCACCTCCAGTCCACATGTCCTTTAGGAGTCTTAAATTTAATGCTAGAGGAGGAGCAGCTCTGGGGACCCTGATGTAAGGGGGGGGGCAGCTCTCTGGGGATCCTGAAGTAAGGAAGGGCTCTCTGAGGGCACTGATGTAAGGGGAGGCTCTCTGGGGACCCTGATGTAAGGGGGGCTCTCCGGGGACCCTGATGTATGGAATGGCTCTCTGGGACCCTGATGTTAGTAGGGCAGCTCTCTAGGGACCCTGATGTAAGGAAGGGCTCTCTGGAGACCCTGATGTAAGGAAGGGCTCTCTGGAGACCCTGATGTAAGGAAGGGCTCTCTGGAGACCCTGATGTAAGGGGAGGCTCTCTGGGGACCCTGATGTAAGGGGGGGTTCTGGGTGCCCTGATGTAAGGAAGGGCTCTCTGGGGACCCTGATGTAAGTAGGAAGCTCTCTGGGGACCCTGATGTAAGGGGGCTCTCTGGGGACACTAATTTAATGAGGGGGGCTCTGGGGACCCTGATGTAAGTGGGAGGCTCTCTGGGCACACTGATGTAACAAGGAAGGTTCTGGGGCCCAATCAATAATCACAAACCATGGGATCTGCACTCAGATATGTAACAATATTTTAAATATATATAATATTTATATACAAACACACTTATATTATATACAGTCAGGTCCATAAATATTGGGACACACACAATTCTAATCTTTTTGGATCTATACACCACCACAATGGATTTGAAATGAAACGAACAAGTGCTTTAACTGCAAACTTTCAGCTTTATTTTGAGGGTATTTACATCCTAATCAGGTGAATGGTGTAGGAATTACAAGTTTGTATATGTGCCTACCACTTTTTAAGGGACCAAAAGTAATGGGACAATTGGCTGCTCAGCTGTTCCATGGCCAGGTGTGTGTCATTCCCTGATTATCCCATTTACAAGGAGCAGATAAAAGGTCCAGAGTTCATTTAAAGTGTGCTATTTGCATTTGGAATCTGTTGCTGTCAACTCTCAATATGAGATCCAAAGAGATGTCAGTATCAGTGAAGCAAGCCATCAATCGGCTGAAAAAAACAAAACAAACCCATCAGAGAGATAGCAAAAACATTAGGTGTGGCTAAATCAACTGTTTAGAACATCCTTAAAAAGAAAGAATGCACCGGTGAGCTCAGCAACACCAAAAGACCCGGAAGACCACGGAAAACAACTGGGGAGGATGACCGAATAATTCTTTCCCTGGTGAAGAAAACACCCTTCACAACAGTTGGCCAGATCAAGAACACTCTCTAGGAGGTAGGTGTATGTGTGTCAAAGTAAGAAGGGTCGCTGGTTCGAATCCCAACCACGACACTACCTGCCTTGAGTTTGCATGTTCTCCCTGTGCCTGCGTGGGTTTCCTCTGGGTACTCCGGTTTCCTCCCACACTCCAAAGACATGCTGGTAGGTTAATTGGATCCTGTCTAAATTGGCCCTAGTATGTATGAATGTGAATTAGGGACCTTAGATTGTAAGCTCCTTGAGGGTAGGGACTGATGTGAATGTACAATGTATATGTAAAACGCTGCGTAAATTGACGGCGCTATATAAGTACCATAAATAAATAAATAAATAAATAATAAAGTCAACAATCAAGAGAAGACTTCACCAGAGTGAATACAGAGGGTTCACCGCAAGATGTAAACCATTGGTGAGCCTTAAAAACAGGAAGGCCAGATTAGAGTTTGCCAAACAACATCTAAAAAAGCCTTCACAGTTCTGGAACAACATCCTATGGACAGATGAGACCAAGATCAACTTGTACCAGAGTGATGGGAAGAGAAGAGTATGGAGAAGGAAAGGATCTGCTCATGATCAAAAGCATACCACCTCTTCAGTGAAGCATGGTGGTGGTAGTGTCATGGCGTGGGCATGTATGGCTGCCAATGGAACTGGTTCTCTTGTATTTATTGATGATATGACTGCTGACAAAAGCAGCAGGATGAATTCTGAAGTGTTTTGGGCAATATTATCGGCTCATATTAAGCAAAATGCTTCAGAACTCATTGGACGGCGCTTTACAGTGCAGATGGACAATGACCCGAAGCATACTGCGAAAGCAACCAAAGAGTTTTTTAAGGGAAAGAAGTGGAATGTTATCCAATGGCCAAGTAAATCACCTGACCTGAATCCGATTGAGCATGCATTTCAATTGCTGAAGACCAAACTGAGGGGAAAATGCCCCAAGAACAAGCAGGGACTGAAGACAGTTGCAGTAGAGGCCTGGCAGAGCATTACCAGGGATGAAACCCAGCGTCTGGTGATGTCTGTGCATTCCAGACTTCAGGCTGTAATTGACTGTAATGGATTTGCAACCAAGTATTAACCACTTGAGCCCCGGACCATTATGCTGCCTAAGGACCAGAGGTCTTTTTCCAATTTTGCACTGCGTCGCTTTAACTGCTAATTGCGCGGTCATGCAATGCTGTACCCAAACGAAATTTGCGTCTTTTTCTTCTCACAAATAGAGCTTTCTTTTGATGGTATTTGATCACCTCTGCGGTTTTTATTTTTTGCGCTATAAACGGAAAAAGACCGAAAATTTCGAAAAAAAATGATATTTTCTACTTTTTGTTATAAAAAAAATCCAATAAACTAAATTTTAGTCATACATTTAGGCCAAAATGTATTCGGCCACATGTCTTTGGTAAAAAAAATGTCAATAAGCGTATATTTATTGGTTTGCGCAAAAGTTATAGCGTCTACAAACTAGGGTACATTTTCTGTAATTTACACAGCTTTTAGTTTATGACTGCCTATGTCATTTCTTGAGGTGCTAAAATGGCAGGGCAGTACAAAATCCCCCCAAATGACCCCATTTTGGAAAGTAGACACCCCAAGGAAATTGCTGAGAGGCATGTTGAACCCATTGAATATTTATTTTTTTTGTCCCAAGTGATTGAATAATGACAAAAAAAAAAAAATATTTACAAAAAGTTGTCACTAAATGATATATTGCTCACACAGGCCATGGGCCTATGTGGAATTGCACCCCACAATACATTCAGCTGCTTCTCCTGAGTATGGGGATACCACATGTGTGGCACCTTTTGGGAGCCTAGCCGCGTACGGGGCCCCGAAAACCAATCACCGCCTTCAGGATTTCTAAGGGTGTAAATTTTTGATTTCACTCTTCACTGCCTATCACAGTTTCGGAGGCCATGGAATGCCCAGGTGGCACAAAACCCCCCAAAATGACCCAATTTTGGAAAGTAGACACCCCAAGCTATTTGCTGAGAGGTATAGTGAGTATTTTGCAGACCTCACTTTTTGTCACAAAGTTTTGAAAATTGAAAAAAGAAAAAAAAAATGTTTTTTCTTGTCTTTCTTCATTTTCAAAAACAAATCAAAAATTCACGCCCTTAGAAAGCCTGAAGGCGGTGCTTGGTTTTCGGGGTCCCGTACGCGCTAGGCTCCCAAAAAGTCTCACACATGTGGTATCCCCGTACTCAGGAGAAGCAGCATAATGTATTTTGGTGTGTAATTTCACATATTTCCATGGCGTGTTTGAGCAATATATCATTTAGTGACAACTTTGTGCAAAAAAAAAAAAAAAAATTTGTCTCTTTCCCGCAACTTGTGTCGCAATATAAAATCATCCATGGACTCGACATGCCTCTCAGCAAATAGCTTGGGGTGTCTACTTTCCAAAATGGGGTCATTTGGGGGGGTTTTGAACTGTCCTGGCATTTTATGCACAACATTTAGAAGCTTATGTCACACATCACCCACTCTTCTAACCATTTGAAGACAAAGCCCTTTCTGACACTTATTGTTTACATGAAAAAGTTATTTTTTTTT
Source organism: Lithobates clamitans (assembly GCA_037952925.1). Lineage (NCBI taxonomy): Eukaryota > Metazoa > Chordata > Amphibia > Anura > Ranidae > Lithobates > Lithobates clamitans. The sequence goes on from JBBGZY010000756.1 coordinate 2,512,695, forward strand.
ACAAAAAAATTACTTTGAACCCCCAAACATTATATATTTTTTTAAAGCAAATGCCCTACAGATTAAAATGGTGGGTGTTTCATTTTTTTTTTTTCACACAGTATTTGCGCAGCGATTTTTCAAACGCATTTTTTGGGGAAAAAACACACTTTTTTAAATTTTAATGCACTAAAACACACTATATTGCCCAAATGTTTGATGAAATAAAAAAGATGATCTTAGGCCGAGTACATGGATACCAAACATGACATGCTTTAAAATTGCGCACAAACGTGCAGTGGCAACAAAATAAATACATTTTTAAAAGCCTTTAAAAGCCTTTACAGGTTACCACTTTAGATTTACAGAGGCGGTCTACTACAAAAATTACTGCCCTGTATCTGACCTTCGCAGTGATACCTTACATGCATGGTGCAATTGCTGTTTACGTTTGACGACCGCCGCTTGCGTTCGCCTTAGCGCGAGAGCAGGGGGCGACAGGGGTGCTTTTTTTTTTTTTTTTTTTTTCTTTATTATTTTTTTGCTTTTTTTATCTTATTTTTAAACTGTTCCTTTCATATATTTTTTTTTAAATCATTTTTATTGTTATCTCGGGGAATGTAAATATCCCCTATGATAGCAATAGGTAGTGACAGGTGCTCTTTTTTTGAAAAAATTGGGGTCTATTAGACCCTAGATCTCTCCTCTGCCCTCAAAGCATCTGACCACACCAAGATCGGTGTGATAAAATGCTTCCCCAATTTCCCAATGGCACTATTTACATCCGGCGAAATCTAAGTCATAAAATGCTCGTAGCTTCTGGTTTCTTAGGCCCTAGAGATGTTTGGAGCCACTCTGGTCTCTGATCAGCTCTATGGTCAGCTGGCTGAATCACCGGCTGCATTCTCAGGTTCCCTGTTGAGACAGGAGAGCCAGAGAAAAACACGGAAGACGGTGGGGGGGGCATTCCCTCCCACGGCTTGTAAAAGCAGTCTAGAGGCTAATTAGCCGCTAGGATTGCTTTTACATGAAAGCCGACCGCTGGCTGAAAAGAATGATAACAAGATGATACCTAAACCTGCAGGCATCATTCTGGTATAACCACTCAAAGTCGTGAATGGCGTACCTGAAGACAAAAAAATGGTTAACAATAAAGCACAGTAAACGGTAAAGTATAAAAAATTGCATACCTGAAAAGCAAACATGATAAAACATAACAACAATAAAACATTGCAGAATAGAATACAGTAAAAAAGAGCAGAACAATAGAGAGAGAATAGAGAGAGAGAGAACAATAAAACGACAACTATTTTTTTTTATTTTATATATTTTTTTGTGGTTTTTTTTTTTTTTTTACACTTTTTTTGTAACTAACTTTTTTATTTGTAACCGGTTCCAGGTTCGGGTCTCTCAAAATGCGATGGCATCTTGGGAGACCCTGTGAAAGTGTGTTCTAGTCTGTGGAATGCTGTACCCTACGCTAATACTCAACTAGTGTATGGTAGCGTTAAAAACATTCACCAATGCAAAGACCATGATTGTCAGGACAGGAGGGACAATAATAGCAGGTGTCACGCCTATATACGCGATTGCTGCAGACACAACATCTTTTTTGGGGGGGTTCGTTGGGTAGGGGTACTCGGGAGGACATAAAAATGCCTCTCATGCAGCCGACTGCATTTGGTTGGTGATGTGAATGGGGGAAGTACGGGCGCTGCAGAAGCGGTGGGTTCCCAATTAGGATTGGCGAATGCAGCAGGAAGGGCATTATGGGCACGACGGGCCTGTGTTTGTCTTTTTGGTGGCAGCGGGACACTACTTGTGCTTGCCACCTCACCAGCTTGAACTGCACTTATGGGACTCGCCACATCACCAAGTGTTACTGCAGTGCTGGTTTGACTACGACCGGGGTGTACTACGCCGCTGGTGCTTGCCAGTTCAATAAAAAGCTACCAAAAAAACTGTTAGCGATCGCAGGGATCAGGCCTGACTCTGCGAACGCTGCAGTTATGCGTTTAGAGTTTTGTAAGTGACAGTGATCGATTGATACTGCACTTGGGTGGGCTGAGCTGGGCCGGGCGGAGGGGCAAAATGCAGGTGCTAGCAGGTATCTGGGCTGATCCTGCTAACACTGCGTTTTTGGGAACCCTAAACTGCTGGGGACGCTAGTATAGATCTGATCGGATCAGATATTGATCCGTTCAGATACTGTACCACTAAGAGAGGTGTATGCTGCGTGCGTGGGTGTTAGCGGTACTGGCGCTAACCTGACGCTGCCTGGGGCCGGTGCTTGCCAGTTCACCAAAATACTACCAAAAAAACTGTTAGCGATCGCAGGGATCAGGCCTGACTCTGCGAACGCTGCAGTTATGCATTTAGTGTTTTGTAAGTGACAGTGATCGATCGATACTGCACTTGGGTGGGCTGGGCCGGGCCGGGCGGAGGGGCAAAACGCAGGTGCTAGCAGGTATCTGGGCTGATCCCGCTAACACTGCGTTTTTGGGAACCCTAAACTGCTGGGGACGCTAGTATAGATCTGATCGGATCAGATATTGATGCGATCAGATACTATACCACTAAGGGAGGTGTACGGTGCGTGCGTGGGTGTTAGCGCTACTGGCGCTAACCTGACGCTGCCTGGGGCTGGTGCTTGCTTGCCAGTTCACCAAAATGCTACCAAAAAAACTGTTAGCGATTGCAGGGATCAGGCCTGACTCTGCGAATGCTGTAGTTATGCGTTTAGTGTTTTGTAAGTGACAGTGATTGATCGATACTGCACTTGGGTGGGCTGGGCGGAGGGGCAAAACGCAGGTGCTAGCGGGTATCTGGGCTGATCCCGCTAACACTGCGTTTTTGGGAACCCTAAACTGCTGGGGATGCTAGTATAGATCTGATCGGATCAGATATTGATCCGATCAGATACTATACCACTAAGGGAGGCGCATGCTGCGTGCGTGGGTGTTAGCGGTACTGGCGCTAATCTGACGCTGCCTGGGGCGACGCATATCACCGCCGGGCGATTAGGGGGCTAAACCTTTATTCGGTAATAAACGGCGGGTGCCCTGACACTATAAAAAATAAACGAACTAACCAGCGTCAACCGTAACGGTTATACGGTGATCAGTGGTGAAAGGGTTAACTAGGGGGCAATCAAGGGGTCAAAACATTTATTAGATAGTATATGGGGGTCCCTGTCGCTATAAAACGCTGACGGCGAACCTAAATATTTACGTCCCTAACTAGCGTCACCAGCGACACTAATACAGCGATCAGAAAAATGATCGCTTAGTGACACTGGTGACGGGGGGTGATCAAGGGGTTAAAACTTTATTAGGGGGGGTTAGGGGGGTACCCTAGACCTACAGGGGGGTAACAGTAACTGTGCTAACACTGTAACTGTCACAAACTGACACCTAGCAGTAATCAGAAAAAAAAAAAAACCTGCTTGGTGTCAGTTTGTGACGGGGGGGTGATTGGAGGGGGATCGGGGGGCGATCGGGGGCGGGATCGGGGTGTTTTGTATGCCTGGCATGTTCTACTGTGTGTGTGTAGTGTTGTGCACTCACATTGATGTCTTCTCCCCTCAGCGCTGGAACGGAAACTACCGAGCCGAGGAGAGATGACATCACTTCCTTTGCTGCTGTTTAGCATAAAGCAGCAAAGGAATGTTCCCATTGGCCGGGGGGGGGGCCACGAACGGATGGCCTCCCCCTCCACTCCGATCGCCGGGGAACAAAACGGGACTGCCTCGGGCACCAGGGGGGGTCCGATCGGACCCCCCACCCGCGGGAGGCAAATCACGTACATTTACGTGATTTTGCCTGCCCGTGAAAGTTTGATGAATGATTGTTAATCTGTCCCATTACTTTTGGTCCCTTAAAAAGTGGGAGGCACATATACAAACTGTTGTAATTCCTACACAGTTCACCTGATTTTAATATAAATACCCTCAAATTAAAGCTGAAAGTCTGCAGTTAAAGCACGTCTTGTTTGTTTCATTTCAAATCCATTGTGGTGGTGTATAGAGCCAAAAAGATTAGAATTGTGTCAATGTCCCAATATTTATGGACCTGACTGTACATGTGTATGCCCGCCCAAGCGTATGAATTTCTTTACTTCGCTGCTTTGAGCTCTAGCCCCAGATCTTTTTTAGACCTAGCAACGCCCCTGATTCAGAGTAAGAATCATTAACAAATACTCTCTGAATTTTGTATTTTAGCCAGTTTTCTATCCATTTACAAACTGATCTTTCCAAGCCTGTTGACTTTACCTTACGCATTAACCGTGTGTGGGGAACTGTGCCAAACGCTTTTGCAAAATCCAAGTATTCCACGTCCACAGCCACCCCTCTGTCCAAGGTTTTACTTACCTCCTCATAAAAAGAAATAATGAAAAAATTATTAGACTCGCGCGCTTATGGTGAAAATGAAAAATAAGGAGCTGCAGCCTCTATCAATAAATTCACCCTATGGTGAATCTAGAAGAAAAAGAGGGGATAGGTATGGTGCTGCTCTTATTAAGAGGTGACCTACAACCTCTAAATACTTGAGAGGTGTGTGTCACGGGTGCATTTAGTGCAAAAAGTGACAATAAAAGTGCAGAAAATGAATATTTGTATATTCACAAAAAAATCCTACTGTCTAAACTTCCTAACCGCTTATACATAATACATATTGTTATGTTCAAACGAAAATAAAATAAAATAAACACAATCCTGTGCAAAAACTTGCAATTCAAAGTGACATTTCTGTGCAAAAAAATCCAACATATATGACTGGTGTATATTGTTGATGTGAAACTGGGTTCATAAATATGCAAATACCGTCCTTAAACTCTGGTGTATTAAAAACAAAAAAAAGGTCCAATAAAGTGACAATGTGCTCCTACAAATTATTCTGTGCTTCTTGGAAAACAGTGCCCCATAACAAAAAAGGCACTCACCGCTATTATTCACCCCACAAGGAAATATTTCACCTTCACAGTATGTATGTATTTTTAATACACCAGGGTTTAAAGAGGAGCTCCGCCTTAAAAAAATATTAAAAGCTAGCAGCTACAAATACTGCAGCTGCTGACTTTTAATAAATCGACACTTACCTGTCCGCGATGTCGGCAACAGATGACGAGCAATCGCTCGGTTCTCGGCTGCCCTCACCACCATCCTCGGTCAGGGAATCAGGAAGTGAAGCGTTGCGGCTTCACTGCCCGGTTCCCTACTGCGCATGCACGAGTCATGCTGCGCGTCTTCACTGGTCCCTGTTGTGGGAACTGTGTGTTTCCCAGAACACAACGGAGGGGGTGGGGGGAGGGTGGGCATCTGCGGCTAGCTGCGGCTAGCTATTCCCGGAAGTGAGTGCAGATACCTGTATTGTACAGGTATCTGCACCCCCCTCCCCCCTGAAAGGTGCCAATTGTGACACCGAAGGGGGGGAGGAATCCGATGAGCGGAAGTTCAACTTTAGGGTGGAACTCTGCTTTAAGGACGGTATATGCATATTTCTGAACCCAGTTTCACAGCAACAATATACACCAGTCATATATGTTGTATTTTTTTGCACCACAGAAATGTCACCTTGAATTGCAGGTTTTGCACAGGATTGTGTTTATTTTATTTTATTTTCATTTGAACATAACAATATGTATTATGTATAAGTGGTTAGGAAGTTTACACAGTAGTTTTTTTTTCTGAATATACAAATATTTATTTTCTGCACTTTTATTGTCACTTTTTGCACTAAATGCACCCGTGACACACACCTCTCAAGTATTTAGAGGTTGTAGGTCACCTCCTAATAAGAGCAGCACCATACCTATCCCCTCTTTTTCACACACAAAGAAATAAGGTGTGTTTGGCAATGTCTGTCTTTCATGAATCCATGCTGTCTGTTGCTTACAATATTTTTTCCAGCAAGAACTCGTCTATGTCGTCTTTATTAAACTCTCCAGTGTCTTCCCGACTATAGAAGGTAAACTAAAGGGTCTATAGTTACTTGGTAAAGACTTTGAACCTATTTTAAATATAGGCACCACATCGACCCTATGCCAATCCAGTGGTATTATTCCAGTCATTACCGAGTCCCTAAAAATAAGAAACAATAGCTTTAAAATGACAGAGCTCAATTCTTTTAGGATCCGTGGGTGGATGCCACCTGGTCCAGGTGCTTTATCCACCTTTATTCTGTCTAAATATTTCTGGACCATATCACTTTTGAGCCGTTGTGGATCATTTGGGGCTGTGTCACTACCATCCCCATTATTGACATGAGCTCCCCCATGCTCCTTTGTATAAGCAGAGCTGAAGAAAGTATTTAATAAATTTGCCTTCTCTTTGTCCCCAGTCACCCACTCCAGATTATTTTGTAAAGGGTCTACATGCTCAGACATGACCTTTTTACTATTAATATATTTGAAGAATTTTTGGGGGTTTGTCCTACTATCTTTTGCAATCTATCATTCACTTTTGCGTCCTTGACTTACTTTTACATATTCTGTTATATTCTTTGTAACATTACGTAACATAAACGATGATAGCCATGTGGAGGAGAGGTCCATTTACGCTCACTGTGCAGAGACGGACCTGTCAGAGCCCCGCTCTCCTCTATGGGGAAATCAGATGAAAACGGGCCGCCTGTCTGTTTTCATCCATTCCCATCCGATCTGATCCGCCAGACAGATGGAAAATAGGGTTTCCATCTGTCTGGATTTCATGGACAGGATGGGATAGCAGCGGGTGTCAGTGGACATGTCACAGCTGACATCTGCTGCCCCATAGGAGTGAATGGAGCGCCTGATCAGGTCCGCCTGAAAAACCGACAGGCAGACCTGATCGGAAAGCCTGTGTGAAAGGGCCTTAGGTCATTAATGTCTAAACCGCTGGCAACAAAAGTGAGTACACCCCTAAGTGAAAATGTCCAAATTGGGTCCAATTAGCCATTTTTCCTCCCCTGTGTCATGTAACTCGGAGATTTGTCGCGATCCGGAAAGCGCCGATGTGTGAATAACAAATCGCGGAACTTACAATGGAGAGCACGGGTCTGGTGCGATTGTCGCACGATAAATCGTGCTGCAACCGCGGAAACCCGCATCGCGTGAAGCATGTCACCCAAAAGTAGCTCCTGACTTTTTTTGGGTGACATGCTTCACGCGATGTGGGTTGCGGTGATTGCATCGTGATTTATCACGCAACAATTGTGGCAGACCCGCACTGCAATTTTAGGTGAATGGCATCTTAAATGTGAGTCCTGCGATTTGTCATTCACACATCGTCACTTTCAAATCACAGCCAGAATCGCGGCAAAACTGCCCACGATTCCAAAGGCTTAGGTGGGAATGCAGCCTTATAACAAGTTAAAACACCATTCTCTGCAGATACTAACTGGAGGTGCGTGAATCAATTGTTTTGGTGTTCATTTTTTTACAATGTCATAGATACCAGCAGCTGATCAGATTAGCTCAATATATGTACAATATATTAACCACTATACATATATCAAGTTGAAAAATCAAAACAGCAGTATTGCAACATTGACTGAATAGAATGGATTTTTAGAACAGGAAACAGGGTGGATGGAAGGAATTAGCAAAGTCTTATTGCTTTAGTTAAACTAACTTGCTGAGCAATGCCTAAAGGCAACTGGTTGTTTTGCCAAGTGGCCTAGGAAGCCAGTACAACAATTAAACTCTCTTTGCAGCTTTGTGGTTTTTGGAGCTATGATATTTTTTGAGAAAGTAAAAGACACCACTACATGTATCAGAATGCAGCTTTACCTATATTTCCCAACTTGCAGCTCAGTTTATTGATCCTTGACCAGACCTCAGTTTTTCTTTACTTTAGACATGTAATTATCTTTTAACCAAAGAATTACTGTTATCTAGTGTTATTCTTTCCTATAAACCCCATGACCATCTCTTGTGTGATTTACTGGATTATGCTTTTACTATTACCAAATAGGTCCTAAGTAAGTCAATGCCAAATTGATAGCTTAGTTCTGAGTGGACACTAGCTGGCACAATAACCTGCTGACCATCCTTGTATTCTAAGTCCGCGTACACATGAGCGGACTTTTCGGCAAAAAAAGCCAGGCGGCCATTCCGGCGGACTTTCGTCAGACTTTTGATGGACTTCCGACGGACTTTTGAATGAACAGACTTGCCTACACACGATCACACCAAAGTCCGACGGATTCGTACGTGATGACATACAATACGACCGGACTAAAATAAGGAAGTTGATAGCCAGTAGCCAATAGCTGCCCTAGCATGGGTTTTCGTCCGTCGGACTAGCATACAGACGAGAGGATTTTTAGACCGGCCTCGAGTCCGTCGGAAAGACTTGAAGCATGTTTCAAATCTAAAGTCCGTCAGATTTTCGACTGGAAAAGTCCGCTGAAGGTCCGATAAAGCCCGCACACGATCGGATTGTCCGCCGGATTTGGTCCGTCTGACCAGTCCGGTCGGAAAGTCCGCTCGTGTGTATGCTGCATAAGTCTCAGCATTCTTGAAATGGTCTTTTGCGGCTTACATGCTCAATGATGTAGCCATGGGCAATCTACAAAATTTGCTATGGAAAAAGCCTGAACCCTAAAGTCACTATTATCTATGTATCCAAGAGACACTGTTAACAGTGAGTAAAGCTGGAGGAGGAAGACAGTATAGCTACAACTCACACAGCACTGCAGGTGGATACCAGCCCAAGGGAAAGGTAAGGAAGATAGGTCTCTGGCTTTGTTAATATAATTTTGACTTTTTAGTTGTTCTTGTGGCACTAAGGAAGAGCCCAAAGCCAGGCCAAAAGCATTACACACTCATGACGCTTATCATCCACAGTGGCTAAGTGACCATTCTGGATCACATGGAGGTAGAGGAAAGAAAGGGAGGGGGGTGCTGGGGATTGGGGACATGAGCAAGATTGACATGCAGCTGAGCAAACATTTATAGTTTTTCCAATACCTGTATTTTACTGGTGCTTTACTTTTTCTTTTAGTCTCTCTCTCTCTCTCTTTCTCTCCCTCCCTCTCTCCATCCCCCTCTCACTCTCTCCTCTATCTCCTCTCTCTCTTTCTCTCTCTCTACCTCTCTCTCTCTCTATCTCCCCCTCTCTCTCCCTCTCTCCCTCCTTCTCTCCCTCCTTCTCTCCCTCTCTCCTTCCCTCTCTCCCCCCTCTCCCTCTCTCTCTCCCTCTCCCTCTCTCCCTCTCCCCTCTCTCTCCCTCTCTCCCCCTCCCCCTTCTCTTCCCCCCCCCTCTCCTCTATCTCCTCTCTCTCCCTCTCTCTTTCTCCCTCTCTCTCTCTTTCTCTCCCTCGCTCCCTTCGAAAAAGAAAAAACATCCAGTGACTGGCAGTTGTGTGGACAAAATGCCTTTGTTGATGTCAGAGCAGAATGGGCAGACTGGTTTGAGATGATGCAGCTCACTAAACAGGTGCAATGTTAGAAGTAATTATGCAAAACAGGTCCAGGATGGTCCAGGATGGAAAAGAGCATGTATACACAAAAAGATTATGAAAGCTGCACAAATATGGCCTTTTCACAGCAATTTCTCTGCAGATACATCAGGGTAACATGTATGTGCACATCATAGTCATTATATGACTCTGTAACAGCAGATAGTGTAGCTGAGAAACACTACTTTAGTAAAACAGTTTAGAACACTACCATCTACTTGTGATCATCCTCATAAACAGCATCCCTCTCAGTGAAGTTCAAGGCAACTCCAGTAACACAGATAAATAGTAGGAGGAAACCATTGACAAAAAAAACCCATACTGTAACTAGAGCAATGTTTCTCAACCAAGATACCGTGGCGCTTTGGGGTGCCGTTCTTGTTTCCTCAGAGTCCTGCAAACATAGGATGCAGTTTGCCCTGGATCAGAACCATGCATTGCCATGGTGTTGATGGGCTGGCTGCCAGCACCATAACAACCAATGAAGCTCTAGGGCCAGTATGAACATTGACCTGCCCGCACCACGAGAATGCATAATGCCGATACAGGGCGTCTAATATGCGGGGTGGTCCCCAACATTCAGGAGAAGATGAAAGTGCACCTCTGTCCAGGTCTCCTCTGCCCCCCACCCTCTGCTTTGCAGCTGGAGTAAGATGGTATTCTAATGATGGGGAGACTCTGTGAACGGGGAACTCGATAGTGGTGTGAAGCTCTCATGTCCAGGGGGGACTCTGATGGGAAAGGTGGGCTTTTAATGTGATAAGAGGATTCTCTGAGGGGGGAACCTGAGTGGACTGGTGTGATTGAGGACCCCTGATGGGAAGAGGGGCTTCTGATGTGATGGGGGACTCCTATGTGTTGGGGGGGGCTTCTAATGTGAAGTTAATTTAATCAAAGTGGTTGTGTGCATCACCCAAGGTTCTAGTTTCCCCATTGATGGTAAGTAACATTTATATTTTTTACATTTTAGACTGATGTGACTCGAGATTTTGCATACTTTTAACGGGTGTCATGACTGAAAGACTATTGAGAAACACTGAACTCAAGTACTCAGGTAACCTTTGCGGAGTAGATGGATCATGCAGAGAAACTGTGTGATATTAGGCTCTAGCTTGGCTGCCCACATGCCAGTTCTGACAGTAGAAGGTCACTCACCTGGCTGCAGAATACTTGCCAAGCTACCTCTGCCTCATCAAGTGTGGCCTCACTGATCTGCTAAGGGAGGAAAGCTGAGGGTCTTATCTTCCCTAAACATGGCCAGAAACTTAGGGAGTTAAAGGGGCCTGATCCTGCATCTGAGTATGGTGAGTAAACAGGCACTCTGCTAAAGGCACAGGCTGCAGTACTGGATCACTGGTCTCTCCCAGCAGGGTACCAGCAAGGTACAAAGCAAAGCAAAAAGGAATTTAGAATGAGGCTTTTTAAATAAAAAATAAGTAGTATGTCAAGACTTTCAGCATTTTTTTTTATTTTTATTTTTCAGATGTAAGTCTGTAAAAATAAGCACAGAGTGTAGAATATTACTGACATTATTACTTTAGACAGAATAGTTTTGCAGATAGTAAATTACCAAAAGCACAGCTGAATTTATACACTATAAAATGAATGTTGTACTCATATTTATATGGTGACCCTGATTCATTGTGTAATGAGCAGGCTAGAATTGGAAAAATGAGAGAGAGAGAGTAGAGTTGTGAGAATCACAAGTCTGGCTAAAGAGAATTACAATATTTTGGTAAGTGAAACAGTAAACCTATATGTATTTTAAATGTGTATGTAGCTTTCTGTATGGAATTCCATTTTAGAGTGTATGTATATCTTAACTATAAACTACTCTTATTTGCTCCCCTTTGGCCTGGTGGATATCCCATTAAAAGCGGTTTGCTGTATTTGTTTACCTTACCATAAATCAGTTTTTTCTGCGCTCTCTGCCTCGGCTGCATTGTTATCAGTTATATTGTTCTGAGACTACAGAACCCTGCTCATCTATGTTATGGACTAGAGGACAGAGGTAGGGGAGAATTCCACATGGCCTGTCCTGATACAGTACAGTGATGGAAATGTTGTCATACTAGGACAGGAAGGATATTATTGGCAAAATTGTTACATAAAAGTAAAAGAAAAAAATTCTGAAAAAGAAAACAAATGCAGTCACCATATTCAAAGATTGGAAAGCTGATGTATACAGTATATAATGTTTGTTTTCTAATTGTAGATATGCTTCAGGTAGATTTCTATTATGAAGATTTTAATTCTATTCTGTGTATCCATGTTCTACACAGCATTTTTCTGAGCAGTGGCGGCAGGTGCTAAATTTTTTTTGGGGGGGAGGGGGTGGCAAACTAACCTGGCCCCCTCACCCCCCCCCTTTAGCTGTCAATCTTGGGGGATACCATGAAGCTCCCGGATTGATGCTGTTGCTTGGCTCCGGGCGGCCTCCTTTCGCTGTTGCTGCAGTAGAGGTGTGGGGAGGAGGAAAATGATGAGGTGGTGGTGTTGGTGCTGGATCCGGGGTAGGGCTCCTGGAAGAGGCTGTTGCTGCCCCGCTTCCCCTCCACCTGCTGCACATGGCCCGCAGCCTGCAGAGGGAAGAGCTGGGCCGTTGCTTCTCCTCCCGGCTGAACAGGAAGAAGTTCCTGAGACCCGATTGGCCGGGAGTCCTAAGACTCCCTGGCCAATCGAGTCTCAGGAACCCCTTCCTGATTGGCTGGGAGGAGAAGCAGGAAGATATTATGTCACACAACTGGGTGAGTCCACCCTTTTTAAAGCCAATTAGAGCCTCATGCTCTATTCATGTGCTTCAAAAAAAAAACCCACATTGAAATCCATGCGTCCAGCGCCCTTCATAGAAAATAGGGGCCGGGCGCATGGATTAGGGGGATAGCACCCCCTGCACCTCCTATTGAGTGGACTGCCACTTTTTTTGAGTGTATAAAACCACTCACATTGATTCTGGCTCCCTGAAGAAACGTAGAATTTAGTATCCCTACCAGAGAAATGCAGTCACACATACTGTAGTTTCATCAGAAATCAATTTAGCAAAATAGTCAGACATAAGTGGAATGTAAGCACTTCACACTTTAATGGGAATTGGGTGTCATAGACACCCTTTAGAATTTTTTGGTTCTGAAATTATTGGTGTCCAATTCATGTACCTATCAGACTCATGACATTATTTTTTTAGAGCCCAGCACTGAAGATGGAGTGCCATACTAGACACTCTCCACAGTGCGCACCCTCCCTGACCATTCCACTGTTACACGACAGGAACTTAGCCTATGGGTTCTGTAATATAGTGGGCAAAGCTTGATGGTGAACCAAAAGACTAGTTCCTCATCAGGTTGCCTTTCTGTTTATTGACAATACGTGGCAGTGGGAGGGTCCATAGCTATGATTCTGTCCAATAGCGGGTTTCAAATCCACCCAGTGGCATCAGCTCACTGTTTATCAAAAGTAAGGAGGACCTGATAGGAAACTAGTCTCTCAGTTCTCCAGGAGACTCCATCCACCCAACAAGTGCTAAATCCATACGATCCAGTCATTGCCCAAAGATGGGCATTGCCATATTTGGGTAATGACATCATCAGTATCCCTAGCCCCCTTGTTTACATTTTGCTTTCGGCCAGGGAATTATAACAGCTTCCCAGGAGAAACATGTTCCGCTCCGAGCACAGACAGACCTCCATATGACAGCTCAGACCTGGTCCTAATTACTGCCAGAGTCCTAACCTATGGACTGGTGGTAATTCTTTAACAATCTGTTGCTACCATAGTGGCAGGTTCTTAAAGAGAGTAGTTAGGACAACCTGAATTTGGCACATATGTCGTAATACTGAAACCGGCTCAGTGCTTGCCTGAATTAGGCACAAGTAGTTCTAAAGGAAACCTGTAAATCCTTTACTGAATTCCCCCAGTGTGTCTTGTAGAACTGGGCCCAGGAAACCTGTAAATCCTTTACTGCATTCCCCCCTTGTCTCTTGTAGAAACTGGGCTCAGGACCCAGGAAACCTATAAATCCTTTACTGAATTCCCCCAGTATCTCTTGTAGAAACTGGGCCCAGGACCCAGGAAAACAATAAATACTTTACTGAATTTCCTCAGTGTCTCTTGTAGAAACTGGGCCCAGGACCCAGGAAACCAATAAATCCTTTACTGAATTCCCTCAGTGTCTCTTGTAGAAACTGGGCCCAGGACCCAGGAAAACAATAAATACTTTACTGAATTCCCTCAGTGTCTCTTGTAGAAACTGGGCCCAGGACCCAGGAAACCAATAAATCCTTTACTGAATTCCCTCAGTGTCTCTTGTAGAAACTGGGTCCAGGGCCCAGGAAACCTGTAAACCCTTTACTAAATTCCCTCAGGGTCTTTTGTAGAAACTGGGCCCAGGACCCAGGACACCTTTAAATTCTTTACCTTATTCCCCCAGTATCTCTTGTAGAAACTGGGCCCAGGTCCCAGGAAACTGATAAATCCTTTACTTTATTCCCCCAGTATCTCTTGCAGAAACTGGGCCGAGGACCCAGGAAACTGATAAATCCTTTACTGAATTCCCCCATGGTCTCTTGTAAAAACTGGGCCCAGGACTCAGGAAACCTGTAAATCCTTTACTGAATTCCCCCAGTGTCTCTTGTAGAAACTGGGCCCAGGACCCAGGAAACCTGTAAATCCTTTACTGAATTCCCCCAGTTTCTCTTGTAGAAACTGGGCCCTGGACCCAGGGAACCTGTAAATCCTTTACTAAATTCCCCCAGGGTCTCTTGTAGAAACTGGACCCAGGACCCACTAAACCGGTACATCCTTTACTGAATTCCCCCAGGGTCTCTTGTAGAAACTGGGCCCAGGACCCACTAAACCTGTACATCCTTTACTGAATTCCCCCAGGGTCTCTTGTAGAAATTGGGCCCAGGAACCAGGAAACCTGTAAATCCTTTACTGAATTCCCCCAGGGTCTCTTGTAGAAACTGGGCCCAGGAAACCTGTAAATCCTTTACTGAATTCCCCCAGGGTCTCTTGTAGAAACTGGGCCCAGGACCCCAGCTCTGTAAGGACAGAGTGCAAACCACGCAGTCAAATTGCTGCCTCATTTAAAGTTAACCACAGTTTTCCAAGTATAATTTATCCACCTTGTAAAAGTGCCTAAAGTGTGAATGTAGGGCGATTTTAGAATTAATGCATGTAACAGTCATTTGTGGTAGACTGCTAATCCCAAACACAACAGGTTAGCCTGTAAAATATGGATTACTGCTGATTTTGTCTACTAATATGTTATACAACTTTGTCAGTATCCCCTCGGCATTCTATCAAAAATGCAAAGCTGAACCAGGCATACTGAAGCAAATGATGTGAGTTTCTGCCACAGGAATGCTGAGGGAATAATCAGTAAAAAATTCTTCGAGAATTCTCTCTCGGACAACTTTAAAAGCCTCGGATCTGATTCAATTAAAGCAAATCTACATCAATGTGTGTTACAGCTTGTTACAGATGTGATAATAATCTGTATAGATTGCTTTTAATAGCTTGTGGGGGTTTTGGTGAGAGGACATTTGCTCATGAGAGTTGTTTTAAGAATCTCGACAGTGATGGGGGTATAAATTATCCTGGAACCTTTGTTTAATTGCTTTTGGCATAGCAACAATCCTAATACCTGAAAGGTATTACATAAAAGCATGGTTGACTTTATGGAGTGGAAGATACAACAGTTTGAAAAAACAGAAGGGACTTAATGGCCGCTATTACAAAAATACTGAACCTGCATTTGATTAATACATGAAACATTAGTATATGAAATAAATAATAAGTTACTAAACAGCATATTCATTAGGTTTTATATATTTTTTTGGTTACCGGTATTATTATTTATTTTGTTCTCCAATCTGCAAAACAAGCTATTTGGTAAAACTGATGGCAACAAGGCAGGCATGTACTGGCCATCGGGACTACCGGGAGATTCCCGGTGGGCCGATGGCTCAGTGGGCCAATCAGGTGCGGTCCTGGATCCGCTCCACTCTGACAGTGAGTGATCGCAATTTCACTCCTGTCAGGAGAAGCAGCTTCCGTCATATGCTGGAGAGAGCATTAGGCATTATGCTCCCTCCAGCCTGCAGGGGGAGATAGACCAACGGCAGACTTTCCTTCCTCTCTCCCCTATCACTTGTTATCACATGACTGGAGAGAGGAACGAGAAGCTGCCTTCAAAACGGTGAGTACATGCGAGAGGGAGAGGAGAGGGAGGACACTGATGTGAAGGGCTGCTGATGGGGGCTCTCTGGTGGGGACTCTGATGTGAAGGGAGCTGCTGATTGGGACACTCTGATGTAAGGGGGACGCTGTTGGGGACACTATGATGTAAGGGGGGTGCTGTTGGGGACACTCTGATGTAAGGGGGATTCTGTTGGGGACACTCTGATGTAAGGGGGGCACTGTTGGGGACACTCTGATGTAAGAGGTACGTTGTTGGGGACACTATGATGTAAGGGGGGCGCTGTTGGGGACACTCTGATGTAAGGGGGATTCTGTTGGGGACACTCTGATGTAAGGGGGGCACTGTAGGGGACACTCTGATGTAAGGGGTACGTTGTTGGGGACACTATGATGTAAGGGGGGCGCTGTTGGGGACACTCTGATGTAAGGGGGGCGCTGTTGGGGACACTGATGTAAGGGGGCGCTGTTGGGGACACTCTGATGTAAGGGGGACGCTGTTGGGGACACTCTGATGTAAGTGGGGCGCTGTTGGGGATACTCAAGATTAAAGTGGGCCAGTCATGAGGATGTCCAGGGCGAAATTTTTGTCCCAGTCCAGCCCTGCACCAAGGGTTGGGACAAATAACATTGCCAGGGGGCTCTCTATGTACACATGGCTTAAAGGACAACTTCATTTCACAGTGTAGTTGTCCTTTACCACGATGTCTCAAAAATAAAAAAACATACGATTTTATTAAAGCCATCCAATAAAAGGAATCAATGCCTGCAATTATTACAGGTATTGATTTCTTTTATTGGATGGATTTAATAAAATCATATATGTTTTATTTTTGAGACATCGTGGTGCCAGATTGTTTTTTCTTTTATTGGGCATTTGGAAGCCTGAGTACTGGGCATCTGAGCACATGAGTCTCTATCTCATCCTGTTTATCATTGAGGGCTATTTTGGGTTAGGAGCATTATTTCAATAGATGCATGTAGTTGCCCTTTAGGTGCCTCTCTTCTCCCCCACCCTTCTGAGTGCAACCCATCTGGTGAAATACCTTCCTCCATGTTCCCACAATCTTCACTGTGAATCCGTACCTACCCAGTGCCACACAGTCTTTATTAAGAAAAGTACTTGGTTGGCTCATTTTCCTATTGCACATGCATGCCACAAACACATTATTTTATTAATTTTTTTCAGGTACTTATATAGCGCTGTGAATTTACACAGCGTTTTACATGTGTATTATACATTCACATCAGTCCTTAAAACTTTAGTGAGGTAACTTAATGAAGTATGTCCCACATTGTTCAAGCAGCTGGATCATGTAAAAATCTTCACTGCAGGGATGCCCCGTCCTCTTCCTGCTGCTGAACTTAATAGCTTTGGATCTTCTGTGAAGTTGTTGTTAAAAGGTTCCCAATGATTACTTGCTACTCCTCTTGCTTTCACTTCCTGTAATATGATCTATGAATGGTGAGAGAATCAGACTCTCCTCCATTCACAGATGTCTTCACATGCAGTGAGAGTAGGGTTGCCACCTGTCCAGGATTCACCCGGACAGTTCGGATTTTGAATCATGTGTCTAGGTTTCAGACCACCTGAAACCCGGACACATTATTCAGACTGGACTATGGCTTCCCAGCAGGGTTGCTGGCTGCAGTTGGCTAAGCCGAGAGTGTCTGTTACACTGTCTTTCATACTGCCCAAAGCCAGCATTAACACCCCCCCCAAAAAAAACACATACTGAGGAGAGAGGGCTTGATCTGCTCCTCTTCCTCCCGCCCCTATCCCTGTGTGTCTGCCCACACTCCAATCCAATAAGAAAAGGGAAGTGGGGGAGGGACATTTGAAGCCCAGCAGATGCAGATACATCTGGATGAGAGGTGCCGACTGCCAAAGGGTGAATAAGCTCACATCCATACCTGTCTGTGACTGAAGTCTCCCCCCTCCCCCATTCTCTCTCCTGCCTCTGAGTGAGTTCACTAAGGTAAATCAGGGTTCTCGGAGCACCCCTTACACCAGAGGCCACAGTGTTCCCCCTTACATCACAGTCCTCTCCGTACATCAGAGTTCCCCCTTACATCAGAGTCTTCTCCGTACATCAGAGTTCTCAGTTTTCCCCCTTAAATCAGGGTTCCTAGAGCATCAAAAACAAACAGGCCTAGCTTGCAGCATAGGCCTGCTTAAATTTACCTGTACTGACAGAACCTACAACACTATACTTTTAGCACCTACCTATGGTAGAGGGTGCCACACTCGCCACCCCCCCCCCCCCCCACCAATTTACAGTTGGTCCCCAGCTGTGGGAAGAAAATGAACTTTTTTACAAAAATTACTCCTGGTCCCAGGAGTAAGGGCATCCCATAATACAAGTTGGATGGGGAAAGGAGAAAACTTGGACAGGGCTATGATACAAATAAATTACATACAAAAATATAGGTATTTACATTCTTGTAACATATTTATACTGTACATTTTTACATCCAGAGCATTCCTCCCAGGAGGAATGCTCTGACTCCCAATGATCTTCATTCTCCTAGGCGATGGAGATGGACAGCCATCCCATCTCTGATGTACCTAAAAGAAGACAGAAAAAAATTACATCCCACTCCTACAATCTAACTATACAAGTAATTCACCACTGAGAGGGGGTTAAAATCCTCCCTATGATGAAACATCAAGTAAATTTCTTGCATGTATTTACCCGCCTGCTGTCACTCCACCAGGAGGGATCTAGGGGAACCTCCTGCAGAGCAACAGACAGACGTACATGTGCGATCAGACCCCTCCTTGCTCCTGAGTGAAGGGGCCCCTTCTGAAGTAGCAGGTAGAAAAGAGGTTGACAGGGACAGTACTACCTAGTGTCCATGTTGCACTTTTCCTCCAATCAGGCACTCTGGGTGGCAGGCAAAAGACTGTCCCCGCAAAGGATTTGAACTATCAGTGGAGAGAAACCACACAGGCACTGCCCTGTTCTTGCAGTCCCTGTGGCCGCTTTTATGTGGGCTGCACAACACAGCAGTCCTCCTCATAAGTAAAAGCGTGGATCCAGGAACCTCCTCCGGCTATCCCCCTCTCCTCTGACAGAGACCGAGTGGCTCCTAGTAGGCCGACCCGCCTTTACAACCAGGACACTGTCTCGGTATATGGCACAGCCCAACTTCCATTCCTGCTGAATGTCTTTAAACCGGGTCCAAACCTCACTTTCTGGCACCCGTAGTGGCCTGGGCACATGCAAATAGTCCCAAACAAGGTCATCCTCCCACTGTCCCCGTGAGTCTTCAATGGCGTCCATGGTTTGGGCTGGGACATATGGATAATCTAAGCCCCACTCCAAGGCAACCCTCCGTTGTACCTCCCGCTGGAAACGGGAGAGCTGGGGCAGCTCTTTAGATTTTCCCTTTCCAGGCAGGGCACAGGCATCTGGGGCCTTGATGACCCACTGCCTGTATGTGGGTGCTCTGATCTGGGTAGTGGTGGGCTGATTGACAAAAAAGTCTGCTGGTCTGCACTGGGGTCCATGCTGGGGATTGTGGTTCCTCCATTGTTTCAGATGGGGTACCTGCAGATGGGGAATCTCCTGTCTCCCACTCACTGGAGTCCTCTTCTGGGGAAGACCAAGAGAATAGCTTCTCCACTGATCCAAACCTTTCCAGCACTCTGGGTGAACCCCAGTCAATGACCTAGTCCTCGCTCACCTCATCCAGCTCACTTGAGGGTTCTCCCTCCTTCTGCAGCATGGGCTCCTTCCGGATGGGCACAGCAAGGGTCTTACTTGGAGCCGGCTCTTCAGGGAGATCAACCAGAGGCTGCACACTGACTCCTGCAACCTCCGGGCCCCTGGCCACGCCAAGGGTCTCCACAGCAGTCTTCTTTTCCAATATGTCCTGGACCTCTGAAGTGGACATACCTGATGGCAGCTCTCCTCCATAACTGGCAGGTGATCCTCGGCCCTCTCCAGCCCTCCAAGTTTCCTGTGGTTGCGGGATGCTGTGAGCAGGTGTATGGAATAGTATTTCAATTCCCGCTGCACCGGCCCTAAGTGGATTAATGGCTCCCCACAATGACGGCACCAGGCCCAGGGGTTGACCCCGATTGTGGGTATATGGCACCTGGGGCATAGCACGCACAACCGCTCCACTCCTCCGATCACCCCCAAGGCAAGTTCTCCACAGAGTTCCAGCCAGATACCGGTGTCGATCAGCACCCGATCCTGCATTTCAGGTGATCACAGAACAGCGGGTATCATCCGACCAACCTCTGCCATCTTCATCTGCCTCGTGGTGTGCGCAGCACGCTGGTCTCCTTCCCTGTTCTCCGCTGGGGCGTGACTCCGCCCACACGCACATTGGTCCATCGTGCGAGGAACTGTAAGCAGGCTTCAGGCAGTGTGCGCTGCAGTGACACTTGGTGGCAGGCGCTGATGAATTGCAGGCACTGTTCAGGCATGTAGTTTTAAAACTGCATCACAGAAGCTGGAAACTGAAGGCAGGCAAACTATACAGCGATCACCATTACCATAGTAAAGTCTCTCCTGTAACATCCTACTGTATGGAACTGACCGTGCAACATCCCGTCATAGACACCTCCTCGATGCATACCGTTACTAGGGGCAACAGCAGACATTAACAACCTCCTTTTACTGTGTTGAGCAGGATTTTAAAATTCAGTTAAAATTTTCTGCAATGCAATATGCAATGACCGCACCATGCAGAGCGCTGGTCATATTTGTAATCCATGAGCACGATCAATCACCGTGGTTGCCATTGGTGATAGCTAATGGTTACAGTCACTGGTTGCAGGGCTTGTCGCTGTAGTGAGTGCCCATTGGGGCAACCAGGTGCAGGGCCATGATGGGAACGCTGATCCTGGATGGTTGCAATGGGCAATAACACTTTGCAACAAGCTTGGATTTGGTTGCTATGGGCAACAGCATGGGCCAAAAGTCCATTTTGAAGGCAAACACAGTCCTTTCCTCGTTATACTCCAAACTTGGCAAAACAGGCAAAGTCCCCCCTCTCTGATGGTTGCTAGGGGCGACAGCCAGCAGGTTAACCGTGAAGGTGGATCTCGGTGGGACCTTCAAATGTAGCGGTGTGTTGCCACTAGTTACTAACATCCACGCAAATTCACCCTGCTGCCAGACATCCATACATCACACTTGTAGGCAATGAAAAGTCTTTTGCTTTGTTTTGTTTTTGTTTATTGGGGGTATATAATTTGGTTGGGGGAAAGGGTATATGGGATGCCCATAGATCGAATTACTTTGCCATCATATTTATAAATTAGAACTTCGTTTGAGCCTTGAAGAAATAATGCACATGTATAACATTTACAGTCTCTTCCCTGCATCGCCATGCAGATTATTGCTCCTCCTCTGCGTAACTCCTGCAGACTATTGCTCCCAGGAATCCTTCCCTCCTGCATAAACTTGTCCTGTAGCACATTATGTTTTTTGTCACATCTTCTTCTACATGCAAAAGAACCCACTCTGAATAGTCTCTAATGCTGACTCTGATTAGTTGCTGGTACTAGGCCAGAAGTCTGCAGTACCTCTCCCCAGAGGCCTAGTAGTTTAGTAGCATGTGCTGAACAGTGGACTACTGTTCCCAGCTAGTCCAGCCTGCAAATCCTGCGCCTTTGGGCCGCATCGATTTGACACTATTTCCCACAGTCTCTCCTCTGTTCCAGGACTTCTCATCAATGACCGTGTAAAGATGAGGACTTCATCCATGACTGTGTAAGGATAAAGTTCCCTCCCAGACTTCCTGGCATGTCTCCACATCCAGCACTCCACTGTAATACACTCAGCGACCTTTCTTTGCCCCAAGTCCATGATAGAGAACTTAACTGGACCGTACGTTCCGACAGCTTCTCCTGCCCCTCTGCTCCAGGAACTCCTCATCAATGACCGTGTAAAGATGAGGACTTCACCCATGACCGCGTAAGGGTGAAGCTCCCTCACAGCTCTCCCGGGCCTCCTCCTGCGATCGGCGCACCCCCCCCCCCCCAGATGGGGGTGCCCTCCTGCTGCTGTCTAGTACTCCATTCTCCACTTCTCCCGACTGACAACTCCCCCCAGTGGCCTGTTACCTCAGCTTATATGGGAGGCCTGCCCCCTGCCTATTCCAGTTGGGGATTGGTCAGGGCGCCTCACATGAGCTGCCTGCCACTCCAGTTCTAGGCCCTGCCACTCTTCCACATTCTCCCTGGAAGCAGGGGAGGCACCCCAGAACTAAAGCCAGGTGGTCACACCCACTTCCACACTAACCACTTCCTGCCCCAGATCAAAAACGAACAGACCTAGCTTGCAGCATAGACCTGCTTAAATTTACCTGTACTGACAGAACCTACAACACTATACTTTTAGCACCTACCTATGGTAGAGGGTGCTACACTTACCTCCCACCAATTTACAGTTGGTCCCCAGCTGTGGAAAAAAAATGAACTTTTTTACAAAAATTACTCCTGGGCCCAGAAGTAAGGGCATCCCATAATACAAGTTGGATGCTACACTAATGCCCTGTACACACGATCGGACATTGATCAGACTTTTTTCCGACGGATGTTGAGCCAACGGAAGTTGGCTCAAACTTGTCTTGCATACACACAGTCGCACAAAGTTGTTGGAATTTCCGAACGTCAAGAACGCGGTGACGTACACCATGTACGACGGGTCTGTAAAAGGGCAGTTCAATACCAAGCGCGCCACCCTTTGGGCTCCTTTTGCTAATCTCGTGTTAGTAAAAGTTTGGTGAGAGAGAATTCGCCCTTTTTTAGACTCGTGGTTTTCAGTTTGTTTTCCTGCTGTTCAGTTTGTGCTTATGGGTTTGTATCTGGTCTTCAGTGCGCGCAGTGAGTTTCCATTGGTTTATTCATTGTGTTCTTGTCCATTCGTTACTGATTTTCAGGCTTTGCTGTTCTTCAGTGCGTTCTGTTACTTCGTTCTGACCAGTCGACCGTTTTGAAGCCATGTTGCGTGTACTTACTCATCGTAGAGTTCGTCCTGTGCGGGGGCTTGGTTTTGGGGTTCTTACTTTGACACAAGCCCAGTCCATGAACAGGGTGGGGAGGAGTTCATGGACCAAGAATTGGTTACTCCAGCGTGACCAATTCTGTCACATGCCTTTGCTCCGTGAGACCTGTGAGAATAATCCTGACGATTTCAGGAACTTTCTCCGGATGATGGATTCCGTTTTTCACCTTTTGTTGGCTTTGCTGACCCCTTAGACCAGCAGGCAGGATACCTGCATGTGGCAAGCCATCAATCCGGAGCAGAGGCTAGTTATGTGCTATTATGTGTAAAGATGTTATTTGTGTCCTTAAATTCTGGCAAACTCATTTGGAACCCTCCCTCCACTCAACCGCTAAGTCAACCGGTACCAGTCCTCTATCTGCTGACTTTGCAAAACCCATACACACTATACCTACCTCTTTTGTGGTCAGATTTATGGATGAATTCCCCAAAGCATGTAGTGCAAGGGCCTGCCTGAATACTTTCTAATGGTAATGTTTAAAGTTTTTGGATCCTATTATTATCTTGATAGGTAATTGCAGAATGTTAAAATTGTGCTTCAATTTGGACAGTGTGTATTTATATTTTTGTATATATTATGACACTTCTTATCTGTCCAGTGGGCTGCCAATAGTGTAGGTAAGGAGGGGCTGGCCAAAGTAACACACATTATGTATGCATTCATCTCTCAATGAAGTGGAGAGGGTTACCTGTCCAAAACATCCCCCCCCCTCAAATTTTTACAATGGGCCATCAGAGGGGGTGAGGAATCTGATAAGTGGACCTTATATTTTTTTCTTTAAATACTCCCTAAAATAAATCTTATACTGATGTTGGCCAAGAATGTTTGTGTCAAATCTGCTTTCAATGTTTATGTGCAAAATGAATAATTTTTATTTTCTGGTTTGACTCCACAGTTTCCTTCCACGCCACAGGGGTCATTTGGGGGGGTTTTGAACTATCCTGGCATTTTATGCACAACATTTAGAAGCTTATGTCACACATCACCCACTCTTCTAACCACTTGAAGACAAAGCCCTTTCTGACACTTTTTGATTACATGAAAAAATTATTTTTTTTTGCAAGAAAATTACTTTGAACCCCCAAACATTATATTTTTAAAGCAAATGCCCTACAGATTAAAATGGTGGGTGTTTCATTTTTTTTTTTCACACAGTATTTGCGCAGCAATTTTTCAAACGCATTTTTTGGGGAAAAAACACACTTTTTTAAATTTTAATGCACTAAAACACACTATATTGCCCAAATGTTTGATGAAATAAAAAAGATGATCTTAGGCCGAGTACATGGATACCAAACATGACATGCTTTAAAATTGCGCACAAACGTGCAGTGGCAACAAAATAAATACATTTTTAAAAGCCTTTAAATGCCTTTACAGGTTACCACTTTAGATTTACAGAGGAGGTCTACTGCTAAAATTAGTGCCCTCGATCTGACCTTCGTAGTGATACCTCACATGCATGGTGCAATTGCTGTTTACATTTGACGCCAGACCGACGCTTGCGTTCGCCTTAGCGCGAGAACAGGGGGGACAGGGGTGCTTTTTTTTTTTTTTTTTTCTTTATTATTTTTTTGCTTTTTTATCTTATTTTTTTTAATCATTTTTATTGTTATCTCAGGGAATGCAAATATCCCCTATGATAGCAATAGGTAGTGACAGGTACTCTTTTTTGAAAAAATTGGGGTCTATTAGACCCCAGATTTCTCCTCTGCCCTCAAAGCATCTGACCACACCAAGATCGGTGTGATAAAATGCTTCCCCAATTTCCCAATGGCGCTATTTACATCCGGCGAAATCTAAGTCATAAAATGCTCGTAGCTTCCGGTTTCTTAGGCCTTAGAGATGTTTGGAGCCACTCTGGTCTCTGATCAGCTCTATGGTCAGCTGGCTGAATCACCGGCTGCATTCTCAGGTTCCCTGTTGAGACAGGAGAGCCAGAGAAAAACACGGGGGCATTCTCTCCCACTGTAAAAGCAGTCTAGAGGCTAATTAGCCACTAGGATTGCTTTTACATGAAAGCCGACCGCTGGCTGAAAAGAATGATACCAAGATGATACCTAAACCTGCAGGCATCATTCTGGTATAACCACTCAAAGTCGTGAATGGCGTACCTGAAGACAAAAAAATGGTTAACAATAAAGCACAGTAAACGGTAAAGTATAAAAAATTGCATACCTGAAAAGCAAACATGATAAAACATAATAACAATAAAACATTGCAGAATAGAATACAGTAAAAAAGAGCAGAACAATAGAGAGAATAGAGAGAGAGAGAGAGAGAGAACAATAAAACGACAACTATTATTTTTTATTTAATATTTTTGTTTGTGGTTTTTTTTTACACTTTTTTTTGTAACTGTAACTTTTATAACTGTAACCGGTTCCAGGTTCGGGTCTCTTAAAATGCGATGGCATCTTGGGAGACCCTGTGAAAGTGCGCCTAGCCTAATGCTGTACCCTACGCTAATACTCAACTAGTGAATGGTAGCGTTCAAAACATTCACCAATGCAAAGACCAGGATTGTCAGGACAGGAGGGACAATAATAGCGGGTGTCACGCCTATATCCGCGCTTGCTGCAGACATAACATCTTTTTTGGGGGGGTTCGTTGGGTAGGGGTACTCGGGAGGACATAAAAATGCCTCTCATGCAGCCGACT
Source organism: Lithobates clamitans (assembly GCA_037952925.1). Classification (NCBI taxonomy): domain Eukaryota; kingdom Metazoa; phylum Chordata; class Amphibia; order Anura; family Ranidae; genus Lithobates; species Lithobates clamitans. The sequence goes on from JBBGZY010000756.1 coordinate 2,538,002, forward strand.
GCATTTGGTTGGGGATATGAATGGGGGAAGTACGGGCGCTGCAGAAGTGGTGGGCTCCCAATTAGGATTGACGAATGCAGCAGGAAGGGCATTATGGGCACGACGGCCCTGTGTTTGTCTTCTTCTTGATGGCAGCGGGACACTACTTGTGCTTGCCACCTCACCAGCTTGAACTGCACTTATGGGACTCGCCACGTCACCAAGTGTTACTGCAGTGCTGGTTTGACTATGACCGGGGTGTACTAGGCTGCTGGTGCTTGCCAGTTCAATAAAAAGCTACCAAAAAAACTGTTAGCGATCGCAGGGATCAGGCCTGACTCTGCGAATGCTGCAGTTATGCGTTTAGTGTTTTGTAAGTGACAGTGATCGATCGATACTGCACTTGGGTGGGCTGGGCCGGACGGAGGGGCAAAACGCAGGTGCTAGCAGGTATCTGGGCTGATCCCGCTAACACTGCGTTTTCGGGAACCCTAAACTGCTGGGGACGCTAGTATAGATCTGATCGGATCAGATATTGATCCGTTCAGATACTATACCACTAAGGGAGGCGTATGCTGTGTGCGTGGGTGTTAGCGGTACTGGCGCTAATCTGACATTGCCTGGGGCGACGCATATCACGGCGGGGCGATCAGGGGGCTAAACCTTTATTCGGTAATAAACGGCGGGTCCCCTGACACTATAAAAAATAAACTAACTAACCAGCGTCAACCGTAACGGTTATACGGTGATCAGTGGTGAAAGGGTTAACTAGGGGGCAATCAAGGGGTTAAAACATTTATTAGGTAGTATATGGGGGTCCCTGTCGCTATAAAACGCTGACGGCGAACCTAAATATTTGCCTCCCTAACTAGCGTCACCAGCGACACTAATACAGCGTTCAGAAAAATGATCGCTTAGTGACACTGGCGATAGGGGGTGATCAAGGGGTTAAAACTTTATTAGGGGGGTTAGGGGGGTATCCTAGACCTAAAGGGGCCTACCCCAACTGACCTAACACTGTAACTGTCACAAACTGACACCAATACAGTAATCAGAAAAAAAATAAACCTGCTTGGTGTCAGTTTGTGACAGGGGGGGGTGATTGGGGGGGGATCGGGGGGTGATCGGGGGGTGATCGGGGGGGTGTTTTGTGTGCCTGGCATGTTCTACTGTGTGTGTGCGTTGTGCACTCACATTCAAGTCTTCTCTCCTCGGCGCCGGAACGGAAAATACCGAGCCGAGGAGAGATGACATAATTTCCTCTGCCTCTGTGTACAATACAAAGGCAGGGAAATGATCCCATTGGCTGGGAGCGATCGCCAGGGGGGGGCCACGAATGGATGGCCTCCCCCTCACCACCGATCGCCGGGGAGGATTTGCCGACCGCCGCAGGCACCGGGGGGGGTCCGATCGGACCCCCCACCCGCGGGCAGGCAGGGACGTACCTGTAAGCCCTTTTGCCTGCCCGTGCTGCTCTGAGGACGTACATCGTCGTGTGGCGGTCGGCAACTGGTTAAATAAAAATATATTTGAAACTGAAAAAATATTAGCTTTGATTTACTGCTTGGCTTTCTTTTAGCTGTCTCCTCGGTTATCTTTTATCAATGTTATATTTTTTTGGCCTTTTTCTTCAACAGTGCAAACAAAATTTCATTGACAAATGAGGTGACAATCTCTTCTTCGGCTAACTATTATTATGTTGTGGGTCTGCTACACACACACCTTGTTTTTTTGTTAATGTATGTAATGCATTACTGACAAAAATATTAATAATTTTCAACACCATGACCGAAATTTGGGGAGTCATGAAAATTGCGTGATTGTGTAAATTTAGAAAGCACTGTTGGGTGTTATTTACTAAAGGAAACTACACTTTGCACTACAAGTACACTTGAGACTGCACTGAAACTGCACTTGTAGTGCAAAGTGGATTTGCCTTTAGTAAATAACCCCCATTATAACTGAAAACAACAACTTTACTCCAAAAAATGCTTTTGAGCATTGAAAGAAGAAGCCACACACTGTTGATTATCAATCTTTTTAATCAAAGCACAATCACATGTGCGTTTCTAAAAGGGTTTTTGAACAAACCAACATGTTTGTTGTATAACTTTTTTTGGTCACATTAATGATAAATGGCCTTTCATGCATGTTTAAACCCATAAAACAATATACAACTCTGGAACTTACAAAGTTCAACTTTTATAAAGTGAAGGCAATATCAGACATGAGTATGTACAAACTGTGTTTAATATTGCGTTCAACAGATGGTGTGATGTCACCCCTGTAAAAGCCAAATTTAGAAGATGCGCACAAATTGTCTAATGTCAACATGTGCTAGCTGCCATCATGGGGGATCAATGGACGTGTTTTGTGTGTGCAACCCCTTCCTCTCAGCTACTTTATTATCGAGAAAGGGGTTGCACCCACAAAACGCGTACATTGATCTCCCGTGATGGCAGATAGCACATGTTGACACACTGCGTGCATCTTCTAAATTTGGCTTTTGACATACGTAAAAAATTTTAGTCATAAAAAACAAAAAACAGAAGTAATTTAGGGATTTCTGGGTGTTTTAGATTCTCCCTAAAACACCAATGATGTTCTTCATTTTGTTTTGAACATCATTGATGTTTTGCTTTATGTTTTCTAAATCTCTATTACACCCCATTATCTCCCCGATGAGGATCTGGGCACTTTCACTGCTGAAATGACATTCCTCTTCCACAACAAAGCGTATTGTACTGCATTTGGCCAAAACATCGTATTTTAGTGGCTGAACGAACAATGTTTCCTACAAACGATTAATATGCCCATGACCATGAAAGTTGCCATTTTAAACTGTCCAACAGTAAAGAAAAGCACATGGAGCAGCACGAACATAATAAAAAGAAAGAATAGGAACACAGGACAACTACTTACTTTTTCGCAGCACTCTCCTGATCCTTCTATACTGATCGTGCTCCCTTAATTTGAGGTTCGACCACCATTTCCTCAGTTGATCCTTGGATCGCCGTACCCCAAAATTCCTGTGCAGACTCTTCACAACTTTAGCCATGATCTTGGCCTTTCTCACATTTGGGTTGGAGTAAGGTCCATACTTCCCGTCATAGTCGGCCCTCTTCGATATGTCCACCATCTCCACCATCTCAGGAAAGGCCATATTTGAGGCCTTAAATCTCCTCCGGGATCGTGACGTTTCTGGCTCCGGGCTTTCCTCCTCCTCCTCGTTGCTGCTATTATCATGCACCTGCTGTCTCTCCGCCATGTGCTCTTCCCCACTGCGCCGAAAGAGAGGGGGTGGGGAATAGACTAGAAAGAACGTCAGGGGCGGGCGGAGTTTGACGCATGCATAGTGTATATAAAGCGTAACACGTGTGCATCGTACATATGATCTGTGAGCAGAGGAATGAGTATCAGAAGCACCGATCATGATAATGAAGGTACAAGTTTCACTTGGGCCTATACTGCTTATAGATTGAGGCCTATGTTGGGACAAGATTAGGAGAGTTTAGCCTGACATTAGGGTTTGTCTTGTGTTGTGTCTTGCAGAGAAAATGAATGGCTTCAATGATCACAACTTCCTCTCCCTGTTCATAGACAAATACAGGGAGCTGCCCTGTCTGCGGCAGGTCAAACACCCGCATTATAATCATAAACAAAAGAGGCAGGCAGCGCTGGAGAAACTGCTGGAGTTGCTGAAGCTGGTGGTCCCCACGGCAACCATCCCCTATTTAAAAGACAAAATTGGTGGCCTGAGGAGCACTTATCTGAGGGAGTGCAAGAAGGTCCAGGATTCCCAGAGATCAGGAGCTGCAGCAGATGACGTTTATGTCCCCAGCTGTGGTACTATGCGATTTCTGTCAGACCAGACTGAAGTCTGGCCATCTCTCTCAACTCTTCCTTCCACTCTTCCTTCCACCCTATCTTCCACCCCAGCTGAGGCTTCCGATGTCCAACCTTGGACTTCCAACCAGGAAGAAGTGGAGGAGCCCAGCTTGAGTCAGGTATAGCATTGTTCTACAGATTTCTTGACAAAACATAAATGATGTTTAGTAGATGTTATTACTAATCACTAATTGCTGATTTAATAAAGACGTTTACATATCAATAGACAGTAGTGGGCAAAAATAATTGGAACAAGAATAAAAAATGCTGGGCTCAGAATGATAGTCTTTTCTATTTATTAACATTCAATTCGCAACAGTCATGAGATGAAAAGTGTGTGTGATTGATGAAGAAAAAACTAAAACTATGTCCCTTTTTTATACACAGGAAGACCACAGCCAGGAGGAGGCTGTGGAATGTGGCACACAAGGGGAGGCTGCGGAATGTGGCAGCCAGGAGGAGGCGGGGGTTAGTGGCAGCCAGGAGGAGGCCGGCCCAGTAGAAGCCTCAGAGAATCACAAGTTCCTTCCCTCCGCCTTCAAAACAAAAGACCCAGGAAGGGGAGTAACGTGGAGGAGTCAGCACTCAGGCTAATTCAGGAGGCTTCAGCGTCCCTCAGAGCCACCCCCACTTGTGAAGAGGCCTTTGCCTCCATGGCTGCCACCAAACTGCAGGACATGCAGGAGGGCTAATGCCTCATGTGTGAGGAAATCATTTATAAAACATTAAATAAGGGGTTGAGGGGCCAAATCACACCCAATACCCACCTGTGTGAGTTGCGTCATCCTCCTCCTCCTCCTGCCACAACTCCAACACCATAGACACAGCCTGGAAGGAAGAGCGGAAGGAAGACAAGAACGTGTTGGCCTGGGTTCAGTCTGGTCTGACAAAAGATGCAGGCTCTTGTATGACCACAGCCTGGGGACATGTATGTCATCTGCTGCTGTTCATGATCTCTTGGACTTCTGGACCAGATTGTACTCCCTTAGATAAGGACTCCTCAGGCCACCAATTTTGCCTGAAAATAGTTGATGTGTGCCCTGGGGGCCAAAGGCTTTGACAATTTCTGCTGTTTCTCCAGCGTTGCCTTGCTCTTTATTTGGCTAGGACCCCTTAATAAAGTTTTTTTTGGGAACTACCGTAATACTTGCCTATGGCTATGTGTGTTTTCCTTCAAAAAGGACAGTTTGTTTGTGAGTAGGCAGGTACATTTCCAAAATACAATGTGAAATTAACAAGGGACACCAACACCAACCAATCTCCTTGAGATTAAAAAAGACAAGATAATAATGGTGTTGTGGTAACTTGACACACAAAACACACCCAAAACTATTCTGGAGATCACCAAATAACCAAAAAAAAAAAAAACAGGAGATCTGGATTTAAAAAAAATACAACAAATAATACCAAAAAAATATATAAAGAATAAAAAATTTTTCAGTAGATATTATATTCATGAAATCACAAGAAATAATAAAGAAAGAAGATTGTGAGAACTTTGTGTGAATATCAGCAGCAAAACAACTTTATTCTTCTAGCATTATAAAGAAGAGAGTGCGCTGCATTCAACAATTTAAAACATTGCAGCGCGACGAAAGTGCAATATCCATTCCGAACGCTAATTTTACCAGACCGAGCAGTTCCGTCTCGGAATTTATTCTGAGCATGCGTGGCACTTTGTGCGTCGGAATTGTCCACACACAGTCATAATTTTTGCGAACAGATTTTGTTGTCTGAAAATTTTATAGCCTTCTCTCAAACTTTGTGTGTCAGGAATTCCGATGGAAAAAGTCCAATGGAGCCCACACACGGTCGGAATTTCCGACAACAAGCTCCGATCACACATATTCCGACGGAAAGTCCGACTGTGTGTACAGGGCATAAAATTGCTGGAAACCTGCATTACTTATAAATAGGGATGCACCGATACCATTTTTTTTACAACAAGTATGAGTACCGATTCTTTTTTTTTGTTTTGTTTTTATAAGCTTTATTGGATTTTAAGAACAAAAACAATATAAGCAAAGTATTCATGAAAGTAGGTGAGCGAGAGAAGTATAGTCCTCGCTTTATAATTTTACAGTGCAACAGATAAAAATAACCTTGGAATATCGTGAATACAACATATAGTATCAAATATCAACTACCAGAGGGAGAGGATTAACGAGAAGATACGGAATGGACCATTTCCCTTAAATTTTCCACAAGCAAGTACAACTGGGAGATGGGAAATGGAGTTGTGAGAGCAGTAAAAAGAGGGGGGGGGGGGCTGGCTATTTTCCTGTCATCTGGGGACCAAGAAAGATGGGAGGTAGGTCCCGACTGAAGGGGTGTGTGAGGGAAAGGAAAGAAGGGGGCAGCAAGGGGTTTGGGGGCTTTTTTTTTTGTACTGGTCGATACCAATTACCGATACCTACTGCAACTGTTTTACTTACATATCAGATGTCAGCAATGGTACAAAGTATTAAAACGTTATTTACGAATGAAATCATTTTATTTATTTATTTATTTATTTTTTGCCTTTTTTTCAATGTGAAACATGTAAATATATGTTAAAAGGTGTACAAATATTAACAAACAAAGCATACAAAAAAGTTTTTTATTATTAATAGTTTATAACATAGAAGTGAACAAAAAAAATCATCAGGAAAATAGTATTTTAATTGAGAAGGAGAATAAGGAGTTATTTAAGGCTGATTAGAGTAAATTAAGGGTAAATAAGGGGTTAAACAGAGGAACATTTATTAATAAATAATAATACATTTTTTTCTCAGGTTGCTTTAAACTGACTTCATCTGCAGATCGAAGATCATCCCTTTGATCTGTAGATGAATAAACGGAAAGATACAAAAAGAAACAATGTTTCTTTTTATCCTTCAGTTTCAGCGGCTGAGCAATGTTGTTGATAAACATTGCCTGACTGCTTTTTTTTTTTACATCTCCAATTGCCATGACTTAATTTACATTTCAGTAGACATACGAGTCATTGGTTGTTAAGGACGCAGCGGCCCCACTCCTTAACAACTGATAATTGCCAGCTTTTTTTTACATTTCAGCTGTCAGTGGAGGAATCCCACTGACAGCTGAAAGAACCGAGCAGGTATTTACACGAGTACTGATACTCATGCAAATGCTTAATATCAGCACTTTCTCTACCTGAAGAACTGGTATAATCGACAACATGTGTAGTACCATTGCCATAACTGCCTTGTTTGTATAAAGGGTGTTCAAATAACTCTGTGTGGTGATTTCTCTCAATCTTCAGGTACACTGAGTAGACCCAACTACAATTCTGTACACACTTATTTTATCCTATAAGAATAATCCATACTACTGTGTATAGTCATACAGCAAACATACATAAAAATATGACCTTCTCATTTTGCACCTGAAGGCACCCAACCGTGTCATAGTGATAGGGATTAAGTTGTCAAATTTACCCTATACCAATTGACTCTAACTAATTATCCATACCAGGAAGGTATCTTGCATTCATCCAGGTAACCCAAATAAAAAAGGAAACCCTGATTGTTGAGGTTGGGGCTTCAGGCCAAGGGTTCGACATGTGTTCCTTCATCCCCATTCTGTACACAAAAAAGCAAATGTAATGTTAAAAAATCTAAAATAGGAGACCCATACCATTTAGGGGCTGTATAGCTGTGATATACACAAGTCTTTTTTTTAATGTGCCTTCTGTCACATAAATAATACGGATGTATGTATATCATTACATGTTAGTTTATGCTATATAAAATCTTGTCTGTCATCAGAGTTTCTTTACATGTTTATCAGAGATTGTTCAGAGTTCATAGGTTGTGTAAAGTTCTTACGTTCTGTTCAAGTACAACTGATACACTAGAAATACATCTGCATGGTGTTGTTCTTGGTAGTACATGCACAGTTTAGACATTTACAGCATATTAAACAGAACTAAAAGAACCAGACTTGGTGCTGAGTTTGCCTTTCTGGCCAACTGATGATGCAGCGGCCCACACAGACTTTATGATTTCTGCTCTAGCTGACAGAACTTTTTATCCAGTGGTTGGGTCAAAATAAATACGATAAAAATAATGTCCCTCCATTAAAGAAGAACCCTTTCCTACAGTTTCAAAAGACAGAGCTTTTAGGTCTGAATATAATATATTTAGTTTTAGTTTTTGAAGCTATTGATATAAAAAATATCTGTTCTTTCATGTTAGTACATGCCCTACTTCCCAATTACAGGAAGAAATGCTGTGTCTGTCTCAGTTGCTATCATTGTATAATCATGACTAATGCCGTGTACACACGGGTGGACTTTTCGGCATCAAAGGTCCGACGGTCTTTCCGACGGACTTTTGACGGACTTTTGACGGACTTCCAACAGACTTTCGAACCAACGGACTTGCCTACACACGATCACACCAAAGTCCAACGGATTTGTAAGTGATAACATACGACCGGACTAAAATAAGGAAGTTGATAGCCAGTAGCCAATAGCTGCCCTAGCGACGGTTTTCGTCCGTCTAAATAGCATACAGATGAGCAGATTTTTCGACCGGACTCGAGTCCATTGGAAAGATTTGAAACATGTTCCAAATCTAAAGTCCGTCTGATTTTCGCCCCAAAAAATCCGCTGCAGGTCCGATGAAGCCCACACATGGTCAGATTGTCTGACGGATTTGTTCCGTCGGACCAGTCTGGTTGAAAAGTGCGCCCGTGTGTACACGGCATAAGACACAGTTAGGAGAGACAGTAGGCGGCATTTCCTTTCCTCAGCTCTGTCACTGTGTGAGGAAAGGAAAGCCAATAACTGTCTATCCTGTAAAAGCACACATTTACACTGATAAGCAGGGCACTGATCATCAGTGCAGCCCCTTCAGTGCTAATCAGTGTCTATCAATGTAGCATATCAGTGCCCATCAGTGCAGCATATCAGTGCCGCCTATCAGTGTTCATCAGTGTTGCCTATCAGTGCCGCCTTATCAGTGAAGCCTCATCAGTGCCTCCTTATCAGTGCCCATCAATGCAGCCTATCAGTGCCTATCAGTGTAGCCTCATCAGTGTCCATCATTGCAGCCTCATCAGCGCACATCAGTGAAGAAGAAAAATTAGATATTTGCAAAATTTTTTAACATTAACAAAGAAAAGTTTTTTTTTATTTTTTCAAAACTTCTGGTTATTTTTTGTTTGTTTAGCAAAAAAAAATAAAAAAATAAACAGTGGTGATTTAATTAAATACCAACAAAAGAAATCTCTATCTGTCTCCAAAAAATTATACAAATTTCATATGGGTACAGTGTTGCATGACCGCACAATCATCATTCAAAATGCAACAGCACTGAACACTGAAAATTGATCCAGGCATGAAGGGAATGAATGTGCCCATTAGGCAAGTGATTAAAGCACAAATTACCATTACCAAGGCTAAGTAATCTTAAAATCGTGGGAATATAATTTTATTTTTTAGGTTAGGTTTAGGTTCCATAATTAGCTGTTGGCTGAACTAATTCTCCACATGTTGGTTATCATAGGCTTCAAGGGCAAGTTGCCAAAGGAAATCATTTTATTCTAAAAGAGGAAAGTAAAAGAGGCAAAAAAAAAGGGAAACAAGAAGGGGGAGGTTGGGGGATAGATGGGCATATTCTAATAGGATAATTAGGGAAATACAGTTTATGATGTATTTTATCACCCTCAATAAAAAATAATACGCCAATAATAAAAACTGCCCTACCCCCTGCGTTTAGAAGATGTGTGGGATTAATATTTTGGGTCACTTAGTTCAGCTTTAAGGGCAATGTTTGAACTCCATAAATTATTCATATGTGGCAAATAACAGAAACATTGTGTATATAAAGGCTAATTTTTAAATCGACAGATGGTGAGTGATAAAGTTATGATTAAGCAGGAACACATTTAAAAGTGCTTGTAAAAATGAAATGTTTTCATTCCAGTTTAGGTCAAATAGTTTGGGTTAAATTTCGCTCAGCCAAAGAGTTTCATGAAATGTACTGATTTTCATGAAAATATGTTTCTATATATATATATTATAGTTTAGTAGGTGGACAACAACAGTGGGTAAAACTTGTTATATGGACTTGTTATATGAACTATATATTCACTATTCAAATCTGTACAGAATTAAGCAATGAGCAGCGGAAAGTGAATAGCACGTAGCAATACAGCTTAAATGGATTGATGGCACATCTTCGCACCCAGCCGCAGATGAATGGCAAAGCAGAGGAAAGATATATAGAACCGAGGGAGCAGGCAAACTCAAACAGTAAGTCCCCATAAGAGGCAATCCACGTGATACACCACGCAACCTCAATATTCCGAACAGCACTGAACAATCTTTAGAGTGTGGGGTACTTGGCCTCTGAGGTCACATCAATATCATGTCAGGTATAATACAGTCTCCATGATGTCCTAATGTGCTGTATGGATCGCCTCCGGTGTGGCTGCCTGCTGCGGCCGATGTGTCTCTGTTGTGCTCGGGCTACATCTACATGCTTGTGTGGGAGTCAGACCTACCCACGTAGCTACCCAAATCAGTGGAAGGTGTTGATCTCGTGACTAGTGGAGTTCAGCGTAAGTCTGCATGATGTCAAGGCATTTCACTGGAGACCCAGCTTCGTCAGGACATCATACAATACTTTTGGTAATATAGTGTAGTGTACTAAAGAGATGTAACCGCTTATTCCTTACATATAGTAAACCCTTGCTTATAAAATGGGGATTCTTGGTTCACATCTATTGCAACACATGTTCAAGCTGGCCAACTGTGTCAAAGTGATCCCTATCTCAAAATTCACAATGTCTGTCTAAAGTAGAAAAAATATTTTAAAGAAAATCAAGACATTTCATGAAGGCATATAGTATATATCTTTGGAGAAAAGCTGCTTTTTCAGGATGATTACCTCAGTGTTTTTTGAAAAGAGAACCAATCTCCAGTCTTATAGATCTAAACAAACAGCAGATATTACATGTTTTGGCTGCAAATGGTTTCAGAAATATTTTAATTAGGGTAACTTCATTAAAGTATACGTGTCCTGAAATGTCTCATCTTTTCTGCATAGTGAATGATTAAGTAAAGTCTCTCTAAAGGTGAAGAAGACCGTGTGCTGGCGACTGCACCAAAGGCATAATCACTCAAGCCACTTTAGCACCCATTACTCTCTTGCCCAGTTTTCATATACTGGTAAGAATGACATTTGATCACTGATGCGTATGACAAAACTTTTTTATAAACATTACAAAGATTGAGCTATTTAGTGAGCCACAAATATCACTGTAGCAGTGGATGATGGCTCATTGTTGTATCCTATTAGTGTTTTTTTGCCACATAAAAACACTTTCAAATATAATAGCATACATCTCTTCTTGTTTTAACTGCCTTTTGATCCAGTGGTATCTGTTGTCTTTTTGGTTCTCCAGTGCTGAGGAACACAGGTGACATTTCACTTAGAGATAATAGACATTCAATTTTGCATGTGTGTCACCAAGGTGCGAAGGTTATACAGGAAAAAAAAGAAAACATTTCTAGTGTGTATCTTGTGTGACATTTATTGTTACATTTTTAGAAAATCGAAAATACATTTGGCTAAATGTCATAAAAGGTAGCAGTGTTGCAACATCCTTATTTACATTTTGTATAGCAATGGTTGGCATATTGGAAATGTGGAAGTGACTTACTAACAAAAAAAAAAAAAATAATCAGTTAACCACTTTAAGACCAGGCCTTTTTTTGATATTTGTTGTATACAAGTAAAAATATGTATTTTTTGCTAGAATCCCCAAACTTTATATATATATATATATATTAGCAGAGAACCTAGAGAATAAAATGTACTTGTGCAGCAGTCTTTCAAGCGCAATTATTTTGGAAAAAACACACTTTAATGATTTAAAAATAATTAAAAAAACAGTAATAGTTAGCCAATTTTTTTGTATAAAAATCTTCATAGGCAACACTTTAAATATTTTTAAAGGTTACCTGTTTAGAGTTACAGAGGAGCTCTTGAAATAGAATTATTGCTCTTGCACTAATGATTGCGGCAATCATTAGTATGGTTTGAACACCGTTTACATATGCGGGCGCGACTTACAGATGCGTTCGCTTCTGCGCGCCAGCTCGGAGGGATGGGGCGGTTTAAATTTTTTTCTTATTTATTTTACTTTTTATATTTTTTTTTTACACTGTCTCTTTAATCTTTACTTATTTTTTGATCAGTTTTATTCCTATTACAAGGGATGTAAACAACCTTTTAAAGCAAAAAAAAAACAACAAAAAATTTAATTTGCCCTCCAAGGGCATAGAACCATGTGGGGGCTACCTTGCCCTCACTCAGCTTCCTGCCCTGGCATCCGACGGATCAGCTCCAAGTTTACCGATAGGTCCATTAAGCTCAGAGACGACCGGGAAGCGGTGGGAGAGGGGCACCTCTAAAAAAGTGATCTCGTGGGGGAATGCGCCACTGAGACCACTTTTATATGAAAGCCAATCGCCTGCTGTAAATAAAGATACCGGGGTTATGGCAGCTAGCTGTTACCATAACTCCGGTATTTAATGTCAAAATAATGACATATATTTACAGTTAGTTCAGCAAGTAGTATTACTAAACCCAGAACCCTGCATTCACTACATCTGATCTCCCACAGTACACGGAACATGGAAATGCAATAGTTTAGTAAATATAAACTGCTAAATACCTTTTGTCATCAGCAAAAAGGCTCCAAGGCTCTGTTCTATCTGGAGATGGATTGGGGAAAGTGGAAGAAGGGAAGGATCAGAGAAGACAGGATCAAATAGCCTTTTTACACAATGCAGAGGATTAAGCCCGCAGGTTCCACAGTGAGTATAACAAGCATGCTTCACTGCATATACAGAGTGATTTTACTACGTGTGTAAGCAATAAAATCATAGACAACAAAAAAAACGATGCCAAAGTCTCTAATCTCTTATTGCAGCAGCGCTATGTGTCAAGCCGATCCGGACACATAAAGGAAAACATTATTGATCAAGGAGATCCAGGAAAGTTCAAATAACTGTGTTCCATAGAAGTGAAAAGCTTGTTTCACCAAGGATAATCACCGCCTGCAGGGGAGACCCCCCTAATGAGATTGCACTCACCAGAAATTCAGCATACACAAGCCTTATGATGTTAATTATTAGTAGCTTTCCATCTCCTTTATCCGACCACCAGATGTCAGTAACATTCTCGGTTGATACCGCATAACATATGGGAGGAATAAGATAACCATATAGCGTAATATTGCTAAAACAATTTTATTGAATCATCCAAATATTCCCCCCTTGTAAACTGTGTACCAAATATATACTTTAAACGAGCATTTGTAAAAAACTGCACTGTGCCTGATATCCCGTCTCCCGGGAGGTTCTCCAGAGCGTTCACTGGGTACAGTTACCAGCCCACTTCCTAGTTCCTCTTCCGGTAGATTACGTCCCTGGTGCGTTTCATCACTTCCAGACGTCGTCTGAGGGAGACGACGTCCGGAAGTGATGAAACGCGTCCGTGAATGCAAGGGGGAAGCGAGGACAGAGGAAACAGTGGTTGAGTATGTAGTGGCAGAGTTGCTCGTTAGCAGAAAGGTCTAGTATCTGGGGTGTTGGAAGTCAGTACATCAGGGGCATTGGGAGCTGAGGAGGTTGAAAGTCAGGGGTGCAGTTCCAGGGGTGTTGAGTTCTTCATAGGCTCGAATGCTAAAGCTGTCTACTTGTAAGCCTGCAGGGAGTCTTCTATAATTGAGTGCTATCCCAAAAGGTAAAAACTGCTGGACCACATTGCATGCTGATATAAGTTAGTTGCAAAGGGTTTAGTTAGCATGGGGAGCAGGATTTTTTGCTGACAAAACATGGAAAATTTACTGGCAGAGCACATTTTTTACTGGCAACCTGAGAAATTACAGAACTCCTATTGAAAACTAACAGTGAATTTTTGAACAGTATAAACATGATATGGAAACACTGACAATACCTAGAACAAAGTAATTTGCTTGATTTACACTTAAAAAAAGTCAACACGGCATGAAATTATCAGCCTCTGATATTTACTGGCAGTTGTAAAAAAAATCACTGATTTTTACAAACTGTCAGTACATTTACTGGCGGTTAGCAACCCTGCATACTAAGCTTGTGAAATATGAACTGTATGTTCTACACTCCACTCTACAAAATACAGCCACACACTGCCTAATCCCCCCCCCCCCGGCCCCCCGCCCACTCTAAGGATCACAGACTTCTCCTAGTAATATATGGATATCAGCAGTCACATCGATAGGCTCACCTCATCCACAGGCTGCCATTGTACAATCGCATCTACACCAATATCAACACACTGACCAGGCCAGGCAGAAACACTATGAAGGACTACAAGTGCCATCACACCATTCCAGGACATGCTGAGCCTTGTAGTCCACACTGGCTCACCTCATCCATATCATTGTCCTCCTCAGACTCCTCATCCTCACTGAGATCAGAGTCCTCCTCTACTCCTCCTCCTCCCATTTCATCCTCCATCTCCTCATATTCCAGCACAGCTCTCCTCTTCGCACTGGATGCCATGCTGTCCTATTCCTCCAGACCCAGCATGCAGAGGCGGAAGTAAACAGGAAGTTCCACGGACTGTACCATCTCATGACTGGTGGGAGGTGTTCATGGAGCCCGGGGGGGGTTATTGGCTTGTCAGCATTTCGTCCTCCTCACTGCCGGTGTAATGAAGGATTAACGAGGACAGAGAACATTACCAGTACGGGTCAGAACCGACCTTCTAAGCGGACAGGACACGGCCACGGACTGTACTAATAATAGAAGTCACCCCCCCTTTCCCCATAAACATACAGAGGCTGGGTCATGTGTGGTGAGTGTGACTGCGAGCCAGGTGGCACAGGGCGGGCTCATGATCGGATTGTCTTGGGGATTTCCGGAGTTAGTGCATGCGCAGTTCTCATCTGAGCCTGTTGTAGCCATTTTTACTGGCACCGTTCAGCTCCTACGCATATTTACGGACACCGGAAAAGTGCCCTGTTTTTACGGGCTGCCTGTAAATCTATGGGCGGTTGGCAACACTGATGGGGAGGGATGTCATTACGATTAAGTTGTTTCAAAGTAGTTAGCTTTTAGGCCTCCTTCAGACCAACATATTGTGCTAATGTGTATTTTACTGCAACGGTTACACAAGACAATACGTGGGGGAAGTGTAAACAAAATCAACCAGCGCAGACCACAAACCCTAGCCAAAAGCAGCTGTGATACTGAGGGTAAATTTATCAAATCCCATAAAAACGCATATAGAAAAGCAGTACAGCGCATAAATTAAATGAAATAAACCAAGCTAAAAAGTCCAATAAACAGGATGCAGGCAAAATCCAGTAATTCCTCCAGTGACATTAGTGACATGAGAAAATTGCAGGGTGACTGTGGTGACAAACATGGACCTCCACCTTTGGTGATACTGGCCGCTCACCTCAATAGATGGACCCCTGAATAAATCAGTCAGGTCAAAACAGCCGTTTCCTCACAGGGATAATAATAGGAGGAGATATATGCACGGTCAGGCATCAGCAGCAGCAGCTTCAATAGCGGACACACAGGCAGTATTCACATGTAAAAAATGGAAAGAATCTAGTGCTCTCTGAATAATACTCAAGATGATTTATTAAAATTAGCGAAAACACTCACATAGTAATGCACTGTGCCCCAGTGCGAAGGATAAAAGCGTGGATGAGATAGATGTCCCATGCAGGATGGACGAGCGGAGTGCGGTGACGTCACGTTCAAGACACGTACACAATGCCGTACGCGTTACGTCCCTAGAAGTGGGCGGGACTTCCTCAGCAGCGACGGCTGAGCGTGATGACACCCGTTTAAGTATATGTCCGCTCCTCCCAGGCAGCCAATAAGCATAATTGTATACTCATCACTATGGCAACCAAGGTCAAAGTGCTCAAAACCAGGAAATGACAATGTCCATAGAATAACTGTGGAGACTGTAGGTAAACAGGCTATTGATAGATAACCTGTAATTAGTGTACTAAAGCAACATTTCTCTAAAACTTTAGGCGTATAAAGTGGTGAGACAGAGAACAAATGTAAAAATATATAAATAAATGTAAAGATATAAAAACGATATAAAAACGACGTTAGCCCCGCACATCCGCTCATCATCCTGGGTCATCCAATAACATAATCATGGATACAAATATAAAATACACATATTAAACTTAAAATCAAGAATACAGAGAACAGTCGCTAGCGATCAGAGATAAAGCAGTTAACATCAAACTCGACGTTCAAGCCCCCCGGAACAAGAACCTTAGTCTCGTGAATCCAATGGGATTATCTACGGCTAAGTTGGCGTAGAAAGTTAACCCCATCCAATGTTTATTAACTCTCTCAATACTCCAGAAGCTCAAACCCCTGGGGTTTTGATTGTGTACCAGTTTAAAGTGCTTTGAAACATTATGTGTTTTTATGCCTTTCTTAATGTTGTTAACATGTTCCCCTAAACGAACATGTAAGGGGCGGGTTGTCCTGCCAATGTATTGTAGGCCACACTCACACTGCAGCATATAGACAACCCCAATTGTGGTGCACGTAATGAGTTGGTCTATTTTGTATTCTTTGCCTGTGGAGGTGGCCCTAAAACTTTTGCGTTTTTTATTATTGCACTTAGAGTGCCTGCAGGCTGTGCACCGCCCACAGGCATAAAATCCTGAGAGAAAGGAAAATAATCTGCTTTCTGATTGTATGGGGAGATCCACCACACCTGGGGCTAGACAATCTCGTAGAGATGGGGCTTTTTTGTAAATGAACATGGGGCGGGGTGGCAGCAGGGGACCCAGCACACGATCTTGTTTGAGAATTGACCAATTCTTCGAAACAAGTTTTTCAAATTGTTTGTGCTGAATATTGTAATTCAGCACCATTTTGAAATTGGAGACATCTGAACTGGTGTTTTTGACCCTATCAGAGATCAGGGAAGCTCTGTCCATAGCCAAAACCTTTTCAACCTCACTGTTTAATGTGTGTATATTATATCCTTTTTCTACAAACCTTGATGAAAGTAAGGCAGATTGGGAAATGAAATCACTATCTCATGTACAATTTCGTCTAAGTCTGACGAATTGTCCCCTGGGAATGTTACAGAGCCATGATTTATGATGACAACTTCCCAGGGGAATGTATGAATTACGGTCTGTGGGTTTAAGATAATTACATAATCTGAACCCTTCATTATCTTTCCAGATCTCGAGGTCAAGGAACACTATTTTTTCTTTGCTGAAATTCCAGGACAACTGAATGTTCTTAGTATTATTGTCAAGTTTCTGGACAAAGGAATCCAAGCTAGGCTGATCCCCTTCCCAGATCATGATAAGGTCGTCTATGTACCTTTTGTAGCACACTAGCTCCGGGGGGGCAATGCTTGAACACTACGTCTTCCTCCCAGTGGGCCATAAAAAGATTGGCCACACTGGGAGCAAAACGAGCGCCCATCGCAACGCCCCTTTTCTGAAGAAAAAATTGGCGATTGAACCAAAAATAATTCTTGGCTAAACAAAAGGCCAAACCTCTCAATAGAAACTTTTTATGTTTCTCAGGGAGGTCAGAAAACACAGACAGGGCCCATTGGACAGAAGATAAAGCATCCTCATGTCCAATTATGGTGTAAAGGGACCCTACGTCAGCTGTGACCAGAATACTGGAGGGAGAGCATCTGACAGATTCGATAATTTGAATAATATGTTTCGTGTCTTTAAGGAAAGCATCCGTTTGGAAACTAAGGGCTGGAGGAAATGGTCAATATATTGTCCTAACCTGGAGGATATAGAGTCAATGCCATTTACAATGGGCCTCCCAGGGGGATTATTAATATCCTTATGGATTTTTGGGAGGCAGTAAATGATAGGGGTTCTACAAAAGAGGGGATCCAAGTAGGAAGTGTCAGGATATCTAATTGACCAGACTGTGTGGACTACACAGAGGAAACCCAAAACACATATAAGTGAAATAATGGTGTTTATTAACAAGTGATAAGTGAAAGGAATATATAAACAGTGCAAACCCACACAACAACCCACTACAAACAACAATATATATAGGTAAATGGAGATACCGTAATCGTAATCAAAGCCAAGCCAAGGTCATACACAGGGAAGTCAGCAGAAGGGTAAGGACAGGAAACTGAACAGGACAAGGAGAGGATGGATGGATGGGGTTCAGGGCAAGGATCCAAGGGAGCCAGGAACAGAAGGGACAGGACTAGGAAGGCCTCAGGATAGGGATGGGATCAGATCAGGACAAGGCAGATAGCAGGCTCAAGGTCAAACAGGCAGCAAGGTCAGAACGCAGGGAGAGAGAGAGAGAGATACCAAGGCAAGCCTATGAGGGCTTGCCGGGTATTTGTAAGGCTGTGGTAATTGGCCTCATGTCACAGCTGAGCGCAGTGTGAGCTGTTTGCTCCACACTGCCAGAGTGCACCCGCTGGTTGACGCCGGTACTACGGCCCGAGGATGCAACAGTGCCACCAGCAGGAAAGACCTCTTACTGCAGGTTGTAGGTGTTGGAAGACACCTGCTGATGGACACTGGTACTGCGATCCAAGAGACCGATAGCGCCACCAACGGGTAGACCTTCTCATGACAGTACCCCCCCCTAAAGGAGCGGCCTCCGGATGCTCCAACAAGGTGCATCTGTTCAAAGTTCATGGCCTCCAACTGAACAGATGAGGGCACATCAGGCCGGGCATGGGGTACATCAACCTGGACAGTGGGTACTGCTGGCATGTCAGAGTCATTAAGCTGGGCAGCAGACGACAGGAAACACTTGAGCTGGGCAGCAGACGACAGGAAACACTTGAGCTGGGCAGCAGACGACAGGAAACACTTGAGCTGGGCAGCAGACGACAGGAAACACTTGAGCTGGGCAGCAGACGACAGGAAACACTTGAGCTGGGCAGCAGACGACAGGAAACACTTGCGCTGGGCAGCAGACGACAGGAAACACTTGCGCTGGGCAGCAGACGACAGGAAACACTTGCGCTGGGCAGCAGACGACAGGAAACACTTGCGCTGGGCAGCAGACGACAGGAACCACTTGAGCTGGGCAGCAGACGACAGGAACCACTTGAGCTGGGCAGCAGGCGACAGGAACCACTTGAGCTGGGCAGCAGGCGACAGGAACCACTTGAGCTGGGCAGCAGGCGACAGGAACCACTTGAGCTGGGCAGCAGGCGACAGGAACCACTTGAGCTGGGCAGCAGGCGACAGGAACCACTTGAGCTGGGCAGCAGGCGACAGGAACCACTTGAGCTGGGCAGCAGGCGACAGGAACCACTTGAGCTGGGCAGCAGGCGACAGGAACCACTTGAGCTGGGCAGCAGGCGACAGGAACCACTTGAGCTGGGCAGCGGACACCCGGACATCAGGCTGAAGGGCAGACCCCCGGACATCAGGCTGGAGGGCAGACACTGGAACGTCAGACTGCAAAGCTGGAACGTCAGACTGCAAAGCTGGAACGTCAGACTGCAAAGCTGGAACGTCAGACTGCAAAGCTGGAACGTCAGACTGCAAAGCTGGAACGTCAGACTGCAAAGCTGGAACGTCAGACTGCAAAGCTGGAACGTCAGACTGCAAGGCTGGAACGTCAGACTGCAAGGCTGGAACGTCAGACTGCAAGGCTGGAACGTCAGACTGCAAGGCTGGAACGTCAGACTGCAAGGCTGGAACGTCAGACTGCAAGGCTGGAACGTCAGACTGCAAGGCTGGAACGTCAGACTGCAAGGCTGGAACGTCAGACTGGAAGGCTGGAACGTCAGACTGCAAGGCTGGAACGTCAGACTGGAAGGCTGGAACGTCAGACTGGAAGGCTGGAACGTCAGACTGGAAACCGGGCACAGGCTGAAAAGCAGGCACCGGGACTTCAGGCTGGAAGGCCAGCTTCAAGACATCCGGCTGGAAGGCAGGGACATCGGGCTGGAAGGCAGGCATCGGGACGACAGACTGGGAGGCAGGCACATCAGACTGTAAAGCTGGAACATCAGACTGCAAAGCTGGAACAGCAGACTGCAAAGCTGGAACAGCAGACTGCAAAGCTGGAACAGCAGACTGCAAAGCTGGAACAGCAGACTGCAAAGCTGGAACATCAGACTGCAAAGCTGGAACATCAGACTGGAAGGCTGGAACATCAGACTGGAAGGCTGGAACATCAGACTGCAAAGCTGGAACATCAGACTGCAAAGCTGGAACATCAGACTGCAAAGCTGGAACATCAGACTGGAAGGCTGGAACATCAGACTGGAAGGCTGGAACAGCAGACTGGAAGGCTGGAACAGCAGACTGCAAAGCTGGAACAGCAGACTGCAAGGCTGGAACAGCAGACTGGAAGGCTGGAACATCAGACTGGAAGGCTGAAACATCAGACTGGAAGGCTGAAACATCAGACTGGAAAGCTTGAACATCAGACTGGAAAGCTTGAACATCAGACTGCAAGGCTGGAACATCAGACTGCAAAGCTGGAACTTCAGACTGCAAAGCTTGAACTTCAGACTGCAAAGCTTGAACTTCAGACTGCAAAGCTTGAACTTCAGACTGCAAAGCTGGAACATCAGGCTGGAAGGCTGGAACAGCAGGCTGGAAGGCTGGAACAGCAGGCTGGAAGGCTGGAACAGCAGGCTGGAAGGCTGGAACAGCAGACTGGAAAGCTGGAACGTCAGACTGGAAAGCTGGAACGTCAGACTGGAGAGCGGGCACAGGCTGAAAAGCAGGCACCGGGACTTCAGGCTGGAAGGCCAGCTTCAAGACATCCGGCTGGAAGGCAGGGACATCGGGCTGGAAGGCAGGCATCGGGACGACAGACTGGGAGGCAGGCACATCAGACTGTAAAGCTGGAACATCAGACTGCAAAGCTGGAACAGCAGACTGCAAAGCTGGAACAGCAGACTGCAAAGCTGGAACAGCAGACTGGAAGGCTGGAACATCAGACTGGAAGGATGGAACATCAGACTGCAAAGCTGGAACATCAGACTGCAAAGCTGGAACATCAGACTGCAAAGCTGGAACATCAGACTGCAAAGCTGGAACATCAGACTGCAAAGCTGGAACATCAGACTGGAAGGCTGGAACATCAGACTGGAAGGCTGGAACAGCAGACTGGAAGGCTGGAACAGCAGACTGGAAGGCTGGAACAGCAGACTGCAAAGCTGGAACAGCAGACTGGAAGGCTGGAACATCAGACTGGAAGGCTGGAACATCAGACTGGAAGGCTGAAACATCAGACTGGAAGGCTGAAACATCAGACTGGAAGGCTGGAACATCAGACTGGAAGGCTGGAACATCAGACTGCAAGGCTGGAACATCAGACTGCAAAGCTGGAACTTCAGACTGCAAAGCTTGAACTTCAGACTGCAAAGCTGGAACATCAGGCTGCAAAGCTGGAACATCAGGCTGGAAGGCTGGAACAGCAGGCTGGAAGGCTGGAACAGCAGACTGGAAGGCTGGAACGTCAGACTGGAAAGCTGGAACGTCAGACTGGAAAGCTGGAACGTCAGACTGGAGAGCGGGCACAGGCTGAAAAGCAGGCACCGGGACTTCAGGCTGGAAGGCCAGCTTCAAGACATCCGGCTGGAAAGCAGGGACATCGAGCTGGAAGGCAGGCATCGGGACGACAGACTGGGAGGCTGGAACATCAGACTGTAAAGCTGGAACATCAGGCTGGAAGGCTGGAACAGCAGACTGGAAGGCTGGAACAGCAGACTGGAAGGCTTGAACATGTTGGGTTACTGGCAAGATGGTGTGGGTCGGGAAGAATTTTTGCTTCTTCTTTGGTTTAGCCCGTGCAGTTTTGTATGTAGGTGCAGGGCTGTAAGAAAAGAAAGTAGCTGGGCAGAAGGAAGACCAAGGAACTGTAGCTAGAGAGGGGTTTTGTGGGACTGTTACAGGTGGAGGAGAAGAGACAGGTGAATTGAAGACAGGATGGGTGCGACACTTGGAGACTGGGTGGTAGTATTTGGTAGGGAGCTGATTAAACTGGGTTGTAGCTGAGGTTGCCATAGGTGATGGGGAGATAGATCTTTTGGAAAGCAGATGATTAATGGCAGGGCTGGAATATTGTGGCTTAGCTAAAGACAGGAGATCTGACCATGCCTGCAGCAAAGGTTGAACAAACGCTGATTCACATACAGCCTGACTAACCAAAGATTGTACTGAATAAATGCAATCGGATAACACCTGCTGGGAACAAGCGGAATAATGTTCATCAAAAGAAGCCGGATCGTCCTCTAATAACCATACCAGGGATTCAACCTGGTCACAACTGAAAGGAGGGGAGAAATCGTCACTACCTTCGGGAATGTATGACAAGGCTGACTTAGTACATAATTGGATCAAAGGCTGAACATCCTCAAATAACACATGACCTTGATCTACAAGTAAATGGGCTGTTTGTATCGTTTCCAGCAGTTGGTCTCGGGTCCAATCTTTAAGAGTCTGACAACAATATTCACTATCCTCTGCCGCCAGCAGAGAATAATAGATAATTCCATCAAAGTCCATTTTGCGCGCCCACCGTAACAGGACGGTTTCTCAGTGCAGCCACGTCTGGTCAGGGATGGCCTTGGTATGCTGTCAGGATATCTAATTGACCAGACTGTGTGGACTACACAGAGGAAACCCAAAACACATATAAGTGAAATAATGGTGTTTATTAACAAGTGATAAGTGAAAGGAATATATAAACAGTGCAAACCCACACAACAACCCACTACAAACAACAATATATATAGGTAAATGGAGATACCGTAATCGTAATCAAAGCCAAGCCAAGGTCATACACAGGGAAGTCAGCAGAAGGGTAAGGAAACTGAACAGGACAAGGAGAGGATGGATGGATGGGGTTCAGGGCAAGGATCCAAGGGAGCCAGGAACAGAAGGGACAGGACTAGGAAGGCCTCAGGATAGGGATGGGATCAGATCAGGACAAGGCAGATAGCAGGCTCAAGGTCAAACAGGCAGCAAGGTCAGAACGCAGGGAGAGAGAGAGAGAGATACCAAGGCAAGCCTATGAGGGCTTGCCGGGTATTTGTAAGGCTGTGGTAATTGGCCTCATGTCACAGCTGAGCGCAGTGTGAGCTGTTTGCTCCACACTGCCAGAGTGCACCCGCTGGTTGACGCCGGTACTACGGCCCGAGGATGCAACAGTGCCACCAGCAGGAAAGACCTCTTACTGCAGGTTGTAGGTGTTGGAAGACACCTGCTGATGGACACTGGTACTGCGATCCAAGAGACCGATAGCGCCACCAACGGGTAGACCTTCTCATGACAGGAAGCCTCCTTCTTATTAAGAACATTCTCCTTTTTGCCCTCCTCTATTAGCCAATGAAGCTCTTCCTTATAGGCTAACATAGAGTCCTTGTTTAGAATTTGGTAAGTGTCACGGTCTTCCAATAACCTGTTAAGTTCTTCCAAATATTTGGACTTATCTAAAATGACCAAACCACCTCCTTTATCCGCTGGGCGGATGATGATATCATTCCTTGTTTCCAGAGATTTTATACCTTGCCTAATGGGTAATGGGTAATGGGTAATGGGTCGACTGCCTTTCTAGCTCTCATTTTATCCAGATCATTAAATAACATGTTCTTGAATACTTCAAGATACTTGTTATCGGCATTGAGAGGATTGAAAGTGGATTTATTGCGTAAATTTGAGTGATAACCTCCTGTAGTGGTGGCTGGTCTACTAGAATTTGACAAAAAAAATTTTTTTCATATTAAGATGTCTAACAAATTTATGGATATTATCATAAGTATCAAATTTGTTCAAGTTTTGAACGGGAGCAAACTTCAGCCCTCTGTCTAGGACTTGAACTTCACTCTCGCTCAAAACGACACTACTTAAGTTGTAAATCCCTGTTCCTAATGGTTTTTTTTTCTTTTTGTAATCGCCTACCCCCTCTAGTTCCTCTCTCTCTTTTCTTTTTCGAGGTGGACCTGTTATTTGTGGGGGGGGGGGAGTTTGTAGTCGGTATTTCCACCACTCTCCCGGGTTGGGCTGGTAGGACTGCGAACCTCTCCCCGGTCCACTCTGAGCCCCTAAAAAATCCCCTCCTTCATTACTACTACTACTACTACTTCATTACTACCCTGCTGTAATGGAGCAAACCCATTATGCAGGGGTAATTGACCCTCATATGCATAGTGGGGTAGGTCTCTTCTCCCATCATTGTTATGATAAGGGTGTGGATCTTGTTTCTGATTATCCCATCCCCGAGATGACCCATAATCCTGCTGGTAGTATGGGTGGTCAAAATTATCTCTACCAGGGGTATTTGGGGGGCCCCTTCCTCAGCCTCCACCTCTCTTGGAATTCCTTGTGTTTCTCCGACCCCCTCTAGTGGGAGGGGCAGGTGAGGGATGACAATAAGAACTGGATATAGCAGGGGGTGGGGCTGATGTGCTAATTGAATCATTCTGTGAGATGTGAGTATTGGTCCCGGGTAGATTGGGAGGGGAAGAAGCCTGCCATTTAAATATGTTCCCACTCCTAAAGTCATCCGAGTCTCTCATATATTTTTTCTTTTTCTTATTTTGAACTTCAAGGTCCCATTTAGTCAGTTTGTTACCAAGATCAGTAGATAACCTAAGAAACTCTTCACTGTTTTTGAAAGGTTCAATGGTATTCCTAATGTCGCGAATTTGCGACTCAAGAAATTCCATTTTCCTCTCTACGTGATAATAATAACTTTAATAATTTAGAACCCTTTTTGATGAAGAAATCTCTCCATTCAATCATGGATGCCTCATCTAAGAGGCCGTCATTTGGTGGGATATCCCACCTAAGCCTCCTAGGGACAAGATTAGAGGAGAGATATTGTTTAAATGAGGCAATATCCCACCAAGTTTTCACCTTCTTCTCAAAAATGTGATTCAATTTTTTAAAAGAAGAGGTCAGGTCATTACTTTGTTCTGATATGGGAGTATGTGAAAAAACCTCATCCAATTTGATTTCTCGTTTTTCTAGATAATAAAATACGTCCATGGTTGCCGCTGAGGTTGTGTTAAATTAAATTAGACAAGTGTAAACAAAATCAACCAGCGCAGACCACAAACCCTAGCCAAAAGCAGCTGTGATACTGAGGGTAAATTTATCAAATCCCATAAAAATGCATATAGAAAAGCAGTACAGCGCATAAATTAAATGAAATAAACAAAGCTAAAAAGTCCAATAAACAGGATGCAGGCAAAATCCAGTGATTCCTCCAGTGACACTAGTGACATGAGAAAATTGCAGGGTGACTGTGGTGACAAACATGGACCTCCACCTTTGGTGATACTGGCCGCTCACCTCAATAGATGGACCCCTGAATAAATCAGTCAGGTCAAAACAGCCGTTCCCTCACAGGGATAATAATAGGAGGAGATATATGCACGGTCAGGCATCAGCAGCAGCAGCAGCAGCTTCAATAGCGGACACACAGGCAGTATTCACATGTAAAAAATGGAAAGAATCTAGTGCTCTCTGAATAATACTCAAGATGATTTATTAAAATTAGTGAAAACACTCACAATGTAATGCACTGTGCCCCAGTGCGAAGGATAAAAGCGTGGATGAGATAGATGTCCCATGCAGGATGGACGAGCGGAGCGCGGTGACGTCACGTTCAAGACACGTACACAATGCCGTATGCGTTACGTCCCTAGAAGTGGGCGGGACTTCCTCAGCAGCGACGGCTGAGCGTGATGACACCCGTTTAAGTATATGTCCGCTCCTCCCAGGCAGCCAATAAGCATAATTGTATACTCATCACTATGGCAACCAAAGTCAAAGTGCTCAAAACCAGGAAATGACAATGTCCATAGAATAACTGTGGAGACTGTAGGTAAACAGGCTATTGATGGATAACCTATAATTAGTGTACTAAAGCAACATTTCTCTAAAACTTTAGGCGTATAAAGTGGTGAGACAGAGAACAAATGTAAAAATATATAAATAAATGTAAAGATATAAAAACGATATAAAAACGACGTTAGCCCCGTACATCCGCTCATCATCCTGGGTCATCCAATAACATAATCATGGATACAAATATAAAACACACATATTAAACTTAAAATCAAGAATACAGAGAACAGTCGCTAGCGATCAGAGATAAAGCAGTTAATGTCAAACTCGACATTCAAGCCCCCCGGAACAAGGACCTTAGTCTCGTGAATCCAATGGGATTCTCTACGGCTAAGTTGGCGTAGGAAGTTACCCCCCCTCCAATGTTTATTAACTCTCTCAATACCCCAGAAGCTCAAACCCCTGGGGTTTTGATTGTGTACCAGTTTAAAGTGCTTTGAAACATTATGTGTTTTTATGCCTTTCTTTTTGTTTTTATTCCGCTGAGGAAGTCCCGCCCACTTCTAGGGACATAACGCGTACGGCATTGTGTACGTGTCTTGAACGTGACGTCACCCGCGCTCCGCTCGTCCATCCTGCATGGGACATCTATCTCATCCACGCTTTTATCCTTCGCACTGGGGCACAGTGCATTACATTGTGAGTGTTTTCGCTAATTTTAATAAATCATCTTGAGTATTATTCAGAGAGCACTAGATTCTTTCCATTTTCTACATGTGAATACTGCCTGTGTGTCCGCTATTGAAGCTGCTGCTGCTGATGCCTGACCGTGCATATATCTCCTCCTGTTATTATCCCTGTGAGGGAACGGCTGTTTTGACCTGACTGATTTATTCAGGGGTCCATCTATTGAGGTGAGCGGCCAGTATCACCAAAGGTGGAGGTCCATGTTTGACACCACAGTTACCCTGCAATTTTCTCATGTCACTAGTGTCACTGGAGGAATCACTGGATTTTGCCTGCATCCTGTTTATTGAACTTTTTAGCTTTGTTTATTTCATTTAATTTATGCGCTGTACTGCTTTTCTAAATACGTGGGGGAAGTTGAGGTGCCATTCACTTAGAATGGCACCCCAATGCACAAGAACATTAGGTGGCAAAAGAATCACATTGCAGCACACCACAACACATGTGCCTTGCATTGTGGTGCCCTGTATTAAAAAAGGGTCTGTTTTATTTTTTTGGCCTTTACATACATTGGCAGTTCATTCTCAATAAAATGGCTGCTTTAAGGGATCACATGTTTACTTGAATGCAGTAGTGCACTGCAATGCATAGTGTGAAGGACGTTTTAATCATTTCATCTGTGCTGCTTGCCATGTGAAGTGTGCACCATGAGGGCTTAGGAGGGTTCAAGTTGATGGAAACTGTGATTTCCATGGCATTTTCTAAACATGCTTTACTCTTTTCCTCCCTCCCGCTGTGCTAAATCATCCATCCTCCCCCTTCTCCGCTGTATACTCACACGGTTCTACTGGGAACTAGTTCCACTGTTTACCAGTGGCTGGAGTGTCTGTGGCCACGAGACTAACCTGTCTTTCGGCACCATGGAAGTCTATACTGTGCATGTGTAGGTGGTGGGACCCAGACCCAGCATCTACTGACAGTAATGCTGACAGTAATGCTGATCTTCTCTAACCTGCAAGAATGTCTGCACATACCAACAATTTGCTCCTGGCACAATCTCCCATGCATATAACTTATTTGCAGTTCTCTTCAGTAGATCATGTGACATATGGGTCCACTCTGGGGGTAGTGTAGAGTCTTTGGGAGTAGAGTCTTTGGGATAAGACTAAATTGTGCCAATGCTTACACAGTAGCAGCAGAAAGATGATAACATTTTCTGCTGCTACATATTTATGGTATGATCAACATGTAAACATAGACTAGTGCTATTCACAACAGCCATAACCATTGTGTTGCACATCCAGAGTAGTGCCTGCAGCAGGTGAGCCTGTCCCCTTCAGCTCACACCACCTCACTATCCCAAACATCTGCTGTGGCTTACACCGCCACACCTGCAACCTGCCTCCGAACCACTAAGGATTTGATTTGAGTTATTTGCAATGTAGAATTTGCAAGGAACTTCATCTGTTCACAGTTCATCAAACAAACTGAATGGCCATATTGGGCCTGTACTACTGCCACTAAATTACAAACTCTCTCTGTGCAAGCTGCATTGGTCACTAGAATTCTGGTGCCATATGCATCCTAGCATCCAGAGACCTTGTGCAGGACATGCACCTGCATTCTAGCAACCAATGATGTAATTTATGTTTTGATGACCTTTATCTGAGAAAATGGACTAATACGTATTTTAGGATTTTTCATGCAAGAAAGAAAAAGAAAAGAAAAAGGTGTCCCCCCAAAATGTATACCAAACCTCCATTTGAGCAATATGGTCATTAATGTGACACTAACCCTGCCTTTTTGTTTACATGGGTGGGGATTCGCACCCAATAAATAAATGGGACTGGATGACCTTACTAGTTGTTAAGGACACAGCGACCTGCCATATCTTTAGCAACCTTTGACAGCAAAGAAAATGTCATAGTAACAGTAGAAATACTGCTACATTAAAGAAGTTGTAAAGGTTTTCTTTTTTTTCTAAACAAACATGTTATAATTACCTCCTCTGTGCAAGGAAATTGTATGACAGTTTCCTTGCTGTCAAAAGTTGCTAAGGAATTGGCCGGTCTTTAAAGGGTTTGTAAACCCTCAAGGTTTTTCATCTTAATGCATTCCAGTAGTGCAGCAGCCCCCCTTGAACCCGCTCTTTCCAGTGACGAGAATGAGCACAGCAGCTCCGGCCGCTGTCTCGGGACCTCATTGGATAGATTGATAGCAGAAGGAGCCATTGGCTCCTGCTGCTGACAGTCAAATCCAGTGACACGGGAGCCGGGGGCAGGGCCGAGTCCGGCTGTCTGTGTCAATGGACTCAGCGGCAGGACTCTGGAGCGTGCCCACATGAGTGCACCCATGGAAAGCGGCTCTCTGTGGAGGCACTCGAGAAGAGGAGGAGCCAGAGGCCCCGCTGGCGGACCCGGGAAGAGGAGGATCAGGGTCACTTTGTGTAAAAGTCCTCTGGAAAACCAACTCTTTCAGGTGTGGTCCCCCTCAACTCTCACTTGCTCTTCCCTCTGACCTCCACTCACTACAGGATAGAGTGGGTCATCAAGAGGAACAAGCAAGAGCTGTAAGGATCCACTGAGTTCAACACTTCTGGGAGTGTCAATTGCCCAGTGGAGTTCAGAGGGCCACTGCAGGAAAAGCGCAGCGATAAGGAACACAGGCAGCAGGAAAGGTAAGTATTTACACTCATTTTTTTTACAAGTATGCAATTTCTAGGAGATTTCTATGCATTTATGTTAAGTAATTGTAATACCTCCAGATAGCTACCACCGAGATCAGTATACTCCCACTGACAATGCCTTAATCTGCTTTCTTTTTCAGAAGAATTAAACCTTTTTTGTTCAGGATTTATACAGTCTCAGCATCTCCTTCCTGCACTGTGATGCTGACTCAGAGATGAAACAGTCTTCTAATTTTTAAAGTCTATACAGTTCTAGGCTGTGTTCACTAATGTCTGAGACATTCAGCTCCCATTCAGACTGAGAAAATGCTTCCTTCTGTCTGCAGCTGATCGATTACATCATCTCTGCTTTAAATCACTGATAGGACCTCAATGAGTATTTTTTATGATAAAATGAAAGTTTATTAGGTATATATTGGGCATGTCAGTTATAGAGTAGTCCACACCTTATGAGCCCTAGAATTCGGAAGATTAACAATGAGATTTGATTTATACTCATGGTAATTTTTGTATGAAAGTTTTCATTATGGATTACACTGAACTGGAAAAGATGTATATACAGTATCTGTAGTATTATTATTTTTTTGGAGAGCTCTATCTTTAGAGTTGTATAAACTGTTTTTGTTCATTTATGACTGTTTGTTTTCTTTTTGTTTCTTGTTAAATACAATGATAAATACTGTGCCATTGGGCATAATATATATTTTTTATCATTTATAACATACTATTTAAGAGCTGTGCTTACTAATAATAAAACATGTTCAGTGGTTTTGTTCACCTGAAGAATCTGTCAGTTTCCCAGTGTAAGAAAGAACAAATTATTTTGGCATGGCAGTACAAAAGCATTTTTATACTAAATTGTTATTTCCAGCTTCTTAGCCATACAACATTTTAGCTGTCAACTTTAATTTAATTTTCTGCTATGTCATTTAATTTCTTTTTCTGCTATGTACAGAACATCCATATTCAAACTACCATTCTAAACTAAGTCAAACATATGCACCCGACATCTTACAAATAAATACCGCATGCTGCAATTACTTAAATATATATTTTCATAAAATTTGTACAATAATGCAGAAAAGCTTCTTTTTTTTTGTATACAAAGTCTTTATTTTGGTTTCAAATGAACATTGCATTGGAAAGATGTTATTTCAGTACATTTTGGTTCAATAAAAATAATTTTCTGCATGTTTTATTTACAGACTTTCCTGAATGTAGTGTATCTATAGAATATAAAACAATAATGTCAGGACAGGTCACTATATTTCAAATGTACATCCATAAGAATTTCCCACTCAGCCTCACAAAATAGATCCTTGGTGGGATAAGATTAGACAAGTTGAAATTTCAAAAAAATTATAGGCATTAGATCAGAAATGGGAAACTGCTCAAAGTATCTCTGTCCCTTTATAAAAATACAAAAAATAAAAACAAAACAAACTAAAGCTGCTAACATGTTTAAAGTGTTTGCACAGAGTATCTGCCCATACCTACATCCGTTTTCAGTCCCCTCTCTCCTCCCAGGCCATTTACTGTCTTGACTAGGCAAATTTTCTGCAACAGGCAACAGTTTCTGGTAGACACAAACTTCCCTGCTCTTACTAGCACTCAATACTGTACCTTTCTACTGGTCCAGCGTTAAGATGGTTTTTCTCACTGGCCAGTAGAAATGGCTGGAAAGAAGAGGGCAACCACACTACTGGGTAGTGCTGGAGCTTTGACCAATCAAACCCTAAAGTACTATGGGGCTCTCTAGACTTTATATTCTCCATCCTAAAGCAGAAATCCCGGCGTATAATTAAAACATGATATGCAAAGTTGACCAGTGTCGACACCTTGAATGATGTGTGCAACTGACTTATGTTTGACCCTAATGAGGAAAGTACATTCATTCAGGTGTCCAAAACTGATTCTCATTTTCAACTTTCTGTTATGGTGACCACTTACAGTATCTACAATCCTTTTCAGTTGTCTACTGATCACAAATCTACTTCACAGCAGGCAGCTCTAGCTTCATTATGTCTGCATTACATATGGTTGTTTCCTCCAACAGGTGAGAGTTCTACATAATTTACCCATCTACTCACTGCTTACCACAATCTTCCAGTGCATATACTCCCGGTAAGATGAGCTATGACCACTTTGCTGTCACCACCCAGAATTCCACCTCAAAAACCCCCATGGACTATTTCATATAGTGGCTTATTCACATCACTCATGGCAGTTGTGTTTTTCAGCTGCTGCTGTCTTAACAGGATGAGATGTGGAACAGTCAGGAGAACCCTAATAATGTTTACAGTGATGTAGTGAACAAAGAAAACATCACTGGATATATATTCAAATACAAATGTGATAAACAGTTACTCATGACTCTTTTATAAAAACAGAGGCAAAAAAAAAACACACAATAAGTGAAGAACACAGACAGATCATTTCCACACGTGCCCGAGGTTCAGCTGTAAAGATATTTCTAAAACAATAGCCAATGTTGCAACATGCCATTTGCTTTCATTACAGTCTGATAACTGTGCCTGATTTGTATATACCTATAAGCATTTGATTTTAAATATCTGGCTGTTGCTGTGTAATACCAGTAAGCAGCCAGCTAACTCTGAGCCTCCTGTGCTGCTGGACCCTACAGCAGATGAACAGTGTTATAGGGTTGAGCTAAAAATATCACTCAGCCAAGAGATGGAATGAAGCTGCAGCTGTAGTAAATAGCTGTATAGCAGTAGACAGCCAAATCTGTAGTTAAATAACCTATCAAACAAAGGCAATGGATCTGGTTAAAATACTCCATACAGATTTCCTTTACATTCCTCTCTATGGTTGAGGTTCTGTTTGACCATTACCATGGTTACGAGATTGGTAGTTCGTAGAATTAATGCTCAGAATCCCCCAAGAACATTTTTTTTTTTTAAACTATAATGTACTGCATGACCTTTGATCTACAGTCAGCAGAAGGGGCGACCCATGCATTGTGAGCTGCCTTGCAAGGAGGAGAGAAGAGACATATGGTGTCTCTATGAGAAGAAACAGAACATTCACCCACTGCCTGACCCGCCACTAAGATGGGGTAAGTGCCGGGGCAGTCAGCGGGCGGGGGGTGCTGGATGGATGGTTTCTGATAGCCGCGAGTGGAAGGACATTAGGGTCCCCCTGGATCAGTCCATACCACTGACCAGGTGGGGGGGATGGGGTGGCTGAGTGCATCTGTGCCACTGGCCGCGGGGGGTTGGGGATGTCGCTGGATGAGTCCGCTTTGAATAAGCCAGGCTCCTTACTGTGGGAAGGATAGTGGGGCACCGAGCAGCCATATTGTCAGTGTATGGAACCTGCTGTGAAAAGATAGGGAAAAGTGAAAAACTGCATAGTAGATTGATGATCTTTGGGCAAACAACCCCTTGTTGTTGTTTTTTTTTTATAGGAGGCTTTTTGTTTGTACTTTCATTTTGTGGTTGATGTGAGGTCAGCTGTCACCTTTAGTTGCTGTAGAGTTAATAGCAAACTTTTTTGCTGTTGTTGCTGTAAGACTTCCCTTCAAAAAGGTGAGCTTATGTTCAGGGTAGTATTTTGAGTTTTTATTTATTTTAAAGTGAAGCTCCAGCCCCTCCCTCCAAAATTATAAAGTCAGCAGCTACAAATAATGTAGCTGCTGACTTTTAATATTAGGACACTTACTTGTCCCGGGATCCCGTGATGTCGACACCCCAGCAGATTTTCTGATCGGCTCTCAGGTGCTGCCACCGCCATTCGTGGTGAGGGAGACCGGCAGTGAAGAATCACAGCTGGTTCCCTACTGTGTTTTCTAACTGGCCCAGTGGCGGAGGGAGGGGGGCCAAAATTTCGGGGGACCTCACCGCAGCCAGGTTTCCCGGAAGTGGGAACAGGTACCTGTCAGGTACCCCCCCCCCCCCGAAAGGCACCAGAGGGGGGGGAGGAAGCAAATAAGCGGAGCTTCCAGTTTTGAATGGAACTCCGTTTTAAAGGTTTATTGATTTTTATTTTATAATGAAAGAGACTTTTTAGGTTTCAGGTGCTCTGCTCAAAGTGCAGCATTCACTTGTTACTGGCTTACTTTAGCTCACCACACACAGCTACATAGTTTGAATGGAAAATAAAACTAAGTGCAAGTGCACCCAAACCACCTCAAATTATATCACATTCACAGCAACCCCCCTCCCCCCTCTCTTTTCTGTAATAATAATAAAAAAAATAGGCATACATTGCTTAGGCCTATTACTCCTTATGAAAACTGTTCTGCTAATAGTCAATAATTATACAGTGTCTTCTGAAGTGTCTTAACTTTTGTGGTAAAACATGCTCCTGTGCTCTTTGACTCTAAATTTGGGCCTGGCCTCCCTCATTAAAATTGTCTGCTCCTGGCTAATTTTACACTGCTGTATCATCTGGCGTCTCTTATTTTTGTGGTAAAACACCTGCCTGTATTCTTTGTCTCTAGTACATTTCAGTCTGTCATCCCTGAATAAAACTATTCTGTTACTGGACAATTTTTACATTTCTGTATCCTCTGCATTTTCCTAATTATTGTAGTGAATTCCCTGTCTGTACTCTGTCTCAAGTAAATTAGGGCCTAGCCTTGCTTATTAAAACTATTCTGCGTCTGGACAAGTTGGATACTGCTATTGTCAAGGCAACGAGTAAAAAGTTGTGATTCCTTCCACAAGAAAGACTCAGACAGGAGAAGCCTCTGTATAAGTGTCCTGCAATGGATTCTGGGAAAGATATAGACTAGGAAGGGAATACCACAGGTCCTGGAAAAAAACATAAGCATCATAAGCATCATATCGGAAAGTCAGTAAAATCCAGCAGATCTGGATGGACAACATTAGGGGGGGAAAGGTGTTAAGGAACATTTCAGTAGGTAATTCATGGGACTTTCGTGAGACCCTACAGAAGATGTTTATGGATGTAGTGGAGATAAACCAACCTTCAGAATTTTTCAGCATACATCCCAGGAGTCCACAATGTTCAAGCGAACTACTTGTCAAGATCACAATTACACCCAGAGATGTTTGGGAACATAGTCCATTTGGGATCACCATGTCAACCTGCTGGGCAGCAGCCTCCTGAGTAAGGATGAGCCAAATGCAAGTTATTGTCATAAAAAGTGTTTGGGAACCCGAGTCCTGCCTCAGGGGACATGTATCAATGCAAAAAAAGTTTTAAAAACAGCTATTTTTTTGGGAGCAGTGATTTTAATAATGCTCAAAGTGAAACAATAAAAATGAAATATTCCTTTAAATATCGTGCCTGGGGGTGTCTATAGTGTGCCTGTAAAGTGGCGCATTTTTCCTGTGTTAAGAACAGTACCACAGCAAAATTACATTTCTAAAGGAAAAAAAGTCATTCAAAACTGATCGCAGCTGTAATGAATTGCCGGGTCTTGGCAATAGAGGTAAAACTCATTGAAAAAAATGGCATGGGTTCTCCCACCCAGTCCATTACCAGGCCCTTTGGGTCTGGTGTGAATAATAAGGGGAACCCCCTTAATATTCTATGATGTCAAAGGTGGAGTCGCCCGTACATCACCGAGTGGCCCCGCCATCAGCTATATAACAGCTGTCATCGAGGAGAAGCGTCACTCGGCGGTAGCCTCTAATGGAGGCGGAGCTTTTTCTTTTTCGGTTCGTCAGGCGGCGTGAGATGGATCTACATCATTTTTATTTTTTATTTTCATATTCCAATAAGCCTCCCGCCTGCAGTTCCCCACAACCAGACCTGAAGGGCCTGGTATGGATTTTGGGGGGACCCCCACCGAATTTAAAAAAAAAATGGTTTAGGGTTCCCCTCAGACCCGACAATTCATTACAGCTGCAATCAGTTTTAAATGACTTTTTTTTCTTTAGAAATGTAATTTTGCTGTGATACTGTTCTAAACACAGGAAAACTGTGCCACTTTTCAGGCATACTGTAGACACCCCCCAGGCACGATATTTAAAGGAATATTTCATTTTTATTGTTTCACTTTAAGCATTATTAAATTCACTGCTCCCGAAAAAACGTCAGTTTAAAAAAAATTTTTTTGCATTGATACAACTCTCCTGGGGCAGGACCCAGTTCCCTAGACACTTTTTATGACAATAACTTGCATATAAGCCTTTAAAATTAGCACTTTTGGTTTTTCATGTTAGTGTCCCATAGACTTTAACGGGGTTCCGCTTTTGCATTTGCCGCGAACACCACATAATGTTCGTTGTTCGCCAACTGTCTGAACAACCAAAGTTCAGCCTGAACTTATACTCGGGCCAAACCGTTCGCCCATCCCTACTCCTGAGTTTCCCCAAAAATGATCTGCAAAGTGGCCCTATAGTGCATTATCAACACATATTACTGTGCTGAACCTAGGGATGGGAAGACCTGGAAAAATTTAGAAAAAAATTGGTTTTTTTTCCAATGGTCTTTTAAACCTATTTTTTTGAAAAAAAAAAAGAAGTGTGGAATATGTTCTCTTACAATGACAAATAATATATCTATGGCATGATATTCAAACTATATAACAAAGACCCTAATTAAAGATTTCTAAGACTTTATGTAAAGTCTTAAACTATTGCATGTTCTCTCAGCTGAAACAAGTAAATCCTGGAATACAATTCAAGTAACACAGTACTTCTCAATGCAGTTCTCAAACACAAGAAATATGCATATCTGCCACTAGGGGGCACTTTAGGGGAAAGGCTCCAGTTTAGTTTGCTTGTGGGCTCCATCTTGTATCAGTTGGGTGATTGCTGGGATACAGTAGATGATAGTTTCTGTCCTCTCAGGCCTTAATTGACAGGTAAGAGGGTAAATTTGTCTGACAAATCAGTGTGTCTTTATTACTTTAAAATGATTCCTATTAATGTTCTACACCAGCACAGCATAATGTCTACCTATAGTTTGGTCAGTAAATTGGTCTTTTCCTTCTCGGTAAAATGGTGAGACCAACATCTATAGTTTGGGAACATTTCCACAGTGCAACTTTGGCTGAGAGCAAAGCTGCAATTTGCAAATATTGTAAAATGAAATATTCTTTACCAAATGCTACAGTGATGACAAAACACATCCTTACATGCCAGATGTGCCCTAAAGACATTAAAAACATGTTATGAAATGAGATGATGAGGACCATAATGAAAGTGCAAGAAGCTCCAGTGTTCTCATTCCAGAAGCAATCTTTCTGCTGCTTCTGGATCATCAAAAAGTGTTTCTTCCCCAGCAGCATCTTCAAGTAAAGAAGTGTTACAAACCACTGCCTCACAAAAATACACAATACCCTAATTTATAGATAAAATAACACCTGAAAAT
Source organism: Lithobates clamitans (assembly GCA_037952925.1). Taxonomy (NCBI): domain Eukaryota; kingdom Metazoa; phylum Chordata; class Amphibia; order Anura; family Ranidae; genus Lithobates; species Lithobates clamitans. Next base: position 2,574,390 of record JBBGZY010000756.1, read on the forward strand.
CAAGAGAACATTGATCAAGCTCTTACAAGCACCATAAATGCTTCTGGATCAGCATTGTCAATAACTGAAAATGCATATTGGCAGGAAGATTTTACATTATTATGAGGGAAAGGGGGTGGTTACCTGTTCTCATGAATAGCTTTAATGTTCTTAACATATACAGTCCTTGTTATTCTATTTGTAATAAAATACAATTTTAAAAAGCAAGTTTAGTTTATTTACTGAATAACTGTACTTTTGTTTCAAGCATAATATCTTTATACACACTGCACTATACCTTCCCAGTGTAACAAAATGACTTTCAATTTGTAAAACTACTCTACACTTTAAAAAAAAATCTATTTTTCCAAAATTTAAATTTTGTCTGAAAAAAAAATTTTCTAGAAAATTTCTGGAAATTTTCCATCTCTAGTTGAACCCACTTCCTTAACCATAGTTAATTTTGGTCATGAAATTCTTTTGAAAGCTTACATTGGCATTTAAAATTATTAAGCATTCCCATCCCTGAATATTGATTTAGTTATTCCCTATTTGTCTGCTGATATGGAGCTGTCAGTATATCAGAAAATTATATTCAAATACAATTTCCATTCCTGACAGGCTCCATATCAGCAGATAGCCCGCCCATTTTTGTGGCTTCCTATGGAATGCTGTGGGTTTGGTAGAGTCAAAATTTGTTGGCATATGGTCTTGTGGGGGGGTTAAAGGATTGCAGAGTCTGTCCATTTATGTGCTAACATGGAGCTTCCCAGGAAAGGAAAGTTATGATAAGTGTTTGAACACACAGAATGCAGGTAGAAATGGCCACTGAACCTCCTCAAACTTCAGCTCAGAGTTCCCTGTACTGACAAATCCCACACTAACAAAAATACCCTGTTTTATGGTCTAGCATCAACTGAAAATACCATCGTGCTCCACAAATACCATCAAAATATACAACATCAACAAATATAAAGCTATGGAGCTTTTCTCTTTTACATGACCTATTTATTGATACAAAAATCAAAACCAAGGTATAAATGAACAGGTCTTCTAAAAGAAAAAAGTCTGAAGGGATTATATTTGTTGTAGTGTTTTCAGTCTTTGGTAGTTCATAAAACAGGATTTTTTTTGTCAGTGTAAGTATTTGAATACTATTTTCTGATTCTGATTTCCAAGACTGATGGCAAACAGGTAAGTATCAGTATATTTTTAGATACTTACCACCAGTTACAAGGATACAAGAATTGCAGTGGTTGCATGAGTGAATGGGCCTTGAAAAAATAGGAGGTTTGCTCCAACACCCTCTTTTTACACCAGTTGCTACTGCTGTAGCTGGTCAACCTTCACATTATACACCTTCCTGCTCATCCCTGTGGTTCCTCAACTTTCCTGCAGCTGTCATTTAGCACCAAAATAGTTCTATATGTATCACTGTTAGTGAATGACAGTGGAAGAAAAGTGAAGAAGTCATGACAACAGACCCAAAAAATAAGTTGGGGTGTTTAATGTTACTATGAATGGCATCACAAGGTCAGAGAAGGGGACTATCAACACTTGTGTAAAGACACTTCCCATCTTCCATTGATGAAACACCTGCAGGTAAAGTAAGTGCTAGATACACAGAAAATTCCAAATAACATCGGCAAACATGGAGTTCTCTAAAATGTGTAAAGTATTAAATCTTACGTTGCATTTATATGCACAAAGTTTCACAAGTACTAAAATGTGAAAGCCATATATTTCAGGCTGCTCCAGATATATTATTGTACACATTCCAAGTTCTTATATTCATTGGGTTATCTATGATGGCACTAATACATCAGGACCAGAACAGGACATTGTTATGAATTACCTTTTTCTGCTAAAATCTAATTTAGCAGTTTCCACATTTTTTGGAAGATTATTAAATCATTAGGTTACAGAAAAACTTTTTGGAGCAGAACATGTCTCTTTTTTAACTACTGAAGAATCAAAGATTTTTCCAACATCTTTTGTGTCCCCATGAATATATAACATATATTGATTTTTTAATATAAAAGAATAATAGAAAGGGAGGACCCCTACTATGTCAACATCCAATGAGTATATGTAAGGATTGAGAGGATTTAAAAACTCTCTCAAAAATATTTTTTTAATACAAATACAGCCTCAATGTATGCCCACAAAATTTGCCTTTTTTTTAGAGCGTTTTTAAACTCTCTTAATCCTTACATATAAAAGAATAATACAAATTTGTCAGTTTCCAATTTTTTTGGAAGATTATTAAATCATCAGGTTACAAAAAAAACTTTTTGGAGCAGAACAGGTCTCTTTGTTTACTTACAGAAGAAACACAAAGATTTTTCCAACATCTTTTGTGTCCCCCATGAATACCGTATATAACATATATTGATTTTTTAATATAAAAGAATAATACAAATTATGTCAAATTGTATTGTGTTTAAATATCTTTTGCTTAAAAATTGACAAATAAATGATACAAACGTTTCATCAAAGTATGATGCATTAATATAAAGCATAAAAATACATTGGACTTTATTTATAAACAGCAAATTAATTGGAAATTGAGTTGCTGCCCATAGCAACCAGGTTATAGCTACTGTACCAGGTTAAAATAATCTTAGTTTCCTTTTCTCCAAACACATCCAGATTTAGCAAGGGTAACACAGGACTTCTGAATGGATCTGTAGCTTTTTGTCATATGATTATGATCTGTGCTCTTAGTACACAAGTATAATTGTGCTACTCTAGCTTTCTGCATGGTAAAATCTAGCTGCGGGCTGGAGTAGGTTTTACCTAATCAACTGAATGGTAGTATAGACAGCAGAAGTAAATATGGAGAGTGGAGGTGGCCATGGGGGTGATAAGTTTATGGTGGCAAGGGGGGGCCTCTGATATAACCATAGTGCATTAACCACATGCCTGGGTGAAACACAATTCTACCTCGGTAGGGAGGCTCTGATTTCTCCATGCAGTCCATTAATACAGTTCATACCATCATTTCAACTGGGATATGCATTTAAAGCAAACACCTAATTGGTATGGGCAAGCCACCTAATTTCAACATATTTACATTAATTAAATCCACTATGGCAATATGACAATCACCCATAGCGGTACATAGACATACATTCTTCACTCCATAAATTATGTTTGCCGAGGTATACATTTATTTCCTGCTGGAGTGGTTTCTAACAATGAGCTCATCAGGTTCCATACTAGTGGTTATAGGAAAATAAAATACTGTACCAATAATAACAGTTACTGTAAAGGATTATGAAACTATGTAATCTTTCCACCAATCAGGGCCTTAGTATAAGGCTGAATAGTGAAATAAGCAACTTTGTAAATAGCATATCTCTCTTACTCCATTATGCATGTGTAGGTCTTTAAAATGTATACTGTACCCACTGACAAATGTTTATATTTTTTTTTCTGTTTGCCATAGAGGTATGTCTACTGTTATACATGGCTGCTCAAAAAATGTCAGCCTAGACCAGGGATCCTCAAACTACGGCCCTCCAGCTGTTGCGGAACTACACATCCCATGAGGCATTGTAAAATCTGATATTCACAGACATGGCTAGGCATGATGGGAATTGTAGTTCTTGAACAACTGGAGGGCCGTAGTTTGAAGACCCTTGGCCTAGCATTCCATGTGTTTCCAGATCCACTATGGGAGAAAACATTGTTTGTTTACATGTAGATTCACTGGGCTTGTTTTTTCTGTTGGGCTTCCATGATACAGTAAGAGCTCCACAAGCATAAGGGAACAAGCTAATAAATGCCATATACACAGTTCACAGTTTAGTAATTCTGCATTTCAATATCAAATCTATAAGAAAGCTAGATTTGGGAAATTTAAGGATCTCTGTATTACAGTTATTTCGCTAGCTGTAAATGTCAGTTATTTTTATGGATGGCAATATGTGTCATCTAGTCAATGTACATAATTCTATAGTGCAGTCCATAAATATTAACTTCTACTAATGGTAGTATTATTATATATTTAAATGCTGGTAAATACTGGCCAGTTACAATGAAGTTACTGCTTGCACACATGAGTTTTGATTGAAAATTTTCATGCACTGTTGCGGGATTACAGGTATCCACCATGACAGGTTTAGATGTGTGGAACAAAATGTTAGCCTGCAAGTAAAATCCAGAGCAACCACCTACTTGACACTTTTTGATTGGCTTTAGCACAAGATTTATGCTGTATCAAAAAATGTAGGTAGTACAAATGTAACAATTGACAAACAATGCAGAGTCAAGCTGATTAGTTTAGACATGCCCTTCCTGGTCCTCATAAGTGTCCATAATTGAAAACATTCATTTTTACACCTGAAACTCTTGCTGTATTAGCAATTCTTCAGAGAGAGCAGGCACTGAAGTTCCACTGAGACCTGAATGCACAGGTGAGGTGGAAGGAGTGTGGACTGTGAGCATAGATAAGGAAGGAGAAAAGTTTGGGGGCATGACTGAAGACTGACATGCCAGGCTGGAGAAAAAAGGAGAACGGGGATATTTTACAAAGGTTTGTCCTGACATAATAGTTGGCATTCGAGGTGGTACAGCTCTTATTCCTGGCTGTGCAACAGATGTGATAAGAGGGGGTGGGAAAATAAAAGGCTTCTTTTGCTTTTGTACATTCCTGTTCATATTTTCATCTTTTAGTCTGCCAATGTCACCAAAAACAGAGGAAAGAGTCTGAAACCTGGGCTCCCAACTAAGCAGGTAATCCCAGTTATAGCTTCCTCTCAAGTCCTCATCAGAAGCTACTAAAGATGCCAGAGAACCGTATCTAGAATCATAGGACATGGGGACATAGATATAGTCTTGATTGATATCTTGCAAAGTGTTTTTGTCCTTTGGATTTGTGTCATTGCTGTGGTGGGTGGGTGGCAGTTCTGTTTTGCAGGTATAATGTACTTGACCCTCTCCATTTCCATTGTCCTCCTTAACTATCTCAACACTTTCATTCCTTTCTGACCCGATCACCACATCTGTTTCATCTGACTCACATGAAAGCAGATCAGACTCTCTTGGAATTCCAGAGTCTGGAACTCGTGAACCACTTTCACTCAGAACAGAGCCAGATTCTTTTCTAATAGGGTATTCATTGATCATCTTTATTTCTTCATCTTCAGCAGTTTCCCCTTCTGTGGAGCCATGGCCACTTGAGTCTGAATTCCTGCATTTGTTCCCAGTGTCTTTCTTTTCTCTGATGCCAACTAATCCTAACCACTCAGATGTGTCTGGAGTTATGCCGTTCTTAACATTTTCAAACTTTGGACATTCATCAGGCATGCAGTCTTTAACATTTGACTTGGGAAGTGCAGGGATGGCAGCTTCTTTTATCCCACAAGCATTTACTACATCTTTGTGCTTGTATCTAAGAATAATTCCAATAAGGCTTATTGCCAGTAGCAAGAAAACCACAAATGAAATGCTAAAACTAATGGAAAGTATGTTTGTTGACATACCAAAGTAGCCCTCTAGAGCTGTTGAAATGTTAACTCGAACAGTACAAGTTGATGACTTTGAGTCTAGCTTTGGGCTTTGAGCTTTTACTACTAACTCCAAAATGTCATCATTTTTCTTAGCATTACTTCTTATTTTATGAACACTTCTGGTTAGAGATATAGCTCCGCTCGTAACATTAACAGAAAAAAATTGTGAAGGTTTTTCAAGTGAATATTGGACAACACCATCATCTCCTTCATCCTTGTCTGAAGCTCCCACTTTACCAACAATTTCTCCAGGTTTATTTTCTATAGGCAAATCAAATAAATACCGATCCTCATGAAACACAGGTGGAAACTCATCCTGTCCATTAACGTCCACATATAGTAAAATACAAGCTGTAGATTCACTTTTATCTTTCACCTGAACAATAAGGCAGTATCTCTTCTGTGACTCGAAGTCAACTTTATACTTGGTATAAATATCTCCAGTTAATGAGTCTATGAAAAATGTATCTTGGCCTTTGGGTTCATTTGGGCAGGTTGAAGGAATAGAGTAACTCAAGACACCAAATGGCCCAGAATCCAGATCAATGGCATTGGCTCTACATACTGGTGTAAAAGGGGGCATGTTTTCATACAGACTGCAGCTTAAACTATTGAAAAGGAATTTTGGTATGAAGTCATTATCATCAAGCACATTTATATAGAGTTTTGAAAAGGCATCATGCTTTCCATTTCCCCAACCATCAGTAGCCTTTATTATTAAAGTATAGATAATTGCAGCTTCGTAATCCAGATGGTATACTAAAGCGACAGTACCATTTCCTGGATCTATTGTGAAAAATCCGTCATCATTCCCAGACACTATGCTGTAAATTATTTCTGCATTCTCTCCACTGTCAATATCATTGGCTGAAACAGAAATCACTTCACGTTTTATGGGATGATGTTCTTGGATGCTAACATGATATTCATTACTCTGCAGTAGAGGAGGATTGTCATTTGAATCAATAATAGATATCAGGACAGTGGTGCTGGAACTTAAGGAAGGTAATCCTCGATCTGAGGCAATTAAGAGTAGCTTATGGTTTCTGTTGATTTCATAGTCCAAAATCCCATTTATAGCTAGTTTTCCAGTAACAACAAAAGGGGGCTGGGAAAGAATTCCAACAGTTTCCACAACAAACATGTTTTGCAAATTTCCACCGGCAATAGAAAAGTCAATGTATCCATTTTCACGGGTCCAGTCCAAATCTGTCGCTGTGAAAGTGAGAATGGTTTCCCCAATGGATGTATTTTCTCTGACACAGATCTGGTAAACATCCTCTGAAAATATTGGTGCATGATTATTTGTATCGTGTACCTGGAGCTCAATAATCACAGTTGAGGTTAAAACTGGGAAACCATTGTCCTGAGCTTCTACCAAAATTGGAATCACTGTATTCTTGTCCTTGATTTCCACTGGGGTATCTGTATGAATTGAACCTGAAAAGAAAATTGAAAAAAAAATGAAAAAGTAGGTCAATAATTGTTATAAAATATAACATATTGTGGCTTACCGATTCTGCAGTACAGTAAGCTACAACAGGAAATGGACAAAGCACAGTTTAAAGATCTGGATCAGGGTTTTTAAAAGTCTTCTCATCTAAAAATGAGGAGTGACCTGACCATGACAATTTGGGGTTTGATCTGAAGCATTTAGATGCAATTGACTACATTTGTAAATTAAAAATAAAAAATTAATCTAAAACATATGTTTAAAACTGCAATATGATGCAATTTGCAGACCAGTTAGGGCATCTTTTTAGATCTCAACAGCTGGTAAGCCCAGGTATGACGGTCAGGCTAATGATTTGCCATTGCCACATGTCTGCCAGAGGCCTGCAACATGCAGTAAAGATTGCAGTTTTTGGGTTCTGCTTTACATTGTAGGGGGAAATAATTTAGTGAAATTGAAGTATCTGTGACATTGTGTTCTTGCTGCTTTACAAGCTTGCAAGGCAGCGTGGGGGCGTTTATATAGTAGAGAAAAAGATAATTAGAGAAAGATGTCGTAGAACATGGTGAGGTTATGTTAGACATATGGCTGCTGCATATGTTATAATAAATGTAGATAAATGGTTAGCAGAGATTAAAATAAGAAGATTCAGAAGATATTACATTGGTAAATCAGTGACTCAGAGCTTTATGAATGGGAAGTTTTATGAATGAGCTATATGCGGATGAGTATGTTATTTTACATTAGGTTTAATCAATGAAGGGATTTGTTGAAAAAACAAAGCCATTAACTTTTAAAGAGCTGATGGGAGCAAGAAACCTTTGTCTGCTGCACAAAAGTTTCTTTCCAAGGCCTCCACATGGACCTCCTCTTCGCCTTTTTCCATAGCTAAGCAAAATAACGCATATCTAGGATTAAAAATCGGTAAGGAACAATCCTCTCTATATCATTTAAATTACCATACGATGATTGCTAAAATAATAGGAGAGATGGAGGCATGGATGCACCTAACTCTGTCACTATTCAGGAGATGCCACTTATTCCAAATGGATTGCTTTGTCCCTCTTTTATATTCATCACAGACTATACCTTTCCTTATTCAGCAAAACGATATGCATAGGATACACAAAGTTATGCTATCTTTGGTGTGGCTCAATAATAAACATTGTATAGCTTTATCTAAACGTTATCTCCCGAAGAGTGAAGGCAGGACGAACCTTCTAAATATCAGAGAGTATAATCTCGCTTGTCTCCATCGTAATGGCCTGGATTAGATACTGCAAGCCTCATGTTAAAAAAATTAGGTCGCCACCTAATTGTTACAAAGCTGTCAACCTGAGTGAACAGGTTGGGCAGGATACAATGGTGGTGTGAACAATGCATGGCCGATAGCTTTACATGATGGGAAGCGCATGGATTTCTTTAGATGAAAGTAGTTTCCACAAGCCAGTGAAAAAAATTTCTGCAAGCCAGAAAAAGCTTTAACTTACCAATTTTTTCCCTTAATTTTGCCTTGCAGTGAACACTACACTAAGGTTTCACCTAATGCGAAACAGTATCTTACATGACAAATCTAGCTAATGCTAAATTGTACACTATGCCCAATTATCAGGTGTGATTTCAGTGTTCAAGAATAAACCAATGAAGTGTGCAGAGTTAAGGGAGTTGTGAGCAGACAGGTGGAAAGGAACAGAGCTGGATAGTACAAAATAAGGTGAAAAATATGTTTTGTTAACAGCTGAGGTCAATGTCCTCTTCACCTGTTCACATCCATGGTTTTCATATTTTTATGAGGAGCTGCATGGAAAAAAATGGTTTGGAAGCTGTGGGAAAAGTATGATTTTTGTTAAGCAGGGTTGTAATTAATACCTCCAAAGTCTTGATGTTACAAGTATTTAAGAAGGTGACGATATCTTGACCTTCAAGTGGTACTGCAATAAAACCACTTATGCATAAACATGCCCACTGGCAAGCGCATATGTTTATGTACTGTGCAGACAATCTTGATCTGAATGGAACATTAATGACTGACTATAAATTCATATCTAGATTTAGTAGTGGATACTCCAATGGCCTATATGACATAGTGTACATTTATCCTCCAAATATTTGCTGAGTGAATATTTGTGTCAGTTCATAAACTTTATTTAGTCTTACCAAAGATAGGTTCTTCGCACAAATGTGGCCTGGGTTCATTTATAATGTCAGAACTGGTATTCCCTGTACAACAGTGTCAATGTGTGATTGAAATCATGCATGGATTGTGCAAGTAGCACAATTTTATAGTTTGCATAGAGGAACCAACTATTTTTCCAAGTAGCAGTGTTTTTTTGTATATTTACAGCAATCGATCAGAACTTATTTATTATCTTATGCTTGATAGGGGGGAGTGATCTGGGAAAAAATGCACACTTAAAAGGCTTTGAGTCCTGAGGTTGAGAAAAACTGCACACACTATCACATTTTGACTCAAAGAGTGGTCTTAATAAAAATCTGCTGCAATATTTCCTACATTTAGAAAACTTGGTACTCATTACTCATTAAAAGACTAAGAAGCTTTTTAACGTTTATGCTGATGAGGCAAAGCGTCCAGTTTCCACCTCAACACAGTCATAAAAATAAGTGTGTAGATCTGCTATTTAGAGAATAAAACAGTGGAAGACTCTGTGTGATCTGAATGTGTTAGATTCCCTTCACACTGAAAAATATTTGTGTGGGTACACCTTGCTATGAGTACTATTTGCCAACAAGTAGGAAGACAGTTAGTGTTTGTAAAGAAAATGATGACTCTAAAATATTAAATTGAGTTTATTTTGTAAACTAGTTTTAGTTTATTTTAATCTTATGCAGGGTGGATTGGTGGGTGATCACAGGCACCACATCCCTTATGAAAGCAAAAATACCCAATTATTGTTGTAATTAGACTTTTTTTGTGTTTGGCACCAATAAAATCCCACCAAAACAAAGAATGCATATCTTTATTTTAATCTTGTTTAAATACCAAAAATACATTTGTCAGATTACCCAACAGTGCAAAATATTATTTCCTCTTCTCTTGGTAATAAATTAGGGTTTTTTAATGAAACCTTACATCACTTGGTGAAAAATATGCAGTTATTTGACCAAAACATATGCAGTATGAACAAAATGTCAATTAGTTTACATACCAGTGGTTGGATTAATTACAAATCCCTTATGTGGAGAAAAAATTCTGTAAGAAACAGGCCCATACATCTCAGAGTCCCTGTCTGTAGCAGTTACAGATATGATAAACGTATTGGACTCGGTCAATTCAGGTACAGTTACCTTCAGGGGAAAAAAAATAAAAGGAGAAAAGTAAAAAAAAAGTATAAATTGTCACAAATGAGAATTTTGTCTGAAATTTGGAAATGAAAGTACATTTGACACCAAAAACAATATACAGAGTTTCACTAGTATTTTCATTGCTGATCTATGCAAGGTATTAAAAGATTTCTGAACAGTTCCAGAATTCAGATGCCCTTTCTGATTTATTAAAGCCCTCAATTGGAGATGTGGATTTACATAGCATCATATCCTGGGCAATCTCATGATGCAGCAGGACAGGGTGTAATTTAACACTAATAGAAGCAAGGCTTCACACAATATCACTGTCTGTGTTGGCTTGTGGTGGAGCAGCAGCTGCCATGCTATTGTAAATATACCCAGTGTTCCGCATACTTTCATAGGTTTGATTGACTTTGTACTTATTTGTATAATTTTTTCATCTTTTGCCTTAAGAGTCCATCAATATATATGATATCTGATATATGCGTACATGGGCTAAAACTGAACTCTTTGTTAATGTTTTATCAAAGGGGCTTTACATCCAACTGTACTGAATGTACCAGAAATGAAAATATCATTATTTTCTTCATTCGTTCTATCTCATGTGGTGGCTAAAAACTTCACCTTTCAAAGAGTTACTTACATCGGTCAGATGATACAAAAGAGTTAAAGTACAGTATTATTTTCTTATTTTCAACAGTGAAATAAATGTATATATACTATTATATTTTAAAGGAGCATATATCTATGTATTGGTTAGTCATTTGTTGTAATATGATTATTACAACATAATATCTATTCTCACTTATTCCTTTACTGAAACTATCTGCCACATTTAATTCAGCAAGTTTTAAGAGAAATCAACCCTTTTTTTATCTAATTGTATCACATTGCATTGATTTATTAAAGCAAAATAGGCTGTTCCCTTTGTGAATGAATTTTCACTTAGCTTAGTGAATGTTATGATTGGATGATCAAAGTAATCAGAGCTTTACCACATTAACTAAGCAAATAGAAAATTCAATTGAAAAGTGAAAACCCCCTTGCAAAGAGAACAGTCTATTTGTCTTTAGTAAATCAAGCCCACTGCCTCTACCTATAGTTTTAATTGCAAAATGGATCTTGCACAGTCATATTGGTTTGAGAAACAGTGTTCTTTTAATGCACATATAATTTAAACTGGTCAAATAAAAAAGTGTATCATGTACTTGCTTTGGATGAATCATGGACTTTGTCTGGGTACCAGGGAGAGAAAGAAAAAAATGTGGAATGACAAATAGCCTTTGTGGTTCTTTTATAACTTCATAAATTATAGTTTTAAGGCACTCCTTTCCTTTATAAGTTTAGGTGAGTGCAGCTGGTGTCTTAATTGTACACTATATATGCATATCAATGTGGTATGAATCACCCAGAAACCGAATACTGCTGGGCTTAAATTAATATGTTCATAAACAGCCACTTATTTTCCAGGTGTTTTAAATAAAGGAAACTTTTCCTACTCCCCCAATTATAAAAATGGCAAAAATAATTCCCAATGGCCTTCTTTCTTCTGTTCTAGACAGGCCCTAGTATTCATTAAGGAGAAAAACAAACACATTTAGGATTAAAGTAAATCTATTAAATATTCTATTCTATTCTGCCTGTAATTCTGGTCCAATGGCATCAGTAGTGTCAGAAACCATGAATCAGACCGAAACAGAAGTACAGTTAAATCACACTTGTTTAATAATAAAAGTAAATAGAACAAACATAGTCAAAACATAGCCAAAGTTCGGTAATCGGAACAGATAGTCAGACAAGTCAGAAAGTCAGGGAGCCAGAGATCAGCGTAGTGGATCAGCAAGCAGTATCTGGAGCCAGAAGGAATATCAGCCAAGCAAGTCTTTAACGAGAATACAAGAGATAATCTCTGTGATGTTGACCAAGGCGAATGCAGAGATCATCTGAGCTGGACGGCTTAAGTAGGCAGGACTGACGAGCAGGATATCATCAACAGGTGAGTCACTGTGGAGAGAGAGGGGCTGGCAATTAGCTGACAGCTGAGTGGCCAGCTAAATGGAGGGAAGGGCTGAGCCTAGCCCTGATGGTACCCCCTCTTCAATGGCCCCTCCCCCTCAGAGGACCACCAGGCTTGAGGGGAAAATATCTATGGACGTCCGAGGAAGAGACCCAAGAGCGTTCTTCCGAACTGTACCATTTCCAATGCAACAGGTACTGTATGCACTCACGGAACCTACGGGAGTCAACAATGGACTGTACTTCATACTCCTCATGGTTCTCAACCAGTACAGGGTGAGGACGTGGCACCGAGGTGGTAAAGCGGTTGCAGACCAAAGGTTTTAATAAGGAGACATGAAATTCTCTTGGCACCAATCACTGAGCAATTCCTTAGCTCAGGTGCGGACGCCTCTCCCCCTCCTTGGGCTCACGCACGTGGCGTTGGTGGCGTGTACATACATATCTCCCAGTCGGAGCTGGCTGTTCACATGGCTGGTCTCCGCCTGGGGCTCCTGCACACCAGCTTTCCCTCTACTTGGTGTTGCATGGCAGCAGCACCTGGGTAAGTGTCCTTAGGTCTAGGTTCACCTTGGTTGTCATGATCGCTTTATTGCACACCGTTTGGCTACACCCATTTATATTTTTTCCTCACCATCCACTAGCTTCATGCTTCCACGATTTTTAGATATTGTCAGTCACCTTTCAATATTGGATCAGCCCATCACACATATACTTTATATATTTTTATTACTCCTTTTTTGCAGACACACTGGGCGCATATTTATACACTACTTCTAATTCATCACTATATCATAGTATATTATATATATTTTATGTTTGTTCCCAGAGAGCTTGGTCTGATGATCTACACCCCTACGCTCATGCTATATGGAGACTATACCTACACCCAGGCACTCCAACACCACCTGTTGCTGCTAATGTATGTCACGCCGCCTCAGCTCCCGTGGGGTGGTCTATGCCTCTGACCCACCATGTGCTGCTCGCCTCATGCCGCACTCACTGCCAGGGTTAGTGAGTGTGCTTGGTTAATCTTTTTAAATACAATTTTTTCATTCCCCTCTATTCTGAGTGTGGTTGATTATATTTGTATACTTCACAGGAATCTGTCGCATCTGCTCCTGATGAGTGGAGACACATCCACGAAACGCGTCAAGCTATATTTGATGCTACAGAGATACTTATTAAGTCCTGATGATGTCATCCATATTATATACTATTTACTACATTTATACCATGCGATTATTTACACGAGTGCCGGGCATGCCGCTCTTAGCACTTGCAGGCCATATTGCTGTAGTACATGTTTTCAATTGATTATTATGTATTTATCCCGATTCATGTAGTTATTTATATATACCTTTGTGCTATCATGTTTACACCATGTGCCTATATGTATATATATATGAATTTATTTTGTACTCATTTTGTTATGAAATAAAATATTTATTACTCTCACCTCCACATTTCAACTGCTTCATTCAAAGTCCCATATTCCCCTTCATATAAGGTTTTAATAAGGAGACATGAAATACATTAGAGATACACATATTAGAAGGAAGGTTTAATGTGTAAGCCACTGGGTTAATCCTGCAAAGAATATAGAAAGGCCCAAAAAACTGAGGTGCAAACTTCAGAGAGGGAACACGAAGTCGGAGATGACAGCCAGACCTTGTCCCCAACCTGGTAGGAAGGTGCAGGCGTCTGCGGTCAGCATGGGGTCTGTACCTATCATTAGCATGTCGCAAAGCCTCCTGGACTTGTGCCCAAGTGGAACGAAGACCACGGAGATGCTCCTCTAATGCAGGAATACTCTGCGTAACAAATGAGTCAGGCAACATGGAAGGTTGGAAACCATAGTTCGCCATAAACGGGGACAATCGGGAAGCAGAATTCAAGGCACTATTTTGAGCAAACTCCACCCACGGTAAGAGGTCTGACTAGTTGTTATGATGGTCAGAAATATAGCAACGTAGGAATTGCTCCAAGGACTGATTGGCTTGTTCTGCGGCCCCATTAAACTGCGGGGGATACGCAGAGGAGAAAGCAAGCTGAATTCCCAACTGTGCACAAAAGGCTTGCCAGAACCGGAACACAAATTGACTAACCCTGTCCGAGGCAATCACCTTAGGTAGCCCATGTAAGCGAAAGATCTTCCAAGCAAAAATGGAAGCCAGTTTCTTAGAAGTAGGCAACTTCTTAAGTGGAATACAATTTGACATTTTCGAGAACTGGTCAACCACCATAAGGATAACTGTGTTGCCCTGGGAGTTGGGTGACTCCACAATGAAATCCATAGACAGGTGGGTCCAGGGCCTCTCTCCATTGGGTATGGGTTGTAGGAGACCCACTGGAAGATGTAGTGGAGTCTTACTCTGAGCTCACATGGAGCAGGCAGCTACGAAGTTGGTTACATCAGCATGTAGACTAGGCCACCAGAATTGTTGGGAAATGGCCCAAAAGAGTTTATTCTTCCCAGGGTGGCCAGCAGGCTTGGGAGAATGGTAAGTCTGGAGCACGGCAGTACGAAGACTCTCTGGGACAAAGCAGCAGTCACAAGGTTTCTCAGGAGGAGCATGGACCTGAGCAGTAAGAATTTTGTCACCCAATGGAGAAGTGAGACTGGTGCGAACCGTAGCCAGAATACAATCAGGAGGAATCATAGGAACCGACTCCATCTTGGAAGTGGAGGAAAATTGTCATGACAAAGCGTCAGCCCTTACATTCTTAATACCGGGTAAGAATGAAACAATGTAATTGAAACTTGACAAGAAAAGAGCCCAGAAAAGAGGTGTTTAGCCTCAGACAAGAATGTGGCATTCTTATAGTCAGTAAGAATGAGAACCCGCACAGTGATACCTTCGAGAAGATGTCTCCATTTTTTCAGGGCTAAAATGATCGCTAACAGCTCTCTGTCACCAATCTCGTAATTACACTCCGCAGGTGACAATTGCTTGGAAAAGTAGCCACAAGGATGCATATCGCTCTCAGAGGTAGGACATTGAGACAGAAGGGCGCCAACTCCAGTCTCAGAAGCATCAACCTCAAGGATAAAAGGTAACGTAGGATCAGGATGTGCCAACACAGGAGCCTTTGAGAGATTCTCAAAGGCCTTAATGGACTCCAGAGACCAACTCTGTGGGTTACCATCCTTTCTGGTCATATCAGTCAGGGGCTTGACCAAAGACAAAAAGTTACAAATAACCTTCCGATAATAGTTGGCAAGGCCAAGAAAACACTGCAAAGGACGTAAACCCATGGGTTGGGGCCACTGTAGGACTGCTGAAAGTTTCTCTGGGTCCATCGAAAAACCAGCAGTGGAAATTACATAACCCAGAAATGTAACTTGTTCACGATGGAATTCGCACGTCTCCAATTTACAATAGAGATTGTTCTCTCTTAGTTTCTGAAGCACACGACAGACATCTGTGTGGTGGCTTTCCAGGGACTTGGAAAATATGAGGATATCGTCGAGATAAACCACCACACATAACTGGAACAAATCTCGGAGGACATTGTTAATGAATTCCTGGAAAACTGCCAGGGTGCTACAAAGGCCAAAAGGCATTATGAGGTACTCATAATGGCCTGTTCTGGTATTAAACACAGTTTTCCACTCGTCGCCCTCCTTAATCCTCACGAGATTGTATGCCCCTCTCAAATCAAGCTTTGTGAAAACCGTTGCTCCCTTGAGGTGGTCAAATAACTCCGTAATCAACAGAATCGGATTGGTATTCTTAATTGTGAAATGATTGAGACCCCTATAATCAATATAAGGTCTCAGTTCACCACTCTTCTTTTTCACAAAGAAGAAACCAGCACCAGCAGGAGATGAGGATTTGCGGATGAAACCTCGAGAAAGTGCATCTGCAACATACTCCTCCATGGCCTTTTCCTCCAAGACCGACAAATGGTAAACCCAGCCATGAGTTGGTATGGCACCAGGTTGAAGGTCAACTGCGCAATCATACATCCCATGTGTAGGCAAACTACCAGCTTGACCTTTGTCAAAGACATTGCTAAAATCGCAGTATTCCTCTGGCACGGAGAAGAGTGAAGAGGTGCACAGGACCTTGGCTACCTTCTGGAAGCATGACTTACTGCATTGTGGCAACCAGGAGAGAACCTCAGCACGGAGCCAATCAAAAGAGGGGTTGTGCCTCTGCAACCAAGGATAACCAATAATCAGCGGAAACTTAGGTGAGGAAATAACTTGGAATTGGATTATCTCATGGTGAAGAGCCCCTACGGCCATGGACAACAGGACAGTCTCATGAGTCACATGGGCAGGCTGTAGAGGTCTCCCATTAAGAGGCTCAATGGCAAGTGGAGTGTCACTCAGCTGCAGTGGAATCGAGTGCTTCGATACAAAGGTAGCATCAATGAACAGGCCTTCAGCCCCAGAGTTGATTAAAGCCTGTATCTCGACGGACGACTCAGCTCAAGATAGGGTAACTGAAACCAGGGGCTTATCCTGGATAACTGGGGACAAAACAACACCAGCTAAGGTCTGTCCCTGACAGGACTTCAAAGTTTTGGCGTGCCCTGGATGGGTAAGACAAGACTTCAAAAAGGGACCTCAATAAAGGCACACTCTCTCCCTCTTCCTAAGGGTTCTCTCATCCGCAGAGAGACGCATGAAGCCCAAGTGCATGGGTTCACCTTCACTGACCGACTCGGTACCAGGAGGCATGGGAGGTGAGGAAGGCAAGGGTGGGACTACAAAGCTCTGAGACAAATGTACAGGAGACTTCCGCAAGCGCTCCTTTAAATAGAGTCTTTCTCTGAGTCTGGAGTCAATGAGGATGGCAAACGTGATCAACTTCTCCAGCTCAGTGGGTATATCTCGGGTTGCTATCTCATCCTTGATGGTATCCGAGAGACCATGAGAAGAAGAAGTCGCATTGTTCCAAGCAACCTCTGCTGCCAGAGAACAGACTTCAATCGGCAACAGTTCTTGTACTCTGTTTGACGGACATGAGGCACTTGGCAGCAGAAGTGGAGCATGCAGGAACATCAAATACCCTTTTAAAAGAAGTCACAAACTCAGGGTAACTCAAGACAACAGGTTTTTGCTTCTCCCATAGAGGGTTTGCCCAGGCCAAGGCTCTCTCAGAAAACAAAGATATCACAAAACCTACTTTGTTTCTGTCTGTGAAAAATGCCGGGGGCAGCATCTCAAAGTATATCTCAACCTGGTTGAGAAACCCTCTGCATTGGATTGGATCGCCCCCAAATCACTGGGGAATCGGTGCGGAACCAGGCATACCTCTTAAAGAGGTAATACTCGAGGTGGGTGCCTGCACAGAGACTGGAGCAACAGCAGGGACAGCCTGCAATACAGGTTGTATCGGAGCAGCCACAGTGGGAGATTCCAGGTGAGCCGTGCGATTCAGGAGCGTTTGTAACACCTTGGCAAACTGATCCATGCGGTGATCATGCTCATCCAATCTGGAAAATATATTACCAACAAGTGGATTGACTGCATCTTCTGAATTCATGGCCTTCGCCTACTGTCAGAAACCATGAATCAGACTGAGACAGAAGTACAGTTATATCACACTTGTTTAATAAAAAAAGTAAATAGAACAAACATAGCCAAAGTTCGGTAACCGGAACGGATAGTCAGACAAGCCAGAAAGTCAGGAAGCCAGAGATCAGTGTAGTGGAACAGCAAGCAGGATCTGGAGCCAGAAGGAATGTCAACCAAACAAGTCTTTAACAGGAACGCAGGAGATAGTCTCTGTGATTTTGACCAAGGAGAAGGCAAAGATCCTCTGGGGTGGGTGGCTTAAGTAGGCAGGACTGACGAGCAGGATATCATCAACAGGTGAGTCACCATGGAGAGATAGGAGCTGGTAATTAGCCGATAGCTGAGCGGCCAACTCAGAGGAAGGAAGGGCTGAGCCCAGCCCTGACAAGTACTTTCTGTATCCCTGATCCAGAGCAGATATGCAATTCTGGAGCTTTAACTTCACTTTAGTCCTAATTCACTAAGCTTTATGCAAGGATAAAGATCTTTATATTCAGCCATTTGACTGTAATTTTAAATGTCATTGGACATAACTGAAAAAAAATGTATTTGTAACTTTTTTTAATATCCCATTAAAAGATAAAATAATAAAACCAGCTTTGCTACAATAATTACCTACTGCCAGAAATTATACTGTAATCTAAAGAAGGTTGGGACACTGGCAAACAGAAAAATTTAAAGCCAGCTCCCATGTAATTTTGAACCAGGGACCCCTATTGTTACAGGATCATCATCATCATGTTGGTCTTTCTTGGCTCCTTCTGGTGAGACCAAGGCTTCCACGGAGACCTCCATGCCTACTCAAGATTTCCTAGATGTTTCTGCTCAGCTACTGGGGCATTCTGCCCACATAGGCTCTCAACAAGCTTTGACCCCATCACCTTCTGAGCCTGTTTCTGACCCTCCTATGCCCTTTATATCAAACCAGGCTTGTAGCCCCAGTTACCATCTATGATTCAAGTCCCAATAGTCTAGCCATGAAAAAAATGCTTTTGAGACTTAGATTTGCATTGAGTTGTTTCAGATCTTATTAATGCAGTGTGCATAATACTGCATATGTATAATAGCGGTATACATGATGTTTGGCTGAACGGTAAGTGTTTGGGTCTACGTCCAAATGCCTGAAAAGCTAAGGTTCGGTCCAAACTTGTGTTTCTGACCGAACCTTAACCTCATCCTTAATGAGGATAGGTGTCCTCTTTGGAAGTTTTCCCCTCTATTCCCATTTTAGTGACTCAAAATTGTGTATTTTCCCTCAATTTCAGTGAATCCCACTGAATCGAATCACTCTTTACACCATTCCCTTTGCATGTGGTTAATAAACACACATATGAATGCTAGGCTGAAATACTATTTAGCGTTCCTTTAGTGTCGTATTGAAACATTAAAGAAAGCTTATTTCACTGGCATCACCTATTTTATTCCTCATTTGGTTTAATATATAAGTGAAACGGTAAACTTCTGGAGAAGTGCGAGATAAGCTTGTGGCAGCTCTTGGAAATCATATGAAAAAAAAACAAGTATGAATAAAACAATAGGAAATTGTTGAAGCACATTTGTAAGCGATAACAAGCACTTAAAAACACCAGAAATGCCAATGATGAGCAGTTAAAGCTGAACTTTTATGAAAAATTCCCTATTCCTTAAGCACATACACATAATATATAAATTCCTCAGAAGGACACTCAAGATTGAACATTTTATCCAAGAAAAAGAGGAGGGCGGAAAGGGATATATAGACACATGTGTTCATATAGTAGACTAGGGCATGTGTATAAAATCAACAAAGACAGACAATATTAGCCTGATAAGGGATGTAAAGCCTCAAATTCATCAGCTACAGAATCAACCAAATAATCGTCACTTTGAAGATATGCAAATGTAATGTTGAACACAATTTATTTGTATATTTTTACATGATCTTAATAATTAAATTATTCACCTGCTTAAAATGTACTTGTCATAAGATATTGGTGGATTGGTGTGTATGATTTTCCACACAAAAGTAAAAGAGGTGTTGTAGGTTAGGATCTTGTCATTGAGCGCCAAAGACAGCTTTTCTTTCGTTTTCTGTAAAGCTGATTTTTGGCTATTATAGTGACTCAGCAAAAAAAATAAAAAATGCATCTCCTGCTGAAATACTCATCTCCTTTCTGGTGATGATATCTGCGGGCTTACTTCCTTCAGATGTCCAGTGCTGGACCTCTTCTGTTTAAATAATGGTCAGCGCCATTATTACACCCCTAGGGGTGTGGTCATCATGTAGACCTGAGCTCACATACAGCATAGAGTGAAGTCTTTAGTGAAAACTAGGAGCTGCTTAAAGAATAAGGGGCGTCCTAAGGGGGTGTGTCACCTTGCGGTCAGCAACCATGGTCATGATATGATTTTATATCTTTGCATTTTTGTATGCTTACCTTATAGGAATCTTTGGTAAATAGTGGAGGGTTGTCATTAACATCCAACACCTGTACGAGGAGCTCTGCTTTAGTAAGATGCAATAAATCAGATGCCTGGATCCTAAGGTGATGTTGTGATTTTTCTTCATAATCCAACAACCCAATAAGGGTTAAAACACCAGTATACTTATCAATGTCAAACTTCATACCAGGGTTACCATCTTCAGTAAAACTGTATGATACGTTTGGTTTTAGATCCACATCATTGGCGGTTACACACATTACAATGTAGCCAGGAGAAGCATCTAAAATAGTACAGAGCTCTTGATTAACATTCAAAGAAAATATCTTGATATCTTATAAATTCGATGTAAATACTCTGCTGCGCATTATTTTTTCACTATATTACCTTCATGAATGTAGACGGTCTCCAGAGGAGGAATAGTGGGTGCATTGTCATTTATATCTGCAACCAAAACCATTACTATACTTGTTGCAGAAAGACTTGGTGATCCTCTATCAGCAGCTTGTAGAACAAGTCTAAAATTAAGAGAAATGTTCTTGGTAAATACAACTTAAAATTCAAAAGAAACATTTAATGCAAAATATTATTATAAAACAATATATTTTGTGAAAACAAACTTAAAATACAACTAGCATTGGATAGATTTGGAAAGGTAAGTGTAGTGTTCTTGTATAGGTTTAGATGTGTATAGTGCACATTCCTAATGTTTAAACTTGCAACCAGTAAGTAGTAAATGTGAGGTGACAGAGATATATGGACACCAGGCTTTGCTACTACTTTGTTGTGAATAGTATGTTGTAAATTACAGATTATACACACACTAACCACTATATGAGTAAAAGCAGGGACACATCCCCCATTTTTTCTTCTATCTGCATGAGCAGTCCAAAAGTGTAGGGCTAGTGCTTGGCTTTCTTATTAGCAACTCCAGCATACTTGTCAAAACAATATTTTAGAAGCTATTAAATGTTTATTGTAAAATAAATAAAGAAATATACAAAAAAGAAATATACAAACAGCAGTGCATACACTGGATATGTTTTAAATAAACGAAATTCACAAATACATTTACTAAAATCCCTTATAGCTTTTTATCAACATGTATACAAGTGTATAGCATGTACATATCTTGTTATAAACTCAAGGAAGTCAGTCCAAGCAGCTCATGACTCAGTTAGACTTTTTTTTTTTATTGCATCAGCTTTCCCTGTGCTGTTCTGCACCATTTCCCTTTTTATTCCACCACAATATGTCAGTGCCATTGAGAAATAGAGACCTGCATAGAGACAGGGAAATAAACCTGCAATATGGTATGGCCCATCCAAGATACAGTATAGGGCAGTAGCAGCAAGGTTTTGACTGCTCCAAAGCTCACCACAAGTTACAATCGGATTGTACAATCTGTTAAGCCGGCCATAGAAGGTGTGAAGGTGTGATTTTCTTTCCTGCAACCATGGGCTGCAGGAACAAAATTGCTTTATTACCCCATCAACACAGTCAGGGTTGATAGGGGAATCCCTCCCATGGAGCTATAGCGCTGGCACTAATTGCATGAAGAATCTGAGAGACTGGTTGTACCCAAATTGATTGATCGATCAGCTTGGGTACAATCAGCCTACCCATACATGGTTCAAACCGTCTATAGGTGGCTTTATATCTACCAACCAGTATGTAGTACAAGGACCTTCCTGATTGGATAGTTTAGGTGGATCCTCATATTACATCACTTTGGTAGATCTAAAGAGGATTGTACAGAGATTGTAGGATTGGATGGCAAAGCATCTAGTGATCCTAAGAGATCTGATTTGCCACAGGTCACATGATTCTGCTTGTGGCTCTAATAGTATAGAGCTTGTTTTTACTGCAGTTACAAGGCTAAATTGTAATGGTATGCTTTATATGACATTTTTTTCAGCCCAATTAGCAGTTTGTGATAAAGCACATCTATTTTTTATAGGTATGGGCTATTGCAGAGAGGCAAGGAAAATTTGTATCATAGATAGTTGCAATCAAGCTATCAAGCAGCATTTCTTAACACTAGCTCTTGTTCTCTCCCTGTAATGCACTCAGAAATGAATGCTGTATTCATTTCAAAGAAAGATTTCAAAGAGATTTGCATAGTGAAATGTAAAGCTAGCATTTTTAGAGCAATGTCCAAAAATAGCTCATTGTTATGATCAACATACTGCTGTGCTATTGTTAGCAAATTTTGGCATTTAAATCTCTGAGTAAAAAAGTAATTGTCCATGGAATTCAATCAACAAAATCTGAAGAAAAATAGAGAAAGTTTGGAAATAATGGTGTAAAATATCCTCATTTTACGCCCATGTTTAGTAACAGTAACTCATAACATATACTGCTTGTAAGACTGCAGATATGATTTGTTGTTTTAGAGTGGTGTGAAATGGCCAGCAGCCAGTAAGATGAATCCAAACCCCACTAAAGTGTTTTCTGAGATTCATAATTAATGACTTGTTATTTTTAAAATACTACTTCTGGATTTCAAGCCAATTTTAAACCTTAACAAATGTTGGATAACTACGTTAAAGGGAGACTAATGGACTGTGCCTTGTCTTGAAGAGTATTCATTTTAGTCTACAGTAAATGTCTCCCATTTGCCAGCATTCAGCTTGAATACAGTTTTTTTTTTTTTTTTAATTTGTAACTTTCCTAGTGGTTTTCTCAAGCTTTCATATTAGTTACCACTCAGGGATGATTTTAAAGTACTTTGTCAACATTTGTTTTTTTATCTAAACATAGGAGAAGGATGTTTGGGCATAGAGCAGTTCAACTGAAGGGGCTCTGTTCCTCACCAGGGTTAAGAAAATCCGGTTGGCTGCTTATTGTTTGGGAACTGATCAGCAGCGCAAAGAAAAGTCTTTATGCTTGTTAGCATTTATATATACACACACACACATATATATATATATATATATATATATATATATATATATATATATATATATATATATATATAAGAAAAAACGTGGATCGATGCTTGATGCAAAAGTGTCCTTTACTGAATTGTTTCAATCATATAATACATGCAAGCCACTGTACAGTTCCGAGCGCAAGTCGCTCTTCGTCAGGCTTTTCTGGCTGTGTGTGATTGAAACAATTCAGTAAAGGACACTTTTGCATCAAGCATCGATCCACGTTTTTTCTTTATCCATTTATGGTGGAAGGTTGGGAGTCCACCTTGACGGTGTCTTGATCGGACAGGATTAAAGAGAAGAGGGTAACCCACCTGAAGTTTATATATATATATATATATATATATATATATATACACACAGTATCTCACAAAAGTGAGTACACCCCTTACATTTATGTAATTATTTTATTACAACTTTTCATGTGACAACATTGAAGAAATGACACTTTGCTACAATGTAAAGTAGTGAGTTTACAGCTTGTAAAACAGTGTAACCTTGTTGTCCCCTCAAAATAACTCAACACACAGCCATTAATGTCTAAACCGCTGGCAACAAAAGTGAGTACACCCCTAAGTAAAAATGTCCAAATTGGGCCCAATTAGCCATTTTCCCTCCCCAGTGTCATGTGACTCGTTAGTGTTACAAGATCTTACTTGTGAATGGGGAGCGGGTGTGTTAAATTTGGTGCTATCGCTCTCACTCTCTCCTACTGGTCACTGGAAGTTCAACATGGCACCTCATGGCAAAGAACTCTCTTAGGATCTGAAAAAAAGAATTGTTGCTCTAAATAAAGATGGCCTAGGCTATAAGAGGATTGCCAAGACCCAGAACCTGAGCTTCAGTGTGGTGGCCAAGACCATACAGCGGTTTGACAGGACAGGTTCCGCTTAGAACAGGCCTCGCCATGAAGGCCTCGCCAAAGACATTTAGTGCATGTGCTCAGCGTCATATCCAGAGGCTGTCTTTGGCAAATAGGCGTATGAGTGCTGCCAGCATTACTGCAGCAGTTGAAGGATGGGGGGGGGGTAAGCCTATCAGTGCTCAGACCATACACTGCACACTGCATCAAATTGGTCTGCATGGCTTTTGTCCCAGAAGGAAGACTCTTCCAAAGATGATGCACAAGAAAGCCTGCAAACAGTTTGCTGAAGACGAGCAGACTAAAGGCATGGATTACTGGAACCATGTACTGTGGTCTGTTGAGACCAAGATAAACTTATTTGGTTCAGATGGTGACAAGTGTGTATGGCGGCAACCAGGTAAGGAGTACAAAGACAAGTGTGTCTTGCCTACAGTCAAGCTTGGTGGTGGGAGTGTCATGGTCTGGGGCTGTATCAGTGCTGCTGGCACTGGGGAGCTACAGTTTTTTGAGGGAACCATGAATGCCAACATGTACTGTGACATACTGAAGCCGAGCATGATCCCCTCCCTTCGGAGACTGGGCCGTAGGGCAGTATTCCAACATGATAACGACCCCAAACACACCTCCCAGATGACCACTGCCTTGCTAAAGAAGCTGAGGGTAAAGGTGATGGGCTGGCCAAGCATGTCTCCAGACCTAAACTCTATTGAGCATTTGTGGGGCATCCTCAAATGGAAGGTGGAGGAGCGTAAGGTCTCTAACATCCACCAGGTCCATGATGTCGTCATGGAGGAGTGGAAGAGGACTCCAGTGGCAACCTGTGAAGCTCTGGTGAACTCCATGCCCAAGGGGGAGAATAATGGTGGCCACACAAAATATTGACACTTTGGGCCCAATTTTCACTTAGGGGTGTACTCACTTTTGTTGCAAGTGGTTTAAACATTAATGGCTGTGTGTTGAGTTATTTTGAGGGGACAGCACATTTACACTGTTATACAAGCTGTACGCTCACTACTTTACATTGTAGCAAAGTGTAATTTCTTTAGTGTTGTCACATGAAAAGATAGAATAAAATATTTACAAAAATGTGAGGGGTGTACTAGTACACTTTTGTCAGATAATGTATTATATGTGAATAATAATGAAAACTATTGTTTTTTAGGAAAAAAATATACCGTTTTGTCTGCCTGTCTGGTGCTTATAAAGTCTGAATATATATATATATTTTAAAGGGGCTCGTAAATATGGATGTGGTACCCAACTGGCCCATTTTATAGATCTATAAATGAGACACATGATGGACTCTTTGCCCCCCCACCCACTGATACTCACTTTACCAGCATTTTTTAACTGCTCCTTACCCCATTGCAGCCAGAGACGATATCTAGTGCTCCCTTGTATGAGTGGAGCATGTAACCTCCTCCAATGGACAGTCCCCAGATCCAGCAACCAGATGTTGGGCCTCAGCAATATTACTTGTCAGAAGTAGTTATATCAATATTCCCCTCTAGCGCCCATCACCAGACGATACTGGGGATTTTAGTGACAGCTGTACTCTTTCTATTGCTCTGGACCTCCTCAAAATCTCCTCATTTCATTTCTTTGTGATCATGTGATCAGACTTCCTGTTAGAGGGTGGCTATAATTGCTCTCCATGGCCCCACTGGATGTGGGATTGTAGCCACATGGGATTTCTAGTGTGCATAAAGCCCTATGCATGACTGCAACTAACATGTACTACTCATTCCAAATATACAGAAGTGCGGATTCACTCAGTACCGGCACATAATCACACCTTGGTCCTCTTCTGAGCCTAATGATCACCCACTTATCTCTGCCCTCATGCTTTAGATTGACAGCAACACCCAGAAAAACAGAATCAGGTTGTGCATGCACAGTAAACTAAGAACCTGCACTGAATCATGGGATTTATAGTGCACAGTGAGCAGTGCATGTGACCGCAATAAACATGCACTGCTCATTCAAATAAAACGGAAGTGAGTGGACACAGAAGATGTATGGGAGCCTGAAACGGACTGCAGGAAACACAAATCAGTTTGCATGGCGAGAGGGAAATGCTGCTAATTCAGTGATTGGTTCACTGCTATCAGTTATACCTAATTCAATTGTAGTGGAAAGAGGAATTGGTAATGTCAATCTCTGGATACAATTAAGAAATGTATTGCTTAGATGCATTAGCTAAACAATATTTTTGATCAAGTTCTCTACTAGTATCTTGGAACAAATTACCACTACATACAAAATACTGTAAGTGTTTTGTTGGCCTGTTGCCTTTATATCATTTCCACTTTCCCAGGAATTGAAATGTATCAATGTAAGCAACAATCGCTTAGAGCCTCCATCTGTTAATTATGATATAAAACAAAGATAGCTCAACATTAAATTCCCAGAGAGACTCAATGCTTACTCAGATTTGTTACTTCAATTTTGTATCATAATAGGCAGCTATCAAGAATGAGCAAGTTTTACTGCATTACTGCATGTCCTATGTTGTTTGTATGCGTAAAGTAGACCTTCAGTCATTTTTTTCAACTTTCCATCTATTAAATCTTCTGCCCTTGTTGTTTTAACTTTGGATAGTAATTTTTTTTTCTGCCAGTAAATACCTAATACAGCCCACTTCCTGTTTCTTGTCTGGTCATTAGCATAGGCTTATGACATCATGCACAGCTCTCTCTCTCACTCTTGTGAGAGTTTGCCTGGAAGGGAGGGGGGGTGAGTCAAAGGAGGGCCAATGAGAGCTGCAGGGCTGCAGAGCTGGAGGTGTGCCTCTGTGTGTCTGTGTAAATCCAGGAAGTGAACAGGCAGCAGCTTCAGCTGCCCACAGTTAAAATGGTTGCAGCCAGACTCAGTGGAGGGAGATTTCTGAAGCATATTTGGCAAGTACAGAATCACAGTACAGTGAAACCTTGGTTTACGAGTAACGCGATTAACAAGCGTTTTGAAAGACGAGCAACTTTTTTTTTAAAATCCTGACTTGGTTTGCGAGTGTTGTCTCTCAGAACGAGCAGGATTCAAGCCAATGGGGTGTGCAGTACCGCATTTGGTTAGAGGTGTGGGGGCGCAGCTGACACCCGGAATGGTTCAGAACCGTTCGGAAATAATCGGGAATACTCAGAAACACTCAGAAATACTCAGTTCCCAAGTGTTTCCGAGCCTTTCCGAGGGTTTCTGAGTTCAGCCAAGTTGTCCCCGAGCATTTCTGAGGCTCTCCGGAAACCCCCCACCTCTGGCCACATGTGGTATTGCATGCAATAGAAGTCAATGCGGAACGAATTATATTTGTTTCCATTGACTTCTATGGGGAAATTCACTTTGATATGCGAGTGCTTTGGATTACACGCATTCTCCTGGAACAGATTATGCTCGTAATCCAAGGTTCCACTGTATATATAAAATAATATGCAAAGTGGTTGGAGGGAAGCTTCAAAATGGCAAAGATGTTTTTATTACAAATTATGTGAGCAGACTACAGTTCCTCTTTAATAATTGTCTTCAGCAAGGTAATCTGATAGACAATTTTTTTTTTTACTGCTTTGTACTTGTGGCATGTCTTTTTCCGTCATTTTTTGTTTTTTACTTATTCAGTCCTGATGCATCAGGTACTGCCTCCACTGCCCTTTGTTGTACCACCCACTTGGGCAATGGATTGGGTTCATTTTCATTCCTTGTTTTTGACAATTTATTAATTTATTTTTTTCTTTAACCTGATGCAATATCAGATCCTTGCATATCAGGATATATATATTTATGCACTTCCCCCTTTTTTCTCTGTTCCCAGATTCTTTTTTGGCACAGTACCACACATGCTTTACCCCAGGACCAAGCCACCCAATTTACATATGTGTGGGTGTGGGGTCTTTTGTTGCACGCGCTCCGCCGGTGCACGGCTTTCCCACCTCAGCTCCCGGTAAGGACCACCACCTTGGCCTCGGTCCCATCATGGCCGCATCCCTGTGTACTGACCTCATGTAAGTACCTAGGGGGGACTTATTCATCTCTCCCTGCCCTTAACAGTTGCATAGCACCTATATTAACAGATACTTTCACTACACTTTACAGATACTGTTGAGCATCTTGCCCCTGATGAGTGGTTACACGAAACGCGTCGGGCATTTTTGTCATGCATCCACACGCTCACAACCTACCAGCAATTTAGAACACAGTTCTTCAATCAATTATGGTTTTATGTTATGTTGTGTCATTAATTTTACTCTTACTGTCTAGTGCTGTTTTTTTACGTGTATGTTTTATATGCATTCATTGTATGTACTTACTTATCAGCTACGACCACTATGTGGCGTCTTGTTGACATAATTGATGTACTCTCGATGCTCCTTTGTATGCGCACATACATATGTGTGTATAACAATTTTGGAATGACATTCACTACAATGTTCTTTCCTCTATGTGGTTCTTGCTGTGATATGTTTGATATATTTATGATCATTAAATATACTGTATTTAATTTACCTCCACGCTGTCCATGGACCTCATTTAAAGTCCCAAATTCCCATTTTTCTCCTTGAACCAGGGATGGAGGCACACCACACATGTGCCTCATATTAAAGTCCCAACCTCTTTCTTTTTATCTTCGCATTAGGGATGGAGGTCCATGGACAGGGTTGGTAGTGTTCCCCTGCCACCCATGTGTGAGGTCTTCAGGGTCTAGGTAGTAGTGTACCTACCTGGATCCTGTACACTCAATGGACACAACCATCATGTGTCCATGAGTTTTTTCAGCCTATCTTGACACACTATCATTTTGGACATTACTTTGGTCAGATGTGGCAGCTGGTACACCTGGGCCGGCTTGTTGTCCGTTATCCGGGAGTTGCGATGCGCTCTGCGTGTCCCCCCTTCCCCCTCCTCTCCCCCCCCCATTCGGGGCGGGGAGGGAAGCGCATATGCCTAGGGGGGTGGGCGGGTGCCCACAGCGCATCGGCGCCACGCCTCCTGCCGCATGGGTGACGTCATCACTGACGTCGCGCACATGCGGACATCAGGTGTTCCATCTACAGCCGGTCAGCTGGGTCATGTGGGCGTCTCCCCTGGGCAGTGTTCTCCTGTCCACGTCAGGGCCCCTCCCTGCGATTGCCGTGCCTGGCGTGACGCTGGTGGTGTCAGCGTGCACGTGGTGGGGGCGGGTGCACATATATATATGGCCGCCGCTCACACACTTTGGGTGTTTAGAAATTCACTATGACAGACCTCATTACAGCAACTGTCCATCTCGGTGGGACACATGTAAGCTTATATCTGGTTACCCCTCTTTTACATCCCACTTTTTTCTTTTTTTTTTGTCTTTTTCCGTCATTTTTTGTTTTTTACTTATTCAGTCCTGATGCATCAGGTACTGCCTCCACTGCCCTTTGTTGTACCACCCACTTGGGCAATGGATTGGGTTCATTTTCATTCCTTGTTTTTGACAATTTATTAATTTATTTTTTTCTTTAACCTGATGCAATATCAGATCCTTGCATATCAGGATATATATATTTATGCACTTCCCCCTTTTTTCTCTGTTCCCAGATTCTTTTTTGGCACAGTACCACACATGCTTTACCCCAGGACCAAGCCACCCAATTTACATATGTGTGGGTGTGGGGTCTTTTGTTGCACGCGCTCCACCGGTGCACGGCTTTCCCACCTCAGCTCCCGGTAAGGACCACCACCTTGGCCTCGGTCCCATCATGGCCGCATCCCTGTGTACTGACCTCATGTAAGTACCTAGGGGGGACTTATTCATCTCTCCCTGCCCTTAACAGTTGCATAGCACCTATATTAACAGATACTTTCACTACACTTTACAGATACTGTTGAGCATCTTGCCCCTGATGAGTGGTTACACGAAACGCGTCGGGCATTTTTGTCATGCATCCACACGCTCACAACCTACCAGCAATTTAGAACACAGTTCTTCAATCAATTATGGTTTTATGTTATGTTGTGTCATTAATTTTACTCTTACTGTCTAGTGCTGTTTTTTTACGTGTATGTTTTATATGCATTCATTGTATGTACTTACTTATCAGCTACGACCACTATGTGGCGTCTTGTTGACATAATTGATGTACTCTCGATGCTCCTTTGTATGCGCACATACATATGTGTGTATAACAATTTTGGAATGACATTCACTACAATGTTCTTTCCTCTATGTGGTTCTTGCTGTGATATGTTTGATACATTTATGATCATTAAATATACTGTATTTAATTTACCTCCACGCTGTCCATGGACCTCATTTAAAGTCCCAAATTCCCATTTTTCTCCCCGTTCGGAAATAATCGGGAATACTCAGAAACACTCAGAAATACTCAGTTCCCAAGTGTTTCCGAGCCTTTCCGAGGGTTTCTGAGTTCAGCCAAGTTGTCCCCGAGCATTTCTAAGGCTCTCCGGAAACCCCCCACCTCTGGCCACATGTGGTATTGCATGCAATAGAAGTCAATGCGGAACGAATTATATTTGTTTCCATTGACTTCTATGGGGAAATTCACTTTGATATGCGAGTGCTTTGGATTACACGCATTCTCCTGGAACAGATTATGCTCGTAATCCAAGGTTCCACTGTATATATAAAATAATATGCAAAGTGGTTGGAGGGAAGCTTCAAAATGGCAAAGATGTTTTTATTACAAATTATGTGAGCAGACTACAGTTCCTCTTTAATAATTGTCTTCAGCAAGGTAATCTGATAGACAATTTTTTTTTTTACTGCTTTGTACTTGTGGCATAAACCTGAAGCATAAGATGACCTTGTCTTTGACCTGGAAGAGCTCCGACAATTTAGGGGGTGAGTGGGAGTAGAAATCAGGGAAGAATTAATTGGATTCACTGTTGGCATTAGTGTTGTCCTAGGTTAAACTGAACAACCAGCACGCCTACCAGTTACTTAATTTGAATCACAAAATATGTGTAACAAACCAAAATTCAATTAAATCATAACCATATAAAATAAATAATGGAAAAAAAGTAGTACAAAAAAATACAGTAAAAGTTTGGATTGCAAGTAACTTGATCTGTGAGTGTTTTATCAAGTTATCGAGGCCCTAAATGGTAATTGTATAATATTACTGTATTTATTGGCGTATAACACTCACTTTTTCACCATGAAAATTGGGTGCAAATAGCGTGTGCATGTTATACGCCAATACTTTAATGTTAGCTGCCTCGGAGGGGACAGGGAGGGGGGCGAGACGAGCGCTGTCAGATTATATTCAGTGAGAATCTCCTGTTTACTTGACGGCTTCTGTAATAGGAAGTCCCGTCTCCTGGGCCGCCATTGGACCACTATTCCGTCTATGATAGGAGATTCTCACTGTATGTAATCTGTTGGCGCTTGTTCCGCCCCCCCTCCCTGTCCCCTCTAGGCTGCAGATGGGCATCGATCAGGCTGCACTGATGGCAAAGCTGAGGCTGCTGCATTAACGGCAATGGTGAGGCTGTTTCATTGATGGCAATGGTGAGGCTGCATTGATGTGGACTGATGAGGCTGCATTGATGGCACTTGTGAGGCTGCAGATGGGCATTGATCAGGCTGCATTGATGGCAATGGTGAGGCTGCAGATGGACACTGACCCTTATTTTGCTTCAAAGTTCCTTATTTATAAGTTTTTTTCCTGAAACTTCCCTCTTAAAATGAATGTGCGTGTTATACGCCGATAAATATGGTATTTAACTGCAGGCCATCTGGATTTGCTGCAATGGCGGGGTTTTTTTTTAGGCTTCTTTATATGGGGGGGGGGGGTAAACTGTTTACATGTGTGTATGTTGAGTATGTTATATGTTTACATATGTGTGGGGTTTTGTAGAATTTCATTGTAATTTGCTTGCAATGGCAATAATAAAATCTTATATAAATAATAAAATCTCATCTCAAAGTAAATTATGGAAAAAAAAAAGTTAAATAAAATACAGTAAAACCTTATTAATAATTGGGAAGAAAATGAGGGAGTTAGTGGGACTTTATATGAGGTATAGGGGTGCCGTTCAGGTCCCCCCCTCCATCCCGGTTGAATGAAGAATAATAAAAAAATATAAAGAGAGGTAGCGGGACTTTTTATATAGACACTCGGGAGCGGGAATAAAATTAATAACTTTTTTTGGAGTCAAATGTTTATAAAGTTTCACATTAACCCTTTATCCATCCCCTTCATTCCTTCCCTTGCTCTACATCTCTCTCTTTCCACCCATTTCCTTCACTTTTGCCCCACATCCACTTCACAGCCACATAATTTTCTTTCCCTTACAGATTTGGTCCCTTGGTTTCACCACCATCTACAATGACACTCCTGCGGGACGTCGTCCATTCCTGTGTTTTGCCCGTGGCGACATGTCCCCTCAGCTCCCGTGCATGGCATAATTGGTCTGGCCTGTGCGGTTCATGGCCGCACCGCCACTGTGTGGACCACACATGTAAGTGCACAGGCAGTTTGGGTCCATCAGGGAGGACCCTTCCTGCTTGTTCTGAGCCCCTTTTT
Source organism: Lithobates clamitans (assembly GCA_037952925.1). Taxonomy (NCBI): domain Eukaryota; kingdom Metazoa; phylum Chordata; class Amphibia; order Anura; family Ranidae; genus Lithobates; species Lithobates clamitans. The sequence goes on from JBBGZY010000756.1 coordinate 2,606,919, forward strand.
TCTTCATTTTTTCTCTTTTGCCCTCTTTTCTTTTTTTATCTTTTTTCTTTTTTCTTTTTTTCCCTTATACTTTTAATTAAACATTTCTTCCTTCAATTTTTAGATTACCACTATGGTTCCTTGCTCCTGATGATAGGTCAAATACCTTGAAACGCGTAGAGCCAATAACAACCTAGTGTACATATTGATGCATCCTACCAGGCCATTCCATAATAATTTGTTTTTTGCCCCCTATGATCTGCAACCCTTCCTTTTCTCTTTGTCCTCCAATTTCTCCAATTAACCATGTAACCATGCTTTAAATGTTTTTACATTATGTATCATGTATTGATTCCTTGTTGGAACATGTATGTATGTATATCTTTTCTGGTTTCAATGAATTGTAATAGTTGTACGAATAATTTTATATATAGCATCATGCATTGAATTATTCGAATACAGAAACTTTATAAACATTTGACTCCAATAAAAGTTATTAATTTTATTCCCGCTCCCGAGTGTCTATATAAAAAGTCCCGCTACCTCTCTTTATATTTTTTTATTCTTTTACAGTAAAACCTTGTATTGCAAGTAACTTGGTCTGTGAGTGTTTTACAAGAGGAGTACATTTTTTTTTAGAAATTTTGACTTGATAAATAAAGCTGGCTATGCACTATCCAACTTTTGCTATTCATTTTCCTTTAGATTTACCTTCAACTAGTGCAAGGGCCTGCCTGCTTGCATACAAATTGAAAGTGTTTAAGTTTGACCTCATATCATATGGTTTTGGTAAATCTAAAGGAAAAAATCTAAAGAAAATTGTATAGCATGTATCCAGCTTTAGGCTTGGTTCACACTGCCCTGACTTGGGATCTGACTTGTGAGACTCCAAGTCGCGTCACATGTGAAATCCCATTTTAGTCAATGAGAGCTGCCTTAATTAGCAATACTTAACCACTTCAGCCCCGGAAGGTTTTACCCCCTTCCTGACCAGAGCACTTTTTACAATTCGGCACTGCGTCGCTTTAACTGCTAATTGCGCGGTCATGCAATGCTGTACCCAAACGAAATTTGCGTCCTTTTCTTCCCACAAATAGAGCTTTCTTTTGATGGTATTTGATCACCTCTGCCGTTTTTATTTTTTGCGCTATACACGGAAAAAGACCGAAAATTTTGAAAAAAAATGATATTTTCTACTTTTTGTTCTAAAAAAAATCCAATAAACTCAATTTTAGTCATACATTTAGGCCAAAATGTATTCGGCCACATGTCTTTGGTAAAAAAAATGTCAATAAGTGTATATTTATTGGTTTGCGCAAAAGTTATAGCGCCTACAAACTAGGGTACATTTTCTGGAATTTACACAGCCTTTAATTTATGACTGCCTATGTCGTTTCTTGAGGTGCTAAAATGGCAGGGCAGTACAAAACCCCCACAAATGACCCCATTTTGGAAAGTAGACACCCCAAGGAATTTGCTGAGAGGCATGTTGAGCCCATTGAATATTCATTTTTTTTGTCCTAAGTGATTGAATAATGACAAAAAAAAAAAAAAAAATTACAAAAAGTTGTCACTAAATGATATATTGCTTACACAGGCCATGGGCATATGTGGAATTGCACCCCAAAATACATTTAGCTGCTTCTCCTGAGTACGGGGATACCACATGTGTGGGACTTTTTGGGAGCCTAGCCGCGTACGGGGCCCCGAAAACCAAGCACCGCCTTCAGGATTTCTAAGGGCGTACATTTTTGATTTTACTCCTCACTACCTATCACAGTTTTGAAGGCCATAAAATGCCCAGATGACATAAAACCCCCCCAAATGACCCCATTTTGGAAAGTAGACACCCCAAGCTATTTGCTTTGAGGCATGTTGAGTCCATGGAATGTTTTATATTTTGACACAAGTTGCGGGAAAGTGACAAATTTTTTTTTTTTTTGCACAAAGTTGTCACTAAATGATATATTGCTCACACAGGCCATGGGCATATGTGGAATTGCACCCCAAAATACATTTAGCTGCTTCTCCTGAGTACGGGGATACCACATGTGTGGGACTTTTTGGGAGCCTAGCCGCGTACGGGACCCCGAAAACCAAGCACCGCCTTCAGGATTTCTAAGGGCGTACATTTTTGATTTTACTCCTCACTGCCTATCACAGTTTCGGAGGCCATGGAATGCCCAGGTGGCACAAACCCCCCCAAATGACCCCATTTTGGAAAGTAGACACCCCAAGCTATTTGCTGAGATGCATGGTGAGTATTTTGCAGCTCTCATTTGTTTTTGAAAATAAAGAAAGACGAGAAAAAAAATTTTTTTTTTCTTTTTTTCAATTTTCAAAACTTTGTGACAAAAAGTGAGGTCTGCAAAATACTCACTATACCTCTCATCAAATAGCTTGGGGTGTCTACTTTCCAAAATGGGGTCATTTGGGGGGGTTTTGTGCCACCTGGGCATTCCATGGCCTCCGAAACTGTGATAGGCAGTGAAGAGTGAAATCAAAAATTTACGGCCTTAGAAAGCCTGAAGGCGGTGCTTGGTTTTCGGGGTCCCGTACGCGGCTAGGCTCCCAAAAAGTCCCACACATGTGGTATCCCCGTACTCAGGAGAAGCAACAGAATGTATTTTGGGGTGTAATTTCACATATTCCCATGGCATGTTTGAGCAATATATCATTTAGTGACAACTTTGCGCAAAAAAAAATAAAAAAAATAAAAAATTGTCTCTTTCCCGCAACTTGTGTCACAATATAAATTATTCCATGGACTCAACATGACTCTCAGCAAATAGCTTGGGGTGTCTACTTTCCAAAATGGGGTCATTTGGGGGGGTTTTGAACTGTCCTGGCATTTTATGCACAACATCTAGAAGCTTATGTCACACATCACCCACTCTTCTAACCACTTGAAGACAAAGCCCTTTCTGACACTTATTGTTTACATAAAAAAATAATTTTTTTTTGCAAGAAAATTACTTTGAACCCCCAAACATTATATATTTTTTTTAAAGCAAATGCCCTACAGATTAAAATGGTGGGTGTTTCATTTTTTTTTTTCACACAGTATTTGCGCAGCGATTTTTCAAACGCATTTTTTGGGGAAAAAACACACTTTTTTACATTTTAATGCACTAAAACACACTATATTGCCCAAATGTTTGATGAAATAAAAAAGATGATCTTAGGCCGAGTACATGGATACCAAACATGACATGCTTTAAAATTGCGCACAAACGTGCAGTGGCGACAAGCTAAATACATTTTTAAAAGCCTTTAAAAGCCTTTACAGGTTACCACTTTAGATTTACAGAGGAGGTCTACTGCTAAACTTACTGCCCTCGATCTGACCTTTGCGGCGATACCTCACATGCATGGTGCAATTGCTGTTTACATTTGGCGCCAGACCGACGCTTGCGTTCGCCTTAGCGCGAGAGCAGGGGGGACAGGGGTGCTTTTTTTTTTTTTTTTTTTTTTTTTTTTTTCTTTATTATTATTATTTTTTTATCTTATTTTTAAACTGTTCCTTTCATTTTTTTTTTTTTTAAATCATTTTTATTGTTATCTCAGGGAATGTAAATATCCCCTATGTTAGCAATAGGTAGTGACAGGTACTCTTTTTTGCAAAAATTGGGGTCTATTAGACCCTAGATTTCTCCTCTGCCCTCAAAGCATCTGACCACACCAAGATCGGTGTGATAAAATGCTTTCCCAATTTCCCAATGGCGCTGTTTACATCCGGCGAAATCTAAGTCATAAAATGCTCGTAGCTTCCGGTTTCTTAGGTCATAGAGATGTTTGGAGCCACTCTGGTCTCTGATCAGCTCTATGGTCAGCTGGCTGAATCACCGGCTGCATTTTCAGGTTCCCTGTTGAGACAGGAGAGCCAGAGAAAAACACGGAAGACGTTGGGGGGGGGGGGCATTCCCTCCCACTGCTTGTAAAAGCAGTCTAGAGGCTAATTAGCCACTAGGATTGCTTTTACATGAAAGCCGACCGCTGGCTGAAAAGAATGATACCAAGATGATACCTAAACCTGCAGGCATCATTCTGGTATAACCACTCAAAGTCGTGAATGGCGTACCTGAAGACAAAAAAATGGTTAACAATAAAGCACAGTAAACGGTAAGGTATAAAAAATTGCATACCTGAAAAGCAAACATGATAAAACATAATAACAATAAAACATTGCAGAATAGAATACAGTAAAAAAGAGCAGAACAATAGAGAGAGAATAGAGAGAGAGAGAACAATAAAACGACAACTATTTTTTTTTTTTTTTATATTTTTGTTTGTGTTTTTTTTTTTTTTTTTTTACACTTTTTTTTGTAACTAACTTTTATAACTGTAACCGGTTCCAGGTTCGGGTCTCTCAAAATGCGATGGCATCTTGGGAGACCCTGTGAAAGTGTGCCTAGTCTGTGCAATGCTGTACCCTACGCTAATACTCAACTAGTGAATGGTAGCGTTCAAAACATTCACCAATGCAAAGACCAGGATTGTCAGGACAGGAGGGACAATAATAGCGGGTGTCACGCCTATATCCGCGCTTGCTGCAGACACGACATCTTTTTTGGGGGTTTTCGTTGGGTAGGGGTACTCGGGAGGACATAAAAATGCCTCTCGTGCAGCCGACTGCATTTGGTTGGGGATGTGAATGGGGGAAGTACGGGCGCTGCAGAAGCGGTGGGTTCCTAATTAGGATTGGCGAATGCAGCAGGAAGGGCATTATGGGCACGACGGGCCTGTGTTTGTCTTCTTGGTGGCAGCGGGACACTACTTGTGCTTGCCACCTCACCAGCTTGAACTGCACTTATGGGACTCGCCACGTCACCAAGTGTTACTGCAGTGCTGGTTTGACTACGACCGGGGTGTACTAGGCCGCTGGTGCTTGCCAGTTCACCAAAACGCTACCAAAAAAACTGTTAGCGATCGCAGGGATCAGGCCTGACTCTGCGAACGCTGCAGTTATGCGTTTAGTGTTTTGTAAGTGACAGTGATCGATCGATACTGCACTTGGGTGGGCTGGGCTGGGCCGGGCGGACGGGAAAAACGCAGGTGCTAGCAGGTATCTGGGCTGATCCCGCTAACACTGCGTGTTTGGGAACCCTAAACTGCTGGGGACGCTAGTATAGATCTGATCGGATCAGATATTGATCCGATCAGATACTATACCACTAAGGGAGGCGTATGCTGTGTGCGTGGGTGTTAGCGGTACTGGCGCTAACCTGACGCTGCCTGGGGCTGGTGCTTGCCAGTTCACCAAAACGCTACCAAAAAAACTGTTAGCGATCGCAGGGATCAGGCCTGACTCTGCGAACGCTGCAGTTATGCGTTTAGTGTTTTGTAAGTGACAGTGATCGATCGATACTGCACTTGGGTGGGCTGGGCCGGGCGGAGGGGCAAAACGCAGGTGCTAGCGGGTATCTGGGCTGATCCCGCTAACACTGCGTTTTCGGGAACCCTAAACTGCTGGGGACGCTAGTATAGATCTGATCGGATCAGATATTGATCCGTACAGATACTATACCACTAAGGGAGGCGTATGCTGCGTGCGTGGGTGTTAGCGGTACTGGCGCTAATCTGACGCTGCCTGGGGCGACGCATATCACCGCCGGGCGATCGGGGGATAAACCTTTATTCGGTAATAAACGGCGGGTGCCCTGACACTATAAAAAATAAACGAACTAACCAGCGTCACCCGTAACAATTATACGGTGATCAGTGGTGAAAGGGTTAACTAGGGGGCAATCAAGGGGTTAAAACATTTATTAGATAGTATATGGGGGTCCCTGTCGCTATAAAACACTGACGGCGAACCTAAATATTTACGTCCCTAACTACCGTCACCAGCGACACTAATACAGCGATCAGAAAAATGATCGCTTAGCGACACTGGTGACAGGGGGTGATCAAGGGGTTAAAACTTTATTAGGGGGGGTTAGGGGGGTATCCTAGACCTAAAGGGGGGTAATACTCACTGCCCTAACACTGTAACTGTCACAAACTGACACTATGCAGTAATCAGAAAAAAAAAAAAAAAAAATACTGCTAATGTCAGTTTGTGACGGGGGGGGGGGGGTGATTGGGGGGGGATCGGGGGGGGGATCGGGGGTGTAAAGTATGCCTGGCATGTTCTACTGTGTGTGTGTGTGTTGTGTGCACTCACTTGTCTTCTCTCCTCGGCGCTGGAACGGAAACTGCCAGACCGAGGAGAGATGACATCACATCCTCTGCCTGTGTGAAACTACACACAGGCAGAGGAGGATTCCCATTGGCTGGGAGCGATCGCGAGGGGGGGGCCACGATCGGATGGTCTCCCCCTCGCCTCCCGACGCTCCCAGTCAAATGCCGACCGCCGATGGCACCGGGGGGGGGGGGTCCGATCGGACCCCCCGCCCGCGGGAGGCAGATCACGTACGGGTACGTGATTCTGCCTGCCCGTGCCATTCTGCCGCAGTATATATGCGGTAGGCGGTCGGCAAGTGGTTAAGGCACTCCGACTTTAGAAAAGTTTCCTGTACTACTTCAAGGCGACTTTTTTCTGACTTGTGCCCATAGACTTTAATGGAAGTTGCCTCCAAGTCGGATCCTAATCTTAACTGATGTTATTTGGTTCCGACATTACAAGAATATTCAGGCATTCCCTGAAGTTGCTTCCAAGTTGCCTAGAAGTTGCTGGCAAAGTCCTGCTGACTTTCAGGTCACAGCAATATGCACCGCCTCTCTTGTCTTTTATACTATGTAGCTCTGGAAGTGCAGGTTAATTTGTTTTATTTTTACAGTAGACTTTATACTGTATTTTGTATTACTGTAATCATTTTTATATGAATAAATGGTTGTGGAACGAATCATCTGAGTTTCCATTATTTCTTATGGGGAAATTTGCTTTGATATATGAGTGTTTACAAGCCGGAACAAATTATGCTCGCAATCCAAGGTTTTATTTTATATCTGTGAATAGTCTTTAGTTCTACAATCTGTCTACAGTGAAATCTCTTCCAAGATACTTCCAAAGTACTTGGTTCCTCCTGCGTATCTCTCTTATAAATGCCAGTCCTATATTGTAACATATGTATGTTGTCTTCTTTGTATCTTTTAGCACCTTCATGGGAAGAAAAAAAACATGTCAAGCCTTGCTGTGCCCCACACCTGTGCTCAACAGACAAACTCACCAGAGGTGAATGACCTTACTAGATTATTTAGGTCAAAATGCACTTCTAATGATAATCTTTACATTTACTTGTTATCCGTTCATCAGTTCCACAGTTCCCTCAAGCAAAGCAAAAATAAATCAAACTCCACTTAGTCTAATACTGTAAAAATATTTCACTTTATTAAAAGTATGCAAAGCGCTATCACCCACCTCCCACCTAGTTTGTGAAAGAGGATTGGAGAAAGTAATTTTGACAAAATATGTTGGGAAGAGGGGCCTGAGCAAGCACTTGAGTAAATCACTGGGCGCTGAGCAAAAACATCAAGACTGGGAGATTTCACATCAGAGCGGAATGGTGAAACGTTTCATAGGCTTTTAACACTGGTGCGGGTGAGAGCAGCAACAAATGTGAGTACATTAGCTTTTTCTTCCTTTTAATACAGCAAAGTGTTTTTACAGTATTACACTATTTATTATATTATTATACAGGATTTATATAGCGCCAACAGTTTGCACAGCGCTGTACAATAGACATGTGCATTCATTTTCGTCTGAATGCATTTTCGTCCAAATTTCGGGTATTTTCGTTATCGCTTTAACAAACGATAACGAACACGCAGAATCCGAAAACCGAAAGATCCGACATAAACAAATGCTTTATTTTCGTTTTTTTGCGACAACAGTTCGATATAGGTAGGAGATTTGACATGACGCTGACAATAGCGATCTGTGTCCATCGAAAATGTGGTCAAATGTGCCTAACCTTAGCTCTATTAGTCCAAGATTATTCTACATAGAGAGAAAAGATTCGACATAGAGAGAAAAGATTCGACATTATAGAGACAATAGCAAAAAAGGTTAACTGTGCCTAATCTAACTCTATTAGTCCAAGATTATTCGACATAGAGAGAAAAGATTCGACATGAAGATTCGACGAAGCAGTCGCCGCGAGCGGACATTTATGGTCAAATGCTTCACCCCATAGGCTATAGAAGAATTCTAATGTTGGTTGACTAGTAATAATAATTAATAAATATAATTATTACTAGTGTCATACAACATTAGAATTCTACTATAGCTTGTAGGAGGAACATTCGACCGGAAATGTACGATTGTGGCGTCGTACAGTTTAGCTGCTCCGTCGAATCTTCTTAGAACATTCAACAGACACCATAAGCCTTCAATGACAGATTTGACCTTAATTATTTCGGATTTTCAGACGAATGCATTTTTTAACGAAACAAAATAAATAAAAATGAATTTCAGGAGTAACTAAATAAATGAATTTTTCGGACGAAAACTAAATTCCGAAACTAAATATTTCAGTGTGCACATGTCTTTGTAGGGCAGACAGTACAATTACAATACAATTCAATACAGGAAGAATCAGAGGGCCCAGCTCGTTAGAGTTTACAATCTAGGAGGGAGGGTCAAGTGATAAGGAAGGGTAATAACTGTGGGAGATGAGCTGATGAAGAAAATAAAAGAACAGTTGTTAGGGGGAGGCAGGGTAGGCTTTTCTGAAGAGAAAAGTATTTAGGGATCACCTAAAAGTAGATAGATTTGGAGACAGTCTAATAGATTGGGGTAGGGTATTCCAGAGGATGGGAGAGGCTCGGGAGAAGTCCTGGAGGCAAATATGGGAGGAAGTGATGAGGGAGCTAGAGAGCAGGAGGTCTTGGGCAGAACGAAGAGGACGATTAGGTTGGTATTTTGGGACTAGGTTAGTGCTGTAGTTGGGGGCAGAGTTATGGATGGCTTTGTAACTTATTGTTAGTATTTTGAATTTAATTTGTTGGGTGAGTGGCAGCCAATAGAGGGATTGGCAGAGAGGGGTAGCAGACACTGAGCGGTTTGTAAGGTGGATGAGTCTGACAGCAGTATTCATGATGGACTAAAGGGAGGATAGTCTATTTAAAGGTAAGCCAATGAGGAGGGAGTTGCAGTAGTTGAGGAGAGAGATAACCAGGCAGTGAATCAGGAGCCTTGTGGTGTCATTGGTTAGTAAGGGACATAGTTTGGAGATGTTGCAGAGGTTGAGGAGGCAAGCTTTGGAAAGGGATTGGATGTGGGGCTGAAAGGAGAGTTCAAAGTCCAGGATAACACCTAGCACCCTGGCATGTGGGGACAGGTGGATGGTTGGGCCATTGCTCTTGACAGAGAAGTCAGCTGAAGAGGTATGCGGGGGAGGAAATATTATGAGCATGGTTTGGAAAAGTTGAGTTTGAGGAAGTGGTTTGACATCCAGACAGATATGTCTGTTAGTAAGTTAGTGACACTTGAGGAGACTGATGGAGTGAGTTGAGGGGTGGAGAGATAGATTTGGGTGTCGTCAGAATGGAAATGATATTGAAAGCCATGTGAGGCAATCAGCTGACCCAGGGAAGAGGTGTAGACTGAAACTAAGAGAGGTCCAAGAACAGAACCTTGGGGACCCCGATGGAGAAGGGAAGAGGAGAGGAGGAAGTAGAAGTGACACTGAAGGTGCGTTGGAATAAGTAGGATGAAAACCTTTGAAGAGCGCAGCCACGGAGATCGAGGGACTAAAGTTTTTTGAGGATGAGTGGGTGGTCAACCATATCAAAGGCACTATCTGGAGTCCTAATTATTTTTACTTTGCTGGAGGGAAAAGTGAAACGAATGAACGTATAACAAGTGAATTATGAGTAAAGTGTATTTTTACATAAATAAACTAGTATGGTCATTCACCTCTGGTCAATCTGTCTATTGAGTACAAGTGTGGAACAAAGAATGGCTTGAGGTGTTTTTTTCTTCCCATTAAGATATTGAAAGACACAAAAAAATTTCTGTTCTTTGTTGCAATATAGGACTTGTTTATTTATGTTAAAAGAGATCTTTTCAAGAGAGATACACAAGAGTTACAAAGTGCTTTTACTTGTGGTTGGAAGAGGTTTTATTGGAGATAGATTAGAGAACTAAAGACTATACACAGATATATTGAGGACTAAAGACTATACACAGATATATTGTATTTCACATGGTTATGATTGTAAATACATTTAATTTTTTACAGTGATTGGTGCACTTGTTGTTCAGTTTAATTGTCACATGGATGTAGGTACACTTTACCAAGTGACATTTGTGGTAAGATCACTGCAGTCCAAAGAAATATTGCAAATTGCTTTCTATAATGTTATGCTTGGCCTTTGAAGAACTGTGAGAACTGTGATTTGCACCACCTATGACTCATGCAGTAAAAGCAAATAGTCTTTTTTTAGAATGGTAATGACATATTAGTATCATTGTAAAAGCAGCATGGTGGACAGATCATTGACTAAATAAAATAACATGCAAGATTCATTGCCTTAGCTGTGAGGTACACGTACAGTGTGTGATTTAGATATCTGCCAGCCGTACCCAACTACTGGACACAGTGGTGACTTAGGGGCTTGGCTGGAGCCACAGCATATGGCGGGGGTGTAGGCATACCAAGAAAATTCTGTGGGTGGGTTTGCTCTTCAAGCAAGTGACGATTCCACCAATGGGAACCAGGACACATACAGGTACAAGCCAGTAAATTAGAATATTTTGAAAAACTTAATTTATTTCAGTAATTGCATTCAAAAGGTGTAACTTGTACATTATATTTATTCATTGCACACAGACTGATGCATTCAAATGTTTATTTCATTTAATTTTGATGATTTGAAGTGGCAACAAATGAAAATCCAAAATTCCGTGTGTCACAAAATTAGAATATTACTTAAGGCTAATACAAAAAAGGGATTTTTTAGAAATGTTGGCCAACTGAAAAGTATGAAAATGAAAAATATGAGCATGTACAATACTCAATACTTGGTTGGAGCTCCTTTTGCCTCAATTACTGCATTAATGCGGCGTGGCATGGAGTCGATGAGTTTCTGGCACTGCTCAGGTGTTATGAGAGCCCAGGTTGCTCTGATAGTGGCCTTCAACTCTTCTGCGTTGTTGGGTCTGGCATTCTGCATCTTCCTTTTCACAATACCCCACAGATTTTCTATGGGGCTAAGGTCAGGGGAGTTGGCTGGCCAATTTAGAACAGAAATACCATGGTCCGTAAACCAGGCACGGGTAGATTTTGCGCTGTGTGCAGGCGCCAAGTCCTGTTGGAACCTGAAATCTCCATCTCCATAGAGCAGGTCAGCAGCAGGAAGCATGAAGTGCTCTAAAACTTGCTGGTAGACGGCTGCGTTGACCCTGGATCTCAGGAAACAGAGTGGACCGACACCAGCAGATGACATGGCACCCCAAACCATCACTGATGGTGGAAACTTTACACTAGACTTCAGGCAACGTGGATCCTGTGCCTCTCCTGTCTTCCTCCAGACTCTGGGACCTCAATTTCCAAAGGAAATGCAAAATTTGCTTTCGTCAGAAAACATGACTTTGGACCACTCAGCAGCAGTCCAGCTCTTTTTTTCCTTAGCCCAGGTGAGACGGTTTTCGCGCTGTTTCTTGGTCAACAGTGGCTTGACACGAGGTATGCGGCAGTTGAAACCCATGTCTTTCAAGCGTCTCTTGGTGGTGGATCTTGAAGCACTGACTCCAGCAGCTGTCCACTCCTTGTGAATCTCCCCCACATTTTTGAATGGGTTTTTTTTCACAATCTTGACTAGGGCGCGGTGATCCCTATCGCTTGTACACTTTTTCTGACCACAGTTTTTCCTTCCCTTTGCCTCTCTATTAATGTGTTTGGACACAGAGCTCTGAGAACAGCCAGCCTCTTCAGCAATAACCTTTTGTGTCTTTCCCTCCTTGTGCAATGTGTCGATGGTCGCCTTTTGGACAGCTGTCAAATCTGAAGTCTTCCCCATGTTTGTGTAGGCTTCAGAACTGGACTGAGAGACCATTTAAAGCCCTTTGCAGGTGTTTTGAGTTAATCTGCTGATTAGTTTGTGGCACCAGGTGTCTTCAAAATTTAACCCTTACACAATATTCTAATTTTGTGACACACGGAATTTTGGATTTTCATTTGTTGCCACTTCAAATCATCAAAATTAAATGAAATAAACATTTGAATGCATCAGTCTGTGTGCAATAAATAAATATAATGTACAAGTTACACCTTTTGAATGCAATTACTGAAATAAATCAAGTTTTTCAAAATATTCTAATTTACTGGCTTTTACCTGTATGTATAAAGTGTCTTCTTCACTGTAATACATTTTTTAGTTACAATAATACAGAAAAGACATCAACATGTTGCTTGACAAGTGAATAAAAAAAAAGATTTACATTGCTTAGTAATTCATATATAAATATTATATGAACCAATCAATTTTTTTATATTAGAATTGTAGAGTGGTACACTATATCTATATAGTACAGTACCCTCACAATACAATTTTAAAGATATTAAAAGTTTAAATGGAGTGTGAAAGGTGTTATATTATGGTAAGTATAGTGATGTAAAAAAAAAAAACGTTGGATAATTTAAGGAATTTAAGGGAACATAAAACACTCAAATGGCATGTTGTTTTTTGTTGCCTATTTTTTTTTTTTTTAACAGAAGATTTTTTGTTGCCTATTTTTAGTTTACACACTTTATAATCGGTTACAGCAAACAGTTTTTCTTTTTCATACATCATGGGACACAGTACGCTATAAATCATGACTACCTGGGTTATGCAACATCTATAGGTGAATGGACACTGGCAGAAAAATAAAAACCAACAGACAGCCCCCCTATATAATCCCTCTTACCCAGGAAGTTCCTCAGTTTTTCTCACTAGTGTCTGAAGGTGATGGCCACTAAAGGGCAGCTCTGCATGATAGTACCAGGTTCTCAAGTGATTCTGGAAGGGATGTGGAGATTGGGCGTCCAGATCTATTCCTATAACTGGGAGGCTAAGAAGGGTGATACTCAGGCCCCGCTACAAAGGGATTGGACGTTTAATCGTGGATTGCCTGTAAAATACGGCCAGTCAGTGCTGCCCCCTGAGGATATGGAACCTTGTGCTGTAGCAACTGACAAAAATGTCTCCGGTAGGGTGCTGTACAGGTCCAAGGCAGTGGACCTCAAAAGAGGATAAAGTCCCTGAGGGTCCAGAATGACATAGCCTGCCATAAATGATGAAGATTGGATCCTTGTGTCTGAGACATTACGTCTGGTATTTTGGCTACTGCAGGGGCTTTTGTCAGAAGCGTGTCACAAAAGAGGACTTGGCATCTGCCTTGGCTGGTTTGGAGGGAAAGGTTGCTGGTATGCTTGCCTCTATAGGACAGAGTGGCAAAAAACAGGAGCGATCTCCTTCACCAGTTCCCTATCCGGTTAGGGAGGAGGAATGGGTGGAGATAGACGAGGAGGCAGTAGAGGTGGAACTTGAAGACCAGGCTGTGGATTCCACATCTGAGCCTGAGGGAAACTCAGAAGTTGTCTGTTTCTCAGGCACAGTGTATGTTTGTGAATTCCCTAACTGAGATGGTTCCGTCTCATTTCAAATTGCCACCTGCCAAGTACTTGTCTGTTAAATATTCTTATCTAGGATCATTACGTTCTCCAGAGAATCATCTTGGAAGAGATGTATGCTGAGTGGAGTCACCTGAACAGGGTGTTTGTGCCGCCAAAGTGATTTGCTCAACTTTATTCGATGGAGGAAAAGTTTATAAAGAAAAAAACAACGCCCTCAGTAGACGTGGCAATATTGATCTCATTAAGAATTTGACTTGTGTGGTTGATGATGTTCAGGTGTGACCCGGTTGACAAAAGATTGGAGATGTTGGTCAAAGCCTCTTTTTTCTTGGCTGGATCCGCTATGTAGCCAGTGGTGGCAGCCATTAGGGTATGTTAAGGTCTTAAACATCACATTAAGTGAGTGGTTAAAAAGAACTGGGTGTACTGCTGAAGAGTTAACTGAGTTGCCCTTTGCTTTTTATTTTGCAGTGATGGTCATAAAGGACTCCATAAAGGTCTCGATTTAGCCAATCTCTTGGTTTGGTGTATTGTACATTTGTATGTGCAAGGCTCTGTGGTTAAAAAACTGGTCTGCAGAATTGCCATGTAAAAACTTTGCAGGATTTTCCATATCGTGCAGAATGTTTAATCGGGGGTGATCTGGATAAATGCATTCAATTTCTGAGGGTAAGAGTTCCCACTTGCCTCCCAAGAAGAAAGGTAAGTGCCCAGCATACAGAGCATCCATTCCTTCTACATCCGCTTGTAGCTCATCTAGACAACCCTTTCTGGCTCCCAGGCTGTTAGTCCCAGGGGGAGGACACTTGGGCCTTTCTACGGTCACTCAGGGGTACAGATTGGAGTTTCTGGAGTTCCCCCCTCCTTGGGTTATGATGTCAAATATTTAGGTAAATCAGCAGAGGAAGCACACTTTCAGTTGACTAAATTCCCCCCGAGTATTCACAATACAGATGCTGGCTCCAGGCCTGAGTCTGACTCAAGCAATACTCATTCAAGGGTAACCAGATGATCTGTTGCTCAGAGAACAGTCAGTTTATCAGTTAAGGCAAAATGTCTCTTGCGGTCCATATTTATTATTATTTGGGCACTGTCCAAATAAAGCTGCTGCCTCCAGAAATTGCAAATGCCCCCTGATTCATTTCTGTATGAGACTGCTGAGAAACATGGTTGTCACGTTTGAAGTTGTTCCATACGCTCAATTCCATTCCAGGCTATTACAGAGGAATATCCTGTTAGAATGGAAGAATATTCAGTTGTTGAATCATCCAATGTCCCTACATCCTGATACCGTTTTTTCTGATTGCCTGTAAGGTGTTGACAATGAATTTCAATCTGACAGGATGGGGGTTCGCTGCTCTTGGGTTCCTTTTGGTTCAGGGGACTTGGTCTCCCTAGGAAAGATTATTACCAATCTACATTCTGGAGAACTGAACTGTCCGTCTCACTCTGTTGCACTGGACGGGGCAGCTGCAGGTGCTTCCAGCCAGGATCCAGTCACAGTGCCATGGCTGTGGCAGCTATTAGGGGGGCACCAGCATCCTGGCTGCCCAGGAGGAGGCGGCTCTAATTATGTATTTCAGGGGTGGAAAATTGGCAGGTGGACTTTCTCAGTTGCTACTGTTTGGCGCCAGAGGGGAGGTCTCCTCATTCCAACATATTCAGGGCACTTTGCCAGCGATGAGGCACACCCAATGTGGATCTTCTGGCATCCAGATTCAATACAAAACTGGACTGGTTTGTCTCCAGGACAAGAGACCCACAGGCAATTGCGATAGACAGATCCTCGTTGACACCATGGGGCCAGTTCTATCTAATAAAATGCTTTTCTGCTAATTCAGCTTCTTTTATGTCTGTTGCACAGGATTCGAGTGGAAGGAAAGCTAGTGATTTTGATCGCACCAGCTTGGCCCAGAAGAATGTTTTATACCCACATCGTGAACTTGGTGGTGGATGGCCCTTGGGCTCTTCCAGCTCGACTAGACTTCCTGTCTCAGGAGCCAGTCCTTCATCCTGCTTTACAGTCCCTGAACTTAATGGTTTGGCTATTGGAACTCAAGTTCTGAAGGGGAGAGCAGTTTCTAACATGGTCCTTACCACATTTTATTGAGAGCAAGGAAGGCCTCTTCCAGGAATATTTGCCATTGGACCTGGAAATATTATGGGCTGATGTAAGGCTAGGAAATTTCATCCCTGTTAATATGTGATGGGGTGGTTTTTGACTTTTCTCCAGTCAGGTGTAGAATTTGAAGTTAGCCTTAAAGCGGAGTTCCACCCAAAAGTGAAACTTCCGCTTATAGGCTTCCTCCCCTCCCGCTCCTTCGTGCCATTTCTTCACTCGCAAGTGCTGTGACTGATGGCTCCCACGTGCAAGTGCAGGAGTGACATCACGCAGCTCTGGCCAGTCACAGAGCCGGAATCTGCGGCCCCGGAAGGAAGAGGGGCGAAGATGCAGTCACCAGCAGGGACAGGTGCGCTTCGTTTGCAGTTAAGTGCCACATAATGGGCAAGTATGCAATGCATACCAGCCCATTATTCTTTTACTTTGCAGGGGAACAAAGAGGAAGTAAAACCCATCAGGGTTTACTTCCTCTTTAACATTTGAAGTAAATATCCAATCATTTTGCCCAGTCAAAGAGACTAAAAACAACACTGAGATAACAAAATCTTTCACCTACCCTTGGGCTCTATTTTGGTTTTAATTCAGCTCTTATTTAGGGTTATATCCATCAAACATTCATATTTCAGTATTGGGCAAACACTGTTGTGTGGAATTGCACACCAGTTTCTTATATTATGCCTAAACCTCAGTGCCAAGACTTCCCCACTAAAATTTACAAATACGTCTCATGATTTCCCCATCAAATGTAAAGTAGTTATTACTGGAGATGGGATTTAATTTTATGTTGAACATGCTATTATGGCAGGTAGGAATGGGCCCGATTCGCAGAACAAACGAACATCTGCTCGCGGTAAGTTCGCCTGCCGCGATGCACCCCATAATGCACTGCGAGATCGCATTGCATTGAAGGCTGCTGATTGTCCAAAGCATGCGCCTGACCTGTATGCTTTGGCCAATCACAGAGCAATGTGCTGTGAGAGCCATGACTGGCCAAAGGCAGGGTGCCTTTGACCAATCGTGGTTTAGGGACTAGGTCCACACCCCACACTAGATAAGGCTGCTTACACAGCGGCTGTGTATAGTGTTTATGAATAGAGAGAGATTAGGCAGGTTAGTTAGTGGATTGAGCATTCAGTCGGTGTAGCGTATGTAACCATACAGTCTAGAGTATATAGTGCAGTCAGTGTAGTGTATATAAGGCAGTGCAGAGTATATAGTGCGGTCAATTTCATGTATATAACGCAGTGCAGAGTATATAGTGCAATCAGTGTAGTATATATAATACAGTACAGAGTATATAGTGTGATCAGTGTAGCGTATATAACGCAGTGCAGAGTATATAGTGCAGTGCAGACTATATAATACAGTGTATTGAAGTGGTTAAGGGGAACCCTGTGACAGAATTAAGAAAAATAACGGCATGAGTCGTCCCCCCCCCCAAAATCCATACCAGGCCCTTCGGGTCTGGTATAGATTTTAAAGGGAACTCAACACCATGCAAGCAGCTTGGCAAACCAAGAAAGGGGGGGACAAGTGAGCGCCCCCCCTCCTGAACCATACCAGGCCACTTGCCCTCAACATGGGGAGGGTGCTTTGGGGTGCCCCCAAAGCACCTTATCCCCATGTTAATGGGGACAAGGCCCTCTTCCTGATAACCCTGGCTGGTGGTTGTCGGGGTCTGGGGGCAGGGGGCTTATCGAAATCTGGAAGCCCCCAGATCCCACCCCCCACCTATGTGAATAGGTATCGAGTACCACATACCCATTCAACAAAAAAGTGTTAAAAAAGTAAAAACCACAAGAGACCATTTTTGACAAATATTTAATTATTAATTTATATATAAAAAAAACATTTCCGGCGATGTAAATCCACCATCAATCACGCCACTCGACGGACCAGAAAAATAGCAAAAATTAAAACGCTCCACCTCCATGGGAGGCCTTCCGGCGACTGCTGTCTCTTCGCTTTGACAGCTCTTAAATAGGCAAGGGCGGGGCCACCCGGTGACGTAACCAGGTGACCCCGCCCCTTCTGACGTAACATGAGAGTTTTCATTTTTGCTATTTTTTGTGTCCGTCTGGGAGCGTGATTTACGGTGATCATGATAATCGCGGGAGACTTTTTATTTCTTTTTTAATAAAGGATTTATCAAAAACTGTCTCTTATGGTTTTTACTTTTTTTTACACTTTTTGGTGAATGGGTAGGGGTATGATGTTCCCCCACCCATTCACATGGGAGGGGCTGAGATCTGAGGGCCCCCTTGTTAAAGGGGGCTTCCAGATTCTGATCAGTCCCCCGCCTGCAGACCCTGACAACTACCAGTCAGGGTTGTCGGGAAGAAGCCCTTGTCCCTATCAACATGGGGACAAGGTGCTTTAGGGGGCACCACAAAGCACCATCCCCATGTTGAGGGCAAGTGGCCTGGTATGGTTCAGAAGGGGGGGCGTTCGCTCATCCCCCCCTTTTCTGGCCTGCCAGGCTGCTTGCTCGTATAAGGGTCTGGTATGGATTTTGGGGGGAACCCTACGCTGCCCATCCCGATTGTCAGGCATAGGCCCAGTTTTCTTGCTGACATCACAGTGCAGATGACAAACATATGATTAGTTAGATCATAATCTAAGTCGTTAAATCAAACATATGATTTAGTTAAAGACTAAAGAGGAGAGATTGTGAAAAATAATCTTCAATACACATTGTCATTTTTCAAAATGATGTCAGACCAAAAACGTATTCCAATACATAAAATACAGTACCCTACATATTAAGACAGGTAACAAACCTATAGGAGGATTTTATTTCCCGATCAAGAATAGCATTAGTTGTAATAATGCCCCATCTGGAATCTACTAAAAAAGCTTGATTTTCATTGCCATCCACAAATGAGTAATCTATTTGCCCGTTCATCCCACTATCTGCATCAGTGGCAAAAACCTATAAAATAGACAAGAATTACGTAAACATTACAAAGAAACTTTTTTTTATTTTTTTACTGTAGTGTATAACACATATAAAAAAACATATAAAGGCAAGAAAAGACATGCAAAAATATGATGAAATATATACATTAACATTGTATAGAATCACAAAGTGCATAAAAGTGTGGTTGATTAATTACAACTGGGATTTTCCAGACTTTCTGTACCACCAATAAATTAAAGTTTTACTGGTTTATGTTCAAGCTTTAGTTGCAGATTTCTCCTAGCAAAAGATAGGGGTTGACTTGATTTACAAAAACTGAAGAGTGTAAAATCTGGTGCAGATGTGAATGGTAGCCAACAGCTTCTAACTTTGGCTAGTTCAAGTCTGGAAGTCTGGAAGCTGGTTTCTTTCTATGCAGAGCTGCACCAGATTTTGCACTCACCCATTTTCGTAAATTAACCCCAAAGTTCTAAAACACATTAACATGTTGCTTATGTTAATCACTAAATCAACCATTCAATGAAGTCCTAAAAATCTTACTTTGAGTGTCAATGCATTCAGTGGGTATCCAATGCGGACTAATAAAGACCAACTAAAAAAAAAGATCAATGCACAAGTAAACCTATCACAGCAGGGTAAAAGTGAACACCTTTACAAAACAGTCCATCACTGGCTAAAAAAACAGGGCCTGACATTTTGTCTACTGACTTGTACTGTTAAATTAAAACACAGATATGTAAGTACAGGATACTTTTATTCTATCGATTACATGTACCACATTGTTGCTATGTCCAATCAGTTCTTTGTAATCACGTTATTCCAGTATTGATATACTACCCTTCCCTTCTTTTTCAATAGAAATGGAACAGCACGCCTTCTTGTAGCCCCTGAAGGAGGAAATATACATGTTAAAAAATCCCTCTTTTGCTTTCTGAAACATGTTGGGTACCTTGGCATACACGCCTCACAAGTCTGACTTCTAGTCTCGATCTATGGTGTGTCCCAAGTTCAGCGGCTGTTTCATTCCACTGTTAGGTGTTTTACTTCATTGTTTTTAGGTGATTTTTGTACATTTATATTGTATTGTATATAATTTTTGTATCAATAAAGTTGATAGATTATTTACATAACTTTGGGTGTACCCGAATTGCACTTCTCTCTGTGTCTGTAATATCCCTGGGGCCTTTTCTCCATAAAAAAAACAGTGCCAAGATCATTAGCAGCCACAAACTTGTAATAACTGCTTGCTGACAGGATGTTTATATTCTTATGCCCCGTACACACGGTCGGACATTGATCGGACATTCCGACAACAAAATCCTAGGATTTTTTCCGACGGATGTTGGCTCAAACTTGTCTTGCATACACACGGTCACACAAAGTTGTTGGAAAATCCGATCATTCTGAACGCGGTGACGTAAAACACGTAGGTCGGGACTATAAACGGGGCAGTAGCCAATAGCTTTCATCTCTTTATTTATTCTGAGCATGCGTGGCACTTTGTGTGTCGGATTTGTGTACACACGATCGGAAATTCCGACAACGGATTTTGTTGTCGGAAAATTTTATAGCCTGCTCTCAAACTTTGTGTGACGGAAAATCCGATGGAAAATGTGTGATGGAGCCTACACACGGTCGGAATTTCCGACAACAAGGTCCTATCACACATTTTCCGTCGGAAAATCCGACCGTGTGTACGGGGCATTACATCGGTTAGTAAGTGGTTAAACAGTTTACAGTTTACAGAATAGATTCAGAGTAGGAACTGACAATGCCAACACAGTCAAAGTGGCAAATAGATACAATATAACAAAAAGAGATGCATATGACACAATACAATGTACAACAGAAAATAAAAAGATTGCAATAACAAGGCTCTCTAGGAGCAGTTTGCCTAAATGGTCACTAGGTGGCAGCAGAGTCTATGAAACAGTGAGTAGAGACAGGTAATCTGCCAGTACTAATGACTACTTTCATTTCCCTTAAAGTTGCTAGTGTCCAGGTGAGCAGCTGAAGGGAACCCTAGACCTTCTCCATAGGGTGGTTGCAAGAAGGGTCTCTGCTCCTGATACACAGGATAACGGTTGCATGCACCAGGTCACCCTACTTTAGGCTTAGGACTTGGGGCGCAGTGCTCTATGCAGTGATTTGGGCTTCGAAGGAATCTGCATACTCTTGTGCTTAAAGCAGGTGGCCCACAGACCTGGACAACAGTAGGCAGGCCATTCACCTGGGTACAGCTCACATGCCCAGTCACTGCTGTCTCATCAGGTGCAGTCTCTCTGAGCACCAAAGGCAGGAGAGAGATAGCAATCTCTGTGAAACAGAGTCAAAGGAGCCCAAGCCTGCATTTGGGAATGGAAAGGAATGGGGCATGCCACTACAACTGTATTGTACAAGACCATGTTTTTATCAAGCGCCGCACAGCAGAGGAGCACATATGCTACGAATAAGTACAAATTACTGTTTAACCTAGAACCTAAAGAACATTACAGCCAATTAATAATTAAGGTGTATGCAAAGGATTTTGGATGGAATAGGGCAGGATTAAAACCCCTGTCAGTTTTTTTCTCCCATCTGTGTACCATTGGGGAGATTTGACCTCACTTCCTGTCTTTTAGACACAACAGGAAGTGAGAGGAAACTTAGTGAACTCTTAGACAGTTGTTTTCAGAACAAGTGTGCCTGTTAGAAGATGTTCCCGCTGTGCCTGTTCATCCCTTTCAGTCCCAGTGACATTGATCACCAGAACAAATAGAGATGGAGAGTCTCCCCAGGGGGGGCTCAGAGAGCAATAAAAACTTGACAGGGGTTCCCAGCTCTCACTATTCTTTTAAAGCTAGATGGGCTTGTGTCTTTTTTCAGACAGACTATGTAAGTATCAGCATAGTGATTTACATCCTGAGGAAGCACTGCTAGATAGCCCATAACTCAGCAAATAATGGGGGAAGATATCCGTCATAGCCCATCACCATTTTCACCTAAAACCTGCAGGCCAATGTAGTCTAGTGAGGTCTGGTGGTGCCCATACATATAATATATTTGCCCTATCTGGTTGATTTTGGATGTACTGGGGAAACTATCTCATATCCAAGATGACCTTCTAACCTTCTAAAATCCATCTGAACAAGTCTGTGACTGCAGCAAGTCCAGGCATGAGCAGACTTTCTCCCCCATACACAAATACATAGTAATTGTGTGCGGGGGGGGGGGTATTTTTTGCTTGAGCTTAGTCAATGATAAACTCTTTGAGACTGCGTAATGTCAAAGTCCCATCCCTTTGTATATTCAGATTTAACTTTCTCTGTAAGGGCTCATTCACACCTATGTCTTACAACACACGTGATTTAATATGCATGTGCAGAGATTCACCATTTTAATGTTGCTAGTTCAAAAATATGTGGTATGTTAACATGCCTTAGGCAAATAACTTTCATGTCTGATTTTTCAGCCATTGACAGGCATTATAGGAGCATTTGATAGAAATGGCAGCACATATTGGTGTATGACATTGCACCTGCCCAAACCAATAAAAAAAAACAATAAAAGGGGAGACAAATGGGCACAAAGTCAGCTTAGGCTTTTTGGAAAGTGTCAATGTTATATAAAAATAAACGGCTACTGTGTGCAGTATATATAGTGCAGAATAATGTGAAGAGGTCAGTTTTGGAACTATGTCTCATAAAATCTAACATTATTACTGCTTGAAGTTATTTTTCAATACGTGGTAGGAAAATGGTTGAAAAAAAAACTTAGCAGTGAGTACTTGGAGCCTAAACTCTTTGTGATTTTATGTTATAAATTATGGAGCTGGGCGTTTGAAGCACAAAAAATATATCAACTGGCAGTAGCAGCAGTAGTGGAGTATTAACAAATTTATGTTGTGGTCTCAGGCAAAAATCGTTTATAATCTCATACCATTTCCTACCATTTTCATGCTATAAATCTGGCGGTAATGAAATATTACATAAAAATACACTTCTGTATTAGCAAAACATATTATACTTCATAGTTGGAATATACATTTAGGATTATAATCAATGTAAATTTGATAATTACTCAAGACCACAGATGAGGAAAACACCTGAAATGTTGAGGTTGATTTACTAATTGAGTTTAGACTCAAAAGCATCTGCATTTGAGTAGGTACAGGAATTTTATTTTACATGATTGGATAATTAAAGTGAATATTTACACAATTTTCAGTGAAAATTCTTGAATCCTTTAATAAATGAACCTAGTTATTTTTTAGATAATATTTAGATAACATTTAAAATTTGAAAACCCCAAGTGTAGATGCTATTAAAATACCATGAACCAAGCCCAGCAGATAGAGAATTGTATGCAGTTACAGTACCTGGATAACAAACAGGTTGTATCCCTGACCTTCCAAAACAGAAGTTATAAGATGGTCTCGATCAAACACTGGTACATTATCATTTTCGTCTTGGATCAATACTGAAACTCCACAGTATGCCACAGAAGTACTGCTTGTGGCAGCGACGACTAGATTCATTTTCATGTTGGCTTCTGCATCAAGTAACAAAGGCTCCTTCACTGTGAGCTCTCCTGTTAGACAAAATACAACAGATCTAAAAGATCTATAAGGAAACCAACTTCTACAATGAGAACATGTAATCAAATGTATGGCAATTAAACTGTCCATTTTATACCACAAATAAATATCACAAATGCAGTTAAACACTAGTTACAGGATACTTATAAATAGTGTAATGTAGATTTATTATTGCTGGCAGCAATTCACAAGCTATTTTTGACCAACCAGCCTTATTTCTTAAAATGTGTGTATTACCCACTTCACGACCGCCCACCACACATATACTGCAGCAGAGTGGCCGCTCTGTTCCAGATCACGTACTTAGTACATGATCTGACACTTCCGGGTCTGGGGCTTGCTTCTGCTGTAATCACACAGCAGGAGCCCAGCGGCAGGTACCACGGACTCGATGTCCGACGGCCATTGGCCGATTGTTTAGTACAGGGGCATAACGGTGATCTGCCTATGTAAACAAGGCAGGTCAATGTTTTGTCAGTAGAGAAGACATTGATCCTATGTTCCTGCTAAGGAACACGGATCTATGCCATCCCTTAATAGAAGCGCCTCCCACACAGTGAGTAAGTACTTGTTAGGAACACATTTAACCCTTTGATTGCCCCTGCTGTCAACTACTTTCCTGCCAGTGTCATTAGTACAGTGAAAGTGCATATATTTTAGCACTGATCACTGTATTAGTGTCACTGGTCTCCAAAAGTGTCAAAAGTGTCAGTTAGGTGTCCGATTTGTCCACTGCAATATCGCGGTCCTGCTATAAGTGGCTGATCACCGCCATTACTAGTAAATTAATAAATAAAAATATCCCATAGTTTGTAGATGATATAATGTTGCTTATTGGGTATTTTTTACCAAAAATATGTAGCAGAATACAATACAATACAATACAATACTGATGAAGAAATTAGAGTTTTTTAAAATTTTTTTATTGGATACATTTTATAGCAGAAAGTAAAAAATATTGTTTTTTTTCAAAATTGTTTGTATTTTTTTGTTTATAGCACAACAAATAAAAACTGCAGAGGGGATCTAATACCACCAAAAGAAATCTTTATTTGTAGGAAAAAAAAGGACATCAATTTTATTTATGTACAGCATCACATGACCGTATCGCAAAAAATGGCCTGGTCATAAAAGTGGTAAATCTTCCGGAAACGTAAGTGGTTACCCAATGGCTACCAAACAGATTCTGTGCTGTAAAATGACTAAAGGAGAGTGAACTTTGAAGGCATAGTCTATTTTTCATAAAATGTAATAAATGTACCAACAATTAATACAAAATGTGCAAACTTTTTTGCATTCAAGTTTCCAGGAAGCTGCAACTGTGATTGGTGTGCCACAGGTGCAACACACAGGCTCCTGCATTACCCCAAACCCCAGGTCCTTACGAAGGTATGGACTTTTTGTTATGGGGCTGGGGGAAGAAATCAGTAAACTACAAGTGCAGTGACTGCCCTGCTTCAGCAGGATCTCTGCCGCAGTAGCAGATGGGACCTGTTCACAGATTCCTATAAATGAATGACGTGGCTGTGTGGGCAGTCACGCACAGCTGCACTGAATTCAACTTACAGCAACCTGGAGCAAGAAGTAGCTCATGCTTCAGATGTGTGGGAACGGGGGGATGGGGTTGAGAGTTGGGGATTAAGGAATGTCATCATACATCACGTTACACCCTAAGTATGAGTTTAACATGAAGTATGTTATCAAAGGTGGACTGTGCTATTACCCTGGTCATTGTGGGGCAAGACAGAGAGTTCTAACTTGGCCAGTGGACCATTCTCTTAATGGAAGACATTCTGGTAGGTTAATTGGTTCCTGCCAAAATGTTCCCTAGTATGTGTATGTATGAATGTGAGTTAAAGTGGGGTTCCACCCAAAAAACAAAAATACCTGGAAAAATTCTAAAAAAAAACAAAAAAAAAACATTTGGATATTTTTTTTTTCACTCACCTCTAAATGCCTGTTGCTAGGTGGTCCCTCGTAGTCTGCCTGGGCTGGTGACATCACTTCCCCCTCGGCACAGGAAGGGCTCCGCTCTGCTCCCTCCCTCCTGTCAATCATCTGGGACCCATTACAGGTCCCAGGTGATTGAGCGGCCAATCACGGCGCGCGGCGCCGCTCACGCATGCGCAGTGGGTGCCAGGCTGTGAAGCCACAGCCCAGCGCCCACAGTTGAAATGCCGGCGCCGACGAGCGGAGGGGGGGGAACGAGCGGGGCTTCGATCCCCCGCATCGCTGGACCCAGGGACAGGTGAGTGTCCAATTAAAAGTCAGCAGCTGCAGTATTTGTAGCTGCTGACTTTTAATTTTTTTTTTTTTTGACGGCCCCCCTGGGTGGAACTCCTCTTTAAGGACCTTAGATTGTAAGCTCCTTGAGGGCAGGGACTGTTGTGAATGTACAATGTATATGTAAAGCGCTGTGTAAATTGACGGCACTATATAAGTACCTGATATAAATAAATAAATGTAATTCAGCTATAGGAAACATCTGCTGATTGGGTAAACCCACGGCTTCTTAAATCTCACTTTGAATACAAAGGGAATTTCAAAAACAGGACTATTTTTTGTAGATGATTGACATGAACGCCTAATCACCTTATTTACTGAACTAGGCGAACAGCCCTTTTTCCTTTAGTAAATTCTATGTGTGTGAAAAACTTTTGAGCAACATTGAAGCTGTAAAAAAGCCCCAGTGGGGTGGATTTACCAAACAGGCTGATTGCCATAGGTGAGTGCAGCCTATTGCATTAGGGTGTGCACTAGGGATGAGCCGAACACCCCCCGGTTCAGTTTGCAGCAGAACATGCGAACAGGCAAAAAATTTGTTTGACAACGCGAACACCGTTAAAGTCTACAGGACATGAACGTGAAAAATTAAAAGTGCTAATTTTAAGGGTTAATATGCAAGTTATTTCATAAAAAGTGTTTGGGGACCTGGGTCCTGCCCTAGGGGACATGTATAAATGCAAAAAAAAGTTTTAAAAACGTACGTTTTTTCGGGAGCAGTGATTTTAATAATGCTTAAAGTGAAACAGTAAAAGTGAAATATTCCTTTAAATTTCGTACTTGGGTGGGTGCCTGTAAAGTGACACATTTTTCCCATGTTTAGAACAGTCCCTGCCCAAAATGACATTTCTAAAGGAAAAAAAACGGAAAATTGTATCATACTTACAGGAATTTTCCTTTCCTGACGCCAATCCATGGCAGCATACTAGTGATAGGCTCCGCCTTTCTCCCCTCCCTCAGGACCAATGAAATAGCATAAATTAAAGGCCAGTTAGGCCCCGAAATGCACAAGGGTGGGTCTGTATGCTGCCATGGATTGGCGTCAGGAAAGGAAAATTACGGTAAGTATGATACAATTTTCCATTTTCCTAACGCCACCATGGCAGCATACTAGTGATACATATCCTAGCTGACAGGGTGGGTTCTACTTAACAAACCAAAATAAATGGGACAGAAGACTGAACAGTCATTCCTCCGAAGCCCACTGATGACAAGGTACCCAGATCTATTCTGTAAAGGTTGAAAAGGTATGCTGGGAAAAGCATGCCACTTTCCTGTAGAATTAATCCATAGATGCTTTCAACTGGGCTGCCTATGAGGCCTCAACC
Source organism: Lithobates clamitans (assembly GCA_037952925.1). Taxonomy (NCBI): domain Eukaryota; kingdom Metazoa; phylum Chordata; class Amphibia; order Anura; family Ranidae; genus Lithobates; species Lithobates clamitans. Next base: position 2,633,692 of record JBBGZY010000756.1, read on the forward strand.
CCTCTGGAAGAGGATGCATCCTGCCACTGAAGGAGGCTCACGATCCATTTCCCATCTGCACAACCAATATTGCTAAAGTCCAGGAGGCAACCTCTCTTGCCTCATGAATTCCATCTGGAACAGTGAAAGACTTATCATATGAACTGAAAAGAGCAATTGTGGACAGAAACTTCTTTCAAGCTCTGGGAATGACCAATTTGTGTGGTTTTCTTGCTTGAATGTCTGGAAAGTTAGGCAATGAACAGATGATTGATAGATGGAGGGCTGTTGCTACCTCTGATATAAGCTGAACTACAGGATGCAGCTCTACTCCTGTAACAAAAGCAATATGCTTTTCTGAAGCTCTAAGGGCTTGAAACTCAAACCGACTTCTGTTTGACGATTTGCACTAAATACTGGTTAGTAAGCGATGTCTTAAACTAATAACTGCCCTGTTGGAGTAAACAGTTGAAATAAACCCCAACAGCATCAAAATATTTTAATTGTGAAAGATTCTCTCTCGCGGTTGACAAAACCTCCTGACGGTCTTCAAAATTTTGCAAACTAAAGGGCCTTTGGCCAAATTAAACATTGTTCTTGATGACACCTTCAACCTCAAAAGAGTATAGGGTAAGGTTCATGTCCAATCTGACCTACAAGAAGACCAGAACAGCTGCCACCAGAGGTGCAGTAAGAATAATATCTTGCCATGCAAAATAGAAAAAAACACAAGTTTGTTTCCGATCTTGGCATAGAGGCTGTTAGTAGAGTGCCTTTCGCACCCCCAAAGTAGAGCTCACTTTTGGAGCAACTGTGGAGCAATCTAGGCTCTGCGCCTTACCTTTCCCGCCATTATGCTTGCATTTCTGGTCTGTGCATGTGTGAAGGGGAATCGACTTCTGTATTCTGAAGTAGATAGCCAGGAAGCACCAAGACTCCTATGGTCAGAATGGAGGGGTGGTCGTGACTACCATGCTCATTCTTGACAGCTTCCAGAGGAATTTCATTACGAGAGAAGTTGGGGAAAAACATATATAGTAGGCTTGATTGCAGGTTCATGGAGAAACTCAGCTTTTATTCTCTGTTTTAGGGATTGGAAAACAAGTCAGACCTCTTTTTAGATTGGCATTTGCTGTGAGAAGCAAAGAAGCCTGTCTATGGTAGGCCACCTGTGGACAAGCCTTCCCCTCATGCTCTGGCAAGCTTGCATGATGGACAGTATGTCCGTGTATTCCAGTCCCTTAGGAGGTAAATTGCTTCCAGAATTTGCTGGTGATCTTCCTACCCAGACATTCTGGGTTCTACATCTCTCAATAGCATATTGCCGCGAGATCCTCCCTGGAGCTGAAAATAAGCAATTGCTGTCCTGTTGCTCAACCGCAAGATGACTGGTCACCCTTGATTCTGTGTAGCAAGGTCAAAGTGATAAAAAAGGCTGCCTGACCTTCCAGCACTTTCGAGACTCCCTACCTTGGCTAGCAATCTCCGCTTGCCTTGACCGACAGACCCTCGCAGTGCGTCTTCCAGGTTGTCTTGCCGATATGATTCATCACATTGATCCAGTCAGATGGTTCGTGACATCCTCAAGGTCTTTCCATCACCGCAGACCGCTATACATACTGCGTGACACTGACCATAGCTGCGCCGGATCCTGTTTCCTCCGTTGTAGTTGAAACTAACACCGGTGCCCATGCACCTAAGGAATCATCGGTATGAATGACAACATTACGGCCAGGAGGCTGAGACACCTAGAAGTCGTCCAGGAAGTAGAGGCATCTGATCTCAGAATTCTCCTTATGACCGTCACCGTCCTTTTCTGATGGATGCAAAACAGAGGAACCATTAGAGCCCCCACAGGCACTTTAACTGTTGGAAAAGCAAAAGTTGGCCTTTTTTCTTTTTTTTATGTAGAAAGGAATGACGCCCAGGTAGTGGCGAATCTGGAGACCCTGTTCTCCAAGAGGAACTGACACGGCACTGAAACCTCTGTGAATATTCAGAGATATTCATAGGCTAAAAGGTAGGCTGATAAAGCGGTGTGCCCAACCAATCGCCAAATTTACTTACTTTGGAATAAAAAAGAAGAGAAAAAATTTTGGGATGTAAGGCTAAGAATCCTGACGATCTAGCGAAAGCCTCCAACCATCTGCTGCAAGCGAATGCTTCTCTCCAACCCCCGCGACCTACAAACAGGGGTGGATAGGAAACCTACAAGCTCTCCTGTGAGATGGGACCAGGACAGCTCCCCGCTGAGTCTGAAGTGTCTGTAAGTATTGTAACCGCTGTGGTTGCGGTGGACCTGGCAGCTCCGAGGGGGAGAAAGAGTTCCGGAGAAGGAACAGCGAGGAATCCACCAAAGTGACCATGAGTGCCTATCCTCCAAGGATCTGCACAATCCACTGTTCAGTAACACGTGATGAGTGTTTACTGGGACTTACCTTAAGAGTCTGGGCATGCGCCCGGTAAAAGGGTTTTGTGGGTACCTGCGGTACACCCAAAGATTTTCATTTATGGACCTTATGAAAGGTTGCCCCTAGAGGGAACCTAGCTGAAGAAACACATTTCTCCCTTTATTTATTATTATTTATTTTTAGTTATATATATATTTTTTTTTTTTTTACTTTCCTGCTTTCTGTTATGGGAGAAGAACGGACCCTCCTCCTGTCACTTCCGACATGGCTGTCTCTGGTTTCATATCAAACAGAGATCTTGCACTATAAAGTGACTATTCCAATTTTGTTTATAGGAAGCCAAACATAGCCTCGGGTCTCAGCCATAGGGTACCCCTAGCCGTAACTGAGCATAGCATTGCCTTGGCCAGGCACCAGGTTGAGACTATTACTGCTTCCGCAGTGAAATTTGCCGATACATCATGGCCGAGTCCCAAGATATCAGCCCTAAGGATTTCCTCCTCAACCATATCCTGGGAGAAGAAACCTAAAGTACCCATCTCCAAGGTAAGGGCCTCTGTTGAGTGGCAGGCCCTTCCCAGCCGCCACCCTATTGGACAACAACTGGTCCCACTGTAGGCATGGATTTCAGCGATGCTATATCCGCCTTGACTTAAACCAGTTTCCTAATGGAAAAGTGATTGCTCATTGAAAGGGTAAATATGACTTTGTCTTTTAACCCATGTAATGGTCTGCATGACTGCCTGGATACACAGTTCTCCAAAGAAAAACTGACACCAAGTAGCTCCAGATCTTCCTCTGGTGCAAGGGAGCTACAATCATTTGCAGGCTGCGCCCCCTCCTCAGGAGTACTGAGAGGATGAGTGATCTATGAGGCAAGTTGTTCTGCTAGTGGCTAGACCCGCAACAAGGGGGCTGGCTAGCTAGAGTAATTACAGTGAGTTTAAAACAGAAGTTTTGTGCCACCTATAAGTAATAAGGACATTCGGTATTACCTGTCAGCTACAAACTTCAACCAGGCCGACTTCACTCACCAGCCTCCTGGGCATAGGTACTGTGCCACAGGTCCTGCAGGACTCTTGTTGGGGTGCTGGGTCTGGGAAAGAAGAGCTAAGACGTTTTCCTTGGAACCTCTCTCCTGAGTGGGAGCGGCATCTGAGCTATGCTTCTCTGAAGAACGTCTGCCTTTCTTTGGCCTATGGCTCTGGCCTTTGAAAGCGTGGGCACGCGGGGCTGAAGCAAATCAAAGCAATCCGCATGAGAGGGCACTCTTTTCCTGAAAACTTACCGACACGGTGGTCCCCACCTAAGTGTTGAGGGTTTTTTGTATGGGTGGTGACTGATACTCGAACCGTGGAGAAATGGGACAACCTGCTGAGAGACAGACAGCCGCAGATAGACTGAGAAGAGGGCAAATAGATAAGGCAACAGCGACTTTGCTTCTCCCTCTTTTAATGTATATCTAAATATATACATACACATATATACATCTACACACTCTCTCCTTCCCCCCCCTTTCTTTATTTAAACAATATGCATGCCTATATAAATACATGCACATACCGCTCCATATAACACCCCCCCACATACATACATACATACATACATACCAACCAACATAAGAACACACACATATATACACAAACATATACATGAACATATATACATACTGTAGAGGGTCAGCCTGGGGCAGGGTTAAGAAGGTGTTAATCGAAGAGGGCAGGTATTTCCCCTTCAGAGCTGCTTATTGTCAGCTGGGCTGAAAGTCTCAGAGAGGAGCTGTTTGAGTAGGAGAGAGAGAGACAGCAGCACGCTGTGTGAAAATGTCCATTGCTGGATGGTGTGCTGGGAACTGTGAGCTGTACCTGTGATCACAACCGTGTGACAAGACAATTCTGTCTTATCTTATGTTTATTTTGCCATTTTGCTGAGTAAAGCCACTTTTGTCTTAATGGACTGTCTCTGAGCCAGCTGTCCACCCCTTTGATCCCCCACAATACACACACATATACATATCCATATACATATACATACATACATATACATATATATGTATACATATACAAACTACTAGCGACGATAATGAATTGTTGGGTCCCGGCAATACAGATAAAAGTCATTAAAAAAAAGGCATGGGATCCCCCCCAGTCCATTAACAGGCCCTTTGGGTCTGGTATAAATATTAAGGGGAACCTCGAAGCAAAATGTAAAAAAAAAATTGCGTGTGGGTCCCCCCAAATTCCATACCAGGCCCTTCAGGTCTGGTATGAATATTAAGGGGAACCCTGCGCCAATTTTTTTTATAAAAATGGCATAGGGGTCCCCCTCAAAATCCATACCAGACTCTTCAGGTTTGGTAACAAGGGGACCCCCATATCCCGCCCCCCCTGTTTGAAATGGTAACGGGTACATTGTACCTGTACCATTTTACAAAAAAAGTGTCAAAATGTTAAAAAAACACAAGACACACCTTGGGACCAAAAATTAAAAATGTCCCACGAAGTCCATTCATCTTCTTCTATGGCTCAGCTGTCGGACCAAAAAAAAAAACCCGCCACCGATCTGCCTCCATGGGAGGCTCCCGCCATCTGACGCATCCTTGCAGGTGACAGTTCTGATATAACTGAGGGCAGGGCCACACAGTGACGTAACCAGGTGGCCCCGCCCCTTCTGACACCCTGGGAAAGCCATGGGGAAGTCCCCGTGCGTCAGTTATATAAGAACTGTCACCTTCAAGGGCGTGTCAGACGGCAGGAGCCTCCCATGGAGGCAGATCGGTGGCGGGGTCCATCAGCCGAGCCATAGAAGAAGATAAATGGACTTTGTGGGACATTTTTATTTTTTAATATTTTAATTAAATAATATTTTAATAAAGGACTTGTCCCAAGGTGTGTCTTGTGGTTTTTTTAACATTTTGACATTCCAGATTCCGATAAGCCCCCCCGCCCACAGACCCCCACAACCCTTGCCCGGCCCTTGTCCCCATCAACATGAGAACAAGGTGCTTTGGGGGGCATGTGGTCTGGTATGGTTCAGGAGGAGGGGTGCTCTCTCGTCCCCCTCCTCTTTTCCTGCGGCCTGTCAGGTTGCGTGCTCAGATAAGGGTCTGGTATGGATTTTTGAGGGGACCCTCATGCCATTTTTTTAAACATTTTGGCGCGGGGGTCTGGTATGGATTTTAAAGGGGGACCCCTACGCCATTTTAAAAAAAATGGCGCAGGGTTCCCCTTAATATCCACACCAGACCTGAAGGGCCTGGTATGGAATTTGGGGGGACCCCCACACAATTTTTTTTTTAATTTTGGTTCGGGGTTCCCCTTAATATTCATACCAGACCCAAAGGTATGAATATTGGTAATAGACTGGAGGGGATCCAATGCCATTTTTTTCAATGACTTTTATCTGTATTGCCGGGACCTGACAATTCATTATAGCCACTAGAAGTTTTAAATTACTTTTTTTCCTTTAGAAATGTCATTTTGTGCAGGGACTGTTCTAAACACAGGAAAAATCCGCCACTGTACAGGCATACTATAGACACTCCCAGGTACGAAATTTAAAGGAATATTTCACTTTTATTGTTTCACTTTAAGCACTATTAAAATCACTGCTCCCAAAAAAATGGCCTTTTTAAAACTTTTTTTGCATTGATACATGTCCCCTGGGGCAGGACCCAGGTCCCCAAACACTTTTAATGACACAACTATACATATAAGCCTTTAAAATTAGCACTTTTGATTTCTCCCATAGACTTTGAAAGGGTGTTCCTCGGCTTTTGAATTTGCCACGAACACCCGAAATTGTTCGCTATTCGGCGAACACCCAATCGGGCTCATCCCTAATGTGCACCCCAAAGCCCAAATATGTTTTAATGTGTATTGTGTATATATATATATATATATATATATATATATATATATATATACGCACATACACATATACATACATACATACGTAGAGTATATACACACTCTTATAAATAAATGTAAAAAACATTTTAAAATGTATTAAAACATAGACAGTGTAAGTAGAGCAGTAGATGTTGTTAGTAGGGCATAGATTGGTTTCACTGGGGCAGTGGATGGTTTCAGTAGTTTTTTATTGTTATGATTTTATTTTTGTATTATTTTTTACAATTACATTTTTTATTATTTTTAGAAAAAAATGTAGGAGCCCCGTTGTTAGGGGGCATTGGTGAAATATCAGCAGAGGGAATCTGCGCTGCATGGGGTGATTAGGGTGTGCCTCGATACACCTGGCAAACCCGCTGCGCATGGCTATGCTGGTTACGCTGCCAAAGGAATGTTAAAAGGTAAAACTGACATCACTTTGATTACCCCATCAGGCTTTAGCAAAATACAGAGTAAACAGGTTTTGTAGCTAAGATACCAAATATCTCCTTGTATAATGGAGCTAAACTGATAAATCTTTAGAGGTTACTAAATGAATAAAAGAAAAAAAACTGTATTTTATGCTTTTATTTTTGTTGTTACCCACACTGTAGATTTATCACTGTAAATATAATAAAATACCTGTTTCAGAGTTTATCATGAAGGTCCCTTTGTCACCGCTGATAAGGCTGTAAAATATGGCATCTCCATTTGGATTTTGGCACCTGGCTTCTACGGTCACAACTGATGAACCTGCATTCAAAAATAATGTAGTAAAGACACAAGATATGCACGATATACAGGTGGATATAAAAAGCCACCTCTAAGTTTACTAACCAATACAAAAATCAAAGTTAATATTTATAGTACAGAAGATACCAATGCACAGAAAGGAAAATACGATCAAAGGTTGATATGTGTGTATAAAAAAAGTGTTAATGTTAAATAACTGATGTATAAAGGTATACGGCATTAATCTCCTTTTATTTGCCACTCTCACAGTGCACATTCACAGACTGGGACTTCTGTGGTTGTTTATCATAGATATAAAGCACAATCACTACCTATATATTTGATGGATGGAAGTTTTAATTCTTAAATGGAAAATTATGGTCTCAGAATAATTAGCCATACCTATATTACTGTGAATCTTACAGCCACAAGGCCTGATGCTCTTTTGACATATAACAATTATTTATCGAAGACCCCACTATCTTCACTTCCACTTGTTTCTGTGTACTTCCTATTTTACACATTCTTTGCACATTGCAAATTTTTAATTATTTTAAGTTCAAAATTCTGACCTGCATTCTCTCCTTACTTCCATGGCTAGCAAAGAGGGTTTTAATGAATTTGCAACAACAGATTTTGAAGAATAGAATAAAGCACGCAAAAACATTCATTTCAGGCAATATGACAGAGGAGCAATCACTCTAATGTCCTATCATAACCTCGCTGAATGTGTTGAGGTTTTAATGAATTTGCAACAACACATTTTCAAGATTAGAATAAAGCACGCAAAAACATTAATCTCCAACTATGTGACAGAGGAGCTGTCACTTTAAAGTCCTATCCAAAGTAACATTCTACTAATTTATTACCATTTATACGAAAGCATAAAGCTCAAGCATGTTGGGCAATAATCTGTATCAAAATGTCCCTATGTCACGTTATATCTTTTTAGTTATTAGTATTTACAGTATATAGTCTCACAATAGTAAGCATTACTTAACAGTGTCTTCATACTGGTGTGGGAATCTATTGCATTATCTGCATCTAAGTCCCTAACACCTTTACACCCTAAACTTGGAACAGGCCTGTTTGCTGCACGGGTGTCTCCTTGGGGCTTGCACAATTTTTGCTTGCAGGGGAAATCATAAACAAAACACTTGCACGCACACACACACACACATGTACCCATCCGCCTTTACTTGTGTTCTCAGTTATGCCTCATCGCTGCCGCTATAACAAAGCCAAAAAGCAGTTTTGATTTCTTCAGCATTCCCTTTATAGGAAACAGAAAACCAGAGGCGTCTTCTATTGACTATGGCAGTGGTCATAGCTGGATAACTCAGGGAGAGGTGGGGGATTCAACCAACAGGCATCAACAGAAACTGAAATTAGCAGTTTTGGTTAGAATTATATTTAAGAATTTAGTATAATATTAGCACATTCCTAACCTATAAAACAAATTCATAAATAGTATTTAAGAGAGGTGTTGTGGTGTAGGGAGAAATAAATTACAGTACTCATTAGAGTTGATTCACTAAAGGCAAATAGATTGTGCACTTTGTAAAGTGCAGTTGCACTCTGCAAGTAAGCAGAAGCCCTGCTGACTTCCATCATCCAATCATGTGTAAGCAAAAATGATGTGTTTTTTTTATTTTCTTTGCAAAGTGAAGATTTATCTTGTTTATTAAGCTCTGGAGCAACTGCGCTGGCAGAGAGCACACTGTATTTGCCTTTAGTAAATCAACCCCATTACATCTAGCTAAGGTTTTAAAAGAAAACATACCTGGTTCACTGTTTTCCAGTATTATGGCTTCGTATATACTCTGGAGAAAATAAATATTTATTTCCAGTCCTTCTAGGGTAACTGTAACAAGACCTGTGGATGTTTTTGCTGGGGTACCAAGGTCTGAAGCCTCCACTTTGAGAACTGCATTTGTGAAGGTGACATGGGATAGCAGCTTAATGACTTTAATTTCTCCTGTTTCTCTATTAATGTAAAAGTGTGGATCAGCTTTCACAAGACTGTACACCACTGTTCCATTTAAGCCCAGGTCTGGGTCACTTGCATATACAGTAGCGATGGTTGTATTTATAGAGCGTTGGGGAGAAACAAGGACCTGCATAGGGTTAATTGCAAATATTGGCTCATTATCATTGGCATCATCAATATGTACTATAACTTTGGCAGTGGCACTTTTTTGACCATATATGCTACAGTCAGTTGCTAGTGCCCTAAACACATATTGATGTTTAAATTCTCTGTCCAAGGCCTTTGTCGTCTCGATGTTTCCTGTTGTTTGGTTTATAGTGAAAGCACCTTGTGTATCATCAATCAAGGAGTACATTACTTCTCCGTTTAAGCCCTCATCTATATCAAATGCCTGAAGGCTAAGAACCACTGATCCGATGGTTATGTCTTCTCTGACAGATGTGCGGTACTGGCTCTTAGAAAACGTAGGTGGATTGTCATTTTCATCCAAGACCTTAATGTGCAGTTTGGCTATGGTGCTTTTCCGGGGGCTGCCCAGGTCATAGCATTCCACAGTGATGGTAAAATTGCTGACATCCTCTCGATCTAAGCTGCGTGTGGCCCAGAGCTCCCCCGATGTGTTATTGATGGCAAAATATCCGCCCGTGTTTCCACCTTCAAAAGTAAAAGAAGCATTAAGCAAAAATTGACAGTAAAAGACAGACAAGCGGAAAGATATGTCATCATGGGAACACCAATGAAAAAATTTTTAATTCCAATAATATTAAGAATTTCTGCTTGTACAGCAAATGCTTAAGTGTCTCTGGCATGTGACTGCCATGTGTTTGAATTAAAACCTGCATTTCATTTAAATCGGTGGGTGGCACTGACAGTAAATGTAGGAGCCCTCATCCATTACTGTGAAATGACTTTACCAGATGTAACCCTTTCTTCAAAAGTGATACACCTTATAAATATGTATCTTAATACAAATTCAGCATGAGGACACGTAGCAGCTTTTTCATACAAACACAAAAAAATGCATCAAGTGCCAAAAACAACACGTGTAAACTGTCCTCTGGTCCCAAAAAGCATCTCATTAACTGAAGTGGAAAGTTCTTTTTAGTTATGAGTTCTTTTTAGTTATGATACTACCAGCTACAGGGACAACAATTTATTTTAGATTGTGTTTCTAGGGGGTTGCCACTCACTGCTATCCTGAGCAAAACTATCCATCCACCAACTAATGCAGTAGAGGGAATGATCACTGGTCTCTGTAGGGGTTATTTACTATAACTGAAGAGTGCAAAATCTGGTACAGCTCTGCAAAGAAACCAGCTTCCAGGTTTTTTTGTCGAAGCTTAATTGAACCAACCGAAGTTAGAAGATGATTGGTTTCTATGCAGAGCTGCACCATATTTTGCACTTTTCAGTTTTAGTAAATCAACCCTATTGTCTTTTGCACTTTTCGCCACTAATAAAACGCACCTGTTATTTAAAAGATAACCTCTCAGATGTGTTAAATAAGTTATTATTAATGCAGAATCAAGAGTAAGCAGTCACTATTGCCTCCTCTATACAGTGATTAGTACCTGAGCACTGCTTTCTGCCCAGAGGTAAATGAACACCTACCTATGACGTATTCTTCCTTCTCTCCACTCCTGTAGGTTACCTTTTGACTAATATATATATATATATATATATATATATACAGCCCGCTGGGTTGAACGAGAAAAAAAACTGACAGCTCTGGTCAGAGCCACTGCACTAACAATCTGAAGTTAGTACAGCGATATCCCCTGTTGTGCTATTGTGTTCTGACAGGGGGACATCCCCCGCCACTCCGGTCATTGAGCCTGTCTGTAGACCTTTTTCGGTCATGACCCTTCTGTAGGACTGGCTGTCATACGCACGGGTCGAATGTCGGCTGGTTTCTAATGAACCGGCCGATGATGCTTAACATTCCGCCCGTGTGTACTAGGCTTTAGTAATAAATTATCTTCAAACAATAGTATAGTTTATGTGTGCTTTGTAAATGAGCAGTTTATATTGAATACATTTAGAGTTGGATGGTAAGTTACTCTATTTAGGTTACTAATAAATCAGTTATTGAATAAGTATGAATTAATGCAATAGGTATATATTATTGCATTTGTTTCTTCAAATGGTAATTCCAAATTTTAAAAGCTTATACCTATGTTAGATGTATTGACGAGAATGCAAGAATTATCAGCGCACCTACACGACCAATATTCCCATTTCCAGGACATATGGCTTTCCTGGATATCTTTTATGAAAAACCCTGACTTTGCAACCTTATTATTCTAAAATTCCTTCATCTGACCCTAAAACTCCTATATATATATATATATATATATATATATATATATATATATATATATATAGGAGTTTTAGGGTCAGATGAAGGAATAATATATATTTTAGTATTGGACATCTTGTCGACAGGCCCATGTCATCATTATTCCCCCCTTTTTTCTCCTCTTTCTCCTCCTTTTCCTTTTCTCTCTCTTTTCTTTGCAATCTTCTACATTTACTTATGGTTTTCAATGCTTAATCTCTTAAAGTACAATTGTAATTCCATTTTAAAAAATTTATGGTAATCTATGCTATGATCCATAGGTTATCACTAAACATATTTAAGGCACCTATGAGTTTTACTATATATTCCTATGTTGTTAATTGTATCTCTTTTCTTCCCCTAGAAAACATTTTTTAATTTTTATGATGAAAATTTCAATAAAAAATATATTAATCAAGATGGATTGATCCATTTGTTTCCTTGAGTATTAAAAAATCGAATACCCATTTCAAAAGCTTTTACCTAGGTTTTATTACTATAGATACATGTAAAATATATACTGTTATTTGGTTAGAATTATACGCTATGTAAGGTGTAATCTTAACAACAAATCACTCATTGGGGCTCTAAAATGTTAGAGGCTGACTTTGAATATCCAAATATGTTCAAGGGAAATTAAAAAACTGAATTTTTGCCATCACATGACTGCTTTTGAAATGTACAGATTCATCGTTTTTACTACGTTTAGTGAATATTCAAGTTGCAAAGTGAACATTTACATTACTAAGTGAACAATCATTGGTGCTTTATTAAATAAATACCTCATAACCCCAAACCAAACAATACTGAATACATAACAGGTAAAAATCGACATTTCATGCCGTGTTAGACATCTGTGCAGGCAGTTTAGAAAGCTTATTTATTACCAATTATTTGGAAATGCACTCTGCCATTGTTGCCAGTATCCTTGTCTGTAGCCAGCACATTGTGAATTATTCCTGGAGCTTGGTTTTCTGGGACATGGATCTCAGCCTCAGGAAGTAAAAGCTCAGGAGTATTATCATTTTCATCTAGCACTGTACAAACAATTGTTGTGGAGCTGGAGAAGGAGGGGGTTCCGCCATCTGTCACCAATACTAATGATAGAAGAATTACAGAAAAGGCATAGATTAGCAGTAAGGTCCAGAACCTAGCAGTCAAAGACAATGTAAATAATGTCATATGCTATAATGATGAGGAGCTAAAAATAAATAGAAAGAAACTTGACTAAACTCACAGGTATATGATAGATCTCTCTAGAGTTTGCAGCCCTCCATACTATGAAATCAGTATGTCAGTTAATTATGCTGTTTATATACACTTAGTGATATTTTACAAGTTTACCTCATAACACACTATGCATGCAACTAAAAGACTGCATACGGTATTATCCTGTATGCATAGGAAGTTTTTAAAGTTGATGGAAAACTGGAAAGGAAAGATGACATTTACTACAATACTTTTAAGGCTGAATTTACACCGAGTTGATTGATCAATCAAATTGGGTACAAGCAGCTTGCTGGATTATACTTGCGATTATGGCTAGCGGCTGCTATAGGTGCTAGCAATAATCACTGCCTTCTCCCGGTGGGGACGGCTTCCGCCAACCACGGGTTGCAGGAAATTTGCACTGTCTATAGCCTGCCTTAATCTAGCAAACATACTGTTACACATATTTTGTTGGCAGGGAGATTTAGTGTGGCTAGGCATTGGAAATCTCCTCACACCCTTGTGATCCTAGAATTGGTAAACCTAGTTCAAATGCATAGCTCCTATGAATTATTGATGGCCTTTAGTAAGGTTAATTACTCCCGGCAATATCCTTATGGCAACCCTGTTCACAAAGGGGTTGATTTACTAAAGGCAAATAGACTGTGCACTTTTGCAAGTGTAGTTGCTCCAGAGCTTAATAAATGAAGTAAAGCTTCACTTTACAAAGAACACCCAATCATATGCAAAGAAAATAAAAAAGGCAGTAATTTTGCTTGCACATGATTTGATGATGGAATTCAGCAGAGCTTGCTTTCATTTACTAAGCTCTGGAGCAACTGCACTTGCAAAAGTGCTCAGTCTATGTGCCTTTTGAAAATCAACCTCAATGGTTCCAAGGCACATACTGTACTTGGTTGGTATCTCATAATACCTATCACACTTTCTCCTTTGCCTACTCAAGTCCTTGTTCTGGAATAGGGGACTCTTTGATAACTGGTTAACTAAAAGGTTCCTTTGACCTTTTTTGATAATGCATTTTATGGGATTGATTTACTAAAACTGGAGAGTGCAAAATCTGGGGATCTGCCTTTGTAAAGAAGGTGGATCCCCATTCTCACAGATAACATGGCAGAGATTCACTGTTCCCAGTCATCAGGAACAGTGATCTTTGTCATGTCCAGGCAGCCCATCCCCCCTACATTTAGATCACACCTAGGGAACATAGTTAACCCCTTGATCGCCCCCCCCAGTGTTAACCCCTTCCCTGCCAGTGTCATTTTTACATTGATCGATGCATTTTTATAGCACTGGCCCCTAAAAAGTGTCATTTGGGGTCAGATTTGTCCACCGCAATGTCGTAGTCCCACTAAAAATCGCAGAACGCCACCATAACCAATAGAAACAATAAAAAAAAAAGTCCCTAAATCTATCCCATAGTTTGTAGACGTGATAACTTGCGCAAACCAATCAATATACGCCTATTGCATTTTTTTTTAACCAAAAATATGTAGAAGAATATATATCAGCCTAAACTGGTATATTTTTTTGGGATATGTATCATAGCAATTTTTTCAAAATTGTCACTCTTTGTTTATAGTACAAAAAATAAAAACCGCATAGGTGATCAAATACCACCAAAGGAAAGCTCTATTTGTGGGGAAAAAAATAAGTCAGTTTTGTTTGGGTACAGTGTCACACGACCGCACAATTGTCAGTTAAAGTGACGCAGTGCCGTATCGCAAAAAATGGCCTGCTCATTAAGGGCCAAATCCTTCCGGTCCTTAAGTGGTTAAATGATGCCCATGATACTTGATTTTGCCCTTTTGTGACTCTGCGGTACCAATGTCTCATCCTGGCGATGCTGTATATTTTGTACCTACTGGAAATGAGATGGATGCATACTCTTTTCTTGGTCTAAAGTTTGTTCCTTAAATTTCATTCTAGAAACTTCAATAAGCAGTTATTAAAATGAAAAAACAAGTTAACATTATTTATGTAAAGGACAAAGTGTAATATATAATGTGGAAATACTTATAAAAGCGTGCAGCAGAAGTATTATATGTAAATGTACCTACTTGTGTGATATGGTGTGAGAGTTAATTGGGGTATCAATTTTGCTAACTTGAACGTACATAGTACTTCTTGTATACAGACACCTTTACTGTTTTGTACTGTACTGTAGACATGTGCATTCTTTATTGTCCAAATGCATTTTTGTCGAATTTTGGGGATTTCCGTGTTTGTTTTAACAAAACGATAACGAATGCGCAGAATCCAAACCCGAAAAAAATGCTTTATTTTCATATCCATTATATTTTCATATTGTTGCGACAACAGTTCGATATGGATAGAGGATTGGACATGACGGTGACAAGGGATCTGTGTCTATTGAACCTGCAGTCGAATGTGCCTAACCTAACTCTATTAGTCCAAGATTATTCGACATATTCGACAGAAAAGACTTGACATTATAGAGACAATAGTAAAAGAACTGTTATGCTGTGTACACACGACCAGACTTTCGATGGACTGAATCACGTCGGACTTTTCGACGGACTCCCGTCGAATCGGACTTGCCTACACACAATCACACCAAAGTCTGACGGATTTGAGCGTGATGACATACGACTGAACTAGAATAAGGAAGTTCATAGCCAGTAGCCAATAGCTGCCCTTGCGTCAGTTTTCGTCCTTCGGACTAACATACATACGAACAGATTTTTCGACCGGACTCAATTCCATCGGAAAGATTTGAAACATGTTCTAAATCCGTCACATTTTCGACAGAAAAGGTCCGCTGCAGGTCCGATGAAGCCCACACACGGTCAAATTGTCCGACGGATTCGTTCTGTCGGACAAGTTTGGTCGAAAAGTCCGGCCGTGTGTACACGGCTTTAGTGATTGCTGTTGGAATGGGTGAGGGAAGTAAAATGATGATGATGATGAATGTTATTGGCTGATCAAAAATATGTATTATAACGTTCGACATGAAGATTCGACGAAGCAGCTAAAAATATACGATCGTCGCGAGCGGACATTTACGGTCAAATGCTTTGCCATAGGCTGTAAAAGAATTCTAATGTTGTTTGACTAGTAATAATAATTATAATTATTACTAGTCAAACAACATTAGAATTCTACTATAGCTTGTGGGACGAGCATTCAACCGGAAATGTACGATCGCTGTGTCGAACAGTTTAGCTGCTTCGTTGAATCTTCTGAGAACATCCGACAGACACCATAAGCCTTCAATTGACAGATTTGACCTTAAAGCGGAGTTCCACCCAAAAATGGAACTTCCGCTTATCCGGTTCCTCCTCTCCTCCGGTGTCACATTTGGCACCTCTCAGGGGGGATGGGGAAGCAGATGCCTGTCTAATCCAGGTATTTGCTCCCACTTCCAGCAATAGATTTCCTTAGAATCTGCGGCGATCTTCGTCATGTCCGGCCCCTCCTCCGTTCCCCCCGCTGTCTTCTAGGAGACACACAGGTCCCAGAAGACAGCAGGGACCAGTCAGGACGCGCAGCGTGACTCGCGCATGCGCAGTAGGGAACCAGGCTGTGACGCCGTAAGGCTTTGCTTCCTGATTCCATTACCGAAGATCCCGGCGCCTCCACCCGGGAGCTGAGGGACGGGACGGCTTTGGGTGAGGACATCGTGGCTGCCCTGGACAGGTAAGTGTCCTTATTTTAAAAGTCAGCAGATGCAGTATTTGTAGCTGCTGACTTTAATTTTTTTTTTCCGATGGAACTCCGCTTTAATTAATTTGGATTTTCCTATGAATGCATTTTTTAACGAAACAAAATAAATAAAAACGAATTTCGGGAGTAACTAAATAAATTAATGTTTCGGACGAAACTGAAATTCTGAAACAAAATATTTCAGTGTGCTGATGTCTGCTGTACTTCAGAAACATGTTTATACATTACCCATAATGCAATACAAGCAATTCAAATACCTCTAATGACAAAGCGATCCTCTTTCTCTCTGTCGAATGTTGCTGATGTAACAATTTCTCCTGTCTCAGGTATTATTCTGAAAAGCTCATTGCTTGTCAAAATGTAGTAAGTAAGTATAGCATTCACTCCTGCAAAATATAAATAACATTCCACATAATCTTTCTAACATTAATTACTTTTTCTGGCAAGTTCAGTGTGTCGTCTGTGCTCACAATCTAAGTAGAAAGAGATTACTACTATTGTACAGCTGGACGACGTTCGTAGACAGGGACAGATATTAAAACCGACATTATCACTGGACACATACGGAAAACATTGAACTGCCTGCAGATAGATGCACAGCTATTATATTAACCTATCTGTGAGCATACATATTTCTGGTGTGTTGTGAAAAACAACAAACAGGGTGAATCAAATGTAAAGTTTGAGGTAAATGCTAACTGTAAATAAGAATTGCCAACCATACCAGATTTGCTGGAACATTCCTGCTTTTTAATCAATTGTCCCACAATGGTTGTGTCCCAGGCTGTGTCTTAGGATAATAATGTTTGCCAAAGGTTACTTAGTACTGCGCATAGACATAGTGGGAAAAGCAGGTCCAATCACTAATCACCTTCCTCCAGCACGCCCAAGCCCTAGATTTTTATTTTTTTTAAGCTGGCCATACTAATCAAGAACTGGCCGAATTTCGATCTTTGTATGGGCACCCTGGTTGTACATAGGTTGATTTATTGATTGTCTTGTGTACAACCAGCCTGTTGTGTTTTTCCCAAACGATTAATGCCACTGGCTATAGCCTGCAACACTAATGATTGTGTTCTACTGGCAAGGAAGGTTTGCCACACTCTCCGCCGACTGAAAACAATAGCGCTGATGGAGGGATTGCCCCATCAACACTGATTTTGTTGATGGGGGAATCAAGCAATTTTCTTCCCTTCCAAACATGGTGGAGGGAAAGAAAATCTATGGCCTGCCTTGGGAATACTTCCAGCAATCCCTTCAGTCACACTTACTGACAGGTCACTGCTTTTTTGTTTATTGACAGTTTATGCTTTATCAGCATCAGTCCTGCCCACTAGTCTTTACTCCTGACTGCCAACACTTTCAGCAGCATCTGTAACCAAGCCCACTGGACCTACCCTCTGCCAACCCACCTTCAGATTGCAATGTTAGCGTATTGCATAATAGGCCAGTGGTGGGGGAATATATGAAAATGAGAAAGTGGCTGCTCAGAGAACTCAGGGGTTGATTTACTATAGGCAAAAAGACTGTGCACTTGGCAGTTGCCCTGCAAGTTCAGTTGCTCCAGAGCTTAGTAAATGAGTCTCTATACATTGGGGGGGTCCGTCCTCCTATAGTCACTGACCACCGATGTGTGTGTGTAGAGGGGTTAACAGCACTGCCGCTGACTAGGGATGGTCCCGATGTTCGAAACGGACATAAGTTTGACTCGAACACTGGATGTTCATTTGTCCGCAGACGAACCGAACATATGGGGCGGTCGTGGCAAGTTCGAGCGCTGCAAAGCGCCCCATAATGCACTACGAGATCGCAGTGCATTGACGGCTGATTGGCCAAAGCATGCACCTGACCTGCATGCTTTGGCGAAATAACATTGCAATCTGCTGGGAGAGCCATGATAGGCCAAAGGTTCGCAAGTTCGCTAGAACTTTTTGCCTGTTTGCATGTTCTGGTGGAAACCGAACTGGGGAGTGTTCGGCTCATCCCTACCACTGACTACCAATGCACTGACTACTAATGGTGGACTGTATTAAATAACACTGCTTCTGACCATCAATGCAGCAAGCGTGTTAAAGGGGGGATTAAGAGCATTGCCACTAACTACCAATGAAAAGGGGGTTTAAATAGCATAACACTGACCGGCAATGTGGATTTTATTACTGTGATCCCATGCTATGTTTTTTTTTCACTCACCAGTGCTGGGGATTATTATTGCAGTCACTGGCACCAAGGCTGGGGGGTTATTTTTGCATCCAGACACCCATGTTGGGGGTTACTATTGCAGCCAGTGACATCAATGCTGGGAATTACTATTACTGACACCAATGATGGGGCTTATTTTACACCGTCTTTCTCTTCAGTGTGCCTAGCAGTAAAAAAAATACAGCAGGATCAAAATATTCAGGTGTTGAGGTGCGTTATAGCCCATGAATGGGCTACCTAAATCAAATCAATGCAGTTCAATGCATGAAAATAACCTGATTTTATACAGCCCTATTATTATTTAATTTTTTTTTACCACCACTGAGCTAGATGCTAGCACTGACACTGTCAGTGATGACAAGTGTCACAAACAGAAGGGGAGGGGAAGAAAGACTGGTCTTAGTTGAAGATACCAAAAATGCAAGCTGGATCAATCTTCTTAATGAGGTACATACATGCAAATGTAGCAAATGTAGATAAAAAAAACCAGCATTTATAAATCTTTGTATCATTGTCTTTTATAAAAAAATAAAAAAACTTGATTATCGGTCTTGATGAATAATACTTTAAACATTTGCACCTACAACGATGTAATACAATCATAAAAGCCTGGACAACACTGCCCCCATGTGGGCAAAAATCATTTAACCAGTAGATTTATAAAGCACAGACTGCATACAGGTACTAATCAAGCAAAGTCATGCTGAAACATTTCATGTTTACTACAGGTGCTGGCATTGCCTGAAACTAGTATGTAAGAACTGACTTCAGAGGCTCTAGGGCCCCATTCACATCTGGCGTTTTGAGATCTCAGGCAG
This sequence comes from Lithobates clamitans, assembly GCA_037952925.1. Taxonomy (NCBI): domain Eukaryota; kingdom Metazoa; phylum Chordata; class Amphibia; order Anura; family Ranidae; genus Lithobates; species Lithobates clamitans. Next base: position 2,652,966 of record JBBGZY010000756.1, read on the forward strand.
AATCGCTGTGATTCTGCCCACAATATCAAATCACACTGCAATAGTGGCAAAATGCACCACGCACATTCAGGTGCATTGTGCGAAGCCTGTCACCCAAAATAAACTCTTGCTCCTTTTTGGGGAAACAAGCTTCACGTGATGCGCGACAATCGCAGCGTTTATGTGCCATTGAAAATGAATGACACCCCAGCAGGCATGGTGCATTTTTCCACTCTTTCAGTGCGGTTTGGGATCAAGGGCAGAGTCACAGTGATTCTGACCAAGATCCCAAAATGCCAGATGTGAATAGGGCCTAAAGTTCAAAGCAACTCATTATGATACAAGTATTGGAGCTGCACCATTTAAAGTAGTAATAAACCCCTAACATATTGAAGCCAAATTCCAGCTAATACCTTATAAGCAGTTACAACAAACACTGTTTTTCCTTGTGGCATAAAGGCTAAAAATAAGTAAAAGCTGATCATTGTAAGCATCCCTGTCAGTGTTAAATGAATTTATGCAATTGCAAAACCCATGAGGTAATGTATATGCTTCTATGCGAATTCACATGCTTTTATATTGGCAAAACAAAAGTGGAGTTTTGGAGAAGGCCGTATAGACATATATTATGTATATAAACATGCGACCCCGATCTCCCTCTTGGGAGACATACCACATTAGTACATAATGGAAAGTTCCCAAAAATAAGGTTTCTCATTTTAGGCCGCGTGCACCCGGGTCTCAGAGGGGGAGACTGGAATAAGATCCTATTACAAATGGAAACTATTTTTGCAAGGGGGAGGGGTCTATTGTTGGTGGCAGCCAGACAGACTATTAATGCTGGCTGTGAGGAGATCTGTTGATGCTGCCGGGGGTCTATTGTTGCTGGCGGGAAATTTTGTTTTGGTTGGTCCATTGTTGTTAGGGGGATCTATTGTTGCTGGCTGCAGGGGATCTATTTTACTGCTTTTCTTGATATCATTACCAAATTCCATACAAATTACTTAGCACCTCAAAATGATACTTGGTTCTATATTGCCTAAAAGGGACAGTACTGGGAGGTGGGTAGGGGCGCAGAAAAGGGGTGAGTCGGAAAGGGGGAGTTCCTGCACCTATTGTCTGACAAAAAAAGCCCTGTGAATATGCCTATATGTATATCAACACTATACTCTATGGTAGTCCTTTTAAGTATTTACTACTTTATGCGACTTGAATCTATATATATATTCCCAGCTTGTTAGCTTAATATTCACTACTATGGATTATGTATGCCTCCGACCCAATGTTCAAATACTCTTAGGAGTCCTCCTTGTTTACAGTAACTGTTATTATTGTATGTTCTAATTACTAGACTGCCTGTGAATGAAAAGACATTATGGTTGATCCTGCCATAAACATCATGTATACTAACCATCTCAGTCCGATCTGACTGATTCTCTTGTCCATGTTTCATTGTATTTTGCATACCTTACTTTATAATGTTATGTGAAGTTATACTCATTTATTCCATAATGCCATGTCAACCTGTGAGACTCTGTCTGTCACCAGTATTTTTTTGGTTCCAAAAAATGCAAATCACATCAATGGTAACTATATATATTTTTTATTCTTTTTTCCCACACAAAAAGGTGATGTTCTTATAACATCACATCATCACATTGTACAATCAACTTGATGCTCGCCCAGCACTCCAAGCCGCCCGGGCTATTCATCCCGCGGCAGCGCTACGTGTGGCTACAGTATACGTCCATCCTTGACTGGCCTCCATCTTGCGACATGCACAGTCCACCGGGGAAGCATACTGTGTCGGCGGGTGGAGTGGGAGCGGCCACGTTCCGACGCAAGCGCTCGCGCATGCGCGCCGCGGACTGGGCGGCGGTCACTCCTCCCGGGGGGCCATACATGGCTCGTACCTGCCTCCTTTCCCGCCCACATTATCAGCTGTTGTAATTTCCATCAACAGCTGATTGGGGGAGAGAGGCTTTATATACACAGTATATTTTCATGCCGGACATCCCTTGCAGTCTGCGGGATGACACCAGCCTGACCAGACACACATCTACCTGCTTGCTATGTAAGTAAATCATTCCTGTATGGCTGTCTTTTCAGCCAAGGCTGACCAACTACATGTCTGAAAACTCTGCATTAAGATCTTGCCTGTGGCTTCGTTTAAACAATCTAACAGCTGAATCTAATTATCTTACATATATGAACTGGTCTCTAATAGGTAGACTAATTTTATTTAAATGCCACAGTAGTGTAGTATCTCTATTACTCTTTTATATAATCCGTTGTTTTGAGAAACATACATTCAGGATTTAATTATTTAATTAATTGAACCTCTATTTATATGTTACTATTTCTAGCCACTCACCATACGTCTCTAAAAACGACATCTATTGAGCCACCTCCAGGTAGGAGCTAAACTTTATAGGATCTTCCTTTTTTAACATTATATCAATTCATGAACTTTTATACCCAACAATTAAAAAAGATCTCCTATTATACATACATATATACTGGCACTATCACATCTTTTTTGCAGGACCTGCCTTTCGGCCTCAGTGGAGCCTCAAGTTTTTATTTTTACATGCCCCTCACGGGCTCTCTCTTTTGAATAGAATACCATATACATATAATTTTTTGACAGAATTCCCATCGTTACCTATATAGGAATTCCATTTTCAATATGCAAAACAAATATTCTCTCTCGGAATCAAGAACACACTGGGTAGACAGACCATGTCATTGTCGCTGTTTTTCATTTAAAGTTTCATGGAATGCCAAGTCAGCCTATACAGTGTTAAAGTAAGTAAAAAAGACATGACAAATATACTATGTAATTCTTTACGTATATATATATATATGCTCATTATTGTTTTCTCAACATATTTTTTCTAATAAACTGTAAATTGCACTAAAGTAGTGCAGGAACCTTTTCCAAAATCGCACCATTCTGAGTCACATTGATTAGAACAGGCACCATTGAAAATAATGTGATTTCCCTTGTCATGCAAGTCTGTGTGATTCAAGCTGCATCAGAAGTCGCGCTAGTGTGAACCAAGCCTTTCTAAAATATAATGACCCGCATCCAGGGTTGCTAGACATAATTCTACAACTAGGGAGTAATGCTACTATAGGTGAGAATCATATTTTCATAAGGTGACTCAAATACAACTTACGAAAAATCTATTTTAACCGCTTCCCGACCGGCGCACGCCGATGTACATCAACAGAATGGTACGGCTGGGCAAATGGGCGTACAGGTACGTCCATTTGTAATTCTACAACTAGGGAGTAATGCTACTATAGGTGAGAATCATATTTTCATAAGGTGACTCAAATACAACTTACGAAAAATCTATTTTAACCGCTTCCCGACCGGCGCACGCCGATGTACGTCAACAGAATGGTACGGCTGGGCAAATGGGCGTACAGGTACGTCCATTTGAATTTCCCGCCGTGTCATTTCGTGCGCGCCGGCAGCGGCGCGCGCGTCGGCCGGGAGCTCCGTGAGTCGGGTCGCGGGTCCCGCGGACTCGATCGCCACGGGGATACCCGCGATCGTCTCACGGAGAGCAGGAACGGGGAGATGCTGATGTAAACAGCATCTCCCCGTTCTGCCTAGTGACAGTGTCACTCAATCTCTGCTCCCTGTCATCGGAGCAGAGATCAGTGACGTCACACACACAGCCCAACCCTCCTACAGTTAGAAACACCTCCCTAGTACTGATTTAACCTCTCCCCGCCCCCTAGTGGTTAACCCCTTTACTGCCAGTGTCATTTACACAGGAATCAATGCATTTTTATAGCACTGATTGCTGTTTAAATGACAATGGTCCCAAAAATGTGTCAAAAATGTCCGATGTGTCCGATATAATGTCGCAGTCACAATAAAAATCGCTGATCGCCGCCAAAACTAGGGAAAAAAAATTATTAATAAAAATGCCATAACACTATCCCCTATTTTGTAAATGCTATAACTTTTGCGCAAACCAATCAATAAACGCTTATTGTGATTTTTTTTTTACCAAAAATATGTAGAAGAATACGTATCGGCCTAAACTGAGGAAAAAAAATGTTTTTTTATATATTTTTGGGGGATATTTATTATAGCAAAAAGTAAAAAAGAATGCGTTTTTTTTCAAAATTGTCGCTCTTATTTTGTTTATAGCGCAAAAAATAAAAATCACAGAGGTGATCAAATACCACCAAAAGAAAGCTCTATTTGTGGGAAAAAAAGGACGTCAATTTTGTTTGAGAGCAACGTCGCACAACCGCGCAATTGTCCATTAAATCGACACAGTGCCGAATCGCAAATAGTGCTCTGGTCAGGAAGGGGGTAAATTCTTCCGGGGCTGAAGCGGTTAAAAGTGGAACTTTAGGCAAACCACAAAATACACATTATAAATATGCAGTATACATTATATATATATATATATATATATATATATATATATATATATATATATATATATTTAGTATTTGTTCCAAAGGCAGAAGGTTTTTTACCTTAATGCATTTTATCCATTAGGGTAAAACACGTTCTGGGTGCAGCTCCTCCCCCCAGTCCCCCCTTGCATCTTCATCCAGCGATGTGCATGGGAGAAGCAGCTCTCCCGTGTCTCTGTTTCCTCATTGGCTCATACAGCAGAGGAAGCCATTGGCTCCTGCTGCTGTCATTCAAAGCCAGTGAGCCAATGAGGATAGAGTGGAGGGCAGAGCTAAGCTGTGCTCCATGTGTGAATGGACAAGATCAATTCACAGGAGCGTGGCTCAGGAGTGAGCCTGCTCGAGTGCCCCATAGCAAGCGGTTTGCTATTGAGGGCACTTGGCAGAGAGGGGAAGCCAGGACCTCCGGCAGGGGACCCAAAAAGAAGAGAATCTGGGCTGTTCCGTGCAAAACCATTGCATAGAGCAGGCGAATATAACATGTTTGTTATTTTTTTTAAAAATGTAACCTTTAGAACCACTTTACCCTGCCAAAGCTCAGTCAAGCTTGCGATTTATATACATTTCCCAAACAGCACAACCCAACAGCTAAAACATGTAGTTCTTAAGCAATTCATTTTCTTTACTATTTCACACTCAAGTAGACAGATTATATAAGTTTAAAGTGGATGTAAACCCTCTGCTATACCCAGTGAGGTGAACAGCCTCAAATGCTACACAGAGATGAAACAAATCTTCCTAAATAAGTTTTACTTGCATATCTGCTGTCTGCAGCTTTCTAGACTCTTTAGAAAGTGCAAACAATGTTGTAAATGTTTCTTCCTGTTTCAGCAGTGGGAGGGGAGTCTGGGTATACATTGTTTATACCCAGATTGGAGGAAAGGCACCCCCCCTCCACATATGCAGAGGAATGAAGAAACTTGCAGAGCTGTGCTGTGAATAGACCAGCTCTCTGCTTATCTATCTCTAAGTTCCCTCCCCGACACAAATTTCAAGCTGCTTTTATCTGCTGTGTTGGAGAACTTGTCGGAAGTTATCATGCTGATAATAGAGGAACGGAGCAGCAGAAAGACATGGGACTTAGGGTTTTGGTGAGAGATAAGTAAACACTACAGATACTGTATATGTGCCCAGGTCAGATTTCATGAATAGGGTTCCTGTATACCATTTACTGTAAACAACACAATACAATACATGATATTTTTTTAGTTACCTGTATCCATATCCTCAGCTTCTACTTTCATTACATGCATTCCAGGCTCCTGGTTTTCAAGAACTGCAGCTTCATAGATGGCCTGCTTAAATGTTGGTGGCTTATCATTGACATCACCCACTGTAACTGTCAAAATCTGTGTAGCAGAAAGAACTGGAGTGCCATTATCTGTAGCCAGAATGGTCAAAATATAAGTCTCCCGAATCTCACGGTCTACTGTGGAGGATAAAGTTAACCAACCTGGATAAATAAAATATGTAACGGAAATATTACAATCAATATACAAATATTAATACACAATATTGTAGAACTGGTATTTGAAAAATAAAATCATGTGATTATTTGGCACACTTGGGCATTTGTGTTTTGCTTCTGATTTATGTTATATATCAAGCTTCTAAAGAATACAGTGTTCACTTACATTCCTTTAATAAATTCTTTAAAGGAGAAATCCAGCCTGAGCTCATTAGGCTGGGCTTCTCCTTTGGGTCACAGGAGTGCAATTTGTTTTGCACTCCGGTGATCTGTTTTCAGCGGGGAGCGGTCTGAAGTCTGCTCTCCACTGACATCACTGCCATCAGTAGAGGCAGCGTGTCATCCCGACTTCCGAAGTTTGGATCCGCCAGCTGCCTTGACTGATGGCAGTCTCAGCCTCTCAGCGAGCCGCTGAGACTGCTGCTCCCCATCCCTCCACAGCTCAATGCTCCAATGAACATGGAGGAGCAGAGGGGAGAGACGCTGACTGACAGTCAGCAGCTCTTCTCTCTGGGATCTGTGAGAACCGAGCCATCTGTGATGTTTGGTGGCTCTGTTCTCAGTGAAGAGACGCGGGGGACAGGTGCAGCATCGGTCTGATGCTGCACCCACCAAGGTAGGTATGAATCTAAAAAAAACAAACACCCATACTTCTCTTTTAAGTGATAAACAACATAGACACAGCCACCATTTTCCACCTTAAACATTGTGTGATGGACACAGGTTTGGCAAGTAAGCTTATGTACATCATTGTAAACGGAACCTTCAGACGTTTTGTTTCAAATATACAAATGCACATCTTTAAGTGGCTGTTTCAAACATACAAATGCACATCTTTAAGATGTTAGTGAGTGAAATACTACACTGACTTACCATTGTTGCTTGGTTCTGATTAGTATTGTGTGGAGACTGGTCTAATAGGAAATTGTGGTTTTATGATATTGGGACCAGTGGCGGCTGGTGCTAAAACCTTTTTCGGGGGGGCATAAACAATCCCCTCCATGTCCGCACTCACCAGAGGACGCCGTGCATTCCACGGGTCTAGAAGCCGGAAACTGGAAGTGACGCAATGACGTATATTGATTTGCTAAAATCAAAAGTGGAAGGGTTTGGGGCGCAGTACGCCCCAAGGACATCCTAAAACAATCCAAAAGGAGCCTCAGCCTCAAATCACAAGCTTGTCAAAAAATGGACGGACCTAATAGACACCCCTCACAGTGCAGACACATAGAACAATTTATTTTTAAATAAATGATAATATGACTAACATTTCTTAACATCTTAAAGTAGCTTTCTTCTTTGGCAAACTAACTTTGGGAACTTTGGGGGGGCGGTGCCCCTATGCCCCTTATGGACCAGCTGCCATTGATTGAGACAGTAAAAGTTAAACTAAGGAAAGAAGGCGGGTGGCTAGAGCTCTGGGTAAGGTGGAAGGGAAGGGGGAGCAAAGGTAGGGTTGGGGTCAGTGATAGAGGAATAGAGTATGTAGTGTGGGGATGAAAGCATAGAAAAAAATGAGAAGAGGGGAGAGATGAAAAAAAAAACAGTGGAGGTAAGAGGAAAGATTGGTATCTGTAAGAACGGGTTAGCTGGAAACATGAAAGGGCCCTGTGGCATGCATGTAGAATTTAGCATTCAGTAAAGAGACTTGTATTTAGTGGTCAATTTTAAATCCTGACAGTAGAACAATATGTTTCTAAATTTCTCCTCTTGGCATCTAATGCAATAAGGGCAGCTATCTTTTGAGTTCTGTTAATTGCGAAAACCCAAGGACTGGGAAAAGGTGGTTAACGGTTTTCCTATTTAGCCAGTATGCAAGCTCTGACTACATTAAGAATTTGGTGTTTTTGTAAGCGCAGCATGTTCTATTTTATTATGTTACTGATTTTATTCTTCGTTACAGTTCAATGGGAAAAAAATGGGAATGAATGGTACATTAATTTACTCTAAAACATATGTCAAGACATTTTATTTGTATTTCTAACATTGACATACATAATTACTTGCATGTAAACCTTCCCCATTTCTTTCCACTTTTGTTCTCCAGATTTTTCAAATGTCCATATATTTTGTTTTCAAATTTCCAAAGAAGCTAATAATTTGCCACTTTTATGCCACCTTTATTTCCCTGAGGGTGTATGGTGGTAAAAACTGTGCAAATCAGCATCTGCTTTGAATTCTCATTGGAATTCTAGTTTAGCGCAGACAGGCAATGCATGAAATGCCACTCTGGGGCTGTGTGATAGTGCAAGGCCCTGCCAATGTGAAAAGGGTAGTAGACATAACATAGGGTTCACATATTTGCATAATTTAGGGCTCAGGAATATTGATTCTGAACAAAAAAAAGGTTTTTTTTTAACTTTCTCTGGGTTTTGGTATTCCCATATTGGGTTCTGGAGATTGGAGATTTAAAAAAAAAAAATGGAGGGAAGAAATGCCCAACCCAGTAACCTGATCTTGCAGGAGACCATCAGGCTGTGAGTGTGGCGTGCACAGCTCTTGTAATGATGGACCGCTCCTGTTAGGAGACAGGTGTGTTCCACTCATGAGACAACACTCCATGCTGGAGGAGAGATTCCTTGTCTACAGGGCTGTGAGAATTATGAAGGCTACTGGAGTCAGGGAGACAGGGAGAGCCGAGCTGACTAGGTGAGTCCAGGGGACTGAGGGAATCTGAAAGTCTTGGAGGAGTGAGAGAGCCTGGGTGTCAGAAGAACTCATACCGAGAGACTAGGGAGTAGGTCCAGACAGCAGGGTGCTAAAAGAGCCAAGTGAATTGAGAGAGAATCGCATCTGGAAACATAGAGGTACTGTGTAAGGTGGTCTGGGGGATCAGAAGCCAAAGGCCAAGGGTTTGGACCCTGCTAAAGAGAGAATCAGGTAACTTGGTATTATTTCTTATTACCTGCTTATGATGGTAAAAAAATCCTGTGTGGGCAACTGTTTCTGTTGAACTTTGATTTGTTTAATAAACGTGGGCTGATAAATCTTGAAACCACAGTTCTGGCCGGCATTGGCTCACTACAAATGCTTTTATCACTGAACTAAACAACCCCTAATATCATAAGCTGGTTTAAAATACCTGGAGCAAGCAAAAATTGGAAGGAAACTGGAAAGGCTGTCAGTAGCAACCATCTTCCATCTTTCTAAAAAAGCAAGGCATCAGATTGGTACTAGGTCACGATGGCTACTTACCTTTCAACTTTCAGTTGTTTGTAATTCAGCCTATGTGTACCTTTTTTTTAGTTTTGAAAAAAGCAAGGTGTCCCATGTACAAATTAATTTTTAATTGTGTTTTACATTTCTGTCCACTCTGCACTGCTGAAATGTAAACTTTGATACCATCTTCATTGTTCCTCTCTGTACTTTGTTATATAAAGCTAGCCATGGACAAGCAGATGTCTATTTAACAGCTACAGATATGGAGAAATCAGCCTACTAACTACCTATTAATGTTTGTCATAACAGTTGCTCATTTGTCTGAAAAGGCACATTCGTGGTGAATACATCCAAAAATCTCCCTGAGCAAAAGCAAGAACTTCTGATAGAAGGACTTATTATCAGCAAACAGACTATCCTTACATTGCATAGTCCTTGCCCAAGTGTGGCTTCAGGCATTATATTGGAGTTCAAGCATTGCATGGCCTGCCTTTTGCCAAAGAAAAGGTACAAGTGGTGCAAAAAAAAGGTATCAATGGTACAAAAAAAATATATCCTGCCATTAAGACACTGGGATAGGATGAAAATGCTCACTAACTGTACTGTATCTATGGAGGAGCAGCACTGTCACCCTAGGACAGGAAGTGTATTAGGACTAAAGAACAGGTAACCCACCTTTCATCTCCATAATATGGTTGAAAATGTTAAGTCCACAGAAGTAAATTGGGTAGGCCTGATAACACTGCATGAGTTTTTAGTGCAGCACAGGCACATTGCGCAAAAAGTTATGAACTTACTGGATTTTTTGCAGGATCAAAAAACATTGCCCTTTCAAAGGTAAATCTACCCGACCAAAAGGGATCATATATGAGGAGATCCTTTTTAAGGATTACATTACTTTTATATTACTTTTATACCTAATTGTTTTTGGTCTCTAGTTTTAATGTTGACACTATTACTGTATGAGTTATGGAAATCTTCAAAGTTATAATGTATAATGACATAATATATTCCTTCATGTCGCTCTCTTTTAATAAATGTACTTGCTGGTTCTTGATAATGTACAGTATTGCAAATAAACAAAGCAATAATCCAGAAGCTATTGACAAGATTAAATAATTATGTGTGAAAATAAACAAAAACTGCCTCATTGGAGTTTCGTTTAGCATTCTTCTAAATAAAATGCAGTTGGTATCTGAAAAAATTTACTTTGTAAGCTTTTAAGAGTTTTAAGAATGATTAATGCTGCATCCCTTTGCAGCTTACTTTTCATTGTTATTGTCGGTCAACTTAAAGTGCTGTCTGTCGCAGTCAATCATTCCGCTGCAGCTATATTTACAATTAGACAATGTTATACTACATAACAATAAAGTCAGCGTTAACAAGCAGCAGAATAAACTGTCAGCTATCGGTGATTATACCTTGCCATGCACAGACCATTTATTATCATTATTTCATTATAATATTTTACATAAACGAAACCCAGATGTGTTGAGCCTTTTCTTAGCCAAGAATAGGTCCAGGCATCTGCACGAACAGTTAGAAGTGGGAAAATGGATCATCTGAAATACTTGTTCCAGAAACACATTTTCCCTTTTTAACCACCAAGTTGCAAATGCATCTACTGTCATATTTGAGTCCAAGGAAAATTGTCTCCCTTGAAAAATTAAGTACAATACCTGTTGTTTGGTCCAGCAAGAAAACTTGCTCTGAATTCCCATCCATGATGTAAAAGGTTATTTTTCCATTCCTTCCCTCATCCGGATCTTCGGCTACTACATGATGTATAAGCGAGCCAATTTCTGCATCCTCCATAACAAAGGCAGCTGGAGATGATAGGAAATTTGGACTGTTGTCATTGACGTCTTGAATGATAATCTGAGCTGTCAGTGAACTGTGTCGACGCTGTGTTATGTTAGCGGCCTGATCTGTTGCAATTACTGTAAATACATATGATTCAACTGCCTCTCTATCCAGTTCTTTGTCTGTGATCAAGCTTCCATCCCATTCGTGAATAAAGAAAGGGAATTCTCCAGGTCCATCTGTTTTTAATGAATATTTAACCTTGTTATTTGGTACATTCCCATCTCCATCTTTTGCTTCAAATGTATATAAGACAGTTCCTATAGGTACATTCTCTTCAAAGCCAATGACTACCATGGGGTGAGGAAAGACAGGATAGTGATCATTCTGATCTTCTATATCAATCTTTAGGATGACAGAATGGTTTTGAGGAGGAATCTTGGTATGGTCCCTTATGTTAATGAGTAAAAGGTAGTTTGGGCTTGTTTCATAATCTAATGGTCTGGAGAGGTATAAATCTCCTGAGGAACTGTCAATGACAAAATGGCTGTTGGGCTCTTCCTCAGAAATTTGGAACTGTATTTTTTTATTAGATAAAAACTTTTCACGTGACATTATTGAGCCTACTACTTGAGAAGGTTTTGCATCCTCTGGAATCTTCAAGCTTTTTAGTTCGACCATGCCTTTCGATTTCTCTTTAGTAGTTGAAATGACCTAAAAGATATGATATAGAAATATTATGGGTCTAATAATATTCCAATGTTATTTACCATAAGGATGAGCCCTGTCAGTTCACCTCAAAATTATATGAGAATTGCAGGTTCACAAGGCTGGGCTAAATAACCGACTAACATCTTATAACTCTTGAGAATACCACCAAATAAAATGTCCCCAAATCAATTCTCAGAACTAATCCTCAAATGACTCCCTCCTCCCGATTAGTACTCTATTATTTGATATTAATTTAAATAATCCAGCAGAATGAAGTTCCCTGTCTTTCGAAAAGTTGGCATCTGTAAATGGCTATGGATATTTATGTAACAGTACAACTGGCTGCTTAGGCACTGAACACTGGGTTGTGGAAACCAAATGTGAATGTCGAATTTTTCTTGGAGCTCTGGCCTAGATTTGGGTGTAGGGAGTAGACATGTGCACACTGAAATATTACATTTCGGAATTTTGTTTTCCTCCGAAAAATAAATTTATTTAGTTACTCCCGAAATTAGTTTTTATTTGTTTCGTTTTTCGTTAAAAATTTCATTCGTCCGAAAATCCAAATTAATTAAGGTCGAATCTGTCATTGAAGGCTTATGGTGAACATTCGTTCAAAGAAGATTCGATGGAGCAGCTAAACTGTAGCCTATGGGCAGATGCATTTGACCGGAAATGTATGGATGCAGCGTTGTACAGTTTAGCTGCTCCGTCGAATCTTCTTAGAACTTTTGACAGACACCATAAGCCAAAGATTCGATGTTTGTATGTTTTTCGTTGCTTTGTCGAATCTTCGTCGTTTATGTTGAATGGTCTACTCTACCGCAACAGTCAGCCAACTTTCACATTCGTTTCTCAATATCTAAGTGCAATGGCAGGCGCGGCATCCGACGTTGTGTCAGATATTGATATGGCATTATAATATAGAATCTATAATAATAAATCCCCCCCCACAACACGGGCAGCCTCTGAGGCTATTACAACACTAGCAACACTAGTATCACTATCAAGTTCACAACACTAACACAATAGCAGCAGATTATTATGAAAAAATTAAGTTGAACTGTAGCTTGCTTCACTATTGTTCTGCTGCTGTGCTTATGCTTAATTGCTAAATAATTCAGGTTCTCTGACAAACGGACCAGATTGACTGCCTTCTGAAATGATTCAGTGTGTTTCTCTCTCTGCTAGCAAATCGTAAGTGAAAGTAAGTTGGCTGTACGTGTGTACTTAGTTCTAGCTATTTTACTGCCCCTCCTCTTTGGTCACAATCAGCCAATAACATTCATCATCATCATTATTTTTATTTTACTTCCCCCACCCAATTCCAGCAGCCATCTTTTTTCTCTATGTCGAATCTTTTCTCTCTATGTCAAATCTTTTCTCTCTATGTAGAATAATCTTGGACTAATAGAGTTCAGGTTAGGCACATTCAACCACAGGTTCGATAGACACAGATTGTTTTTGTCAGCGTCATGTCGAATCTCCTATCTATATCGAACTGTTGTCGCAACGAAAACGAAAGTAAAGCATTTGTTTATGTCGGATCTTTCGGTTTTCGTATTCTGTACTTTCGTTATCGTTTGTTAATTTTCATCCGAATTTCAGGTATTTTTGTCATTGTTTTAACAAACAATAACGAAAATATCTGAAACTTGGACGAAAATGCATTCGGACGAAAACGAATGCACATGTCTAGAAGGGAGTAGAGTGAGGAAGTGCCTTGGGATGCCTGTGGATTGGTTAAATAAACCTGTACTTAATGCAGCTTTACTCTAAAGTGATTTCATACATGAGGTCAGATTTATAAAATGGAAGTTTAAAAAGTTAAAAGGATTCATTTTAACTTTTGGCCAATAATATACCATTTGCAGATTGTCTGTAAAGCAAAATGATCTTGCAGCAAGCACTATCAAACACAAAGCGCAACCTTGATAAATAAAAAGTATATACATCTCCCTCCATGTAAATGTATCATTGCAAACTATGAATGGAAACATTTAACACACTCAGACATTAATAAATCAATTTATACCAAGCTGGTTTACAATCAAAGTAAAGTGGTTTGTAAATATTTCTTTATTTAGTATTGTCAGCATTAAAAATACAATTAAAAATATATTTTTCACTCAGGTACTCTTGAACATTGTATTTTTATCACCAGCCAACAGGTTACGTTCTAGGCACCTTTTTATATGTTTATATGTTTTATCTTAAAGCAGAACTAAAGTCTGCATCATGTTAGGCTGGGTTTACACCTATGTGTTTTGAAGTGCGTTTGCAGATTTGCAGAAACACACTACAGTCCATTTAACATTAGTTCCCATGGGTCACGTTCACATTTATGCAGTTTCCACTGGTGTGTTTTTGGAAAGGTGCAGGGACCTTATTAAAAGCAGCACAGTGCATTTTTGGCTCCATAGACTGCAATGGAATTGCATCAAAAAAAGATGAAAAGCATATGTACATGCATTTTTGGTACCTTTTTGTTGCATTTTTACTGCATGACAACAGACACTTAATACCTAGCAACACTAACACATTCCAAAACCACAAAACACAATGAAAACGTATTAAAAACATATGGAAAACAAGCTTGAAAAAACGCTGAACGTGCTGAAAAATGGGCCTCAAAAACATGCATAGATGTAAACCTAGCCTTAGGTGGCGTTGTTCTGTCACACTGTGGTGTATCCATTACTGTTGTGTTGTTTTGCATCATTAATGAATTAATGACTTAGTGCTGACACCTAGTGGCCATTCAGTGTTATTATGTGTTTATTTCTGCATATCTCAGTGGTATGACCCAGCTCCCCTCTCTGTTAGTTTAGTCCTTTAGATAGACTCTCTCTTTCTATGTTCCCTCAGTCAGCTGCTATCCTTCATATCAAACAGAAGACTGAGAAGATTATTGTCTTTTTACACTTCAAATGACAAGTGAGCATCCCACTTACTGCAGGTTAAGAAGTAAAATTATATTGGATTAAACGCCCGTGTCTTATTAAAGAGTTAAAGCAGAACTTCATCCAAAAGAGGAAGTTCTGCTTTAAGACCTCCTCCCTAACTCCTCTTTAACAAGGGCAATTTATTTGGGTGGGGGGGAGAGCAGGTACCTGTTTTAGACATGTACTGAGGTACCAGCACCCAATTCAACTCGGATTACCTAGGCAATCCGAGCAGACGTTCTCCTCCCCCCCCCCCCCCTCCTGCCCCACAGTCTTTTGGGACACGTCACGTGTCCCAGAAGACTTCACAATCCGGCTTGTGCAGAGAAGAGCCAGTAGTAGAGTCACAACTGTCACAGCCGAGTTCCCACAGTTAAGATGCCGGCGCCGTATTCTGGGTTCCATTCCCTGCGAGCGTTGCAACGCATGGGGGTGGAACAGGCAGCAATTTTAAAAAAGTATAAAACACAACACATACACAATACATTGTAATCTTATTGGATTACATTACTGTATCAAATCATTTGACCTCAGTTTGTAACCAGTGCTTTGTCCAGTGCCCTGCCTGCAGTTTTACTGTTCTTTCTGACATTTTTTCTGCCTTGAAATTTGAGAACGACCATGGCATCCAAAAAGCATGCCTCTACATCAAAAGCAGTTTATGACTAGCTTGAAAACAGCAATAGCAAAGTAGAATCACTTGCAGAACTGAGTGATTTGTGGGGAAATTTGTCATCAGACACGGAGCTCAGTGATGTGCGAACTTGGTGCTCTATTGACTGCGGTACGGATCACGCAGTGCCCCCAAGATTCCCATATACTGGAGCACCTGGTATGAAAGTGGACATTGAAGATGACAACCCCTGGCATACCTACAACCATTTCTGACCGATGAGGTTATTGAAAAAATAGTTACGGAGACAAAACAGTACCATTAGCAACAATCTACTATGCATTGAAAGTTTTCAAGAAGCAGAAAGTGGGAACCAGTGACCAAAGATTACATTTGGAAAATTTCTGGGACTAATAATACTTCAGTGAGTGGTGGAGAAACCACTTCAGAAGTGGTATTGGACAACTAATAAATTACTTGCCACTTCATTCTTTGGCACGGTCATGTCAGAGTACAGAATTTCCCTGATGATGAAATACTTACACTTCGAGAATTGGATGAAACTACTCAACCTACATCAAAACTCAAGAAAATTTGGGAAGTATCTCAAATGATTCTCAAATGATTCTAAAAAATTTCCAACGGAACTATGTGCCAGAAAGAGATATTAGCATAGATGAAAGTCTAATGGCCTACAAGGGAAGGCTCAGCTGGATACAATACAGTGCATCAAAGAGAGCACGATTTGGCATAAAATCCTTCATGCCATGCAAATCAACTGGCTACATTTGGAATTCAGTCCTATACACTGGGAAAGGAATAAAATTCAACCCAAAATACAGCAACTATGGAATGACAACATCTTCTGTTCTTTCACTGATTGAGCCATTGCTAAATCATTGCTATTGCGTAACAACCGACAACTTTTACATATCTCCTAAACATTATGAGTTTCTTCTGCAGAACAAAATGAATGCCTATGGATCTGTTAGGTCTAACGGGCGTGACATGCCGCCAATGTTTGGCAATAAGAAGCTGAAGACTGGAGAAATGGTTGCCTGCCAGAAAGGCAAAATGATGGCACTGCGATGGCATGACAAGAAAGATGTGTGCCTAATGAGTACAGTCCATAATATCTCCGCTGTTAAGGTAGGCACAAAAGGTGGGAAAGAAATCATGAAGCTACAAGTAGTGATAGTCTACAATAACACCATGGGAGGTGTTGACAGAGCCGACCAAGCAATGACATTCTATCCAGCAATGAGGAAACTGCAAAAAAAAGTACTACAAGAAGATCTTCAGGCATCTTCTTGAGCAATGCTTGTGGAATGCCTACATTCTGCTCAAAAAAGAGAGTGACAAGCCTGTAATCCATTCTGACTTTATTTGGAAAGTTGCCGAACTGATCTTTGTGAACCACCAAACACCAGTTGGCTGTGAATAGAGCTAGACGTCGTGCTGCCGGCGTTGTCAACCCGGAATGCCTGACTGGTCATCACATCATGGACTACATCCCACCAACTGAGAACAAGTCAGCACCTACAAGGATGTGCGTGGTTTGTTGCTCGAAGTGAGATGACAGTGGAAAGAAAATCCAAAAGGAAACCCAGCTTCCATTGTCCTGATTGTGACGTCTGACTTTGTGCAGTCCCGTGTTTCAAAATTTTTCATACCCGGGATGTTTACTAAACCAATATGCAGTGACTAGTAATATTGCACCCTTGTTTGGACACATTTCAGTGTTTTTGATTTGATTACACTATTGAATAAAATGTATTGAATAAAATGTATTATTATTATATTAATATTTGTTATTATTTATAGTTATTTATTGTATTATAATTTATGATTTTGTGTTTCAAACTTTCATCAAACCCAGATGTCTACTAGACTCTTGTTTGGACAGATTTAAGTGAGTTATTTCTAAGAATTACAGGCCTACAATATAAAACGCCAAATTTCCATGCAAAACAATGTACCACTTTGGCATTCTAAAATTAGACATAATCATACTGCCAGGGAGGTTAAAGTGACTTTAAGGTCCTCATTTTATTTATTTTTTTATAACAAACATGTTATACTTACTGTCTGTGCAATGGAATTGCAGAGAGCAGCCCCAAGCAAAGAGGACAGAGTGAGCACATCAGCACTCTCAGTGATTCACAATGGGAGAGATTGCCACGTGTAGAAGCTTTCAGTACGACAGCGCTGTGCTTAACTCTTCCTATCCTTTGCCCTGGGAGATCTTCAGAGCAGCCAGGTGGGCTGGTGGACAAGCAGCCAGGAGGGCTGGTAGTTCCTGCAGGCAGTAGAGTTGGGAGCAGTTCTACAAAGGAGAGGAGATACTCCTGTATGCAGTTTACAACATACTGTACTATTTTCTAAAGGGGCCTGAGAGCTCCGAGTCCTCAAGGGACTTATGCTTTTTTTTTTTTTTTTTATCACTAAGGACTGATGATGTCCAGGAAAATGAACAGTCCAGGATTTTGTATATAGGAAGGAAGTTGTTCCCATTCATTGTTTCGGTCATGCTGGGCATCCCATAACCCCTTTACCCCATCTAAGTTATTATCCCTAATAAAGCAACAAAACCAAACTCAGACTGTTTTCTTGTGCTCGGGTGAAAGTGGAAAATGTTTGTTGCCTGGCTGTGCAGGAATAGGGGAACCAGTTACCAGTTGCCCCTCTGGCAGTAATGCTACACTTTCTTTCTAAACGTTCTGCATTTATCAATGGCTAACAAGGTACAAAAATCAGCTAATGATTTTACTTAGTATGTATGCATAACATACTGTATACCATGAAAAAATATCTACAAGAATGGGTACACTTTAGGATATTTAGGAGTGGTCGATTATATACTTTTGTATTGTTCGTACAGGGTATAGTGAAAGAAACTGCCTGGATCTTTCTTCGTACATTTCAGTGAAATCATCTTTGTTCCAGTACAAACAATGAGTCCTACAACAAGGCCAGCTTTGCTCTGTCACATTAGCTTTACAGAGCAACTCACTGCAAAACTGCAGGGGCAGTTGTTTGGCAGGAAGTATGAATTTTCTGCATATTATTAAACTGATTGGCAAGGTGACAGTGAACTTTAATTACACCCACAGTGTTTGCTTTTGTCTTGATAGTCTACAAAGTCACCCCAACTGATATAAAATATTATGTTTGTGAACTATGCTACTTGCAGCAACTAATATTTTTAATGACTCTGCTGCAACAGTGTTTTGAAACATGACAATGGGGCCTATCTGCACAGAGTTTTTGGAACAGACAAAAGTAAAACTAGAATGGTTACCTAAACGTCTCTAACCTTTGGGATATCCTTCTTAAGCAAACCTTAAAATGTAAGCTTTCCCTAGCTGAACCCCAACAGTTAAAGGGGTTGTAAAGGAAAGGTTTTGAGATAAAAATCTTCTGTGCGCAGCAGCCCCCCTCAATCCCCCTAATACTTACCTGAGCCCCATCTCTGTCGAGCGATGTCCACGAGTCCCTTGACTGTCCGAGACTCTCCCTCCTAATTGGCTGAGACACAGCAGCGGCCCCATTGGCTTAATCAAAGTCAGTCAGCCAATCAGGAGAGAGAGGGGGCGGGGCCGCGGCCCCATGTCTGAATGGACACAGGGAGCTGTGATTTGTCTCTATTTGTCCCGTTTACCATTGTTACCGAAAGTGAAAGAAAATCCAAAATGTTGGGTTGTCTTTAGAACAGTAATAGAGGGGAAATCTTCCAATGGGGACACTAGTTCTGGTGACCTTGCTGTCAACCAGGGATTTCCTCTCACTTCATGTTTTGGGACAAAAAGTGAAATCTCCCCAATGGAACACAGATGAAAAAAAAACTGACAAGGGGTTATAACCTCCCTTACTCTATCCAAGATGAAAAAAAAAGTTTTGCCTTTAGTTTTACTTTAACCGCCACCCTAAACTCAACCAGAAACCTGCTCTCTAACCATGCCCTTAACCATAATGCTTACTGTTATGTCCTGTACACACAATCGCACATTGATCGGACATTCCAACAACAAAATCCATGGATTTTTCCGAAGGATGTTGGCTCAAACTTGTTTTACACGCGGTCGCACAAAGTTGTCGGAAAATCCGATCGTTCTGAACGCGGTGACGTAAAACACGTACGTCGGGACTATAAACGGGGCAGTAGCCAATAGCTTTCGTCTCTTAATTTATTCTGAGCATGCGTGGCACTGTGCGTCAGAATTGTCCACACACGGTCGGAATTTACGCAAACGGATTTTGTAAATTTTGAAATTCCAAGGGAAAAAGTCCAATGGAGCCAACACACGGTCGGAATTTCCGACAACAAGCCCCGATCGCACATATTCCGTCGGAAAGTCCGACCGTGTGTACAAGGCATTAAAGTGATACTAAAAATCTTAGAATGGATTTGTCTGTTCCGAAAACACCTGAGATGGCCCTATTGGGAATACATGAGGATGAACACAGGTCGCATCATAGTAAAATTTTAATTTCGCTCCTCTTCTATTATGCCAAAAAGGAGATCCTTGCTAGATGGACCTCTGCTGGCCCCCCGACCCTATCCTCCTGGGAAAAGAGAATTAATACCGCTCTGCCCCTTTATAGGCTGACGTATATTAGTCGGGGTTGCCCTTGGAAGTTCGATAAGGTCTGGTTACCATGGATTAGCTGATAGTGTAATACTTGAACCCATCTGTTGGATACCGGGCCATGGGGTAGTGGGTGGGAGGGGATGGACTACTCTGTGAATTTGCTGCTCTAGGGATGAAGCTGAACTTTACATGTTTCTCCCTCTGGTGTGGTGGATGCCCCCCATGACTCCTTACCTTTATGTGTATTGATTTGCCTGATAGGATTATCTAGCATGGTCTATAAGTAAACACTAAGCAAGCTTATGTAGTTGCATTAGATGCAGTATAATAAATCTTATGTGAGCAAGAGTTTACCTCTAGTCAAATATATGATCCGCACTTGTCTGTAATTTTCTACAAATGGTTTGTCTATTCCTTTTTTCTTTTGTACTGCATTTTATACTTTTCAATAAAGCACTCCTGATTGTTAAAAAAAAAGTGATACTAAAGTCTCAGTTTTTTCATTTAAAAATAACAAACAAGTCATACTTACCTGCTCTGTGAAGTGGTTTTGCACAGAGCAGCCCTCCCTTCTGTCGAGTGTCCCCACAGTAAGCGGCTTGCTATGGGAGTACCCGAGCCAAGCCGCTGCTCTGTTTGTCCATTCAGACACCGAGCAGCGGTTTGGCCCTACCCCTCTCTCTCCTCACTGGCTCACTGATTTTGATTGACAGCAGCGGGAGCCAATGGTGCCGCACTTCTGTCTCAGCCAATGAGGAGGGAGAGTCCCGGGCAGCCGAGACTCTCCTGCAACATCGCTGGATCGGGAATGGGCTCAGGTAAGTATTAGGGGGCTGAGGGGGGTTGCTGCACACAGAAGGTTCTTAATTTTTTTTAAGATAAAAAAACCTTCTGACTTTACAACCACTTTAAACCCTTTACAGTTGACCCTAACAATCCTAACACCAACCCAACCCCAACTTAATCTCAGCCAGAAATTACATCTGCTGCAGCATACATACCTTATTAGGTGCCCTTAAAGGGATATTAAAGGCTCACTTTTTTTAATAATAAACATACTTAATCTGCTCTGTGTAATGGTTTTGCACAGAGCAGCCCCCCTCCTCTTCTCGGGTCCGCCGTCAGCACTTCTGGTCCCTTCCCCTTGCTGAGTGCCCCCATAGCAAGCCATTTGCTATAGAGGCACTTGTGCGTGCTCACTCCCAGGCCGCCTCTGTGTGCCCATTATGCCGCGTACACACGAGCGGATTTTACGCCAGACTTTGTCCTGTGGACTTTTCAACGGACTTTGCGACTGACTTTTCGAATGAACGTACTTGCCTACACACGATCAACCAAAGTCCGACGGATTCGCACGTGATGACGTACGACCGGACTAAAACAAGGAAGTTCATAGCCAGTAGCCAATAGCTGCCCTAGCGTGGCTTTTTGTCCGTGGGACTAGCGTACAGATGAGCGGACTTTTCGACCGGACTCGAGTACGTCGAAAAGATTTGAAACATGTTTCATCTTAGGTCTGCTGAACCTTTGGGGAAAAAGGTCAGCTGTAGCCCACATATGATCGAATTATCCGACGGACTCCGGTCCGCAGGACCAAGTATGCTGTAAATTCCGGTCGTGTGTACGCGGCATAAGACACACAGAGCAAGGGTTGGCCCTGTCCGCCACTCCCTCCTTACTGCCTGTGATTGACAGCAATGACTCTCAATGCTGTGTCTCAGCCAATGAGGATGGAGAGACCCAGGAGATCCGCTGTTCTCCACATCACTGAATCAAGATGGGGTTGGGGGGGATGTCGCACACAGAAGGTTTTTTACCTTCATGCATAGAATGCATGAAGGTAAAAGACCTTAAGTCTTTACAACCACTAAGCATTACCTTAAAAGGATTTAATTGTCATGTCAATATCTAACACCACTAAAATCACAGCACTAAAACCTACTGATCCAGGAGACCAGTCACCAAACCAAGTCTTGTCAGTGGGTAAACAGCAAGTAAAGGTCCTAACCCATCCCTATTATACTGAAAAATGTTTTTTAACTGAAATAACACTTGACTTATGATTTGCCAACACTTTAACTTGTTATTGTGAGTTCACTTTCACAACACTGACCACACCTTGAACACGTATGAAGTATCCCTTGAAATCCTGATTTGTAGTAAGCAAGTGTCATGCTTAAAGTGGTTGTAAACCCACATTTGTAATTTTTACCTATAGGTAAGCCTATAATAAGGCTTACCTTTAGGTAGTGGAAATATTCCCCAAATGTGCGCCGTTTAGGAGATATTTCCTGTACACTGCACTAAATGATGTCATCGGTGCATCCACTGTGAAGAGATGGACTTCCATTCTGTTTCTTCACTCGTATATGCCGTGAATGACACGCGCATGCATGGGAGTGACGTCACGTGGCTCCGGCCAGTGACAGAGCCTGAGTCCGGAAGTCCCCGGAAGGAACAGAGCAGAAGATGGATGCGGCCACCAGCGGGGACACCGCGGGCTTCGTTTGCAGGTAAGTGGCACATAATGGGCTAGTATGCGATGCATACTAGCCCATTATGCTTTTACTTTGCAGGGGAACAAAAAGGAAGTAAAACCCATCAAGGTTTACTTCCTCTTTAAAGAAATGTTCACAAACCAATGAACAATAGGTCAATACACTTGTATCCTCACCTGAATATTCACAGTTGCATATTCCTCCAGAGGAGGGACCCCCTGATCCCTTGCTGTTACTGTTAAGCAATAGTATGACTTCAGGCTAACTGAGAAAGGTTGTGTTGTCCAAATTTCACCCGTAGAAGCATTAATAAAAAAATGACCAAGATCATCATCTGTAAACAAAAAGAAACATGAATAAAACTGACATCAGTTTCTAAAAATACTTTTTATTTTAGTAAGCACTTGGCTGTACTGAGAGAGCAATCAGCTAGCTTGGCCAGTTTATGAAAGTTTGGGTTGCTGGATTTTACAAAATGCTGGTGTACATGGCAATATCATTTAACACAGATGTAAAAAAGTTTCAGTGGCATCCAGTCCATAAGGGGCGCAGGGGCGCTGTCCCCCTAATCCATGCGCCTGGCCCCTAATCTACATGCAGGGCGCCGGACGCATGGATTCCAATGGATTTTTTTTTTGAAGCACATGATTAGAGCCTGAGGCTTCAAAAAAAGAGTGGGCTCAGGGGGCAGAGCAGAGTTGTGTGACGATAGTGAATGAATTAATCTTCCTGATTCTCCTCCCAGCCAATAAGGAAGCGGGTCCTGAGACCCCATTGGCCAGGATTCCCTGGCCAATGGGGTCTCAGGATACACTTCCTGTTCAGCCGGGAGGAGAAGTAACAGCCCTGGCTCTTCCTTCCCCCTGCCTCCTAAGGTAAGGTCCATCTCCCATGGGGGTTGCGTTGGATCGCTGCCACCTTCTCGTCCGTCTAACACTGGGGGGAGGGGGGTGTGCTTGTGACGACTGCCACCTTTCCGTCCACCATCTGTCTCCTGCTGTTCTTGCGGTGATCGTCGCCTTCCTGTCCGTCTCCAGCCACCACTGAAATTCATTAAATGTATCTTGTACATAAAGCTGGAAAAAGTACATGAACCATTCTTGTTTTCACCTTCCTGATTCCCCTGTACGGTTTCTCCTAAACTGAGAAAGGGAGGGCAGCCCTGTGAACCAATCTGACTTTAATGCATTGCATAGTACTATCCATCTAGCAATGACAGCTTTCACATAGCGGGAAAGAGAAGAATGATGATTTCATCAGTGTGATTTTTCCTTCAAATTCTAGACCATGTAGCCTGCAGAGAAGTCTCAGGAAGTGCAAAACATGGTCAAAGTGTCAAGATGACAAGGCTTAGTCGAAGAGAATTACAAATACCTTGCCAGGTTAATTATATTTTTTGTAATTCAATTTTTTAGTCATCTGTTGGCTTGGAGTTCAGCTCTAAAACACCTCTTTTATACGTTTATGATTAAAATTTGGTCTTAGTGGTGTAATAGTTGAGGGCTGAATAATACTATAGTGCATGAATTACAGTGGCAGGGTATTTTTTTGAAGCACTTGATTCAAGCCACAGGCTCTAATAGGCGTCAAAAAAGGTAAGCAGCGAGCGCCACGCCTGGCTGTGTTAGAAAAGCGAATTAATATTTGCTTTCCTAACACTGAACCGCCTCTCCTCCAATCAAGTGCTTGGGTCTGTTACCTATCACCTGATTGGCTGAAACAACAGGCGCTATGATTGGACGCCTATCAGGCGTCCAATCATAGGAGAGGACGGGAGGAGGGGACGGGAGAAGGCATCGAGGACATGGAGGAAACTGCTCTCCGCCATCACCCACTGCATGTATTAAATGTATTAGTTGCAACTTCCTATACCAGCCTTACCTTATAGCCTACCCTCTTCTCGCGGGGGAATGCCCTCTTATATCATACACTGTTGAGTTCTACATGTCTGGTCAAGGCCCCTCTCTTGTTGTTCTTTCAACAAACCAATTGTTGATGACATATACTCTGTGCCTCTTTGCTCTTTTGCTTTTTCCCCTTTTATACTGATATTTGTGTATTGATCTGCACACTGTTATACAATAATAAAATATTTGAACAAGAAAATGGGATGCATAATGTAAACCGCAAAACACAAAATTAGTACAACTATTATCACATCTCATAAAACAGCATTAAGTTGTTGCTTACCTGAAGACAATAAATACCGTACTGTCCCATTACCACCAGCATCAGGATCTTTTGCAAAAACAGTTGTCACCAACATGTGTCCTTTCTGACCTTCTGGAACCTGGAAAAAAAGAATAGAAAGCCGAGTGAGTGAGTTATTAAACCTAATACATGTGATGCCTCATCACAACAACACCTGATAAAACATTATAGTGCATATAGATAATGTGAACAAGTGATAGATATTCTGATTGCTGGCACAACATTCACATTTCCTGTGCATTTTTTAAAAAAATTCCCTGTAATGAGCTTTTTTTTTATACACAATTTTTGTAACTTAGCACAATATGTTAAAATGGAACAATTACTGTACAATTGTATTCACAAACATCTTGCTCGCTGCAGCATCCAGACAGAACACTAGGTGGCAGCCAGCTTTCATAGGTGGAGTAAAGTTACACAGCTGTTTACTTTCCAATATTTAACAAACCTTGACATGCAGTTGCTTTCCTAATGGCAGTTGTGGAAAATATGGCTTGTTATCATTAAGGTCAGCAACTGTGATGTAAACTGTGGTTGTGGCATTACGACGTGGAGTGCCATGGTCCGTCACTAACACAGTAAACTGATGGTGTGTTTGCTTTTCATGATCTAAAGCAGCAGAATTTATAATTTCACCTAAAGAATGCAAAGAAAGACACAAAAACATGGTATGATTTGCAGGTTTATTAAAGCAGAAATAAAAGTGATTTTTTTTGTAAATAACCACAACTAATCAGCTTTCCATTTTCTGCAGCCATATTAGTTCATAGAAGATTTCTGATTGGTCATCTTAGGTGTCTACTTTTTGCACATAATAGTTGTACTTTAGGCTGCCTTATTAAATAAGCCTATGGGAGAGAGGTTCAATATAAGCCTTATGCCACAAGGATGAAAGCACACTAAGCATGTGCCACAAGGCTCATTATAAGGCTCCATGCACACTGGGCTTAAAAAAAGTCTGTTCTATTGGGAGTAAAAAATGCTCATATACAGCATTTTTTGTAAAAGTCTAGACGAGTTTAGAAGAGTTTTACTGTTTTTTTTGCCAGTGAGCTCCAATCAGAAACGCGTACAAGAGTTTTTTTTTTTCTTGCCTCTAAACATTAAGCTCAAAATATGCCTGTAAACATCCTAATGTACATGGCCACATAGGGGTTGATTTACTAAAGGGAAATAGACTGCAGTTGCCCTCTGCAAGAGCAGTTGCTCCAGAGCTTAGTAAATGAGTAGAAGCTCTGCTGACTTTCATCATCCAATCATGTGCAAGCAAAAATGCTGTTTTTTAAATTTTCCTTGCCCAGGATTGGGTACTCTTCGCAAAGTCAAGCCTTACCTCTTTTACTAAGCTCTGGAGCAATTGCACTTGCAGAGGGCAACTGCCCTCTGAAAAGTGCACAGTCTATTTGCCTTAAGTAAATCAACCCCATAGGATAACATTGATCTGCTTCTACAGGCAGAACACAAAACTCCTGTAGAAGCAACATTTTTTAAGCCAGTGTGCATGGAGCCTAATTGTCCAGAATAGCATGACACAGTGAGGTTGTAAATAGGCTGTTTACTTTGCAAGGCAATTTCAGTTAGCTTGGTAAATGTGGTGAAAATCCACTTTGCAAAGAATGCCCATTAGGCAAGGGAACTAAAAGAAAAGAAAACTGTATTTTTGCTTGCACGTGATTGGATGATAGAAGTCAGTGGAGAATCACCATATTCACTAAGCTAAGGGAAATGTCCCCTGTAGACTGAGAAGACCCTTTGAAAGTGAACAGACTATTAGCCTTTAGTAAATAACCCCCCTTTGAACTAATATGCATCTTGGGCAATTTTATTTTAAAGTACAGTATTTTTTAGTTTGTGAAATAGGTTTCTACAAACATATTAAAAACACCTACATGAATCTATTTGCCATTAAATACACTGAAATTTAACAAAAAATTGTTTAAAGCACAGAACAAAGATAAAGGATAACATGAGAATAAAGGCTTCTAATGAACATCAACATACTGGAAGAGTAAATAACAAAAATATTGAAATAAAGCAGGCATTGGAAGGATGATTGGCCTATGCTAAAAAGCAAGAGGTATGGCAATAAAATATTGTCATTTTGCTTATCAGAATGTTGGTATAGGGATTATTTCAGAACCATATATTGGGTGTAATCCAGAATTTACTCGTTCACATGTACATATTTTGCAATTTTTTTTGTTTGTTTCATAAATTCAAGATTCCTAATTATTCAATACCATGTGATTACATGTGATACCATTCAAATCTATGCAAACCATTTTAGATGTGTTGCATTAGCAGAAATCCTGCTTGCTGCAACTTTGATGTGGTTTACATTAAAGTTGCAGCAAGCAGGATTTCTGCTAATGCAACACATCTAAAATGTGTAAATGTGAACAGAGCCTCAAGGCTCCCACTCCCATTGTGTTTTTTTTCCTCTTGTTTCCATGTTATGGAGAATGTACCAGGAGGAATGGGAAAATGAAAAATCAGCAAAAACACCTAAAACTCCATTCTAGTCAGGGACAGATCTGGAAACTATAGCAGTCCCAAGCCCAGACGTAAAGCCCAACTCTGGGGAAAATAAAAATCCTCTCTTGCTGTGGGGCTGCCCCACACATCAAGGGTTAAATGTTTGCTATGGGAAGGGAAGCAGTTTTACCACAGTTGTGCACACAGGGTGTGCTGGATGTGCCTGGGCACACCCTAATCACCCAATGCGAATTAGACGGAAGTGGCTTCCTATGGTGGCAAACCGAGAGGAGGAGGAGCAAGAAGCGCCAGTGGGGGACCTGAGAAGAGGAGACTTGGGGCTGCTTTATTATTTACAAAAAAATGCCTTTACAATCACCTTAACATTCTTCCACAAGTTCAAATATACTTGTAAAAGTAGTTATACTTAAGGATGATTTATTATTCATTTTAAGAAAGTGTTGGACTTAGAGTAAACCTGTACATATCCTGAAATATTGGCTTACTGGCTGCCATGCTGACCTTACAGACTCTGTTTGAAAGACCTGCAATAAGTATGGAAATGAGAGGTTCTGACTTCACTGGCTGTTTGTAAATTCTAGATCAGTGACTTAAAAAGTATGAGGGTCAGAGACAGCTAGGCAACTACCATTTTCCATATCACTAATAGCAACAGAGATGTGCATATTTATTATGTAGCCAACACACTATTCCCAATGCACACGTTCCTGTAAAAGTGGCTATATGTAAAAGTGGGTGCTGAAGCGACCACCGTCTGGAACCGTGAACAGTCTGAGCGAGAGATATCACCGCTACACC
The DNA here is from genome assembly GCA_037952925.1 of Lithobates clamitans. Taxonomy (NCBI): domain Eukaryota; kingdom Metazoa; phylum Chordata; class Amphibia; order Anura; family Ranidae; genus Lithobates; species Lithobates clamitans. The sequence goes on from JBBGZY010000756.1 coordinate 2,680,691, forward strand.
ATGAGTCTCCAAAATTGGGTATGAAGCTTTATTAAGCGATCCCATCATTACAGCAAACAGCAACATTTTGGAGCCATGCAGGACCCCTTCGTAAGGCGGGTGTCCTGCGTCCACATCATATGCCTGATGAAGGGGTCCTGCGTGGCTAAGTTGCTGTTTGCTGTAATCATGTGACGGCTGAATGAAGCTTTGAACCCACGTTTTGTAGACCCATGGTGTGCTGGTGACATCTCACTCTATTTATTATGTAGGTCTCTGCATTGACACAAAGAAAAAAAAAGTTTTTCTACACAGCATAACACTTCTGTCACGTGAGCAGTTTTTTTCTGCGTTGAAATATGTAACATAAATTTTCTGCAAGGGCATAGAGAAATCCATTGTTCTCTATGTGCCCTGTTTACACCACAATGTTGATGTCATGTGAGGTTTTTTTTTTCTGCACAGAAAACACACCAGTGTTGTGGTGTGAACAGGGCACATGGAGAACAATGGTTTTCTGTATGCCCTTACAGGGACAGGTGCAGAAAAACACGTTGTGCACAAGGCCTCATATGGATGGCAAAATATTTTCTCCTCTGATGCTAATCCTAGGTTGAATATTAATGGGCTATTCCAGCTAGTAAGTCTGAAAACAACATAGTTGATAAGCCTATACATTACCTGTCTTAGAGCTGATTTGGAAATAATTTTCTTCGGACAAGAGGAAAAAGGAAAGCTGCCCATTTTTACCAGAGTCTCTGTCAGAGGCTGTGATTGTGCCAATTACTCCATTAGGACTAGAACTTTCCACAGTGGTGAAAAAATACATGGTTTGACTGAAAGCAGGGGAATTGTCATTAACATCCAAGACCTTGACAATTACTGAAGTAGAAGCCGTTTGCTCCTCTACAAAGTCTGTACAGCTTGCCACTACGATCAGATTGTACACATTGGTTCTTTCGAAATCCAGAGACCGACGCAAGAAAATTGATCCGGTATTGCGATGAATTGCAAATGGAACTGAACTTTCAGGCCACAAAGAGTAAATAATCCTTGACAGCTGGCTTTGTCTGCCTTCAATGTATGCTTTCACCTGGAGGATTGTGGAATATACTGCAAAATCTTCATTGATTTCAATTCGATGTGCTAAATTACCAAAGGTCAAAGTGTTAATTGTGTCTGGCTTTATGACACTGATGGTTAATGTAAGAAGAGAACTTAAAAACGGATGTCCATTATCTTCAGCTGTTATCAGCAGAATATGTTCACACACCATTGTTAAAGTAGTATTGAGGTACAAGATTCCAAAATTGGGGTCAATGACAAACACATCCTGGTTTTCACTTGCAATGCTATATGAGATGAGTCCATTGTATCCACTGTCAATATCCTGTGCCTGAGCTATATACAGAGCACTGCCAGGAGAAGTGTTTTGCTGCACACTTATTCTGTCATTCTCTCTTGGAAATACAGGTGGATTGTCATTCACATCAGTTATAGTTACATTGACTTGTGTGCTGCTATAGGCTGGAGAGTTTCCTAGTTTGGACTGGACAGTGAGCACAACAACAGGCTGAGTTTCATGATCCAGCTGCTTTGCTGTCGTAATAATACCAAACTGGGGGTTTATGGAGAACATCTCTTGCAGATCACCAGATATTATCCTGTATGAAATGGGCTCCATGGAATCTTTAAACAAGCCAAAACAGACTTGATTAAAAATGAATATTAACAACACATAGAAAATTGGAACTCAAAATATGAAGATGGATTATAACTGTGACAATACATTACAACTACTGCATATAATAATTCCTACCCTTATCTGCAGAATATATGAATATCTAACAGTTTAGCACTTTTCAGTATGTGTGAATGAATTGTTTACATCAAACTCTCAGGAACACCAGAAAATAAATGTATTCCTAAAAGCCTTCTATCGCCCACTCTTTATGTAATACATTGCTTGCCAACAATTTGACAAGCCAATGCTTGTCTTTCTCAAGATGTCTTGAGAAAGACATATAGGGGTTGATTTACTAAAGGCAAATCCACTTGAAAGTGCACTTGGAAGTGCAGTCGCTGTAAATCTGAGGGGTGGATCTTAAATGAGGGGAAGCTCTGCTGATTTTATCATCCAATCATGTACAAGCAAAAATGCTGTTTTTCATATTCCTTGCATGTCCCCCTGGATCTACAGCGACTGCACTTCCAAGTGCACTTGTAGTGCAAAGTGGATTTGCCTTTAGTAAATAAACCCCCCAGTGCCTTGTCGAAACATCGAACCAAATAAACCTGTTCATGTTGCTTCAATGCAAGATCTGTAAGTGCCTCTTCCACTGGAGTGTATATAATTTATATATATATATATATATATATATACACCCCTATATAGTACACCCCTCACATTTTTGTAAATATTTTATTATATCTTTTCATGTGACAACACTGAAGAGATGACACTTTGCTACAATGAAAAGTAGTGAGTGTAGAGCTTGTATAACAGTGCAAATTTGCTGTCCCCTGAAAATAACTCAACACATAGCCATTAATGTCTAAACCGCTGGCAAAAAAGTGAGTACACCCCGAAGGTGAAAATGTCGCAATTGGGCCCAATTAGCCATTTTCCCTCCCCGGTGTCATGTGACTCGTTAGTGTTACAAGATCTCAGGTGTGAACGGGGAGCAGAGGTATTAAATTTGGTGTTATCATTCTCACTCTCTCATACTGATCACTGGAAGTTTAACATGGCAACTCATGGTAAAGAACTCTTTGAGGATCCTAAAAAAATAATTGTTGCTCTACATAAAGATGGCCTAGGCTATAAGAAGATTGCCAAGACCCTGAAACTGAGCTGCAGCATGGTGGCCAAGATCATACAGCGGATTAACAGGACAGATTCCACTCAGAACAGGCCTCGCCATGGTCGTCCAAAGAGGTTGAGTGCATGCGCTCAGCATCATCAGAGGTTGTCATTGGGAAATACATATGAGTGCTGCCAGCATTGCTGCAGGGGTTGAAGGGGTGGGGGTCATCCTGTCAGTGCTTAGACCAGGTCGCACGCTGCATCAAATTTGTCTGCATGGCTGTCGTCCCAGAAGGAAGCCTTGTCTAGAGATGATGCACAAGAAAACCCACAAACAGTTTGCTGAAGACAAGCAGACTAAGGACATGGATTGCTGGAACCATGTCCTGTGGTCTGATGAGATCAAGATAAACTTATTTGGTTTAGATGGAGTCAAGCGTGTGTGGCGACAACCAGGTGAGGAGCACAAAGACAAGTGTGTCTTGCCTATAGTCAAGCATGGTGGTGGGAGTGTCATGGTCTGGGGCTGCGTGAGTGCTGCAGGCACTGGGGAGCTACAGTTCATTGAGGGAACCATGAATGCCAACATGTACTGTGACATAATGAAGCAGAGCATGATCCCCCTCCCTTCGGAGACTGGGCCACAGGGCAGTATTCCAACATTATAACGACCCCAAACACACCTCCAATATGATCACTGCCTTGTTAAAGAAGCTGAGAGTAAAGGTGATGGACTGGCCAAGCATGTCTTCAGACCTAAACCCTATTGAGCATCTGTGGGACATCCTCAAGTGGAAGGTGGAGGAGCGCAAGTTCTCTAACATCGACCAGCTCCGTGATGTCGTCATGGAGGAGTGGAAGAGGACTCCAGTGGCAACCTGTGAAGCTCTGGTAAACTCCATGCCCAGGAGGGTTAAGGTAGTGCTGAAAAATATTGGTGGTCACACAAAATATTGACACTTTGAGGCCAATTTGGACATTTTTACTTAGAGTGTACTCACTTTTGTTGCCAGTGACTTAGACATTAATGGCTGTGTTTGAGTTATTTCGAGGGGTCAGCAAGTTTACACTGTTATACAAGCTGTACACTCACTACTTTACATTGTAGCAAAGTGTCATTTCTTCAGTGCTGTCACATGAAAAGATATAATAAAATATTTACAAAAATGTGAGGGGTGTACTCACTTTTGTGAGAAACTGTATACATACACTTAAAAACAGAAAAGCTGATAAACTAAAGTAGGTACTGAAGATACAAGCCTGGAAGGAAAAAAAACATACACATTTTCTAAAGCAGCATTCTTCAGTAGAATTATTTTTCTATTGCCACCTAATGTAGTTGTTTCAGCTTTTGTGAGTAACTGATGTTGTGATATGTCCAATTTCATAGCTACTGCAACTGCTGTTGAGTCAAGACGATAAAGGTAAAATAATGAAAAGCTGAAAATTAAAATGTCACTCTTCCTGCAGTGGAACTGTAGAAATTTTTTTTTTTCAGCATAGCCAGTGTAGTTAGACATTCAACTGGTGGGCAAATGCAATTTTCTGTGAGCTACAACAAAGCAGCATATGCATTGCTGTACCTGATTTGGAGGGACTGTCCCTCTTCTGGAACAAAGTCCATCTGTCCCCCTTTCCTTCTAATTTCGGTCTCATGTTTATACATATTCTATAAAAAATATGTTCTATTTAGCTATCAAAAGGTGTATAACAGTGCTAAGCCTTTTATTCAATTTATAAAAAGTTGCATTTGGAAATTTCAATAGCAATAGTAGTGGTTAAAAGTACTATTTTTTCAAATTAATTCTCCAGGTAATGGGGGTTTGGCAGGGGTGTATGCTTTGTCTACATATTTTGCTAATACTTGCCCCTCTTTCCCATCCCAGAAAGTATAAGTAACAAACAATATATATTTTAGTAAACCAAAAAGCAAGCAGTTGTAAAATACATTCAAAAAAGGCTCATCAGGATTTTCATCTATCAGATCATTACTGGGGACTTCAATATGGGATTTTCCATTTACTTGGTAAAATCTGTCACAGCATACCAATGCAATTTCCTTTCTCTGTAAGATTTCTATATCATTCTTAGTATTCAAGTTACAGTCCCTCACATATCAACACTAAGCAATGCTATTTCTAAGCAGACACCAAACAGATTCAAGCATGTCCTAAAAAAATGAAAGATTAGATTGGAAAACCTGAACCTATTTAGCCAGGGAAATAACATTTCGTAGTATTGACGTTTTAATACAGTATGTCAAGCCGATTATTCTTTTTTATTTTTAGCAATCTAAAAAAGAAAAAAAAGGAAAAAATCTGACATTTGGGACTACCAAACTGCAAGGCGAGAGTGAGAGACTTGTCTTTTATAGTGCTCTAGATGGCAGCAGAGACTAAACCCATGTCCATTTCTGAAGCTGTTCTACACATAGGATGGTAGCGTATTTTCCTATTTCTTCTTGCATAAGGTGTAACGTGGTGCCAGGAAAGTCAATGTGGTTGTCATGCATTCTGCTCGTAGGAGATCCATGACCCTTAGTGCACTTGGTAGAACGCATACACATTAGTAATGATAGGTACATTACAGTATATGACCAAAATATTGAGGGCATCTGACCATCATGCCTATATGAGTTTATTGGACATCCTATTAACATGAAATTGACCACCCCTTCTCTCTTCCCAACCCTTGCAGTTATAATAGCCTCCACTCTTCAGGTAAGTTCCAAAGATGTTGGACTCCATTCAAGTTTCTCCTTAACATGCTCCTTAAACCAGTTCTTTAGATGTGGCTTTGTGCACCTGAACAAATAACCTGGTTCACTAAAAACTAAGATGGAGCTACAAGCATGGCACAGGAAGTATTGCTTTGGGAATATAAATAGGCTGAGTGCAGTCAAATTTTATACTTTAACGTAGTCAACATCTGCTTTATTGGCCAAAATTAATAATTGTAAACAAAGCACTAATTAACAATGGAGCTACAAGCATAGCTTAGGAAGTACCCATTTACTCACCATGCTCAGATGCAGGTGCAGGCCTCTTGAACTTCTACAATTTCCTGTTTTTTTTAGACATGCCCAGTGAGGATAAGCTTCTCTGCTTCGCTCCTTCAGCAGCTCAGAGAGGCAACACCTGATAGGGCATAGGTAGCTGGGCAAATGATCTGCAGCCAGGTGAATGGACCCTCCATTTTCAGAACCTGACTCGTGTACAGAGTGTGTGGGAATGTGGGCAGCTGGCCAAAAGCCAAAAAGTATGCAGCTTCTCCAAAAGGTCCAACTATTATGAGAAGCTCCTCCCAGACTGCTATCAGAGTACTCTAGTTTCAGTGGGGTAGACCTTTGTCCTTGGTCCTTTGACCCCTCCAGCTGTTCTGTGTTAACTGTGTTAATTTTCTGAACTTCACTGTGAGGGATGCTGTTTATGAGGATATTCTCAAGTCTGTCTGTGCTTTGAACTGTTTTACTAAAGTAGTGCTTCTTGGAAATGCCCCAAACTGTTCAGGTATTGGTGTAATATAGTAAATACTATTAACCATGTCTATCAAACCTGCATAGATCTAGACCCTAAAATATGTCTCATTCTCTTGGGCTAGATGAAGAAATATTAACACCTGATATTATAACACCTATAATTAAGCTACTATTTATAGCGGCAAAACAATTGCATTAAAGTGGTTGTGCCCTGGGCCCCCTATGCATGAGGAATGGCGACTTCAAGTTAACAATGCTTTATTGAAAGAATGACAAGTGTATCGGAATAGAGGCACAGCTAATACATTTTAGAAAGTTTGGGAGCCCTGGTTGGCAGGTCTTGGTTTAGACCCCTTCTCATTATTTTCTTATAAAACCTAGCAGTGCTAATTGGTTGAGCGAGGGATAAAATACATCAGTGATGAATAACACAAATCTTAAAAATAGCTCAGGGAGGCATACAGATGGTAGAAAATAAGCACGCTGCCAGCACTAAGACTGTCAGGAAAGTCCTGTCAGTATCAGACGCCCTGTGCGGGCAGTCGCACGCATGCGCACGCGCACCAGGCGGGCTATTTAAACTGATCTGTCACATGAGAATCTTGCTGTCTGCTCTACAGCGTTACGTGTGCACTTCCTGAGAACACTTCCTGTTTCCTGTGCTAGATCCGGCTTGTTCCTGATTATCCTAGCTGTCTGCCTGCATCTGATCCCGGCTTGTCTCCGACCATCCCTGCTTTCTGCCTGCATCCGACCCCGGCTTGTCTGACCACTCTTCTGCCTGACCCTTTGGCTCATCTACAGTCCGCCTGGCTATCGATCCGGCTTGTCTGACCTTCCAGTCTGCTGCACCAGTGTTCCAGTCTGCTGTCCTGTGTGTTCCAGCCTGCTATCCAGTTCCAGTCTGCTGCACCAGTGTTCCAGTCTGCTGTCCTGTGTGTTCCAGCCTGCTATCCAGTTCCAGTCTGCTGCACCAGTGTTCCAGTCTGCTGTCCTGTGTGTTCCAGCCTGCTATCCAGTTCCAGTTTGCTGTGTGGTTCCAGTCTGCTGCACCAGTGTTCCAGTCTGCTGTCCTGTGTGTTCCAGCCTGCTATCCAGTTCCAGTTTGCTGTGTGGTTCCAGTCTGCTGCACCAGTGTTCCAGTCTGCTGTCCTGTGTGTTCCAGCCTGCTATCCAGTTCCAGTCTGCTGCACCAGTGTTCCAGTCTACCTACCAGATCAGCTTAATCTCCACTGCACAGTGTTTCCAGAGTTCCAGACCTACCTTCTGCTGTTGATCCTGCCAGGCACTCGTGCCACTCCTGACTCTTGTGCTTCCTGTATACCCTACCAGGGCCCTCGAGTCAGAGCCGCAAGAGAGGCCATCCCCTGCAAGTCGGGCTCGTCCACAAGGTACGTGACAGTAGCAGACAGCCATGACCGAGCCCGAGCAGGGAGCCTCTCCTATGGAAGAACTTTGTATGCACCTGGCCGGCCTTACACAGGCTGTTAAGAGTCTCCAGGAAGGATATACACGTCTGGAAGAACGGGTCCAAGTACTGTCTGGTCCCACTGAGACCCAGGGATCTTCTCTGCCATCTACCTCTGCTAGCAGTACTACTTCCCCTACAGTAGTGATGCTGCCCCCTGAACCAAGGGTTCCCACTCCTGAAAAGTTTTCTGGAGAACGAAGTAAATTCAGGGCATTCCGGAATGCATGCGAACTGTACTTCGCCCTTCAACCTCGCACCTTCTCGCTCGAAGCCACCAAAGTAGGTTTTGTGATCTCACTGCTCCTGGGTGACCCCCAAACATGGGCTCACCGCCTTCTGGAACTGAAAGCCGAGGTGTTGACCAATTTAACCACCTTCTTTGATGCAATGGCCCAGCTATATGAGGACTCACAGCTTTCTGCAACCGCAGAAGCCGCCCTGCACACCCTTCAACAAGGGCGTAGGGCAGTAGAGGACTACGTTGCGGAATTCCGCCGATGGAGTGCAGACACGGACTGGAATGACGCTGCCCTCCGCTACCAGTTCCGTATGGGACTTTCCGACCCTTTAAAAGATGAACTGGCCCGAGTGGGAATTCCTCTGACTCTGGATGCCTTGATTAACCTTGCCATACAGATCGACCGACGGTTGAGGGAGCGAAGAGCAGAAAGAGGTGCTGGGCCTACTCGCCCAACCTGGATGTTGCCTAGGGTCCCCAGCTATACCCATCCTGCACCCACCTCTAGTCCTGCTGTTTCACCTGATACCTCTGAGCCCATGCAACTTGGAGTCTTCCGCCCATCTCTCACGACGGAGGAACGCCAACGTCGCCGGGCTAACAACCTGTGCCTGTACTGCGGGGAACCCGGACACTATGTCAGGAACTGTCCTAACAAACTCCGTAAGTGCCTGTCTGTCTCCTCTGGTGATGTGACTGCTTGGCCTAAGACTTCCGCTCACTTGACTCTTTCTATATCTTTGCAGCTCCCAGGAAAGACTTTACAGGTTCCCGCTATCATTGATTCCGGGGCTTGCAGCTGCTTCTTGGACTCATCCTTTGCAGCTAAACACCAGATCCCACTGCGTTACAAGGCCCATGGACTCTCTATTCATCTGGCCGACGGGTCTGCAATAAAATCTGGGCCAGTTATACAAGAATCCGCTCCCCTTCCAGTCACCATCTTCAATTTGCACCAAGAACTGCTTCGCCTGGACATCATCACTTCTCCTTTATTTCCTATTATTCTTGGCATGCCGTGGCTACAAGCCCATAACCCTACTATCAACTGGGTCACAGGAGAAATTACGTTTTCCTCTCAGTACTGTCAACAGTTCTGCACTTTGAAGGACTCTGGTGAATCCCCTGCTCTGTTATGTCTCAACACTGATTCTGAGTTATTCCAGGCGGTCCCCAAGGTCTATCATGACTTTTTAGATGTCTTTAGTAAAAAAGGGGCTGAAACCCTTCCTCCTCATCGGGCTTACGATTGCCCCATCGAGCTCCTTCCCGGAGCCGAAGTTCCCTTTGGCAGGATTTTTCCTTTGACCGAGCTGGAGCAAGGAGCACTAAAAGCATACATCGACGAGAACCTAGAAAAGGGTTTCATCCGGCCCTCTACATCCCCAGCAGGTGCAGGCATTTTTTTTGTTGAAAAAAAGGATCACTCTCTTCGTCCTTGTATAGATTACCGTGAACTCAATAAAATAACTGTTAAAAATCGGTACCCTCTCCCCTTGGTACCAGAATTATTCCAGAGACTGGGGACTGCTACTATTTTCACCAAATTAGATCTCCGAGGGGCTTACAACCTAGTTCGCATCAGAAAAGGGGATGAGTGGAAGACAGCTTTCCGCACTCGCTTCGGGCACTTTGAATACATGGTGATGCCCTTTGGACTATGTAACGCCCCTGCAACTTTTCAGTACTTCATAAATGATGTTTTCCGGGACTATTTGGATCTATTTGTCATAGTCTACTTAGATGACATTCTCATCTTTTCTTCTTCCCTGGAATCCCATCGCAGACATGTTAAATGTGTTTTAGCTCGACTCCGGCTACATGGCTTGTACGCTAAGGCTGAAAAGTGCGAGTTCGAGCAAGAGAGTATTCCATTCTTGGGGCTAATCATCTCCGTGGAAGGGATCAAGATGGATCCCCATAAGGTTGCTGCAATTCTTGACTGGCCAGCCCCTACTGACAAGAAAGGAGTCCAACGTTTCATTGGCTTTGCCAACTTCTATAGAAAATTCATTAAGGGGTTCTCAGCCATCATTGAGCCCATCACTCAATTGACCAAACAAGGGGTGCGTTTTCATTGGTCGCCCGAAGCTCAATCCGCCTTTGAATCTCTCAAAAGACTGTTCACCTCTGCTGCTGTTTTGAAACATCCCGATTCCTCTTTACCATTTGTCCTGGAAGTGGACGCTTCTGAGAGTGCTGTTGGTGCGATTCTTTCTCAGCGACAAGGGACCAAAGCTCTGTTATACCCTGTAGCCTTCTTTTCTCGCAAACTATCATCCGCAGAAAGGAATTATGATGTAGGAGATCGGGAACTACTGGCCATAAAATCCGCTCTGGAAGAGTGGCGGTATCTTTTGGAAGGAGCTGCTCATCCTATTCTGATCTACACAGATCACAAAAACCTGGAATATCTTAAATCCGCAAAGAGGTTGAGACCGCGACAAGCCAGGTGGGCCTTGTTCTTTTCCAGGTTCTCCTTCCACGTGACCTATCGGCCAGGCTCCAAGAATATAAAACCTGACGCTTTGTCTAGGATGTTCCACAAGCCTCAAGAAACCTCACCTCCAGATACGATCCTTTCTCCTGGAAATTTTTTCCTGTTGCAAGAAGACCTACTTTCCCGGATTAAGCAAGCTTCAGTAGGGTTGGTACCTGCTATGAAAACAAAACTACAAGAAAAGGATGGTCTGCTTTGGTTTGGGAATAAGATCTTTGTACCTGAAGGCCTACGGGTCACAATTTTAGAACTTTGTCATGATCACGCACTAGCAGGGCATTTTGGTGTTACCAAGACGGCTGATCTTGTCCTGCGCACCTTTTGGTGGCCCCAAGTGCCTAAGGACTGTAAGAAGTATGTGGAATCCTGTACCATCTGTGCTCGGAATAAAGTCAGTAGAACCAGGGCCTGGGGATTACTGAAACCTCTACCTGTCCCAGACAGGCCATGGAAGATGCTGTCTATTGACTTCATTGTCGAGTTGCCTCCGGCTGAAGGGCACACTGCCATCTTTGTGGTGGTAGATCGGTTATCTAAAATGGCTCATTTCATTCCAATGAAGGGTACCCCCTCTGCTCCTGAAACTGCACAAACGTTCATTAGGGAAGTGATTAAACTCCATGGAATTCCGGCTAATATCATTTCTGACCGAGGAGTACAATTCACTTCCCGATTCTGGAGAGCCTTGTGTAAAGCCCTAGGAATTGAGCTATCATTTTCCACCGCCTATCACCCCCAGACGAATGGCCAAACGGAGAGGACCAACCAGACTCTCGAGCAATATCTTCGTTGTTTCTCTTCCTTTTCTCAAGATGATTGGTTCTCGTTGCTCCCCTTGGCTGAATTCGCCTATAATAATGCTGTCCATTCTGCCACAAAGCAAAGTCCGTTTTTTGCCAATTACGGGTTTCACCCTACCTTTTTGCCCAGCTCCATTCCTGAAAGTTCCGTACCAGCAGTCCAGGAAACAATAAATTTTTTCTCTGTCAATAACCAAATATTACAGGAAACCATGACGAAGTCCCAAGAACGTAACAAGGTAACTTTCGACAGGAAAAGACGTGGGGAATTGCTACTCGAACCAGGTGATCTTGTATGGTTATCCACTGTAAACCTGAAACTGACTTGTCCCTCCAAGAAGTTGGGTCCTAAATTCCTGGGTCCTTTTCCTGTAAAAAGGAAAATAAATGAAGTAGCTTTTGAATTGGAACTCCCGGACTCACTCAGAATTCACCCTGTTTTTCACGTTTCCCTGTTGAAACCTTTTGTCTCCAATCCTTTTCCTGAACGAAATCTGAATCCTCCAGATCCTGTAATAGTGGACGGTGAGGAAGAATTTGAAATTGAAGCCATCCTTGACTGCAGGAAAAGGAACAATCAAGCCCAATTCCTGATCAAGTGGAAAGGGTATGGCCCGGAAGAGAACTCGTGGGAGCCTGAGGAGAACATCCATGCTAAAAGCTTAGTTCAATCCTTTAAGAGAACCCATCCTGAGAAATGGGCCCGGTTGGGCATCCGGAGGCTGCCCCTTGGGGGGGGGCAATGTCAGGAAAGTCCTGTCAGTATCAGACGCCCTGTGCGGGCAGTCGCACGCATGCGCACGCGCACCAGGCGGGCTATTTAAACTGATCTGTCACATGAGAATCTTGCTGTCTGCTCTACAGCGTTACGTGTGCACTTCCTGAGAACACTTCCTGTTTCCTGTGCTAGATCCGGCTTGTTCCTGATTATCCTAGCTGTCTGCCTGCATCTGATCCCGGCTTGTCTCCGACCATCCCTGCTTTCTGCCTGCATCCGACCCCGGCTTGTCTGACCACTCTTCTGCCTGACCCTTTGGCTCATCTACAGTCCGCCTGGCTATCGATCCGGCTTGTCTGACCTTCCAGTCTGCTGCACCAGTGTTCCAGTCTGCTGTCCTGTGTGTTCCAGCCTGCTATCCAGTTCCAGTCTGCTGCACCAGTGTTCCAGTCTGCTGTCCTGTGTGTTCCAGCCTGCTATCCAGTTCCAGTCTGCTGCACCAGTGTTCCAGTCTGCTGTCCTGTGTGTTCCAGCCTGCTATCCAGTTCCAGTTTGCTGTGTGGTTCCAGTCTGCTGCACCAGTGTTCCAGTCTGCTGTCCTGTGTGTTCCAGCCTGCTATCCAGTTCCAGTTTGCTGTGTGGTTCCAGTCTGCTGCACCAGTGTTCCAGTCTGCTGTCCTGTGTGTTCCAGCCTGCTATCCAGTTCCAGTCTGCTGCACCAGTGTTCCAGTCTACCTACCAGATCAGCTTAATCTCCACTGCACAGTGTTTCCAGAGTTCCAGACCTACCTTCTGCTGTTGATCCTGCCAGGCACTCGTGCCACTCCTGACTCTTGTGCTTCCTGTATACCCTACCAGGGCCCTCGAGTCAGAGCCGCAAGAGAGGCCATCCCCTGCAAGTCGGGCTCGTCCACAAGGTACGTGACAAAGACATACAAAAAAAATGCATTTCTTTTTAATGATCAAAAAATGGTATAGTTAATAAATATATGAAGGCACTTGCTGAAATGCATATACCACTGTCCTAACCCCAACAGTTCACAAAAAAACACCAATATAGCAAGCATATACAAAAACATGCTGATAAATAGGGCATGCTTCTCATGATTCCATTAAATTGGCATAATAGGAAAAATTGCCCCGTAATTAATCTAAAAATGATCCCATTCATATAATTCAATATAAAGATATATATTATTATAAGTCATAAGTGGCACAGCCAACTACCATAACAGGAATAATGAGAATCTGCACCATTCCTGTCAGGAATAATCCAATGATAAGCTATGGCCTGTTTTGAAAACATAATTTGGAGTGGGATTTGGAGTGGGATTAGAGCAGTCACAGTAACTGCTTTTATATACTTTATGTATTAATTCATGTTTTGACAATTAAAGTACATATATTATTTTTGTATGTCTTGATGCTAGCAGTTTGCTTATTTAATACCATCTACATGCCTTTTTGAGCTATTGTTAGAAAACTGTTATGCCGAGTACACACAATCAGAAATTCCGTCAGAAAAAACTTGGATGGTTTTTCCGACAGAATTCCGCTCAAGCTTGCCTTGCATACACACGGTCACACAAAAGTTCTCTGAACTTTCGACCGCCAAGAACGCGGTGACGTACAACATTACGACGAGCCGAGAAAATTAAGTTCAATGCTTCCGAGCATGCGTCGAATTGTTTCCGAGCATGCGTGATTTTTTGAGTGTCCGAATTCCATACAGATGAATGCATTTTCGGATAGGAACTTTTCCCGACCGAAAAATAGAGAACTTGCTCTCAATCTTTTGCTGGCTAGAATTCTGCCAACAAAAGTCCGATGGAGCATACACATGATCGGAATTTCTGACCAAAAGCTCACATCCGACTTTTGCTGGCGGAATTTCTGATCGTGTGTACGGGGCATTAGGAGATTAGTTTCAGAATATGAATCAAACCAGGTATAGCTGAACAGTAGAAAAAAAAAATCACAGATGAACCTCCTAAATGAGAGATTGATGAGCAATTATTGTCCTGTTGCATTCAAATATATGGAAGAGAAGACAGGAAATTAATCTCTTGAAGTTTATGCCATGTGTTAAAGTCGAAATATTACGGGAGATTAATTACTAAACTGTCTTACTTAAAATCTTATTGATTGATAACATTTTTATAGTATGACTAAACTACTAAAATTCATTCATGAAGGGCTAACCTAAAGATGATATGAAATGCAAAGAGACAGAATATAACTCTTATGATAGTTAAATGAATACTACTTTGAGCATAAAACATTTTTTAGTTCTGTTTTTTTTTGATATAAGAAAAATGGTGTGGCCCTTTGGAAAAGTTGATAAAGCATAAGGCCCAAAACACTTGAAAACACTAAACATTTCACTTGTGAGTCCAATCATATGAAGATCAGGTGGATAGCTGACAAATCAAAAATATCAAATAACTACCTAATGTAAACATTTATCAATGAAAATACTATATAGCATTTCAAATACATTTCAAAGACATTTCAGCAATAGATATTACAACTTTAAAAGTAATCATGACCTTGAGGTAGAGACTCATGAATAAGCAAAAATCAAATGTTTTTTTGTGTATGCCATACTTGGTCATAAAGTATATACTAAGTTAGGATCAGCCTTTTCCCCCAAACAGTAGATACTGTTTTTCTTGCAGACATTTACCCTCCATGATCTAAACCTTTCTACATTTTACTATTGACTGCATGATGATATGCAAAATATACTTGATTTAAATTTGTACAATATGAGTTATGTGAGCTGAAGAAAAATACAGACCATCACTTTCTGCTTTATGGGTGAATATTATATATTTTTTAAAAATTTAAACTCAACTTCAGCCAATATATATATGAAGAACAACTTCTTGTCTAAAGATGTGATTGCTTTGATCCTATTAGGGAATTGTGACAATTAACACTATAGTAAATAAACTAATAAATAAAATGATTAAAAGCAGCTGACCTGTAAAACCTTTTCCTTTTTTCTGAATCTAGCCCTTTATTTCATCACTGCAATTTGGCAGTTTCAATAAGAACCCTACATTTTTAATCTACAGATCTGTTTCTGTCCTTATTCATCTGACTGCCGAACCTGTTTCTGCTGTCTATACTATCTATCCAGCAGTCTTATTCAGCATCAGCATTTAACTGTTTAATATAGCCTTAGCAGCTGCAGTGGGTGCACATACTTGACATGTTTAGTCCCATAGTCCCCTTTCCGTACCACCCATTAAGAAAAAGTTCAGGAACTAGTCATGAAAAAAAATAAAAATAAAATAAATACATACATATATATTAATGTATGTATATATATATATATATATATATATATATATAGAGAGAGAGAGAGAGAGAGAGAGAGAGAGAGAGAGAGAGAGAGAGAGAGAGAGAGAGAGAGAGCAAAATTATAACTGCAACCAGGGGCGTTGCTAGGTCTGCAAAAGATCTGGGGCTAGAGCCCATAGCAGCGCTCGCCAACCTTTTTGGAGGCCCGGGGAGGCACACAGGTGTAAGTAATTATTTGCGGGCAATGGCTGTTGTTGGCGCTTCAATCATCACGGCACCATGGTTGATATGGTGTCAGGGTGATTGAAGAGCATTATTTCTATTATTACATTATAATATATAATGAAGAAGTTCAACTCACCATAATGCAGAATCAGTGAGAGCCCCGAGTGTGTCACTTGTCATATCTCCTGCCACCAGATGCAGCTTGTCACTTGCCACTGTCGCCTGTCACCAGGTGCAGCTTCTTACTTGCCGCTGTCGTCTGGCACCAGATGTGGATTGTCATTTGCCAGGTCACCAGATGTGGACTGTCACCTGCCACCAGATGTGGATTGTCACTTGCCACCGTCACCTGCCACCTGATGTGGATTGCCATTTGCTACGTCACCTGCCACCATTTGCAGATTGTCACTTCACCTACCACCAGATGTGGATTGTCACTTGCCACTGTCGCCTGGCACCAGATGTGCATTGTCACTTGCCACGTCACCTGCCACCAGATGTGGATTGTCACTTGCCCCATCACCTGCCACCAGATGTGTATGATCGCCTGCCACTATTTGCGGATTGTCACTTGCCATGCCGGCCAGTGCCACCAAATGTACATTGTCACTGCATTGGTGGCAGGCTGGCAGCATTGGTCCATTTAGTTCTGAGTAAGGGCAGGAGAGCGGTGATATGGGGCAGGCAGTGAGAGATGATGCCATCTCGCTGCTCCCTGCCACACCTCCGACACTGAAGAGGCCTGCACTGTCAGGGCGGAAGAGCGGTGATGCGGGGCAGGTGAAGATAGATGATGTCATCTCTGCTCGTCCGCCCGCTCGCTTCTCTCATCCACCTGCTCGGCTCTCTCATGCAGCCCACCCGCCGCACCCATGGCCGGCTGCAGAGAGGCAACGGCCTGCTGGTTAGGCAGGGACCCCTGCAGCAAGAGACTTGGGGCTATAGCCTCAATAGCCACCCCCTAGTGACGCCACTGAATGCAACACTTTTGTGTTTGCCACTATTTATCATGAGCTGAACGCAAAGATCTACAACTTTTTCTATGTACACAAAATGCCCATTTCTCTCAAATATTGTTCACAAATCTGCTAAATCTGTTTTAGTGAGCACATCTCCTTTGACAAGATAATCCATCCACCTCACGGCTGTGGCATATCAAGATGCTGATTAGACAGCATGATTTTTGCACAGGTGTGCCTTAGGCCGGCCACAATAAAAGGCCACTCTAAAATGTGCAGTTTTACTGTATTGGGGGGGGGTCCAAAAACCAGTCAGTATCTGGTGTGACCACTATTTGCCTCATGCAGTGCAGCACATCTCCTTCACATAGAGTTGATCAGGCTGTTGACTGTGGCCTGTGGAAGGTTGGTCCATTCCTTTTCAATGGCTATGCAAAGTTGCTGGATATTGGCAGGAAGTGGAACACGCTCCAGAGCATCCCAACCATGCTCAATGGGTGACATGTCCGGTGAGTATGCTGGCCAGGCAAGAACTGGGATGTTTTCAGCTTCCAGGAATTGTGTAAAGATCCTTGCAACATGGGGCCATGCATTATCATGCTGCAACATTAGGTGATGGTCATGGATGAATGACACAACAATGGGCCTCAGAATCTCGTCACGGTATCTCTGCCCCTATTGAATGCCTTACATTTATTTAGAAAATGACAAGACGTCCTCTAAATGCCACTTGTGTTGAGTGAGCAATCCTCTGTGGTTATTATGCAGCAGGGCCAAGCATGGACCAGAGACGATAATGGCAATCACTGTAGTAGTGGTGACTACTTAAGTGATTCTCTGTTTCCACAGATGTCTATTAGGTATAAGATTTGCTTTCTTTCATTGGTCCAAGATGGACATATATAACTGTGCAAAAAAATCTATACATAAACTTCAGCTTCAAAAAAATAAATGTAAACAAATGTCGACAGTAATTCTTGTGACCTCATAATCCTCCATCAAGAAGCATGAATAAGGATCTTTGGCCTAAAAATGTTAGTACTTAAGGGTGTCCATCAAAGATATTCCAGAATGTTGGGAACAGGAATGAGTTAATGCAATTGAAAATAAAGCAAATTTACACTATTTAATTTGCCTGAATATGCAAACGTGTCCAACTTGCTGGGAATCAAAGAACGTAATATTCACAAACTGTGTTATTCTCTGCAGATTCTCCACAAAAATCCCACCTTATTTTTTTTGTCTTCAGTTTTTCTATCACTGACACAAAGCTTCTTGAAGCTTCCTTTTTTTTCAAATCAATTAAATGACTGCAGTTACCATGATTTGTATAGTACATCTGTACTATAATCCACAGCAGGACAGTTTTCTCCATTGACAGAGATCTATATATTTGATTTTGAATTTGGAAGTAACACAAAGTTTTCATTCCAATTAAACTATGCAAGCACAGATTTCTAGTGCTGACCTTTTTCAAATGAAGTCAAAATAACTAGAGAAAAAAAGTGCACATGCAGCTGCTAACTAAGGGGGCTACCATTTATCATTGTGGTTTTTTGAAACAATGTAAGAACAGCTGTTAACTGGGACCTTCAAGTTATATCAAACTTAAAGTGTATGTCTGGGTAAATAAGGATAAGGCATATTTAATACATTTCTGCAACACATTCACATTTCCCCAAGTTTTGTCATTTTCAAAATACGGCATGCACAGCAAATACCTGCTAATCTGTTTTGGCTGTTTAGGTATTTTGCTTGTGGCTTTTGTTTAAGGTTTAGTGGCCCTTTAAAGATATCCTTTTCTAAAGTGGCTCTAAAGGCTTATAGTTTCTTACTTATAGGTGTTGTATTTCTGAAGATTAAAAACCATCAGTGTACAGCCCCCCCCTATACTCACCGATCCCAAAGTGCATGAGAGCAGAAGCTCTCCTGGGTCTCTCCCTCCTCATTGACTGAGACACAGCAGTGGCTACTGCTGCTGTCACTCACAGCCAGTGAGAAGGGAGCAGGAGGATGGGGCCGAGCTGTGCTCTGTGTGTCTAATGGACACACAGAAGTGGCTCGGGAGCAAGAACGCACGAGTACCCCTAGGGCAAGCAGCTTGCTATGGGGAACTCAAGGGGAGGGGGGGTTGGGCTTGAGCGCTGCTGGGGTACCCGAGAAGAGGAGGACTGGGGCTGCTCTGTGCAAAACTACTGCACAGAGCAGGTAAGTATGACATGTTTGTTATTTTTAAAATATCTGAACCTTTACAAACACTATAGTGCAGAATAGGCGCTATTAGTTACAACTCCAATCCATCTAATCATGTTCACGCCTCTCTGTTATGAAAGTGTACTGTTTAGTAAATGGAAAATCATCAAAGACAGCAGAGAAGAGAAAAAAAACACACCTATACATAATTGGAAATTGGATAGTCTAGTCCTGATGCTAATGAATTTTTTGTATCTGTGTTACTTTAATTATGCCGTTAACATATGTGCCGAACTTACATTGTAGTGAAACTGGTAGATACTTACTTAATGGTTCCCTGGCCTTGACAATGCCGACAGTGCTACCTTGTGGAGCATCCTCTGCAATTACAAACACGTAGCGTGATTTCTCAAATACTGCTGGTGCCACTGCAGTCTTCAGAATTTTAACAGTGATTGATGCATTCACAGAAGATGTACGACCACCCTGGTCTCGAGCACACACAAAGAAGGTCACTTGTGAATCTTCCAAATGATTGAGAGCAGAGATCAAATAGATAATTCCTAAATATATAAAAAAAAGACACACAGTTACAAGTTGTCCAAACAGCCCAACCTTCGCTACAACAAACAGAAATCACCTGAATCACAATTTATAAAATATTATTTCAGTCTGCTTTTAGTCTAAGTGGCAAAACAGTATACCGCATAAGCCTGTGCTATGCCCATTTACCTTTCTGTCCTGTCATATTTTAGTACACAGCCATATCATCACATCACATCACATCACATCAATTGTCTGATCAAATCGTTACATGTATGGCCACCATTAAATCTTGTGTGTTTATATGATTATAGCACCTGTTGGTAAATGTTATATCTTTGCAACTAATAGCAGTCCACAGACTATAAAGGATTCATTCTGCACCCCCAATTAGATCTGGGCAAACAGTTTGAGCCGAGCAAAAGTTCGGCCCGAGCATTTCCTGTTCGCCCTTTCAGCAAACACCTGAATTTGTGAGGCGCCCCACAATGCACTGCGTGCTGCATAGTAGATAGATGGTTGTTAAGGAGCTGGCCGGGAAGCTGGCTTCTGTGTCCCTAACAACAGATGAGTGACAAGCTTTCAACGGGTTTCCCAGCTGACAGCTGAATGAAAAGAAAAACATTGCCGGCAATAGGAAAAAGTGAAAAAAACAGTGTGGGAGGTCCCCTGCCCCAAAGCACCCACCCACCCCCTATGTTGAGGGCATGTGGCCTGGTATGGTTCAGGGGGGTGGTCTACTTGCTCGTCCCCCCCCCTTTCCTGACCTGCCATGCTCAGATAAGGGTTTGGTATGAATTTTGGGGGGGACCCAAAAGGCCTTGTATGGATTGGGGGAGACCCCCCCCCAGCTTTTAAACATTTTTGTATTGCTGGAAATGGTATTATATTTCTGGCAATTTAAGTGTATTTTTTTTTTCTTTATAAATGTCAGTTTTTCTGCAGCAGGTTCTATACATGGTACAGATGCGCCACTTTACATGCAAAATAAGGGGACCCCCTGGCACTAAATTTAAAGGAATTTTTCATTTTTATTGTTTCACTTTAAGCATCATTAACCACTTCAATACAGGGCACTTTTCCCCCTTCCTGCTCACTCCAATTTTCAGCTTTTAGAGATGTTGAATTTGAATGACAATTGCTTGGTCTTGTGACGCAGTACCCAAAGAAAATTTTTATAATTTCTTTCCCACAAATAGAACTTTCTTTTGGTGGTATTTGATCACCACTGGGGTTTTTATTTTTTTTTTGCTACAAATAAAAAAAGACCAACAATTTTGAAAAAAAAAAGTGTTTATTTGTTTCTGTGACAAAACTTTGGAACTAAGTACGGTAAGTTTTCTCCTTCACTGATGAGCACTGATGAGGCTACACTGACAGGCACTGATGAGGCAGTACTGATTGGCACTGATGAGGTGGCACTGATGATGAGGCACTTATATGCAGCGCTGATGGGCACTGATAGGCGGTACTGATAAGCAGCACTGATGGGCACTGATAGGTGGCACTGATATGCAACACTGATGGGCCCTGATAGGAGGCACTGATGAGCACCCATAGGCTGCACTAATGGGCACTGATAGGTGGCACTGATGGGCAATCATAGGTGGCACTGATGGGCACTTTTAGGTGGCACTGATGGGCACTGATGGGTGGCACTGATAGATGGCACTGATAGGTAGCACTGATCAGGAGGCACTGCCAGGCATCATTGATGGACACAGAGTGCCATCCTAATGGCACTGATTGGCACCCCTGGTGGGCTCACCTGGTGGTCTGAAGTGGGCATCCCTGGTGGTCTGAGAGGGCATCCTCAATGGGTCTGCACTGATAATCAATGCACTGATTATCAGCGCAGACCCCCCCTGTGAGGAGAAAAGGCGGTTGGCTCTCCTCTACTCGCGCCTGTCAGTGCGAATGGAGGAAAAGCTGATAAACGGCTCTTCCTTTTTACACTGGGATCAGCTATGATTGGACACAGCTGATCACATGACAAAGAGGCTACATCATAGGCTCTTTACCTAGATTGGAGATGCGGTGTGTCAAACTGACACACCTCACCATCGATCTCCGCGCTTAGCGCCCCCCCCCCCCCCCGGAAACGCTAGTGGCTTTCCTGTTGGACGTCATATGATGCCTAGTCAGGATCTTTTTAAAAAAAAATATTTTGCATTAATACATGTCCCCCAAGGCAGTACCCGGGCCCCCCATACCCTTTTTAATGCCAATAACTTGCATATAAGCCTTAAAAATGGGCACTTACACTCCCTTGCACCAGACCAGCCTGGGCCTCCCTAACTGATCTCCTCTGCCCCCTCCCCCCCTTTTTTGTTTTTGTGAGTTTGGTTTCAAGATTTATTTCTCCCTAATTTTGTGGACTGCTCCACACCCCAGCCCCTGAGCAATACAGCTCAGACACTCTGTGTTGACCCACGGTTTTGATCAGAGGGTTATTGCTGTTCGATAGTTTATCTCACAAAACACATTCTATATGGTATTTTATGTTGCACTATAAAAAAAAAAGGGGGGGGGGACTTTATAGAACATGCATGTGAATAGGTCTCCATCCCTGATTTAGTAGAAACAAAAAATAAATAAAATGGGACTTTATATGAGGTATGTGCGGCAACAGAAACACAGTCAATATAAAAACACAATTTTTATTGCTAAATAATGATTACATAACAGATTAGAAAAATCCATTCATAGGTTTGTGTCCATAATTTACATTTAAGAAATATTGTATGTAAAACAACAATAAATGATACATTGTATAATAAATATATGACCGCTGCATCAAGATAATACATTGTAGGGTATATATAACAGCCATCCTAGATGACATGAACCACCTCAGAAACAGTATAAAGATAAAATCTATATATATGAAACTGGTTAAACCATCCAATGGAGATGAGATGCATAAAATAATTCCTACGCGTTTTATGGATTTAATCCACTCTTTGGGGGCTAATGCATTAAATATCTGTGAAAAAACACAAATATATAAAATAGAAAAGAATATTGTATAAAACAATCTAGCCAGGTGCCTGACAAAGATGAATACTAACCAAAGGTAGGAGAGTGCTTCTCCCCCTTGGGTACTTACATATGAGCTAAATATGAAGTGGTGAGATAGCAACAAAAGTGCCACTCAAGGCGTCTGTCATGGAAGCTGAGGTACTGGGAACCAAGGAGCGGAACAGGAGCATAAAAGGAACCTGTTTGGGTGGAGACGCCTCCTCCTCCCCTCCGCTCGTCAAGCCAGCGTGATGCTGGGCGGGACCCTTTTCACAGATATTCAATACATTTGCCCCTGAAGAATGGATTAAATCCATGAAACGCGTAGGGATTATTCAATGCATCTCATCTCCATTGGATGGTTTAACCAGTTTCATATATACAGATTTTGTCTTTATACTGTTTCTGAGGTGTTCTGTGTCATCTAGGATGGCTGTTATATCTACCCTATAATGTATTACCCTGTTTCCCCGAAAATAAGACCTAGCGTGATTGTCGGTGATGGCTGCAATATAAGCCCTATCCCCCAAATAAGCCCTAGTTAAAGTCCTTGTAGGTCTTGTTTTCAGGGTAGGGCTTATTTTCGGGGAAACAGGGTAGGGCTTGTTTGGGGGGTAGGACTTACATTGCAGCCATCACCGACAATCACGCTAGGTCTTATTTTCGGGGAAACAGGGTATCTTGATGTAATGGTCATATGTTTATTATAAAATGTATCATTTATTGTTGTTGCCAGTTTTTTACATACAATGTTTGTTACATGTTGTAATTATGGACACAAACCTATGAATGGGTTTTTCTAACCTGGTATGCAATCATTATTTAGCAATAAACATTGTGTTTTTATATTGACTGCATTTCTGTTGCCGCACATACCTCATATAAAGTCCCATTTCATTTATTTTTTGTTTCTTATGTTGCACTATGTTATGTTCACTGCTCATATCCCCTGCGTGGGGATAAGAGCGCTATGCTACTATGCATGGAGCCTAATACTTCCTAATAGTCATTGACCTGTGACATGCACATAGCCAGTGAAGTCAGAAAGCTTTATTAATATACTTGTTCGGGGTCAGTAGTTTAAAAAGTAATGAAGACATTAGATCAGCGTAACAGCCAGGCAATTAGCATTTTCAAAAAATGAGATCAGCACAGATCTCTTTTAAACATATTTTAAGTTTAGAGCAATAAAATGATATTATGCTAAATTATTACAGCATATTTCACAGAACATCTTTTAAGAAATGTCTGGGCTCTAAATATGGCACAAAATGAATTTTAAGCGTCAGGACAAGTATGCAAATGAATTATGCCAGAACGGTAATTGTCCAATTAACCTTTTAGCTGTCTTTTAGCTATCTCTCCTTTGGGGCAAGTTCTAATATGTCGAGTCTTGTATATGGAGCTATAAAATATGTTTCCAAAGCAAGTGTGAATTCCCATTTTTAGGATTTATAAGTTATTTTTTCACTGGGTCAAATACAATACAATTCTTACAAGGCACGCTTGCATAATTTCATTTGAGAAAGACATTTGTTCATGTATTCAAGCAGCATCAGGACACCAAATATAATTATGGGTTTGATGCCTGGGTCACTAAGAAGTCAAGTTTAAGTCAGACAGTCGGCAGATGGCCAAACATGGTTAGCAGTTTGTTACCTAAACTAACCTTAAAATCTAGTAGACAAATTATTTAAACATGTTTAAGATGGAGTACAACTGAGCAGGATTAGACATTTGCATTCCCCACAAACCACTAAATCTGTTTTCAAAAGCGCTGATTTGTCTGAACATGCACAAAAAACACACAAGGCTGACCATATGAGAGAACTATTAAACACAATCATAAAATAATATACATACCAATGGGATACTGGCATTTATATTTACTTTTTATTTGTATTAGTAATAAACATGTAAAAAAAAATCATTTTCATTTATAAATATTTAGGCTACATGCACACGAGCAGGAAAAAACATCACTTTTTTATGCCTCGAAACACAGCTCACAATTAGCTAAAGTGTCAATACACATTGTAATATTAATGTTTGTATTTTAGAGCAGCATTTAGCATAAATTTCCCAACCTGCCTTTGGCATACTGGCATAATTTACACATATGCATGCATAAACATGCATATGTGTGTTTTACATTTGCAAAAACGCATGCATACGCCCGTATTTCAGCCTGGTGGATACAACAAATGAATATTCTAGCCACTAGAATGAAATTATGAGCAAACATCTTACACAGATCAAGTATCTTTTACACAGGAACTGGCAGAAGGATAAAGTGTAAATGGGCATATTTTATTACGCCCATGCGCATGTAATCTTTAAGTGTTTTGCATTTATTAAAACAGCATCATGTTGCAATTTACAGTGTTAAAGGTTTCATTCTCTGGTATAGCTAGTAATGCCACTTGGGCTGTGTAATGAGGAGAAATAAAAATCAATCAATTGATCAAGCAAGTAAATAAATAAAATAAATAAATAGAAAAAGAATAAAATTAATCTTGTGTGGATTGCAAAAAGCCTTTGTTTAATCCATGCTTTACAAAGTAAACATTCACTGAGCTTAATAAATGCCAATAATATGCCAGCACAATCCCATCTTTTTATTGTTCAATAAGGGACACTGGATTCAGTTCATCTCAGACAATTGGTATAAAAACTGCTGCCTACAGGAGAATTTGGACAAACAAAAAAGTCTACGGTCGTCTAGATATAACTTTCCCTCCCCCCTCCAAGCACTCCTAGCGTACTTCAGTTTCTTTCTAATGTCCTAGAAGGATGATCATTGTTCCTCTATTAAGAAAAGTTTATCCCCTTTTTACTAGTCATTTTATTTTCTTTATTTTATTTTTTATCAAAATATTTTTTCTTTAACCCCTTCCGAAAGACGGCTACAGCGTGGGCTTAATTTGCCGGGAGGGTGTACATGGACATCCTCCTGTGATTGGGCGGCATGCTCTGTGATCGCCGAGTCCTTCAGACCCAGCTGATCACAGATCGGGGTAAAGGGCCAATAACAGTGGCCCTTTGCCATGTGATCAGCTTTGTCCAATGACAGCTGATCACGGAAGTAAACACAAGTTGGTTACCGGCTTTTCTTACCTCAAGCTCACAGCGTGAGGAGAGAAAAAGAGAGCTGATGTCCCCTGTGTTAAGGGGACATCAGCACTGATAATCAAGTCCAGTCCCAACTGTGCCCATCTGTACTGCCAATCAGTGTCCACCAGTCTTCCAATCAGTGCCCACCAGTGCCGCCAATCAGTGCCCACCAGTGTTGCCAATCAGTGCTCATCAGTACTGCCAACCAGTGCCCATCAGTGTCTCCTCATCAGTGTCACCTATTAGTGCTTCCTATCAGTGACCATCAGTGTCGCCTATCAGTGTCCATCAGTGTCGCCTATCAGTGCCCATCGGTGCCACCTATCAGTGCACATTAGTGCTGCCTATCATTGCCACCTATCAGTGCCCTTCCATGCTGCCTATCAGTGCCCATCAGTACCGCCTAACAGTGCCCATCAATTCTGCCTATCAATGCCAATCAGTGCCACCTATCAGTGCAGCCTGATCAGTGCCTCCTCATCAGTGCCCATCAGTGCACCTCATGAGTGCCACCTATCATCAGTGCAGCCTATCAGTGCTCATCAGTGCAGCCTCATCAGCACACATCAGTGAAGGAGAAAAATTACCTGTTTGCAAAATTTTATAACAAACTACTGTATACAAAATTTTATTTTTTTCTAAATTTTCAGTCTTTTTTCGTTTGTTTAGCAAAAAATAAAACACCCAGTAGTAATTAAATATGACCAAAAAGAAAGCTCTATTTGTATGAAAAAAAAAAGATAAAAAATTCACATGGGTACAGTGTTGCATGATTGCACAATTGTCATTCAAAGTGCAACAGCACTGAAAGCTGAAAATTGGTCTGGGCAGAAAGGGGGTAAAAGTGGCCACTCTCCTCTCCAATCCCCTTCACCCCCCAGCACTGATTACACCCCCTACACTCAATTTGACCCCCGCTGCAAATCCACTCTCCACAGCTACCATCATTAGCCGGCATCCCTCCTTTTCCCTTCCCACCAGCTTCAGGTGCTGCATGGGGCTTGGGGGGATCCAGATGTGTCCCCCCTGCCAGTAAGATCACCCCCCCAACTGCCCATGCACCCCGATCCATGGCCGCTCCGAGCAGCATCTCTCCTTCCCCTCCTGCCGTCTGCAGCTTCTCCCTGCACTGATATCTGTGATATGTCAGGCTAGGGAGCGCGTGGGGGGGGGGAAGCGGTGCAGGTGGGGGTGAAGTAGGGGCTTGGGGGGTAGTAAACATGTGTAGTACAGTGGATATAGGCAGCGATCGCTCCTGTATCAACTGACAGCTAAAACATAGTAACTGCGAGTGTTACAATGTATCAGGCTGTCATTTTCTGAATGAATGAGAAATCTCTATACAGATTCCTCATTCATTCAAGTAAAGTGTTGCAGAGAAAAGGGAGTATCATCAGTCACTTTCTCTGCCTCAAAAAAAGAGATATGGAGGTCTGATATCTCACCAAAGACCACCCCCAAAAAAAATACTGCAAAAAGTGACTGTAAAAAAATGTATAAAGTTAAATTTAAAAAAAAACAAACATAAACGTAAGACCCCCCAGGTCCGCCCACACTCACCCCTCCACAGTGATGCCCCCCCCCCACACTCACCCCTCCCCGGTTTCCTCCACTTCTCCTCCCGGCCAACCTGATCCATCCTGATTGGCCAGGAGGAGAAGCTGGAAGATGATAGCGAATATTACTTTGCTATTGTCATGAGTGGGTGGGTTGGGGTTGCAGTGCTCTGCGCCCGAGCCCAACCTTTTTCAAGCCAATTAGAGCCTCAGGCTCTAATCATGTGGCTTGAAAAAAAAACTGTATGAGTCCGGTGCTCCCTGCAGGGGGTGGCGCCCCAGCATCCCTAATGAACCGGCCACTCCTAGTAAGACCCCTTTCACGTGGACTCTGTCAAGCAGATCCGCCTGCTCAGCGAGGGATCTGTCTGCTGTCTTGCAGATGCAGAGCGGACACAGACACAGCCCATTGTTCTCTAAGGAGCGGTTGGATGGAAATGGACCGCCTATCCATTTCCATCGGATGCCATCCAATCTGCCATCTATCTGTCTGGATCGGAAAACGGACAGGCAGACTCGATCGGTGTGCTTGTGTGAAAGGGGCCTAAGGCCTTGTTCACACAGGGCATACACAGCGTACCTTTACAGGGATGCACAGGTGTTCCGTGTAGGTCCGCATGCATGTCCCTAGGCTTACACTGTCTGCGTCTGGGGTCATGTACCCACACAGATGTCAGATTGGGAACAGCAGCTATGCCTGTGCAGCCGTAGCATCCCAATTTACAAAAATGGGACTGCCTGTACGGAGATGCACGGAACACCTGTGCATCCCTGTGCGGGTAAACATGGCCCTCCATAGGCGTACACTTTAGTATGCCACATGTGAACAATGCTTTAGTAGTAATTTAGCAGGAATTTTGTAAGTTACGTTGTGTTTATGTGCAATATTAATGATTTTAGTGTATTTTTTGTGAAAATATATATGATAAACATTTGCACAATTTTTGCAGGGCCCAAAAAATCAGTAGCAATTTTTTTTATTCTACAGATCATGTGATTTTAGAAAATGTCTAATTTGAGGGGTCTTTTCAAATTCTGAAAGCTATAATTGAAAAATGGTAACCTCCGGATTTTTTGAGTAAATTGTTACTTACCTTCAGTTTTCACCATTTCACAAAAAGGTGCAATTTAAAATGTACAAATATTTGTTATTTATTAAGTCAATACAGTTTTAACTTTTATATTTACTAGGAATTTAGCAGGAATTTTGTACATTTTGCCATGTATGAATCCACTATTAATGATTTTAGTGTATTTTTAGAAAAAATATTGCTTTGGTAAACATTTGCACAAATATCGTGGGGCCTTAAAAATCAATAGCACCTTTTTATTCTACTGGTCCTATGCAGAAAAGAAATGGTTTGAGGGGGTCTTTCACAAATTCTGAATACTGTAAGGGAAAAATGAAAAGTGAAAACCTTCATATTTTTAGAGCAATTTATACATTTTCAATTTTGCGTATATTCGATTTGAACCATTTTGAAAAATGAAAACCTTCAGATTTTTTGAGAAGTTTGGATTTTTACACTTTTGTGTCTGTTCAATTTTCACCATTTCGCAAAAAGGCGCAATTTAAAAAGTTACAAATATTTGTTATTTATTAACTCAATACAGGTTAAGCTTTTATATTCAGTAGGAATTTTGTAAAATTTGCTGTTTTTATCTGCTAATAATTGTTTTAGTGTATTTTTTGCAAATATATTGGTTTGATAAACATCTGCGCAAATACCGCGGGGTCTAAAAAATCAGTAGCACCTTCTTTTCATTCTATTGTTCACGTGCTTTCAGAAAATATATGGTTTGGGGGGGGGGGGGTCTTTCACAAATTATGAAAGCTATAACTGACAACTAAAAAAGCAAAGGAAAAATTTCAAAAATGGTCTGGCCACCTGAGTGTACAAAATGGAGCACAGGGCCTGGCAGCGAAAGGGTTAATGAACGTGTTTTTAGTTATTTTAAGGGGGCAAAAAATTCACACTGTTATACAAGCTGTACACTCACTACTTTACATTGTAGCAAAGTATAATTTCTTCAGTGTTGTCACATGAAAATATGTAATAAAATATTCACAAAAATGTGAGGAGTGTACTCACTTTTATGAGATACTGTATATACACACTCACACAGTATATCACATGCCCCTGGAAAAAGCACTATTTTCTTCTGTAGTTATAGTGATTACTAATGTCTGTTAGATGTTTTGGACAAAGGTTCCTTTGTTTTAAATGATGCAGTATTTAAAATTCAAGCATTAACAATAATAATAGACTCCATTAGGCTGGAAATTTGGAATATTTTAGGCTGATCATGACTGTTCAACATAACTCTTACATTATTCACCCAAAAAGGACGTAATCATAGGGATCTCTATGATTAAGCCCTTTCACTGAGTGGTCCAGAAAAGCATAGGCTGTTTCAGGTAAATTAAGGGATCCAATACTGGAACCTTCTCCAATGCTAAGCAAGAGCACACATCATCAGCTAGCTATGGCATTCTTTAGCTTGGTTGAAATCTTCATAACAGACATTTTATCCTGATTTGATTTATCAGAGGGTTTAGTCTTAATTGCCACCTCCTCCAAATGTGTCTGGCACAAGGGCAAACTAAAAGATTCAAGGATGAAGTGGCACAGTCTATGACCAGAAATCGTATCCATGATATCTAACATTGTGGCAGAAAATTGTTCTCTAGAAAAAAAAGCTTGTGTTGCAGATAGCCCAGCAGAATGACTAGAGGAAGGCAGGAAGTCAGAATGGAGAAACTGTCAGAGGAGAAGGTACTATGGACCTGAATGGATAAACTGCCTCAATGGAGAAAAAATGTGAGCTTGAGCTGGCAAGTCCATCTAAACCTCTTTCCCTACACTTAAGGTTTGTCACCTCAAGGACCTCAGCAACAGTAGAGAGGGAAGGGGGAATGCCTTGGTGCCAAACGATAGGTCCCAGTACCCAGGTAACCCAGGTAGTGCGATATTAGCTGCTATATTTTTACAGGATAAACGAGTGCAGCACAACAAATTCAATACATGTGCACATACATACCAAAATCATAATGTTTGTGAAGATCCAAAACTATTACTCAAAAGTTCAGTTATGTCTCGACAATAAAATCATCCAAAAATGTGCAGATAATCAAAAATGAGTAAAGTCCAGTGCTCCCCAGAAAATGCTTAATCTTTTATCTCTCACGTCTTCACAAAAATGATTTGGAGATGTATGTGCACATGTATTGAATTTGTTGTGCTGCACTAGTTTATTTTGTATTGGTATCATAAGGGTGTTGTGAGAAGACTAT
This sequence comes from Lithobates clamitans, assembly GCA_037952925.1. Taxonomy (NCBI): domain Eukaryota; kingdom Metazoa; phylum Chordata; class Amphibia; order Anura; family Ranidae; genus Lithobates; species Lithobates clamitans. Next base: position 2,710,896 of record JBBGZY010000756.1, read on the forward strand.
TGAGTATACAGCTGGCAACTTAATATACACTGTTAGTCAATATATTTATCGCAAATCATTTAGTTTATAATAAAGTAAGTTAGTGGTGGTTGCGCTGATTGTATTGAGAGCAGCTGCTATATTTTGCCCACAGGGAAAAATCGGAAGATGGCAGGATGCACAATTGCAGAAGATCAGATGAAAGTGAGCTAGCGTAGGTCACCAACCGGGATGATGCAAAGTAGTGCCAAAACAGGCAGGCTAGTGAATTACAGTTGGTTCCAAATTTAAAGTAATCCTGGCACTCTCAGCAACCTGCTGTGATGACAGGAAGGTTGCTTGGTGGCCCCTACACACCTTAAAAAGGGGTCTAAAGAATAAGGCACACCCGAAAAGTTTGAAGTGATTCTGCTCTGTACTCAGCAGGAGAATTAGAAGGCAGGAATAATAGGGGATAAACCCCATTCAGGTCCCATTTTGGGCATACCGCTGCGGGGGTCTTCAGGTACAAGGCTCTGCCACAGCTAGTCCATGGACCTGGTCTTGTAAAGCACCCTACCATTAACTCCACGTGTATCACTACTGTATGTGCCAAGGAAAGCTCCTCCAGCAGGAACCAATGCAAGGCAGAAACATTACAGGCTGGCCCCACATCTTCCATATGGCAGGGCCTAGGTTTGATCCCCCAAGGCTCTGCCACAAAGACTCTCACCGTAAAAGCTGCAAGAGAAATGGCATAGGCAATAGTGCAGAAGGAATCTCGATAGACGAATAATCTTGGTGGAACATCATCATTCAGATCATTAGAGAGATAGAGAGAAACTTCCATAGAAGAAAGTGAGCATCTCTCAATAATGAAAAGAGATCCATTACCTAAGAACAATAGTGTAGCGCTACCTCCGCAGGAGCCGCTTGAATATTGGTTGGTTCCGTACTCTGCCTCTCAACCCTAAGAACAGTCTCAGCCCCTCTGGCACACCTGGCAATAGTGTAAGTGTAAGGACCAATGAAAACACACACGTTATGAGAAAACACAGAATTGTCTTTACTGTGAAGCTTCTGTGGAAAAGTAACAAACAATAGCAACATATGTCAAGTAAATCAACTGAACAGTAAGAATTGAGATCAAGAGCATTATAACTCAATACTATAGTCAAGCTGCTTTCAGGGGACTCCACAACTGCGAATAACCCCGGATTGATTACCTCTACTCAAATTGGCTCTATGAGTCCAGGCAGGAGGAGAGCAGAAGAATGACCTTCTCTTATGTCAGTGCTCTTTCTTCTGTCCCCTGACACCACAGGCCCAATTACAAACACTGTACTCAAATCAACATTCAATGGATCAGCTCCCAAAATAAACTGTCCCACACACACTGTATATACAGAGCCCTGAGTGTGTGTGTCCGTATGGCACCAATAACTTCAGTCCCTTTGAAGAAGGATGAAGCCTTGGATCTTCAGCTAGATAATATACAATATTTTGTTGCGCTAGGGGACGACAGCTATGGATGGGGGTGAGCAATATACAAAGGGATAGTAAGTTATATAAAAAAATAAAGAATTAAAAGATATCAATTTAAATAACAGTCATGTGTGAGTTACAATACATTTATATGATAAAAATAATGATAATAGAAAATAAAAAATGAAAAATAAAATATGAAAAATGGTAAAAAAAGTCCAGGGATGGTGCTGGGTTGATGAACAAAAGTCCAGGCATAAAAACTGGGATAAAATGAGTGGAGAGGGGGGGGAGGGGGGAATGCAGAGTATAGGTCTATGACCTCAGGGGGAGAGATGCAGATACAAACACAGGAGGCAGCTTGCTTGAAGAGCAGAATTCACCTTTGGAGGGAGATAAAAAGGAAGAAAAGCAGCGCCGACCTAAGTGCAGTACTGTAGCATAAACATTTATTACAGGTTAAAATGCACTCACTCAGAGTAAGGTAGATACAGGCACATCAAGTAAAAAATCCATCCGGGAAGCTGTGTGGTGGGCAGCAGGGCTCCACAGGGGGCGATCCTGAAAGCTGGAGTGTGTTACACTTGTCTCCTTGTCCCGTCTGACGGCGCAGGTGGTAACCAGTGTCACAGGCTGGGTTGAGACAGGCACAGCGTGGATCGTCTGTTAAGTTGTATTTCCCGGGTATCAGTGACGCTGGGGGCATGCACGCGTTCGGAGCATGCGTGCTCCTTCATCAGGCATAGCGTCCATTAATTTCGGAAGAGGTATAAGAAGGGCGGGCGGGCCAATTGCATCATTGGCTCCGCCTACCTCGTATTAGGCTTAAGGGAACCGTGGGAGGGGTGGACAGTGTTGAGGAACATGATGACAGAATAGGGGGTGGAGAGTGGAGGAGACAAGGGGGAAATAGCAAGGGAGGTGAACAAGTGTGTGGAGAGAGGGGGGAGGGAGAGAACAGCAGAGGGACATGATAGCATGGATATGTGCTTATTAGAAGGCAGTTGCTGAGAGGTGGAGTGATCTCATGGCAATGGGATGACGAGGATAATATGTGGATAATATGTGGAAAAAAGGGAAAATTAGAAAATTGTAAAAATTAGAAAATAATCTAAGAAAAATCTATATATGTAGTAAAAAATAAAAATAAATGGGAGTGATGATGGGATGAAAATGAGAGAAATAGGAGGGTTTTTTTTTATAATGAAGGGAGTTGTGGACCTATAAATGGGTAGGGAATTGTATATAATAAAATATGAAAAATGTGGAAAAGGAGGAATGTATATATAAAACTATACCTATGAAATACATATAAAAGAATATATATAGAAAAAAAATAAAAATAAAAATATGTATATAGAAAATGCATAAAAAACGCATTAAAAAACGCATAAAAAAAAAAAAAAAAAACGCATGAAAAACATATACACATATCTATACACATACATATATACATATATATACATGCACATGCGCATGCATTGGGTGGAACCAGGACATGTATGGGCACATGCCGTGGTGGGTGGGGGTTTCCAGTGGGATATAGGGGTAGAACCTTAGAGTGGAAGAATTATAAAGGGGGGAATAGAAAGAGAAAAAGGGGGGGGGGGGCAAAGGGGAGGAGACACATCAGGGTGTAGAGGGGTGTTATTGTTGGGGGGGAAGGGTGGTGGGGGAGGTGTGGGGTGTGTGTTGTTGGGGCTGTGAAAGAGGGGATCTGGGCATGATTGAGGATGGATTTTTAGAGGACTGGGTTGACTTCTATTTCTTCATTCAGGCCTCCAGGCGCAAGGGCGTCAAGGGTATATATCCAAAAAGTTTCTCTTTCACAGAGACGTTTGAAACGTTCTGTGGGGGGGAGGGTCCTGGGTATTTGTTCGATGACCCATACTAGTATACCATTGGTGGAGCCTTGGTGGTACTCTTTGAAATGTCTGGGGATGGTTAGATTAAGGTTTTCCTCTATAGATCTGCGGTGTTCGCCAAATCTTTTCCTAAGTGTTCGGATGGTTCGACCAATATAGAGTAGATTGCAGGGGCAACGGATGCCATAAATTACAAAGTCTGAGGAACAATTAAAAAATTCTCTGAGTTGGTAGGTGTTTCCTTTTGTGGTGAAAGATTTTTGGCGATGGGGGACAAATTTGCAGGTGAGACATTTGATCTTTTTGCATTGATACATGCCGTTTAATGAGAGGAAGGTCTGAGATGTGGTGGGTCTGTTACGTGTAGTTTTAAGCTTGCTTGGGGCAATAAGGCTTTTTATGTTTCTGGCTTTGCGGTATGTGATCTTGGGTACAGTGTGGATGGATGATTTTAGCATGGGATCCTCCAGTAGAATGTCCCAGTGCTTTTTGAAGATTCTTTCCATTTTTTTGTATTTTGAGTGAAAATGGGTGATGAACCTGGTGGTGTGGGGCTGGGGGGGGGTGGTGGGTTGAGTTGGTGGTTCTGTATGGGAGGGAGAGTCATTTTCTAGAAAATTGGCGAAAGCTTCTTCTATTAGATCTGGGGGGTATCCTTTTTCTAGGAATTTGGTTTTGTAAAGGTTGCCTTGTCTGATGTACTCATCATATACATGGGTCGATATATAGATGATATTATCATCATATGGGACACAACCGGACCACCCATTGACAATTTTGTAACTTATTGCAACTCCAACAACTTAGGCCTCTCCTTCACATCTGCATGCAGCCCAGAGAGTTTGGCCTTTCTGGACCTTGAGCTCTGTCACACCGAAAATACGATCTATGCAAAAAACTACATAAAGCCCACAGCAGGCAATTCATATCTACACTACCAAAGCTGCCATCACCCCAGATGGATCTCTAATATCCCAAAAAGCCAATTCAACCGCCTAAAACGCAACTGCACCCACAACTCCGAGTACATCAGACAAGGCAACCTTTACAAAACCAAATTCCTAGAAAAAGGATACCCCCCAGATCTAATAGAAGAAGCTTTCGCCAATTTTCTAGAAAATGACTCTCCCTCCCATACAGAACCACCAACCCAACCCACCACCCCCCCCCAGCCCCACACCACCAGGTTCATCACCCATTTTCACTCAAAATACAAAAAAATGGAAAGAATCTTCAAAAAGCACTGGGACATTCTACTGGAGGATCCCATGCTAAAATCATCCATCCACACTGTACCCAAGATCACATACCGCAAAGCCAGAAACATAAAAAGCCTTATTGCCCCAAGCAAGCTTAAAACTACACGTAACAGACCCACCCCATCTCGGACCTTCCTCTCATTAAACGGCATGTATCAATGCAAAAAGATCAAATGTCTCACCTGCAAATTTGTCCCCCATCGCCAAAAATCTTTCACCACAAAAGGAAACACCTACCAACTCAGAGAATTTTTTAATTGTTCCTCAGACTTTGTAATTTATGGCATCCGTTGCCCCTGCAACCTACTCTATATTGGTCGAACCATCCGAACACTTAGGAAAAGATTTGGCGAACACCGCAGATCTATAGAGGAAAACCTTAATCTAACCATCCCCAGACATTTCAAAGAGTACCACCAAGGCTCCACCAATGGTATACTAGTATGGGTCATCGAACAAATACCCAGGACCCTCCCCCCCACAGAACGTTTCAAACGTCTCTGTGAAAGAGAAACTTTTTGGATATATACCCTTGACGCCCTTGCGCCTGGAGGCCTGAATGAAGAAATAGAAGTCAACCCAGTCCTCTAAAAATCCATCCTCAATCATGCCCAGATGCCCTCTTTCACAGCCCCAACAACACACACCCCACACCTCCCCCACCACCCTTCCCCCCCAACAATAACACCCCTCTACACCCTGATGTGTCTCCTCCCCTTTGCCCCCCCCCCCCTTTTTCTCTTTCTATTCCCCCCTTTATAATTCTTCCACTCTAAGGTTCTACCCCTATATCCCACTGGAAACCTCCACCCACCACGGCATGTGCCCATACATGTCCTGGTTCCACCCAATGCATGCGCATGTGCATGTATATATATGTATATATGTATGTGTATAGATATGTGTATATGTTTTTCATGCGTTTTTTTTTTTTTTTATGCGTTTTTTAATGCGTTTTTTATGCATTTTCTATATACATATTTTTATTTTTATTTTTTTTCTATATATATTCTTTTATATGTATTTCATAGGTATATTTTTATATATACATTCCTCCTTTTCCACATTTTTCATATTTTATTATATACAATTCCCTACCCATTTATAGGTCCACAACTCCCTTCATTATAAAAAAAACCCTCCTATTTCTCTCATTTTCATCCCATCATCACTCCCATTTATTTTTATTTTTTACTACATATATAGATTTTTCTTAGATTATTTTCTAATTTTTACAATTTTCTAATTTTCCCTTTTTTCCACATATTATCCACATATTATCCTCGTCATCCCATTGCCATGAGATCACTCCACCTCTCAGCAACTGCCTTCTAATAAGCACATATCCATGCTATCATGTCCCTCTGCTGTTCTCTCCCTCCCCCCTCTCTCCACACACTTGTTCACCTCCCTTGCTATTTCCCCCTTGTCTCCTCCACTCTCCACCCCCTATTCTGTCATCATGTTCCTCAACACTGTCCACCCCTCCCACGGTTCCCTTAAGCCTAATACGAGGTAGGCGGAGCCAATGATGCAATTGGCCCGCCCGCCCTTCTTATACCTCTTCCGAAATTAATGGACGCTATGCCTGATGAAGGAGCACGCATGCTCCGAACGCGTGCACGCCCCCAGCGTCACTGATACCCGGGAAATACAACTTAACAGACGATCCACGCTGTGCCTGTCTCAACCCAGCCTGTGACACTGGTTACCACCTGCGCCGTCAGACGGGACAAGGAGACAAGTGTAACACACTCCAGCTTTCAGGATCGCCCCCTGTGGAGCCCTGCTGCCCACCACACAGCTTCCCGGATGGATTTTTTACTTGATGTGCCTGTATCTACCTTACTCTGAGTGAGTGCATTTTAACCTGTAATAAATGTTTATGCTACAGTACTGCACTTAGGTCGGCGCTGCTTTTCTTCCTTTTTGGATCTTCAGCTAGCCACTTTAGTTGGTACAATTAAATTCCTGCTTAGCAAAGTGTATCTGTGTGGTATTCTGACCGTATCTGGACAGCAAAGCGGACGCTGTAACTGCTTAACAGGCCATTAACAAGACCCAGGTTCTGGTAAGTGTGGGCAAAGTGAAGAATCTCTGTCTGTGTGCAGTGTCCTTTTTTCCTGCAAATGGGCAAGTGCCCTCTCACCAATCCTGCGGTCAAGGCCCAAACGAACGTCCCGGAACAGGCAGGCTCTTCTGGTAACCTGTCTGGTACCTCACACTGGAACGCTTCACACTGTTGGTGCAGGTGAGCCTGGATATGCACCTGGCCTCCCCCTCTCTCAGGCCGGGTGTCTTGACCAGCTGTGGATGCCTGAAATCACACAGTGGACAGACCTGGGAGGCAGCACCTCTCCCCTGGGTCCAGTCTCTTCCCGTGCCTCGTGGTGTCTGAAATCCCTCAGATAAGCAAGATTGAGTCTTTTGTTCCTTTTCCCCCAGAGCATGCTGGCTCCTCTAATTCCTGCCACCATACAAGGCTATGGGGCCATTTTAGATAAGAACTACTTGTCCCCGGATCCTTTGCAGCTACTGTTGCTGCTGTTTAAATCCTTCTCATTGGTTCCTGATATTAGCTCCTCCCCTGCCAAAAGGAACACAGGGGAGGGAGCAGAGAGCGGGTGAATGCCTGTGCAAGTCAGTGAGGAGACAAAAAGGGAGAGGGGAGAAATCCCCGGCAGGGACTGGTGGGCTCTCTCTCCCTCTCAGGAGAGCCTGTGTACTTGTGGCGGCCAGCTTGACAAGGCCACGGAAGAAACGGGGCACCCGCTACAACAGCAAAAGCTGGGGCTAGCTGGGAATGGGAGGGGTTATACTATGGGATGTCCTTGCAGTTTTTTCTTCTTTTTTTCTTTACAATATTATCCACTTCCGGACCAGCCACTGCAGTTTTACTGCGGCAAGTTGGCTCCCTTGCACGAAACCACGTAACTGTACGTGGGCTTGCGAGGTCCGGAAAGCTGGCACGCGCCCGCTGCACAGCGGGAGTGCCGGTGCTCATGGCCGACGGTCTCGATGACCGCCAGTCACGAGCGATCGTGAAGAGGAGAGACAGAACAGGGATATGTGTGTGCAAACACACACACGTCCCTGTTCTGTTCTGACAGGAGTGACAGATCATGTGTTCCTATTAGATCTGTCACTTCCTGTAGTTAGTCCCTCCCCCTTCAGTTAGAATCACCTCCCAGGGAACACAGTTAACCCCTTCACCACCCCCTAGTGTTAACCCCTTCACTGTCAGTGACATTTTTACAGTAATCAATGCATTTTTAATCACACTGATCGCTGTATTAATGTCAATGGTTCCAAAAATGTGTCAAAATTGTCTGATGTGTATGCCATAATGTCGCAATCACGATAAAAATTGCAGATCGCCGCCATTACTAGTTAAAAAAATAAAAATGATGCTATAAATATATCCCCTATTTTGTAGACGCTATAACTTTTGCGCAAACCAATCAATATACGCTTATTCTGATTTTTTTTACCAAACATATGTAAAAGAATACATATCAGCCTAAACTAAGGAAAAAAAATCGTTTTTTTATATATTTTTGGGGGATATTTATTATAGCAAAAAGTAAAAAATAATGTGTTTTTTTCAAAATTGACGCTTTTTTTGTTTATAGCGAAAAAAATAAAAACCGCAGAGGTGATCAAATACCACCAAAAGAAGGCTCTATTGGTGGGAAAAAAGGACGTCAATATTGTTTGGGTACAACGTCGCACGACTGTGCAATTTTCAGTTAAAGCGACGCAGTGCCAAATCGCAAAAAGTGCTCTGGTCAGGAAGGGGGTAAATTCTTCCGTGGCTAATGGTGGTTCTCCTATGTACCTAAATAGCATTAATACACTTTTTTTTGCTAAAATAAAACAGCTTTCCATTTATTCTACACATGCTTACCTAACTCTCTTCATGGATGTTTAAAAACACTGCTCCATTACTTCTGCCTGGCTTCTTGAACAGACTTTAGGTCATGACACAGGAAGAAGTTGATCAGCTGATCTCATTAGCACACACCCTGCATCATCTACCCTCAGCTGGTCAACTCATTCCTGTGTCATGACCTAAAGTCTGTTCAGGAAGTAAGGCAGAAGTATTGGAGCAGGGTTTTTAAACATCCATGAAGAAAGTGAGGTAAGTATGTATAGAATAAATGGAAAGCTGTTTTATTTTTGCAAAAGAAGTACATTAATGCTATATTGGTACATAGGGGAGCTAAATTGTCGCTATTTTTTTGTTTATAGCGCAAAAAAGAAAAACTGCAGAGGTGATCAAATATCACCAAAAGAAAGCTCTATTTGTGGGAAAAAAAGGACGTCAATTTTGTTTGGGAACCACGTCGCACGCAACGTAGTCAGTTAAAGCGATGCAGTGCTGAATCGCAAAAAACGCACTGGTCAGGAAGGGGGTACATTTTTCCGGGGCTGAAGTGGTTGATTAGGAAAATTATTTGATCTCTGCATGATTTTTGTGCCAGGCTCAATTTTCACACAACCCTTGGGTTTTCCATAAAAAAATCGTGATTTAAAGTCTATAAATAGTTGAAACCCCTTCATAGCCAAATTTTAAATGGAATTTACTTGTTATAGCTGTTATGTTACCCAAAAAGTAACAGTTAGCAGCTACAGGTATGACAATGGACATTGAATTAATTTACATCTTTGTATTTTATACTTGCACAAAAAATGTAATTCATATACAGGTTTGTTACACTGCTTTGTTTGTTCTACCATTTACAAAAACTATTTCATCCCATCTTTCACAAATGACTCTGAAAATGTTATATATTCACTTCAAGGCTTGCCAAATTACTTTGCTCATCTGTTACAAGCAAACAAGAAAAAAACAAGAAATAACATTGTGTAAAAAATTGTTTGTGAATTGGACAGTATATTAAGGCAAAGCAAATATGTTTCATCTCGGTAAATTTTCTTGTTTCCTTTTTGTTGATTGTTGCTCAAAGACAGAATTACATAGTGGTGCTATATAGGTTTTTATACCTAATATAAGCACTGTCCCCTTACTCTGAAAGTCTAGCACTCTGAAACTTAAAGCATAACTAAAGACTAAAACTTTTATTTTTTTAGTTTTGCATAGAAGGGGATTAGAACACCTGTCTGGTTTTTATTGCTTTCTGCACTCCTGTTAGGGAGATTTACCCTCTCTATTTGTCCTGTTTATCATAATTTGGGTTTTCGCTAGTACAGGGGTCTCCAAACTATGGCCCTCCAGTTGTTCAGGAACTACAATTCCCATCATGCATAGTCATGTCTGTGAATGTCAGAGTTTTACAATGCCTCATGGGATGTGTAGTTCAGCAACAGCTGAATGGCTGTAGTTTGGAGATCCCTGCTCTAGAAAAATAATAAAGGAAACATCTTCCAATGGAGACGCAAGTTCTGGTGACCGTGGTCAAAACAAAGGATTTTCTCCCTTTGAAGGGATTTCCTACCACTTCCAGGCTTTGACCATAGGACAGGAATAAGGGAGCTGGAGGACCTAAGTTACGAGGAATGACTACAAACATTAAAGCTATGCTTCCTGGAGAAGAGATACTTAAGAAGGGATATGGTAGTGAGATACAAATATCTTAATGGTGATTCTAGCATACAGGGGAAACTATTTAGTTTTCAATTGCTTGTCAGGATACGTGGACACTCAATGAAGTTGGAGAAGCAGCGGTTTTACCTTAAACTGCGTAAGGGGTTCTTTACTGTCAGAGCAGTAGCTCCCTTCCACAGTGGGTGGTGTCTGTGGGCAGTATCGGAAATTTTAAAAGACTCTTAGATCAGCATCTTAGTGAATGCAAAATACAGGCATATGGAAAATGATACTAACATAAACACCCACACCTACACAGGTTGAACTGGATAGACTGATGTCTTTATTCAACCTTACCAACTATGCAATTATTTAAGGAAGTGACGGGAAATCTCCCCAATAGGACACAGGTGCCAAAAAAACTGACAGGGGTTTTAATCCTCCCTTGCCCTATCCAAAATGAAAAAAAGTTTTGCCTTTAGTTCTACTTTAAATGTTAATAGCCTCATCTAATAGGTCTCTTGTCCAGGTGTTCTAAATCTGTTTATTTTAGAGTTTAGCTTTTTCCACTCCAGATTTCTATGCATACAGGGACCAGTGACAACAAAATCATTTATGTGTGATTTCCAAAGGTCATAAAATAAACCCAAATTGACAATCAAGTTCTGTAACAAACATTTGTTTTTTTTCGTAAACTAAAAATATGTGTTATAGTCTGATACCAGAAAATATAAATTGTAGTATGTAGAAGTTAGATTAATCCATAAACATTTGATTCTTTGTTTAAAACTTTTTGTGTTTTTTTGTTTTTTTTGTTTTTAGTGTGATAAATTGCTCTCTGCATGCTCGTGTCTGTGCAATGTTGTTGTTTTTCCTAACCTATGTTAATTAAGCGGCATAATTGTCATGCTATTTAATCAGACATACACATAGATGCTGAATCGCTCTCCTAATTGACAATCAGCATTCCACAGATTATGTTAAACTAGGGCACAGGAAGTGGTGTTTTGATGTTCCTAAGCACTATGTGTTGCTTGTGTTTTATTCTGTAATTCCACATCCCAATCACTCTGTAATAAAAAGTTAATTTAGCCAGGTAAACAAGTCATGATTTTTTTTTCCCCATCAGATGTGATGTGTAATATTTGTGACAGTGAAAAACACTGAAGTGGATTTAGATGCAAATACATAAACATGCCCAAGGTCATGGGCTTATTTGTACCTTTGATGAAATAATATAAAACAGCATGTTTTTTGGCGCATTGAGCTGCAACCAACGTCGCAGAGCTATCATCTAACGTCTTCAGCTGGTTCTTATTAAATACATCATATTTTTGCCTAATGGAAAAACAAGCAGGATCAAGCACTCAAGTTTTGAGTTAAGTTTAGCTTCAAAACATATCTACCACAAAGGTTTATATATAACTCAAATATTTAAATGTATCATGCTGTGCCAAGTAATCTTATTATAGAATGCTATTAACAAAAGTAAAATCTAAATAAGCAAATGTGTTTGTTTCCAATTGGGTTTTCATGCATCAAAAGCATAACACACAATGAACAAGCCAATTGTTCGGAAATGACTCTCAAAATCACAAGAACTCTGACAGACTACACACTGGAGACCTTCTGCTAGTGAGCGTGTAATACTGCTTTAAGGTCATTGCTCCGGTCTAATTTCTAAGGTCGCATATCAGTGTTTTTGGATCTTGAAGACCCCTGTGTAAACAATAGTCCGGTTCCCAGCAAGAAGGAATATTTTTACAACTTTTATCAATATACATTTGGAAACTGTTCTTTTGTGTAAGAACATTATGTATGTTTATTTGGTAGATTTGTCATAGTGAGGGGTTTATTTCTGCAAGTAACGCAGTATATGTTGTGTACTGTCTGCAAGGAGTCTTCAAAAATTGTACACAGAGGGCTAATTGGAAAAAGGGGAAAATGTTCAATAAAACTGATTTTTTTTGTCTAGATTTAAGATTATATATTGAAATATAAAGCTCAAAAGAATATTTTAAGTTAAACCTATCTGAATTAAATTTCCCCCGAATAGCACCCACAACTAACACTCTTTTATTCAAGAATGAATCCCTGTTGAAGACTGACCCCTCCTCTTTTCTTATAGGTATACTGCTAACTACTGATGATTAAATCAGTTGATTCATTCATTTTGAAATGTTCCTATCTGAATGCATAGAGCAAGTTTTCTGTACAAATTAAACAAAAAGATTCAAACTCTCGCTAACTTTCAGTCAAATTTCAGAATTATCCAGCAACCGTGGAGTGTCACCACTGTATTAGTTACCATAACATACATTAGAGTAAAAAATTATTATAAGTTATAAGTTTTTTGAACATTTCTTAATTCAAATCAAGGAAATAGGAGGTTTATTAGGCTTTCCATAACAAACATATTTCCCTTTTGAGATCCATGCTTATGTTTACTCTATCAACTGTATTATTTACCATTCCCATGATGTAACGTTTCTGCACAAATCATCAGACCATCACATGAAATTAAAATTCAAGCCATTCCCACGGATATACCTATTCTACTAGATGGGCAGCTGTCTTCCTTTCGTGTTTTACAGTAAAGTTGTTTCCTGAAGCAAAATGATTGGCAACGTCCAAAAATAACCATTAAACCAAATAACTAGTTCATGTGAAAAATAATTTAAGCAATATTTACTGTACATAAGTGCACTAAAACTATTTGATGAAAAATCGTTTAAGGTAAAGCAATGAATAAAGTTGAGATAAGTGGACTGCTAACAATACAGTACTTTATGTGATATTTTTTTTTAAATTTTCATTTCTAATGACAAACAGTCGGGAGATCTGCTCCCTTGTTCCAGTCCAAGTAGCGTTGAGTACAGATTGTACCCCTAGAAAGAAGATTCCCTAAATCTTGTTCTGAAAATAGAAGTGATGCAGATAAGAAAGTATCACAAACAGTACTCAGCTGTTATTGAATGTCAAGCTTGTATTGCCCATCAAGTAATGTAAATGCAAATATTTAGTTGAGCTGAATCTTAAAGTGGTTGTTAAGCCACTACACTATAAACATACCACCCCCTCTGTAAAATAACATTATGTGCCCTTGGGTCTGTGTTATATAAAAAAAAAATGCTGATTATACATTATATCAGAGCGTCTCCTGGCGCTCACGTGACTCCTCGACTCTCTCCTCTCCCAGGCTGACAGCTATAGCAGGCCGGCCGAGCACTCCCGCTGATGTCAGAAGAAAAAAAGCACTGCCGAAGCACCACTGAAGCATCATTGAAGCACCACCGAAGCGATACAGAAGCATCAAAAGCACATAAAAAAAGCATGCTGAAGCGGTAGGCGCTTTATTGTGTGTTGAAGTCGAAGCAAGTGTAAATGAGCCCTAAATCCTTTACTACGTCAGTCTCAATTTGTACCCACAATCAGAAAACATACTAGCAGACTAAGCAACTTATTCCTAAAATTGTCCTTATAGCTTTATGTAGCTTTTTTTTTGCTTATATAGCTTATGTGACTTTGGACATTAGATGGCATCTTTTGAGCCAGGAATGGGATAAGTTCTCTGTATAAAGAGCTGCATAATATATTGGTGCTATATAAATTAAAAGAACACATACATACTTAAAGGGGTTGTAAACCCTCATGTTTTTCCACCTTATTGCATTCTATGCATTAAGGTGAAAAAACTTCTGACACCGACCAGCCCCTCAGCCCCCCTGTTTTACTCACCTGAGCCCCACGGCGGACACACGCTCTACCTCTCTGACCATTGTCTAGGCTCTTGATTGGATAGATTGATAGCAGCACAGCCGTTGGCTCCCGCTGCTGTTAATCAAATCAAATGATGGAGGCGTGGCCGAGTCTGGCATTCCATGTCTATGGGCGCAAAAGCCAGACTTGAAAGCATGGCCGCCCGGTAACCCCCTGGGAGAGAGCTTTTCCTAGGGGGTTTACCGATGAGGGGAGGAGCTGTTAGCTCTGTCGGGGGACCCAAGAAGAGGATGATCGGGGCCACTCTGTGCAAAATGAACTGCATAGCGGAGGTATGATATGTTTGTTATTAAAAAAAACAAAAAAAACTAGGGTTTACAACCCCTTTAACTGTGCTGAATAGCTGTTAAACAGAAAGTTCAGCCAAAATTTTTTTTTTTTAATTTTGAAATAAAGTGAGAAAGGATTAGATCCCATGTTAGGTTTTTACCGCTATCCAAGGGCTCTGTTGGAGAGATTTCCTCACTATTACTGTTACTATAGCCAAAGTTTTACCAGGCAGGAAGTGAGAAAAAAATCTACAACAGGGGCAATAACAGCACTAAAAAAAAAACACACACACAAGGGTTCAAACATTACTCTACTCTACTAAAAAGGTATTTGTATGTGACCCTGTAGAAGATTTCCTCTCACTTTTTGTTTGGTAAAACCATTGTCACATTGAGAGTAAGTGAGGAAAAATCTCTCTTATAGAGTTCCAGGTAGCAATAAAAATGGGTCTTAATAATTCCCACTCTATCCAAAAAAAGTTTTGACTGGACATACACTTTAAGTTTTAAAAATAAGTGAATGCTAATGGAAATTCACATGGCAGTAGAACTTTGTAAAGATAGGTAAGTGAAGTTTTCATATGTGTTTCTATAACATCCATTAATTTGGATTCTACATTTTAAACTTCTTAAAATAAAGAAGACAAAATTATATTAATTACTCAAATTGTCAAAAATACTCATACAGCTGGTCCATTGTAGCTGTTCTCTTTTACTTCTTCCACTCTTTGTTGTTTTGTTTTTTTGTATTCAACATTTTGTGAACATCTTTGTACGTTCAAAGAAACAATTCAGAGAAGCAGGACTGTTTTTCTAGATATGTGTAGTAATAAAAATTCTACTACAAATCATGCACCAAAACAATTCATCACATGTAATTAACATTCCTTTCCATTCTGAAAGTCAATATGCTAGCAATTAAATCTGAAATAAACAGCATGTTTTAAATCATCACAATAGTTATAAAAATAGCACAATGTATTATTAAATGTTACTGGTTCACAATTGTGCAATATAAAGTCACATGTAACATTTATTTCTGGGTGGATTTATATGGAAATAAAACACTCGCATTTCAGAACTACATAGTCTTATTTATTTATTTTTTTCTTTTATTGGTTTTACCTGATTTTTTCAGGCATTATGTTTCAATTTTACAGCCCCATATTTGCAATTTTAAGCAAAAAGTTAAGTTAAACAAAAATACACAAAGAATTTCTGGCTATATAATAATCTCAGACACCTATAGGTCTGTTTATCAATGTGTGAAACTAAAAGATGCCAAATGCTGATGCTATGTTATGAATGTCTCTATAATTTTCCAATATTTTGCAAACTGAAAACAATAGCAATAATATTTTACAAACCCACCTGCAAATACCACCAGTGCACTGAGTGTCCAAAATGTTATAGAAACCTTTCTTATATTGTGCTGATAATCCTTTTTTTGTCCCAGGCTAAATTTGTAGACTTAACAAGTTGTCAAAAGGATTTTTTAAAGAATTTTGGATCATACCAACTCCAAGGATTCCAAAGCTGTACTGAGTTGGGAGATTTTTTTAATCTAAAAGGGTGTACTACATCATGATAAACGAACAGGTCTCTTTATTAAAGTGAACTAAAATATTGCTTTTTACCACCGGTGAAGAGGCAGAGAACTGTAAAGCCTCGTACACATGGGAAATGTTGCATGTCAGGCTGTTGGCGGAAAATCCGACCGTGTGTATGCTCCATTGGACATTTGTTATCAAACTTTCTGGCAACAAATGTTGGCTAGCATGTCTTCAAATTTTCCGCCAACAAATGTGTGTTGTCGGATTTTCCGATCGTATGTACACAAGTCCATTGGACAAAAGTCCAAAGTACAAACACGCATACTCTGAAGCAGAAGCGGTCGATCTTGTAAACTAGCGTTCGTAATGGAGAATTAACATTCGTGACGTGGCGAATTATGAAATCTCCAAATGCAGAGCACAATTCTCTTCTTCTTTAATGAGATAATAATGAAGCTGCTTTGCTGGTGATACTGATGGAGTTATTGCAAACAAATTTTCAAAGGCTTTTTTTTCTAGTGATATCAAGAATAATATTATTATGCTTTTTTTTTTTTTTTTGTGCAAGTTACCACAACACCATTATCCCGTAGTTTTTAAGATCAAAGATACAACTATGTTGGTGTCCCTTGCAATTTTACATTGTATTTTTTTTTAATGTAACTGCCTACTCCTAAACTGTCATTTGAAGTAAAACACATAGCCAAGTATTATTCTCCACAATTTTTTTATTGTGTATTAAAAAAAAAAAAAATAATAAAATTAGGCATGCTATCTGCCAATAGAACTTAACCAAAAAGTGTATTCTATGCATCCAAAAATATAGAAAATATACCAAATCAAATCATTATTCAATCAAAAAAAAAATGTCAAAGCAATAACTCCAAGGCCAATAATAAATAACACGTTATCTCCTCCGATTCCGCAACATGTCTGATTGACGAACGGCCTTTCAGAAACTAACTGAAAAAATGCAAAAGGAAAAGCACGAATCAACACTCACCAAACTTCTACTAACACGAAATTAGCAGAAGGAGCCTAAAGGGTGGCGCTAAAGAGCTGAAAAACCAAGTAGTACAACAAGTACATCACTACGTTCGTAATTGTTGGCCAACATTTGTGTGACTGTATGCAAGACAAGTTTGAGCCAATGCCCTTCGGACAAAATTCCACATTTTTGTTGTCGGAAAGTCCGATCATGTGTACAAGGCATTAGACTCCAGCATCTACTTTGTCACTACTTTGGCATATGATAAGTTTGCTGCTACAAAGGATAGTTAGGACAATGATAAAGTAAGAGGTTAGGGCTGAGGTTAGAGAACCAGACCAAACTTGGCAGAAACTATATGCATCCATTAAGTAGACACGGTTTTAATAACCAGCCTAAATAACGTTTACATCTGTTTTTTTAAAGTTAGGCCTTTTGTTTGGTATACTGTTTTAATTAATACCCTACTCACTATTTTTAATTACAAGCTGAAAATGGAGAATGGAAAGATGCATTTTTAGTTAGTTTAAACAGAAGTGTTTTAAAACTTTTAGAAATAGGTAACCTTTTCCAAACTGTAATTATTTTCAACGTTGTACTTCATTCTCTGTACACAGGGAGTGCACAGAGACAGAGAGGGACATCTGCAGGCAGCAGAGGTTCACTTGTTAAAAAAAAACTTCCAGCCACTACATAATCACCTTGATTGGCTGTCATGGCAATCACATGATCAGAAAACATGCTATATGGTTTCTGAACATTAGTCACAGACATTGCAGTCTCTGAACCAGCAGCAAATGCAGGTGCTCTCTGCTAGTTCAAAGCTTCAGCAAAGGCTAACAATCTCTCAGCATTGATCAACTGTCCCTGAAAAGTTAATTTACATGTAGCTGGCACCTACCTTTAGGTAGGTGACCCTTTTTGCTAGCTTTCTATGTCAGGTAAATTTAGACAGGCTTATGCTATTACAGCAGGCCTGTTGTTGTCAATTTCCATTTGAGTGGCAGGTAGTTTATGTGATAGTCTCGACCAATCATTGATTTGCTTGGTAATGCCCGGGACTCTCATATAAAAGGGGGTCACGTGGTGTCCGGGGGAATTCGAGTCCAGTCCTGCTCTGAGGAGCGAGAGAGCCAGTCTGGTTCCCGGAGGGGGAGGTGGAGGGTTTTCCTCTCCGGGGAGCCAACGGAGCTTCACCTTTGCGAGAAGGGTGAAGAACCAGTCCTCATGGAGGAACAGACGACATCTTACAGCATGTAGTCGCTGATGTCTTTGGCCACCCCTGCAGGGAGGGGAGCCGGCCACAAAGGAGAAGAGGAATTAAGAATCATTGCGGGAGAAGTGGAGTCAAGCGGAAGGAAACTGGGTGATCGATCGCTTAGGAGCGACACACGGGCTATTGATCAAGTGAAAAGTCCAAGGGGGAGGTACTGTCCAGAGGCTGAGGGATGCTGGTACGCAAGTCAGCAAGACAGGTGGTTGTGGCCTGTGACTTTGGGTTCAGCATTGCCCCGGGATTCCAATCAGTCAAGCAGGAGAGGTAATTTAGAGTGACTCTTATCGTTTATTCTCTGTCAGAAATCTACTTCCATCTTCCCTGATAAAGTAATCATCCAGTTTTGAATCGCTGTCACCCACAATGCTGTGAGTCTTTGCAAGTAAAGCAAGGAAAAGATCAGAAATCCACGAAAGAGCATCTCAAAGAAAGTCCTTCTCCCATCCCAGTATATGTTGATGAATAAAGCATTAAGAAAAAGCATTAAGGACTGTGACTTTTAAATCTATGGGTTGCGAGGGTTGGGTGGTAAACGTGAATTACGGATATAACAATTATTTAGCCGGGGATAAGCGCTTCATACAGATTGCAGTTAAGTTGGTTATTAGGTTACATGCTTAGGGTTAATCTTAAATTGATACTATAACGGTTTGGGTAGATTTTATTTGAATTTTGTTATAAGTTTCTAAACTAGTTGTAGATTTTTCTATAGATATATTTGTTTTACCAACAAATGTTAAATGCATAATAAAAGATTCCCAGAGCACCCTGGATTCTCAAACAAGAGATCAGAAAAAGTTGTTCCCTCTTAGGCAGTCTGCCTCTCATTAAAACTTTAGATAGAGCTTTCAAGTAGGGGACATGTTGCAACTTGGAGCTTACACGGGGCCAAGGGCTGTATTTCAATACCCCATATGACAGCTCTAGGTGTCAGCTGCCAATCATCAAGCACCACCACTGTCACATTGTAGGAAAGGGGGTGAGTTTCATGATCCCCATACACATAAATAATAGCTATATTGCTTTGTAGCCAAATGGAGTGGTAGAGAAGAAAAGGTCCTGTGTGTTTTTAGTGTGGAATCGGTGGGATTTAAGCCATACAGAATAATGGCTCAAATCCCACTGCTGAAGAATCACATGTAGTTTCATAGTTAGTCAGGTTGAAAAAAAGACACAAGTCCATCCAGTTCAACCATAAAAAAATTAATAAAATAAAAAATATCGTACAATTCAGTATACCCAATTCTATACCCACAGTTGATCCAGAGGAAGGCAAAAAACCCCAGCAGAGCATGCTCCAATTTGCTACAGCAGAGGAAAAAATTCCTTCCTGATCCCCCAAGAGGCAATCGGATTTTCCCTGGATCAACTTTACCTATAAATGTTAGTACCCAGTTATATTATGTACATTTAGGAAAGTATCCAGGCCTTTCTTAAAGCAATGTAATTTGAACAGGATTTCTTGTTCAGAATCGCATGCCCCATGCCAGAAATCAACTGTGCCAGGCTCCAGTTACCAAAGGTAAATGCCCTAAGAGAAATGTATTATGAAGTCCATTGTTTCACTCCTGGACAATATTTTGTTTGAGACACGGGGCAGATTTAGTAAAACTGGTGCTGTGCATAGTAAACAACCAGCTTCTAGGTTTCAAGACTAGGTTCACATTGAATGCAGGTTTGAAATGTTGCGAGTTCAGCTGAACTCACATTTCAAACCAGCATTTCAGTCCGACTTCAGGGCAATTTGAGAGACATCTGTGCGGGTTCATGCACAGATGTCTATTACAATCAACCCCGAAGTCACCAAAAGTAGTGCAGGAACTACTTTTTGGAATCGGTGCGGCACCGCAAAGTCGGCGTCGCACCATTTCCGGTGGCGCCATTGTCGGCAATAGGTTCAGATTTGGTATGTGAAAACGCATGTCAAATCGGCCCGGTGTGAACGAGGGTTAATTGTCAAAGCTGAACTGAACAAGCTGAAGTTAGAAGCTGACTGGTTACAATGCGCAGCGGCACCAGATTCTGTGTGTACCAGTTTTAGTAAATCTCCCCCTAGGTGTTACATTGATAAAATGTATGTTTTTAGATGACATATGACATTGTAAGATGCTATTAGCTTATAACAAACTTAATAGCAATCACTGATATTTAGATATAATAGTTATCAACTAAAAAAATCCATATCAATAATAATGCTTTGAACTGGGATGAAATTGGGCAGCTGTAGCCTATAGAATGATCACATTTTACTAAGCTATACAACAAGTGACACCAGCGCTAAAACATGGCCATCTGTGGATGGGGAGGAAAGGGCATGGTTAATAACATGGGATCTGAACCCAGTGGAGGGTATTGATAAACAGTGTAACACAAAACAAACAGACCAGTGCTCAATGGGTTGAGGAGTACATAGTTACATAGCTACATAGTAGGTGAGGTTGAAAAAAGACACAAGTCCATCAAGTCCAACCTATGTGTGTGATTATGTGTCAGTATTACATTACATATCCCTGTATGTTGCGGTTATTCAGGTGATTATTTAATAGTTTCTTGAAGCTATCAATGCTCCCCACTGAGACCACCGCCTGTGGAAGGGAATTCCACATCCTTGCCGCTCTTACAGTAAAGAACCCTCTACGTAGTTTAAGGTTAAACCTCTTTTCTTCTAATTGTAATGAGTGGCCACGAGTCTTATTAAACTCTTTTCTGCAAAAAAGTTTTATCCCTATTGTGGGGTCACCAGTACAGTATTTGTAAATTGAAATCATATCCCCTCTCAAGCGTCTCTTCTCCAGAGAGAATAAGTTCAGTGCTCGCAACCTTTCCTCATAACTAAGATCCTCCAGACCCTTTATTAGCTTTGTTGCCCTTCTTTGTACTCGCTCCATTTCCAGTACAACCCTCCTGAGGACTGGTGCCCAGAACTGGACAGCATACTCCAGGTGCGGGCGGACCAGAGTCTTGTAGAGCGGGAGAATTATCGTTTTATCTCTGGAGTTGATCCCCCTTTTAATGCATGCCAATTATCTGTTTGCTTTATTAGCAGCAGCTTGGCATTGCATGCCATTGCTGAGCCTATCATCTACTAGGACCCTCAGGTCCTTTTCCATCCTAGATTCCCCCAGAGGTTCTCCCCCCAGTGTATAGATTGCATTCATATTTTTGCCACCCAAATGCATTATTTGGGTGGCAAAACACAGAGACTGTAAACACAGTCTCGCAGCAGATAATTGAACATAATTAGTCCTAGTTTATTCAGTGATGCCTATAAAAGAACAATCCTGTTATGAGACAGAAAAGAATGTGAGGTAGGTAAACAAAAAATCAACAGCTTCACAGAAGATCCAAGAAGCTGACGGCATTGGGGTTTACAAAAAAACCTCCTGAAGCATGGGGGGGTAATACCCCTGCTGCACTGTGGCCAAATGTGGAACATGCTCACCAGCGTGTGGAGGAGGGCTGGACGTGCTGGAGGAGAGAGCGTAGATGATTGACAGCAGGAAGGTGGAGACCCAAACTGCAAGCTGCATGTGGCTGTGAGATAGGGAGAGAGCTGCGATGCTGCAGTGTGGATGACACTATACGTTCCCAGCATGTAGAGCCCAATAGATGTGAATCCCAGCTGTGTGGGACTGTCCCAAAACGATGTAGACCTAAAGGAGATGGAAAACCAGGGCTGGATGGGCTGATGTGGATGTCAGTCAGCATTGCTGGGGTTCTAGGGGTGCTGATCATTGGAGCACCTCATGGACCTGAGTGACCTGTTGGCTGTGGTGGTTTCCTGGACAATTCGTTTTGCGCATCTGCACTTTTTCAAAGTTCAAACCACCACAGCCAACAGGTCACTCAGAACCCCAGCAACGCTGATTGACATCCACATCAGCCATCCAGTCCTGGATTTCCATCTCCTTGAGGTCTACATCATTTTGGAACACTCCCACACAGCTGGAATTCACATCTATTGGGCTCTACATGCTGGGATCGTATAGTGTCATCCACACTGCAGCATCGCAGCTCTCTCCCCTCCACCTGTTAGTATGCCAGTGGACCTGGCGTCCCAGCCACGTGCAGCTTGCAGTTTGGGCCTCCACCTTCCCGCTGTCAATCATCTTCGCTCTCTTTTCCAGCACATCCAGCTCTTCTCCACACTCCACATTTGGCTGCAGTGGGTATTGGCGCCCCCCCATGCTGCAGGAGGTTTTTTTGTAAACCCCAATGCCATCAGCTCCTTGTTGCTCCATGGATCTTCTGTGAAACTGTAAGCTGTTGATTTTTTGTTTACCTACCTCACAATCCTTTCTGTCTGACAACAGGATTGTTCTTTTATAGGCATCACTGAATAAACTAGGACTAATTATGTTCAATTATCTGCTGTGAGACTGTGTTTACTCCTCAACCCATTGAGCGCTGGTCTGTTTTGTTGTACAAATTTTACTAAGCAATAATGTTATTGAATTGGCATCACTATTCATTTAGTAACATCAGACATTCACTTAGGACAATGCTGTCAGTTGAATCTCCCGTTCCCCCACACTAGAGTCACTTTTCTTATAATCTTTTACAGCATTCATTTGGTGTGATTGGCAGTAAATTTAAAGCAAAACTCCAGGCAGAAGTTTTTTTTTCTTTTAATTTCCAGTTTGTGTTAAAATGTTACCACTCAGGTGTATGCTATGGCTGGATCACTTCTCCATCCTTTAAAATAACTAATTTTCTTAACACCAGATTGTACAGCTGCCAATGTACCTCGGGCCTGCTGTGGATCTGAGAGCTAGTGTTGTTTTTTTATCCACCCAACTTGGCTATTAACAGAACACCTAGTATTCTGTGAATAAAAAGCGTTGTAATACATTCTTACACTTCAATTCACGATACGTTGTCATTTTTTTGCATATTACATGTCATCTATAGCCTATAGTAAAGCAGCCTAGCACTGAAAGTTCATTTTTTATTTATACAAGTGACAAAGATTTTAGCTACAAATCCACATGGACCAAAAGATGCCAGAAAGGCCTTCTTAAAAATCCAGGGCAAAACAAACACTAGGGCTACTTATATAAATGGTAGAACATAGGGAAAGCACTTGCCAATATTGAGCAGATTTATTGTTTTACTTTGGCAAAGATCGAATCCAAACTCTGGGCTCCCCTCTACTTCCTTTCTCCCCAGTGATTTCATGGCCACGGAGGAGCAGAGGATGGCACTGTGGGAGTAGAAGAGGTTATCCCAGAATTGGACATATGCATATCATTTTCTGAAGTCGTTATACTATTCACCTTAAGAGCAGGTCCTCTTCTTTTTTGGATCTTCTCCTGATGGCGAATGGCCATAAATGATGCATAAAGTGCCATTGGCATAATATCATCTATGTCCCTCTGTGCATCATTACATAGTGAGAGAAGGGCTAAATGACAACCATACACCCATAGTATATTCTGAGTCTTTTGGATCGAATGACCCAGGGAGATATTCACCTGTACAACTGGGAGCATCTAGTGACCAACCTAATTACTGCAGGACACGCGCTGGAGAGGATATAAGCCCAAGATGCTTTCTTTTTGCTTCATTGCTGGAGAATGTTTCAAAAAAATACCAGCAGTTGGACTTTAAAACATGAGATCTGAATGTTTGTAAAACGGCTTTCTACTTTTGTAAAGGATTTCATCTTTCTTTCTTAAGTCCTTATAAATTGGGCCCTTATTGGCATTCAGAGCCAATATAGATAAAGTTCAGTGCATTAATCTGTGTATATGTTTATGCCTTGCTTAGTAACAATACGCAAGAACATCATGTGATGCTATTAACTTGGTCTCATTACATGGTACTACAGAGAACGGGCACATTATATCTAGGGAATATCTATTTAGGATCAGCACAAAAAAAACAAGGATGTTAGAAATCTATGAAGCTTATTATGGTAAGAACATCTGGAGTAAAGCTCTTACTGACTTCCATATACTGTCCTAGCAAAACAAGAAGATATTTTCTATGAAGTATTCTTATAGATGTTAGGGATAGCTTTTGACAATGATGGATAATTCTTATTAGCTATATTAATGAAAACAACATGTTGTATATAACAGTAATGATTTTAATATAGCAATATTCTGTTTCATGTGGGCTTGAAAAACAACAATAAATGCAAAAAAAATCAAAACTCATATTCTATAAAATGATACACAATGACAAGGATAAAATAAAAATGGTACAAAAGAATTGTCTTGTGTGAATTGTATTTAATAATTATTTTAAATTTTGAATCCACTAAAGTTAATAATATATTCAGATTGACCTCACATACACAAGTGTGAGGCATCACAGGTAATTATAAAGACCCTTCATTCATCCTTTTACATGTTCAGACTTGTTTGGGGGTGGGGGGGGGGGAGTTAGCAAGTGCCTTTTCCAGAAGATACTTGTTCTCACTCCTTCCTTCACTCCTTCCTTCCTTATTAAAGGCTTACCTGTAGGTAAAAATAAAACAAGGGAGTTTACTACCGCTTTAATAAATGTTATATCCGAATTTTAGTGCCATGCTTACTAAAAACATCTACCTTCTTTTTTTTTTGTTTGTTTGTTTGTTCAGTCGTTTAGTCGGGTACGACTCTTCGTGACCTCATGACCCTAGTACGTCAGGCTTTTCTGTCCGCCACTGTCTCCCGGAGCCTGTTTAACTTCATGTTCATTGTTTCGATGATGCTATTGGCCATGTTATTTTCTGTTCTACTTTTCTCCTTTTTCCTTCCATGTTTCCCAGCATCCAATTATTCTTCTCTTTGCATTTGGTGGCCAAAGTATTCGAGTTTTAGCTTCAAGATTTGTCCTTCCAGTGAATATTCAGGGTTGATTTCCTTCAAGATTGACTGGTTTGATCTTCTTGCCGTCAAAGGGACTTCAAAGAGTCTTCTCTAACACCATAGTTCAAAAGCATTATATCTGCGGCATTCAACCTTCCTTATGGTCCAACTTTCACAGCTATAGGTTACTACTGGGAATACCATAGATTTGACTATACGGCACTTTGTCGGTAGGATGATGTGTCTGTTTTTTATAATGTTGTCACTTCCTGTATTTATTTCCACATGATGTAAAGCCATGATAAAGATACCCTCCATGAAAGTAAAGGTGTTCTGCTGTATACAAAAAGCTTCCAGCAGTTAACAGCAATACTCTGCATAATAGGTTATGGGTCCTAGGCACCCAGGCATTGGAGAGGATAACCCAGCCCACCCAGTGTACCCAGCAGGCACCCAGAGGCACTGAAAAGAATACTTAGTGAGTACAGTGAGTCAGTGGATACTGTATACAAGCTACTGAAACATGGCAAGTGATTCAGATGTGAACTTTGCAATAGCAAAGCTGAGCAATGCCAGTTACCAGCTATGGAAATTTAAACTACAAATGTTTCTCAGCAAGGATGACTTGTGGCAAGTGCTGAAAAGGGACAGACCCACAGATGGAGAAACGGAGGACTGGGACAGGAAGGATAGACAAGCAAAACCCATTATAAGCTTACATGTGGAAGATGACAGCTTATCCACATAAGAACAGAGAAAATGGGCAAAGGTATGTGGACTTCATTACAAAAGTTGCATGAGCGTTCAAGTCTAAACAGCAAATTGTTTTTGCTATGAAAGTTAAAGAGGAGACTAGAAGAAGTCCAGCAAATGTGTAACCATGTAAATGCTATGCTAGAGATCACCATCAGAGAGGACATCAAAGATAACCATATTGTTACCCTGCTCCTCTGCAGCCTTCCAGAGACATACGCAACTCTCGATAATGCTTTATAGAAACCAGACCCGAGTAGGAGCTGACACTGGACTATGTCAAAGGGAAATTAATTGATGAATATGACAGAAGGAAAGAAAATATGCACCATGATGACAAAGCTATTAACCTCCCTGGCGGTATGATTATTTCAGATTTTTGCGTCTCAAAGCAGTACAATTATTGTATTATGGACAATCTCCAGTTTCCAGGCAGAAAGAACAGTATATATCATATAAAACTGCATGCAGGGCACTGGACAAAGCACTGGGGACAAAAGGGATGTGAAATGATTTCATACAGTACTGTAATCTGTAAGATTACAGTGTACTGTATGTGTTATGATTTTTCATCTTTTTGAATTTGCCGCCAGGCTCCCCCCGTTCGTCGCAATGCTCGCAGGGAACAGAGCCCGGCACACAAAGGCTTCGGGAGGAGGACAGAGCCCGCGGACACAGCGGGGGACATTGCAGGATCCTTGGGACAAGGTAAGTATACCACACCAGGATCCTGAGATGTAATCCTGAGTGTGGCTCGGGGTTACCGCTAATGGTGCTGAAATTTAACCCCGAGCCACACTTGGGAAAAACCGCCAGGGAGGCTACGATCTACAAAGGCACAAAGCACAACAAAGAAAGCAGAGCCTGTTTGCACTGTAAAAGGACCGGTCACTTAAGAAAAAACTTTTCTATCTGGAAAGCCGAGCAGCGAAAGCTACAGCTATCCATAAAAAAAGTCAAAGCAACCACAAAGGAAACTGCGGACACATCATGGAGTGGCACCTTTAAAGTAACACAGAGCGGCAAGCCACAAGACTGGTGCAGAGACTCAGGAGCGACAAGCCACATGACTGACAATGAGACCTTCTTTATAAACATTGATTACAGTGCAATAGGCAAAGTTTCCCTAGCAAATGGGAAAAGCATCACATCAGAAGGTAAAGGCCAGGACTTCTTGAACTGCATTGCATCACAAGGCAAGCAGAGTATACTTGTAAAGAACTAGAAGGCAGCCTTCTATCAGTGAAAAGTCTCACCGGTAAATTCCAGGGTGATGAATGCACAATTCACAATAATAAGCCATTCCTCGCAAAAGGAAAATTGGATGATCAACTATACAGGCTCATTACCACAGACTAGCAAGCCATATGCATGTCAAGAAGCGATATGGTTTTCTCAACTTTTTGTGGACATTGGGATAGACATGTCAAAACCAATTCCCATTTTTGAAGACAATGTTTTATAGCTTACGGAATCAGAAAGGGTCAATCCTAGGACCAAACACATCGATGTCAAGTATCACCTACTGAGGGATAATAAAGAGCAAGGTGTTATTGACATTCAATACTGCCCGTCAGAGGAGATGACTGCTGATGCACTCACCAAACCTTTGTTGAAGCAATGTCATAATTATTTCCAGAAGCTGAATATAATTTGACAAAGCACATGCTGTTGAGAAGGGGTGTTGAATGAAGCAAATGCAAGTAGCTTTCTATAATTTGAACTATATATATGCACTATACCTATCTATACCAGTAGGTGGCACTGCCGTGTTATATAATATGTATTCTATGATAAGGTAATTAGAGGAAGTACCATCCTTATTGTGTTATATGTTCTTGTATATTCCTGCTTCCTGTTTTCTGTTCTCTATGATGTAAAGCCATGATAAAGATATCCTTCATGAAAGTAAAGGTGTTCAGCTGTATACAAGAAGCTTACAGTAGTTAATTGCAATACTCTGCACAATATAGGTTTGCCATTGCTTTCCTCCCAAGAAGCAAGTGTCTCTTAGTTTCATGGCTACAGTCACCGTCTGCCGTGATATTGGAGCCTAGAAGATAAAATCTGTCACTGTTCCTTTTTCTTCTCCTTCTATTTGCCAAGGAGTGATGGGACCGGTTGCCATGATCTTAATTTTCTTAATGTTCAGTTTCAGACCAGCTTTTGCACGCTCCTCTTTCACCTTTATTGAGAGACTCTTTAAGGTTACACGTTAAGAATCAAGAAGAATTAAGTCATTTTTGTGGAAAAAGAATGTTAAGTGCCTGTTTGTACTACATAGAATATCTCCATCTATTTAACTATCAATCTCTTAAAAGGACATGGTAACCTCTGCTCCAGAATTGTAAACTCACCCATCCACCCTCCCTCATTGCCTCTCTGCTCCATTGGGGCATTTGCCTAATTTTTCTATTAGAATGGGCCATTCAGGTATGGGGAAGCATGTGACCTCCCCCACTTGTCATTGCTTTGAACAGGTGAGTTTTTAGCACGTGTGTTATAATGCATCACTTTATAGGGGACACTTGTCTATATTAAGATCATTCTAGGCAAAATTCTCCACTCATTTAGAGCTAGTAAAACCCTATTGGATTTGTGCTAAGATATGCAAAGTATAGAGTGTGTTTTGTGCTCCGTATTTAACTTTTGCAATTTAATAATTTTTCAAGGTGACTTGTCTGATATCTACAAGTTTCTATGTGTAGCAAAGGCTGGCAAAAAGAAAAAAACATTTTACTCTACAAATTGTAAGCATATCATGAACGATACTTACATGTTTTTCTGATGACTCAGAATGTTTTTCTTTTTACATTCTTTTTTTAAAATATATTTATTTAGGTAAGTAACACATAAGGAGGAGGCAAATGCTGAAGATAAATATATCAGACCTAATGACAGTCTTTGGAGTTGCTGGAGAATGGTCAGGGCTATGTCATATGAGCAGCTGTAAAACCTCTTGGTGAAGTGTTCTCACTGCTTCAAAAATGTATTATGGGGAAGGTAAGGGCTATGTCATGATTGCATTTGTATTTATTCTCAAGAAAATCACTTTCAGTAGTGTTACAGCTATCCACAAAATCCCCAGCTTCAGTAACTGTTCATGTTATCCATTGCAGATGCTGATGGCCATACCAGTAGTGTGTAGCTGCAAAGACCTGTATTATATCCAGCTACAGAAGCAATTTAGTTGCTGCTCCAGATCTTCCCCACAAAACATTACTGTAGATTTTACTTCAGAAAAAAGAAAACTTGTAAAAACAAAAATAACATTTATAAATGATAATGAACTCATACTTAAGTATCTAGAGTTTAATTGTCAATTTATTTGGTCAATGGTGTTGGAGAATGTCAATTGTTTACCGTATCTTTATATATTGCAGAATATACAAAAATTTGAAATATTTGTGGTGTCCGCAGATTTAAAACACATCTCACCCCAAACTTTTTCTTTTGGTTTTGAACAAACTGGGAGAGGGTTTGAATATCTATCATGTTTTTGTTTCTTTCATTTCTTGAATGGTCACCAAAACAAGATGTGAGCAAAATCTCTTCACCAAGGGCACAAAACAGGGCAAAAAACATATTTTTCTTTAAAGTACAGTGGGGAAGAGGGAACATCAGTAATGTTTTGTTTCTATTTGGTCAACAGGACAAGAAGTTAGGTGAAATCTTGATATAGCTACACTAACTCAAAAAGATCAAGGCCCCCTCATCCCAAATTGGACAATTTTAGAGAAGAAGGAAAGAGGATGTTCATGATGCCACAGGTAAAGACACATAATGTATTTTTCAATAAAAATATTTTATTAATATCCAAAAATTGAAAGGGAGTAAACATGTTAATTCCCATAAAGACATACCTAAAATTATCACAGCATGATAGGAACAATAATGTGCATATAAAGCTAATTATAGCTATATAAATGCCTGTTAGGCTCTACATGTTTTGTTATAGTGCTTCTTTGCGAGCTGTAAGGCATATATTGGTCATCATATATATGATAAATAGATTTGTTTAGAATCCTGTTGTTCAAGTAATGGGGCATACACACGGTCAGACTTTTCGTCTACAAAAGTCCAACGGACGCCGACGGACTAAAGCTGGCTGGTAATCCGATCGTGTGTGGGCTTCCCCGGACTTTCAGCTGACTTTTTCAGCCTCAAATCCGACGGACTTTAGATTTGAAACATGCTTCAAATCTTTACGTCGTAACTACGACGGACCCCGAAATCCGCTCGTCTGTGTGCTAGTCCTACGGACAAAAACCCACGCTAGGGCAGCTATTGGCTACTGGCTATGAACTTCCTTATTTTAGTCTGGTGTACGTCATCACGTACGAATCCGTCGGACTTTTGTGTGGTCGTGTGTAGGCAAGTCCGTTCGTTAGAAAGTCTGCCACAAGTCCGCCGCAAGTCTGCCGAAAGTCCGCCGGAAGTCTGTCGGACAGGCTGTCGGACTTTTGTAGACGAAAAGTCCGACCGTGTGTACGGGGCATTAGAGAGGCAGATAAAGGAGCGTCAAAATCCAACAATGGTAATCGCAGGGTGAGCACCAGAAAAATATCAGGATGATTCCTTATATCAATCACTGCAAGAGTGCCCAAGACAAAAATGATAACATCACAGGTATGCAATATGGAAAAGAAGTTCCCAGCGTTTTAGCTACCAAATCTGAAGAAGACATAGACTTCCAGACGGTGCAGCCCAGGGTGCAGCCCAGGGTACTTTCAAGCTCCCACAGGAATGGAAAGCCCAATCAGGTAGCCCACCAAAGAAATAGGAACAGTATCACCCCTGCTCTCAACAGGAACCGTGGTGAAATCTTGTCAATAGGCAAAAGGAAAATAAGAAAAACCTGAGAGTGGTCAAAAACTTAACCAAGTAAGCAAGATTCAGCAAAAATACTGAAAAATCCAAGTGTTAGTAAATATAAGTGTTAACTTTTTCTTTGGGCAATCATTCTAAGATGGTAATAGAAAAGAAAAATGTCACCCAGTTTTAAAAAAAGGCTAGCATTTAACTTATTTCTGTCTTCTGCCCCAAAGCAAAAGATCCTGCAATAAAATATGATGGAGACATTTAATTTAACTAAGATACTTGCAAAACTGCATGCTTAACAAAAAGGAAACTTTGAAAAGCATATAAGCAAACATATTTTATGAATTTTGATTTATACACTAGAGTTATCGTGTCACGAAGTCCTGATGATGCTATGAAAAAAAAAAAGTGTGTGGGGAGAGAACAGTGCATTCTTGTCACTTAAAATGAGTCTCATATCCAGGTAACAAGGTAACTAAGGCATGACTTTTGCCAGAGTTACCCTGCTACAAGTAAGTGAGGCTTCCCACTGAGAGCCCAACCCTGACATAAAAATGTACCTGTTCTTGAGTTAAGCCTGACATTATGGTTAAAAAAAATGTACCTGTCTTGCACCCTGTTCTCTGCTTTCCTATTAAACAGAGAAAGTATTTTTTCCGTTGTAATATTTTCCCTTTATTGCTGTTCCCTCACTTTTAGTCCTGTGACGGTGCTAACATTGACAGCAGGAGAGAGTCAATCTCTATAATAGAGACACAAACAAGAATAAAAACCTGCCAGGGAACCTAATCATCCAAAACTAAAAAAATAAATAAATACTGTTTAACCGCTTCAGCCCCGGAAGATTTTACCCCCTTCCTGACCAGAGCACTTTTTGCGATTCGGAACTGCGTCGCTTTAACTGACAATTGCGCGGACATGCAACATTGCACCCAAACAAAATTGACGACCTTTTTTTCCCACAAATAGAGCTTGTCAGCCTTTTTTTGTTTCTAGCGCAAAAAATAAAAACTGCAGAGGTGATCAAATACCAACAAAAGAAAGCTCTATTTGTGGGAAAAAAAGGACATTGATTTTATTCGGGTACAGTGTTGCACGACCACGCAATTGTCAGTTAAAATAATGCAGTGCCATATCGCAAAAAAAAAATGGCCTGGTCATGAAGGAGGTGGAACCTTCCCAGGCTTCATTGGTTAAATTTTCATGCAAGATCAGATTTAAAATGACCTCATTGCCTAAAAGTCCCAATTAAAGCCTGCCTGAATAAAAGAAAATTATTATTTGCTTCTCCTACTGTCCATGACACTGAACACTGCTCCACTTTAGAGAAACTTCTAACTGAAGTTTCTACTTAAATGGACACATCCAGACATGTTGATCTCCTGGTCCCTCTCTGTGCTTGGTGATTTACCCAGGCCACTAGTACTGGTGACGTAGGGGATGGCAGGAAGAACCACTGAGCGACGTGGGAGGAGGCAGGCATAGGCAATTAAACACTCCCAGAAGTACAAAAAAAATGCTTTTTTGTGTCAGAAAGCTAGAACCTTATAGAGGTTATTAGACAAATAAAAGTGTTTGGTGTAAACCTAGTCAACAGTGGAGACAGTGAAGCACCCTATGTGATGTAGTTCACATTGTTTCTTCTGTACCCCAACATCAGACTAAAATTGCCACATATAAACATATCTATAACATCTACAATACAATAAACATGCAGTACTTTTGAATTTGAGAGGTCAAGCTTCTAACTCCAAGAAGAGTTGCCGAAGAAACTTGGTTGGGCAGGAACACTTCAAAAAAGATGGCAGGGGATCTCACTGTTGTAAATTTAGGACACCTGGGACTGATTCATCCCACCACCAAAGAGACACAAGATTTTAATAAGGGGCATAAAAAGAGTAGCAAACTTGGTTAAAGTCACCTATGGTCACAGTGACCTTGCAATCTTGATACTGAAAGGTCAGCTTATAGGTCAAAAATAACAATGCAGAATGAGAAATCTACTTCTCTTCACCAATTTAAGTTTAAGTGAATTTGTTTAGCAGTAACCTTACAATCAACTTAGAGGTGACAAGGTGACAACATAGAGGTTTCTGACTTTCTTGTCTACCCTCATTTGTTTTGTTTGACCATAAATGAGTTAATTTTAGGTGGGAAGTAGGAATTACATGAAACTGAAAAAAAAGAAGATAGACAGCATATAGGTTGTGAGCTATTGCCAATAGCCACCAATCAGCTTCTACCTTTCATTTCACAGAAAAAAAAATCAACAATAATTCTGACTGACTGCCATGAGCAAAAACTCTACTTTTGTGCTCATTTTCTTTTTTCCAGTTTTAATGAATCGTACCCTGAAGCTCACTGACCCGTGCCTATTCTGTAAGCTGACCAATACCTCTCACCATCCAACCCTACCACATAAAATAATAATTTCTATTCAGCCAGTCCATTACAGCTCTGGTTCATAGCACAGCCTCTCTATCAGGGCATGAGGCTTGATTTTTATCTGTTGCAATTAAATATCATGTCTCTGCCCAATGACTGGAAAGAGAAAGCAGAAACAGCATACTGGTGAGCTTATCTATCTGCCACTTTGCTGTTTCCTCCATTCAGCATGCTCCTTAAACTGAAGCACAACCGGTTGGCTCCTTGTGCAGTTTTTTTCTCCCCCTGTCTGGATTCTATTATACAGGTAATGTATGAGAGAGTGAGAGTGAAACCAAGTAAAACTCAAGTAATTACACTGCTTTTATTTAGATATATACTGAACATCATATATATACTGTAGTTTGGATGTGTGTTTAGCTGCATACCTAGAGTTCAGCTTTAAGGTTGTTTGGTTTTCCTCTTGGTTCAGTTGTTATAAAAAAAGCTGCAAATGTCAAGATGTCAGTAGCAATGTCTGTTACAATGTAGTATATACTGTATAGGTACTACCATACATTTTAATAGGAACTATACAGAGGTAACTTGAGGTTTGTCTGATTAGTAACAGGCTTAGCATGCATTTTATCTAGAAAATATCACGCAGACACATCTAAGTGAAGACATGATATTTCACACACAACTTTTGCTACCTTGAGTAGGAGCAAAAGTTCAGAAACATCCAGGGGGTATTGTGTTCAGTCTAATAAAACTAGAGAAATAAAAGTACACACACGAATCGACTACGAATGTCATAAGTTTCTGAAAAGAAGTGTGAGCTGCCATATAACTGACTGATTTCAGAGGGGAGTGGATGAAAAGAAGTCTCTGTTAGGGGCACAAAGCCTCCTTTAACTCCCACAATACCTTCTCATGTTATTTAACATCATGAACTGTGTGAAAATGTTTTGGACACAATGGCATGGTTTTGATTTGAGGTTAAGAACCTTTTCGAGTGTATCTTTGATTATCTGCAGGCTTGATAACCCATGGCTTTTTTTTTGTTTTCTTTTCAATGCTTAGTTTCTATAAGTAAATGACGTATAAAATGAAGTGCAAAAAAGTTGCCGCTATTGACCATAACAGCCAAGTAAAGGCCAACTTTTCCTTTTATCAAATTGATTAAAAAGAAAACGTTTTTAGAAAAACAATGGATACACCAGACACTTTTCCCCTCTGCCCATATAAATGAAGCCTCTGGTTACAATATTGGTAAAGTACAGTGTTTGAGAAGTGAACCTACTTACCTGTTCTTTACATATTTACATAGAACATAACTAAGAATAGGCACACTTCCCTCTGTTGAGAGAGAGGGGCTATCAGATTGTCTACTGCACATAATGATGGTATTATTTTAACCGAGCTGATCATCTCAGAAACTACAAATTTAGAAAATGGCTGATCTGTTAATCTTTCATGGCCAAAGATGGTGGTCCATTCCATGGTGCCAAGAGATAGTCAAGAGATATCAGGTACTACAGATGGTCAGGTCAGGCAGCCATGGCAGTATAGGTGGGTTAGAAACAAGAGTGTTACAGACAGCAGAATATATCATATCCTTTAACACCTAATACCCATTCTTTAAAGGTTTAAATAGAATATAACCAAGATAAGGCACTTTTGTTTCTTTTGGAGGAGAGGGGCTGTCAGATTATCTAATGCTTATAACAATGGTATTGTTTTCACCCAGTTGATCATGTCAGAAGCTACACATGTAGTGAATGGCTAGTTGGAGTGTATAATCTGTTAACCTTTCATGGCCAAAGATGACGGTACATTCCATACTGCAAGTCAAGAGATATCTCTGATTGTCCGACAGGGGGACATGAAAGTATTGTCAAACTAGGTGGGTTGGAAGCAAGGGGGTTACAAGACAGCAGAACTTATCCTTTCAAATGATATCCCCCAGTGGCATATGGGGTCAGGGAAGATATAAGAACAAGGGCAAGAGAACTGGATATGGACCTTTTGTGATGGGCCATCTAGGAATTTAAACTGCCATACAGTTTATTACTCCTATGCCCCGTACACACAATCAGACTTTCCGCCAACAAAACCATGGATTTTTGTTCGAAGGTTGTTGGCTCAAACTTGTCTTGCATACACACGGTCACACAAATGTTGGCCAACAATTACGAACGTGGGAACGTGGTGACGTACAAGACGTACGACGAGCAGAGAAAAAGGAAGTTCAATAGCCAGTGCGGCTCCTTCTGCTTGATTCCGAGCATGCGTGAACTTTTGTGCGACGGACTTGTGTACACACGATCGGAAATTCTGACAACAAAGTTTTGTTGGCAGAAAATTTGAGAACCTGCTAGCCAACATTTGTTGGCGGAAAGTCCGACAACAAATGTTCGATGGAGCGTACACACGGTCGGACTTTCCACCAACAAGCTCATATCCAACATTTGTTGTTGGAAAAACCGATCATGTGAATGAGGCATAACTCATTACCCCTTAAACAGATTACCGCTCTGTCCACATGGTGGCCCAAGACCTGTGTCGCTCCCTGTGACTGTATCTTCACAGGCTATGTGGTAGTCACTGGGGGGGGCATGTGCCTGAGGAATAGGTAGAATTCAACTACGTGCTAGCTATGTTTAATGTGAAACGCGTATCAGATTTTAAGACAGGTGCTTTGATCGCCCTTTCTGTGTATGGGAGGCTAAGACTTTGTTAAAGATACATGTGGGGAGAGAAAGGGGGGGGGGGTTTGATAGATGGAATTGGGTCATGTTGAAATATTTAAACTTAATAAGTGCAAGTATAAGGGTAAATGGCGCTACCTATATAATGAAAGGCGACAGACCCTGTATACTTGTTAGGTGCTATGTGCCTCTATTGCGACTAATAAGAGTGCATACATCAATGGTGCAATACTTATATACTTATACTTATTATATATTTACAGTAAATGGTGATTTTCCTGATAATTTTAATGGACACCCTGTCTGGCCCTTATTGGTAAGACACAGTAACATGACATTTTTAGATCACAAGTGTATTGCTGATGTAAGGCTACATTTATAAAATCCAGCACATATTATCACTAGGTTTTCTGTTGGGCAGATAGCTGGAAAACAGGTTTGCGTTTGCATCTGTGGAAGTAGTTAAAATATTTTCTTCTCCTACAAAAACTGCAAGGTAATTAATGTAATAACAATAATAATTATAACAACATGAAGAATAAAAAAATGGTATGTTCACACTGTGCTAACAAAAACCAATAAAAATCATATTTCATTTTCTTGTCTGCTCATCCTAACACATAAACAAGGGAATTTGTTACTACTTAAATAAAAATGTGATAAATAAATGCAAAGGTTCATGAGACCTTGCCAGTGAACTGCACTGCACATACATTTATGTTTTTCTGCTGCCATTGCTGCCACAGAGGATAAATTAGATCAGGTTGTGAATACCGCTATATTCATGACTAATAGGAAGGACATTCCAATAGGTTACGTTTCTTGGTTAAATATCTTGTGCTGAGTATCCCTTTAACAAAATCCCAGACATATTCCACTCAGAAGTGCTGAAGAAGCTATACACTTGTGGTATAGCATTACACTATAGGTTTATGATATAAACCATAATTACATCAACACTGGATCTGGACAATATCTAGGATAGTTATCAAGAAACCTGGAAACATGGACATGAAGAGTGAGGCTTAAGTTATAAAAATGGAATGATGGTATTGTTAAGCTCCTGGGCATCAATCCACTGTTGCGTTTACTCATCTGCTCATTCATATGATTAGACGATATAACGTTAAGATTACCTCTCCATGTGGGATGACTTGTCTGGGATACAGACCTTAAGTCTGATATTGGTTAATTACATCTCTAAAGGGGTTTTCCATCTTACAATCACTTTAATTTGTTGGCAAACACACACCTTACGGAAATGTCTACTACTAAACACATTGCTTTTTTGTCTTCCTTGCTTCCTCTTTTTCTTTCCTGTCATATATTTATATAATCAGATAGGGCTGTTTATTTGTATTGACCTCTTCTTTGGTGTTGTCTTCTTTGCATACTGTTTTGTCCATTGAGCAGCTTTGTGTCATATGATAGTACAAAATAAACAAGTCTGTCTAAACAGTATAAATACATAAAAGAACAGACTGAAGCTGGTATAACAAAGCATCTTAAACAGGATAATTGCTATTCATATTTTTCTAACGTAAATGATGAAATACAATATGATACTGTATTTTCTTAACAATCCATTTATGTGTTTAGTGCTGATTGAAACAAAATAAAATACCTGTGTGCCACTGGCAATGCTATGGCTTTATGTGCATGCCCTACACATTCAGAAAATGTAATAGCATAGATTCTCTCAATCCTGAAAATGTATTCCATGCTCCAATTTATAGATCTGTAGACCTAGATCTCATTTTGTGGCAGTACCACCATGCTGTACTTAAAACTAATTCTTGCGATACACTGATAGATTCTTGAACGAAAATATTAGTATGAACATTCATATGAAAATTCTTTGTACATTCAGTGACTGATGTTGAAAATCACATTTATGTTCAAAATTAGTCCAAGAAAATTTTTCCATCTTGGTCTTTCAAATTTTCCAATTACTGTGATGAAACCAAACCAAATGTTGATTTGGCCCCACTAACCATTACAAAATCAAGTGAATGTTCTTAAAACAACATTTTTTAAATGAAAATATATACATGTATGACCAGCTTTTGGGATCCAGCACTAAAGTTAAATAAAGCAGTACTTTGGCCATACTGTTGCCTTATTTAGAAAACACAGCACTGAAATGTGTTTAATCATGAAGCTCTATTCAATGATAAGAGACATAAAATACACTAAAGAAGTCATGTGACTGACCTCTCCACCAATCTCAGAGTGTTCTCTACAGCATTATGCAGAGAACACTCTGTGGGACAATGAAGCCTCTACTCTGCATTATAAGCAGCATGTAAAATGGACAGTGCTGGTTTGCATCAATATTGTGGTGTCCAGTGTTTTTTTGTTTTTTTTTTAGAACTCTTTGGTGTTACTACAAAGAGTAGAATGAGTAATGATTTGTGAAAATCTAAAAAAAAAAAAGAAAGGCTAGGTATAGGTTGGGGTGATTGCCACTTTTTTGTACAGTTACTTTTTGATGCCACTGCTTTTTTTTAATAAGATTTGTATGGGGTGAATTATAGTGGTAAGTAAACAGAGACACCAGAGACACCATTACCTGTAGATGAGTCAATAGTAAACAGTGATGTTTTCTCTCCAGGTATGATTTCATAAAGTACTCCTCCAAATATTCCTCCATCTTTGTCCTCGGCTAACACATTAACAATTTCTGTGCCTGCTTGAGTGTGGCTGCTGGTGCTTGCCACATAATTTGTTGTCTCAAACACAGGTGCATTGTCATTTATATCCTCTATATCAACACGAACGAAAGCCTGCGCACTTAAGCCACCCTGTTAGATGTAAATAAAAGACAAGGTCATAAAACTCCATAGAATTAGAAAAATAAGTACATGGGTACAGCAATTATTGCACACACTAAAAGTTTTGCACCTACAGATATGAAACTGACAACATTCCAGACATGGATTGCAACTTTAAGAAATAAAAATTAGATTAATAAACAGAAAACAAGCAGCTGACAGGAGCAAGCTGAACAAACTTCTTTTATTTGCTCATTTTTAATCTGTGTAATGTATCACTGGAAGCATTGTGTTATATCTGTTTGATAAGTGCAAGCACAAAACTTGTTGAACTTCAGAGCTGTGCTGTGTACATTTCCTGTGTTATCTCAAAGCAACCCCCTAGTTCTTATCTTGGACTTCATAATAATTACCTTTGTGTTGAAAAGATCTGAGAGAAGTAGTGGTTGAGTAGTTTAGCAAAAGACACTGGGCAGTGTTGTCACCACTCAGTTCACAAAAATGCTGTGCATTGCCAACCCACAACAGTGTTTAACCATTTGCCGATCGTGGTATAGCCGAAAGACAGCTACAGAGCGGTTGTCCAGTTCTGGGAGGGTGTCTATTAATGTCCATGTGTATGTGGATATGCAACCTGGCTTCTCTGGAGACAGCACAGCGCAGTATTCTTTGGGCTCCTGGTGGTGAGCTTTTTTTTAAACAGTTTAAAGAACTTTTTGGCTCCCTCCACTAATAGGAGCAGTTAAAGATATATATTTGCCTTACTTCTGGTGAGTGCATATATTGGTGGAGGCTCACGGATGGTGATTCAGTGTTCAGATTACCGGGTGGAGTTTAATGGCAAAAGACACTGGGCAGTGTTGTCACCACTCAGTTCACAAAAATGCTGTGCATTGCCAACCCACAACAGTGTTTAACCATTTGCCGATCGTGGTATAGCCGAAAGACAGCTACAGAGCGGTTGTCCAGTTCTGGGAGGGTGTCTATTGATGTCCATGTGTATGTGGATATGCAACCTGGCTTCTCTGGAGACAGCACAGCGCAGTATTCTTTGGGCTCCTGGTGGTGAGCTTTTTTTTAAACAGTTTAAAGAACTTTTTGGCTCCCTCCACTAATAGGAGCAGTTAAAGATATATATTTGCCTTACTTCTGGTGAGTGCATATATTGGTGGAGGCTCACGGATGGTGATTCAGTGTTCAGATTACCGGGTGGAGTTTAATGGCAGTTTAAGACTGTATATTCACTTGTTTCTGGTGAGTGAATAGTGGATACCCAAGTCACTTTACGGACGGTTTTTGCACTTATATTTTGGGACATTAGCATCATACTTTGGACTTTTACACATACGATTTTGTATACTGTTTCATAGCAATATAAAGCGCTGCACACCATTAACAATAATATATACAGTATATTTAAGATATAAGAGATTCATTTAGGTTATGCTCAAATAGGTTGAAATAAATCAGTAAGTTTTCTCTACTGCAAACATAAAGGTATTAGTATATCACTACATAAGGCCCAGGTTTTTTATTTAGCACAGTAGGCTTTTCCATTGTAGATTCATTAGCTATGCAGTATATTGTTTCCCTATCATCAGCAGAAATACATTTATGGCACATGAATTATAGAGTAACATTATTGTAAGTTTTATAAAGAAATAGTAAAACAGGGTGTTTAAAAAAACTGTATCCAGCAGGGATCCTTTAGGCACCAATGTTTATATGCTTAAAAGCTTCAGTGATGGGAGTGCGCATGCGCAGTAGCTCCAAGATGGCCGCCTAAGCCCGGAGCTCTGCATCACCCCAGACCTACGGCGCACACAGCCCCTCTCACAGCCACCCAGGACAGTCACCAACAGGACACCCCAGTTCCTGAGACCCCCGTGCAAACCCCTGGATGTCCAGACCAGCCGCCAGTTAATATCTTGGGCCGCAATTCGACACGTCAGCGTGGGGTGGGTGTACCAAAATGGCCACCGCAGCACCATAGCCACAAGCAGCCTACACAAAGGGATCCCAGGATCAGAAGCAAGTCTTAGCCTCAGCAACACTCACCTACTCCCAGGTGATCCATGGGAATACCCAGCTCCCCCTGGCTCCTTCTCCAGCCTCCACAGAGTCCCTACTGGGCCACGCCATGGAGGACTACACGCTTTCTCCAGTTGGACCTTCCCAAACCCATCTGCTTAGAACCCATCCCCAGGCTTCCCAGGCCAGGACCCAGCTACTCCGCCAACAGACCTATTCCACAATTCTAACCTTCTAGAGAGGGGGCTAGCCAACATGGTAGCTAAAATTACAGGGGACATTAAATCTGATTTTCAAAACCTGGGATCCCCATGTTTCCCAGGCCAGGACCTGGCTACTGCACCAACAGACCTATTCCATAAGTTCTCTGACCTCCTAGAGCGGGGGGCTAGCCAACATGGTAGCTAAAATCACAAGGGACATTAAATCTGATTTTCAAAACCTGGGATCCAGAATGGAGGCCATAGAAGACAAACTGGACATTACAGCATCCAGAACCAGAATTCAGAATTCTACCCACATCCAGGTCCTCCAGGACCAGCATGAAATAGCCCTTTCCAGAATTCAAGACTTGGAAAACAGGTCCAGAAGATATAACTTCAAACTCCGGGGCCTTCCTGAGACCATCACAGACATTTCTCCTGCAGTCCAGGAGCTTATTAAGGATCTAATCCCCCTTCCCTGCCTGGAGTTGGACAGCGCTCACAAGGCCCTGGGACCCCCCCCAGAAACGATGGATCCCCTAGGGATGCAATTGTGAAGCCACACTTCTACGCTATAAAGGAAGAAGTCATGTGACAATCACGCACCAAGCCAAAGGTGACATGCCAGGGTCATCAAATACAAATCTTTGCAGATATCTCCCCCTCAACAATTCAAAAGCGGAGAGCTCTCAAACCGTTCCTGTCAGTCCTCTCACAACAGGACATTAAATATCGATGGGCCTTCCCATATGCTATGAAATTTACACTGAAGAGTAAACACACTCTTTCTCAAACTTGCCGGATGGCGAAAAACTCTTCCTAAACCTCAAGCTTATCTTGCAGGAAGCATCCATAGACTTTCCCTGTTTCTGTGGGATAGGTTATCGGCCCTCATTATGGGGCAGACGATTTTTGTCGGTAGGAGTTTGGCAGGCGTGTTCCAAGCCAAACCCGATTTGTCTTTCTAGAAGACACTTTTCCTTATTTTGTCTACTTTCCTCTTTTTTTCTCTAACTCCCTAATGCCCCATACACACGGTCAGATTTTCCGATTGAAAATGTGTGATAGGACCTTGTTGTCGGAAATTCCGACCGTGTGTAGGCTCCATCACACATTTTCCACCAGATTTTCCAACACACAAAGTTTGAGAGCAGGCTATAAAATTTTCCGACAACAAAATCCGTTGTCCGAATTTTCAGATCGTGTGTACACAAATCCGACGCACAAAGTGCCACGCATGCTCAGAATAAATAAAGAGATGAAAGCTATTGGCTACTGCCCCGTTTATAGTCCTGACGTATGTCACCGCGCTCAGAATGATCGGATTTTTCGTCAACTTTGTGTGACCGTGTGTATGCAAGATAAGTTTGAGCCAACATCCGTCGGAAAAAATCCTAGGATTTTGTTGTCAGAATGTCCGATCAATGTCTGACCGTGTGTACGGGGCATTACTCTTTTTTCATTTCTAGCCAATCTACAGGTTGTGACGTGTATCCGGTACCAGCCCCGGATCAAAACCCGCCATATACTAAGTTCTATTTCCAACGGAAGAAGACGGCAGTGGGTAAGTGACGGTAGCTTCAACAGCATTTCACCCCTCTGTTCTCATGGATAACTCAAACCCAACAGGGACAAATTTTAGCATAGCTACACATAATGCTCAGGGACTAAACTCCTCCCGGAAACGAAGGAAAGCATTTGAAAACTACCACTCTCTCAAACTAGACATAGTTATGCTCCAAGAGACACACTTCCCGGCCTGATACAACCCCAAATTCCTAAAAATATTACCCCACATTTTACCTAGCGAATGCAGCAAACAAGACCAAGGGGGTAGCAATCATATTCTCTAAGCATAGTAAATTCTCCCCGATCGTGGACTACAGAGACCTGGAGGGAAGATTTCTCCTAGTAAAGGGAACTGTGGAGGGACAGTTATACTCCTACTACGCCCCCCCCTAAATTCTTCCAGTCTCTCTTCCAAACCCTGAACCCCCTCATGGTCATCATTGGAGGGGACTCAAACGTTGTTTTTGACTGGGGCTAGACAGGTCCAAACCCCCTACAGCCCATCTGACCTGTCCCACTAAAGCGAGTCTCAAAATAGCTAGACTCCTTAACTCACAAGGCCTTGTTGACATTTGGAGGGAACTGAACCCCTTAAAACAAGACTATACTCATTTTTCCTGCCCCCACCAGTCCTATGCCAGGATCGACCATATCCTAGTTTACCCAAGCCTCAGTCTATCCTCTCAAAAATCGACCACCAAAGATACAGTCTGCTCAGATCACTCCATGGTAACGCTCTCCCTACATACCACCCTTACAAGACAACCAGAAATGCACTGGTGATTTAATGAACCGCTCCTTAGTGACCCCATCAAAACTAAACAAATAGGTGACTACTTAAAGGAATACTTTAACCTGAATGATGTCGACAATATCTCCCCGGAGACTTTGTGGGCAGCCCACAAAGTGACCATTAGAGGCAAGATAATCCAACTGGCGACCCAAATCAAGAGAGAATGACAGATGGACATTATCAAATTATAAAAAACCTTTGCAACCCTAAAGACTAAACATAAGAAATGTCCAACTAAGGCCTCAATAGCACAGTTAGACGCAGCTAGGTTAATCTAGCTCTAACGCAAAAGCGGAGAAACACATTCCCTGGAGTGGGGACAAATTCTATTCTCAGACAGACAAAATTGGCTCCATGTTAGCCTCTGAACTTTCACCTCTGTATTGTGCCCACACCGTCCCCCAAAATTAGAATAGCAGGACAACCCCCTACAGCCAATCTGAACAAAATACTCAAAGCCTTCCATGACTTCTACACTAAGCTCTACAGCACAGCCTCCACAGACAAGGACCAAATAATCTCTAACTTTCTAAAGGACCTTCCCTTACCGACACTATCTACCGAACACAAAAACTTGTTAGAGGCAGCCTTTTGGGTTGAGGAGATAAGGGAGATCATAAAAGACCTTAACCCTTTCATGACTAAGCCTATTTTTAAAATTTGGTGTTTACAAGTTAAATTACGTATTTTTTGCTATAAAATTACTTAGAACCCCCATACATTATATACATATTTTTAGCAGAGAATCTAGAGAATAAAATGGAGATTGTTGCAATATTTTATACCACACGGTATTTGTGTAGCGGTGTTTTAAACGCAAATTTTTAGGAAAAGGGACACTTTCATGAATTTTAAAAAATCCAAAAAGTTACCCCAATTTTTTTGTATAATGTGTAAGATGATGTTACACCGAGTAAATAGATACCAAACATGTCATGCTTTATAATTGCACGCACTCGTGGAATGGCGACAACCTACGGTACCTAAGAATTTCCATAGGCAGCGCTTTAAATTTTTTTTTTCGAGTTTGAGTGGAGCGACTCCTCTATTACGTACTTGGGGATCACTCTTACAGCTAAAATAGGACGCTTATATTCGTAAAACTTCCCTCTCATGTACCAGAAGCTAGAGTCTGACCTGAGAAACTGGGCTAAGGGGGAGCTATCCTGGCTAGGTAGAATATACTCCATAAAAATTACGCTCCTCCCCAGACTGCTTTACCTATGCAGATCCCTCCCAATCAACATAAGGAAAGATCACTTGAAATCTTTCCAAAGCAAAGTCACTAAATTCATCTGGGGGGTTCATGCCACAGGATACCCCAAAAAACCCTATTCCAACCTATGACGGGTTGGAATACCTGTCATGGTATTTTCAAGCAGCAAGAATAGCTCAAATATCCACTGTGTACTCCAGACTTGAAAAACCTGACTGGGTTCAAATAGAGAGACAGGCAGCCCTCACCTATACCTTAGATTATCTCCTATGGGTCCC
Source organism: Lithobates clamitans (assembly GCA_037952925.1). NCBI lineage: Eukaryota > Metazoa > Chordata > Amphibia > Anura > Ranidae > Lithobates > Lithobates clamitans. The sequence continues at coordinate 2,755,187 of JBBGZY010000756.1, forward strand.
CTCCAAGGATTCTCTTGGACAAAATGAGATCTGAGACCTCACTGACCTCTAAATGTCAGCCCCTCTCACATATCTTTCACAATCCAGACTATCCCTGGTCAAGACATTAAATCCTTTAAATGGTAGTTGGACAAGGGGTTGTATCGCATTGTCCATTTCTTCACTCCCTCGGGACCAATTTCCCAGAGCTTCTGTGCTCAGAAGCTTGAACTTCTGACCTCGGAACAATGCAAATTTCAACAAATACAACACTTTCTCCATAAGATATACGCTTCATAAGATATGCGCCACCATTTGGGCTCCTTCTGCTAATTTCATGTTAGTAGAAGTTTGGTGAGTGTTGATTCGCGCTTTTCATTTCGCAATTTTCATTTAGCGCTTTTCATTTGGTGCTTTTCTTTTTGTGCTTTTCAGTTTGTTTCTGAACGGACGTTCATCAACCAGACATGTTGCGGAATCGGAGGAGATAACGTGTTATTTATTATTGGCCTTGGAGTTATTGCTTTGATCCAAGTCCAGGAACAGGAGGAGAAGGAGTTCTTGGACCAAAAATTGGTTGCTTTATTAATTGTGACCAATTATGTAACATGCCTTTGCTGCGGAAGCTCCAGGAGAATAATCCAGATGATTTTCGGAATTATCTCAGGATGACGGACCCCTGCTTTCATCAACTCTTGGCATTGTTGACCTCATATACATGCAAGAGGCTTTTATTTTATTTTTTGGTTGAATAATAATGATTTGATTTGTTATATTTTCTATATTTTTGGATGCATAGAATGTACTTTTTGGTTAAGTTCTATTGGCAGATAGCATGTCTAATTTTATTTGTTTTCTTTTTTTAATGCACAATAAAAATACTTGGCTATGTGTTTTACTTCAAATGACAGTTTGGGAGTAGGCAGTTACATTAAAAAAAATATATTGTAAAATTGACAAGGGACACCAACATAGTTGTATCTTTGATCTTAAAAACTACGTGATAATGGTGTTGTGGTAACTTGCCCATAAAAAAAACTATTTAAAAAAAAAAGCATAATAATATTATTCTTGATATCACTAGTAAAAAAAGCCTTTGAAAATGTATTTGCAACAACTCCATCAGTATCACCAGCAAAGCAGTTTCATTATTATCCCATTAAAGAGAAGAGAAGAGAATGTGAGCTGCATTTCGAGATTTCATAATTTGCCATGTCACGAATGTTAATTCTCCATTACGAATGCGTGTTTGTACTTTGGACTTTTGTCCAACGGACTTGTGTACACACACTCGAAAAATCCGACAACAGACATTTGTCCACGGAAAATTTTAAAACCTGCCATCCAACATTTGTCTGCAGAAAATCCGACAACAATTGTCCGATGGACAACAAAAGGTTGGATTTTCCGCCAACAGCCTGTCATCACACATTTCCTGTTGGAAAAACCAATTGTGTGTACGCGGCTTTACTCTTCTTTGACATCTGGTTTTACATGTAATCACAACGGTTTTTCATTGCTTCACTGGAAATAATTTATTTCATGTTTTTGTATTAAACAAATAAAAATCTTTAAAAGAAAAAAAGCTTCTTTAATATGAATATGGCCTCCTTGCTCATTCTCAGTTTTTAATTTAATAGTTGTGGGGGGGAGGCAATAAAATATTCCCATTACTGTCCCTCAATTAAAAATATTTCCCAGCCTAGGATGTTTGTTCAACTGTCCCTTAACTGTACCTTTGATAGTATCAGAAGTATAAAAGCAGTGAGTGTTTCAAGATTTGTTGGTTTGGCAGACAGAATTCACAAAATTTGCCCTGCAGGAAGGAATATTATTTGACATTTGCTGTAAATTTTGCAGGAGCTAAAAGGCCTTTGTCAAACTGACAAGTAGCCATGGCTTTGAAAAAATCGGTGAGCTTACCACAGTCTCAGTGACAGCTTATTAAAATTTTATCCATGATTCAAGACATAAGTCTTCAGCACTATGGTTTTTGTTTTTCTTTAATTTTATATTTTAAATTTCAATTGTATCCACATTTTTGCATTAGAAATTTAAGTTAATGTGCTCACTAGTTACATTTACTCATATTGGTTAAGTCAGATGAAACTGTAAGCATAGATAAAAAAATGACTTAAGAAATGTACATAGTGTCCAGATTAATCAAGAGGCTAAAAAAATTACCATTATGCTTCAAATGCCTATTCTGAATATGTTGTCTGTATTAAGTGCAGAATGACTTTGCATGGTCTTAGGACATTTCATATTACTGATATAAAATTGTGAAAATGAAATACAAATTAATTTGAGCCACTGTAACTCACTGTAGCTAACTTTCTTAGGATGAAGGACTTGGACACTATCATCAAATTCCAATTATGGAAATGGCATGAGAGATACTGATTAGAATTTCAGATCATAATATCAGGTCACCTTTGTATGCTATGAAAATGAAACAGTTCTGAATTGTGTTCTCATTTACACAAGCAAAAGTTTACAATGAATGTCTTATTGGCAAATTTCCCCACTCTTTCCTTCATTATAGCTTTTGTTTGCCTTGGAAAATCCTTTTCCAAACCCCGCAGTGTAGATAGTGGTGAATCTAGATATTTCACTGTTCCATATTTAACACAATTAATGTTCATAGCAAACAGAGATCTAGCAAGCCACCAAAGAACAGAATTGCATTAAGCTCCTGAAACCAATACACTTTTCAATAACATGTAACCTACTGAATGTAACCTCCATCATAGGTGTGAACACCATTGATAATTAGGTAAACTTTATTTATGCTAAAATCGAAATCTATGAACAAAAACATCTTAAAAGAAGAGTGTGGGATAAGGAAAAAATAAACATATCTACTCACCTATGTGGAGGCAGTATTGATCCCCCACTGGTTATATACTGAGAACTGAGTGCTCAAAGACCACTGATTGCTCAGTTCTCAAGTCCACTATGTGCACATAGTGGTGACTATGCTCTACCCCACTGGTGTGCCAGCCTGTGCAGGGGGCTGGAGCGACTTGCTCAGTCTCCCAGCCCAAGCTGAGTGGCTGAGCCAACTGCTGATCAGGCATCTGGGCAGATCAGGGAAGCAGGGATCTGGGAATAGGGAACATCAACTATTGAACAGCTGCATTTTTTCAGTTCCTTTTTCAATAGAGCATTGTAACTAAAGCCAAATCTTTGTTTTCATTTTGGATTGGGATGATTAAAACTAGTCATTATTTGACAAAGGAGGAATGAACCTCTGAAATGCGTTTGACCACCCCAACATCATCCCCCAATTCCCACAAACACGAAGGGGTTGCCACGAGGCAGACTGCGCTTATGAAGGACACTGAGGAATACCGGGCTTTCTGACAGCTGTCATGATCTTTTCTCCCTGATGCCAGCTATAGGGATAGGACAGGCTTATACATTGACAGCCTTGCAGTTTCTTCATCCATCACACTACGTACAACCCTTTGGTGTTTTTCATCTGCCATCTATGCTGTTTACCAAGATTTTAACATGTAAGTGTACTATTTGTTTTTTTGGAATGAATTACTTTATTATTCTAATGAGGATCTCGCGCTGCCATTTCTTTGTTTAAGCTCCCTGGATCTTCCCGGATCTTTACCTGGCAAGCTGCAGGACCCTTGTGTGTTGGAATGAATCTCTGTCCTCACCATGCTGATACCATAGACTGCTGTCTGTTGGGCTGGCCCTTGTAGTGCGCTATATTGGTTTGTGTTTTTTTATATACTTTATCTTTTTTTTTATCAGAACCAGCCTTTTATTTGGAAGATTTCCCCATTATTCCTGTTCTAGTGACAAGTAAAAATTTTGGGTTGCCCCTCACTTTCACTCCCCGTGACAGTGGTCACCGGGACAAATTAAGAAAACAATTCTTCCTAACTGCAACACAGGCATAGATGAGAACCTGACAAAGAGTTCCAACCTTTCAGCACTCTATCCAAAACATTTTGGCTTTAGATGCACTTTAATGTAAAATATGTCTACAAATGACTAAAAATGTTAAACGCCTAGAACTTAAACAAAAATTCAGGGCCAAATGTTAATCATTTATAAATATATATAATATATAAAATGTGTGAAAATCTATTTTCATTTCCATTAACATTCTAGTCATTCAGCTAGTGGTATAGTCAAGATCAACAGGTGGCAGGTACCATGATTAACAATGGATTTACAGTGGACATTTTTTTTTTCTTTTATAAAGAACTTGTCAAATGTTTAGGTGTCTTTTTTCTAGGCGTCATCTTTTTTTTGGTGAATGAGTAGGGGGAATTTTTATCCCTTATTTAGTCACATGGGGGAGGTATGTGAAGGCCCTTTATTATTAAAGGGGGCTTCCAGATTACAATAAGCCCCCCCTGCAGACTGCCCCTCCCCAAACTACTGGCCAGGGTTTTGAGGAAGTGGCTCTTGCCCTCATGAACATGTGTACAAGGTGCTTTGCCATAGGATATCCCTTATGTTGAGGGCATGTGGCTGGCATGCTTCAGGAGGAAGGGGGTGCATGCCCCCCTCCCCCCTTTCCTGACAAGCAAGGCTGCATTCTCAGGTCAAGGGTCTGGTATGAATTTTTAGGGGGAGTTCAAGTTTTTTTTTTGCATGGAGATCCCTCTTAAAATCCATACCAAAAAAAGGGGCCTGTGTGGTTTTTTTTTAAGACGCTGACTATGACATGTCATTTGCTGGCTATTTGAAACACTTTTTTTCTAATGCCAGTGATGTTGCAACACTTTCTGTACAGCACAGAGATGCACCACATTCACAGACAGAATTAGGCCACCCACCAGGCATGTTATTTAAAGGAATTAGGCTTTTTTACTGTTCCACTTTAAGCATTTTTAAAAAAATCACTGCTCTGGGCCAAAAGAAATTTGGATTTTTTTTTCTTTTGCATTTGTTGCATGTTCCCCAGGGCAGTGCCCCCCATTGTTATTTTTTTACATCCCCTTGCCTATTAGCCCAGAAAAAGGGCATTTTCAATTTGACAGATTTGGCTCCTAATAATTTCCATGGGGTTCGAGTTCAGCATCTGAACTTCTTTAAAGCTCTCTCAGTTTTGCAGATTCTATTTATCTGTGAATCAGAATTACATGGGAATAAAATGTCCATGATGTCAGGGATCAAGAATACACATCTGTGATTCATAGATAACCAATGAAAATGTGTTGAGGGCTGAAGTGAGGTCATACAAAACAAAGTAAATAACAAGAGTCATATGCAAAAGGAAGCCGTGAATCTTCCTTTAGCTTCAGGCTCCTGACAATGACTTTGTAAATATTTCTCTTTTATATTTGATATGCTGAACCGACTGCCTTTGGACCAGCTTATCACCATAGGTCACGGCTGAGTGGAAAGCATATGGAGGAATTGTAAAAAAGCCTTTTCTTTTAACCTTTCCATCTGTTACTGTGTGCTGGATGTACTGTAGGATGACTGAAGCAATACTGATAAATGAATTATACTGGAAGGAAAATACATTAAAGATGGTGACCATCATATTTATGAAATGAATCAAGGTCTGGGACTATTCTAACTAAAATTATAATGTACCAATTATAATATACCAGACAAAGTTTGATTTGCACAAGGTACAGCGAGCCCAGAGGAAAGCCCACAAACCCTAAACCTTATAGAAATCTATGAAAACCATATCTTTCTATTCTTTTCTGACATTTTTCAGGGCTGATTTACAAATTAATACCTGTGTACAGCCATGGGTGAAATGTTCGTATGCAAAAAAAATTGAATAAAATGATGTTCAGGTTCTTTTCATATGGCTTAAAGGGCAACATTGAAAATACACAAAAACTTTAATTAACATACTTGGGGGGTGTCATAAAACTCCACATAAAGTTACACAATATTACAATGTAGTCTTTAATAGTGAAATTTACAAAAAATAGAAATAAAAATTAAAATAATGGGTTTCTCTTAAAATTTCCACCAGACCATTATCCAGGAATGCAGAAGTGGCTGGAATAAGGAGGGCTGTAAGCATGCACCTCCCCTTCCTGAACCACACCAGGCCACATGACTGTCAACACTGAAGGGGGTAACTTGCAATGGGGGGTTGGTGGCTGAGACAAAAAAGAGCCTGTTCCCCACATCAAATCACCTAAAAAGAATGTGGGGGTTTGTGGTGGTGGTGGAGGGGGTCGACTTATAACAACCTGGAAGCCTCCTTTGGAATACAATGGCCTTCAGACATCTGACCCCCATCTTGACAATAATGAGTATGGGGTACATTATTACCCAGGGCTGGGACCAGTGGCGGCTGGTGCTCCATCGATCAGAGGGGGGGATGGGGCGGCAGACGGACCTGACACCCTGCCTCTCTTTCCATTCCGCACTGCACCCACCCCTCCATCACCAGCTCACTCACCCTGTGCTGACAGGTGGCCACGGCTTCCCCCCTCAGTCGGGATGTGTCACCTCCGTGTCCTGGGATGCGTCTCCTCCGTGTCCCGGGATGCGTCTCCTCGGCCATACGTTTCCTCCTCATAGGCCAATAGGATGCCTTCTCCTGATTGGCCGAAAGGAGAATCAGTGTGATAATAGTAATAATAATACTCTTTCCCTATTGTTAGACAACTGGGTGGGCTTGGAGCGCAGTACTCTGCGCCCCAAGCCCACCCTTTTTTAAAGCCTTTTCCTATTAGAGCCTCTGGCTCTAATCATGTGCTTCAAAAAAACAAACCCCCTATTGGAATCCATGGTCTGGTGCCCAGTATGTAGATCAGGGGGGCGGATGCATGGATATGGGGGGGGGGCGGCGCTCGTTCACCCCTCATGGATGGGCCACCACTGGTTGGGACAACAGGTGTGTAGGAGGGGGCTGTCCAATGCGCAAATGTATACTTTAGGGATGGGGGTGCCATGTGGTGAGCTCATTCTGCCTACAAGGCGGACAGGAGTAGTGAGAGTGGCATCACTACTCCTGTAAGCCAAGAACTAAAGGAGGCGAGTAGAGCAGTAGAGAGTCAGGAAGAATTTAGGGTAGGGAGCAGGCAAACAAACCTTTTATGACCTTTATGGTACATTAGAATGCAGTGGTTGGTGTGCAGTGGGATGACAGCAGTGCGTCAAATGTGGCCCATCACACTGTTCATTTTTTTTTTTTTTTAAACTTTACTGAAATGTCACAGTGATATTTCATTAAGTTCTATTGGCTGTGGCATGGATTGTCTCACACTGCTCTGTGCTGAAAAAAGTAGTGTATGCTGTACTTTTTTCAGTGCACACGACCACACTGAAGTGGTGTGAACTGGCCAGGCAGGAAACAAGGAATTTTGCAGTGGGTCTTCTCTGGAATAGCCACCCAACGCTGCCCTGGTGTGAATCTACCCTAACAAACTGTTGCATGTTTTTGTTGTATTTTAATATTTAAGATATTAAAAAAAAAAAAGAAAAAAGTCCAAATAGCTTCTTTTAAAATTTAAACAGGCATCGACACAAGCATGTGTCCACTGTTAGAACTGCAAAAGTTGTTCCTTTCCATCCCTTTTGTTTCCAAATGTATTATCAACGAAGTACTTGCTGCATTTGTTAGCCTAAAAAAAAAAGAAAAAAGGATCCTATTCCTTAAAGCATGAATAACAGCACAGTGCTTGTGCTGTGTAATTTGGCCCCTTGTTTAACCTAAAATACCTGGCTGATCCTGCCTGGTTCTGCCCTCCCCCTATAAACTGACAACGGTTTATCATGGCTGCTGAGCCCTGACACCGTGGTCAGTTTACGTGCATCCGCAGCTCTCCCCCATCCTCTCCCCCCTCCCCTCCCTGCCTGTCAGCTCTGTGTGTAAGCAGCCCCTCCCCTTCTAGTACTGTATTGAGCAGTACAAAAATTACTGCTCACAATCACTGCTAGCCCCTCTGCTAGGATAATATGTAGTATATAGTGTATGTCGTTTTTTAAAATTCATCTTCCGAATACCTTATTTCTTCTCGCCAATCAAAGGGAGGTCACGTGACCGCTCGGCAGACGTCAGAGGGAGATTTTGGCCCCTCTCTCCGTAGTACATACATTAGAGGAAGAGCACGACGGGCGGTCCGCTGATCGGCAAGAAGAAATAAGGTTTTTAGGAGATGAATTAATAAAAAAACAACATACACTATATACTACATGTTATCCTAGCAGAGGGGCTGGCAGTGATTGTGAGCACTGCCTAAACAACCCCTTTAATTCATAGCAAGGGGATCTGACATCAACAATCCGTTGCTTCACCTTAACCTGTGCAAATACATACTCCACTGTGAATGGCATGCATTCTCTGCTTTTTGGTACTGGACAAGGAAACCAGGAGAGGCAGAGAACACTGCAGGAAGATCCCATAACATCACTGTACACTTCCAGGTCCAAGCAAAACCTGATTCACAGATCTGAAGCTGTGCAGTGATTTTGACACGCATTAACTGCTGAGGGAGGATGCCCTAATCTGCAATATACTGGGGGGGGGGCGCAGTTTTGCATCTTTGCTCCGGGTGATAGATGACCTTGTCCCAGTACTGTTAGTACCTCCCATGCATTTCCAAAATGATAAAAAGGAGAGGAAGCCACCTACACTGTGAGAAAGTCCTTCTCACTAAAAGTGTTGTAAAAAAATGTGATCAATCCCTGATGTAAATTAATTGTCCATTACGTTGCCCAACGATGTACTGTATATCCATTGCCAATCATATCAACTTGCCACTTGACAATGTTTTCTGCTTCTTGGTGATGTTTTCTGCCATTATGACTGGAAAAGCACCTGGTTAAAATAAAACGAGGCACTCTACACAGTTTTTATGTTTTTTTTTTTAAGGAACAGTAGACATAGAAAAAGGCAAAAATGGCATGGGGTGCCCCTTAAAATGTAAACCAGACCCTTATCCAGGTATGTGGCCTCAGTGGCCAAGAAACGGAAAGTAGCAAGCGTACAACCCCAGGCCACATGCATTTTAACATTGGGGGAGTACCTTGCAAGAAGGGGTAGCAATGCCTTCCCACCTTGAAAGGCACCTTCTCCAAATGTTGAAGGACAAGGAGGGCCTCTTCCCGATATCTCTTGGCCCAAGAGCATGTGGCAGTTTGAGGGGGGTGGAAGCTTCCTCTATATTAAGTGACATTTCTCTCATCACCCAGATCCCTGGTACTGCTGGAATGTAATCAACAGTGCCAGGAATCCTGGGTTTTGTCAATGATGTTGCCCAGAGTCGCTAGCTGCTTTGTTTACATTCTAGCAGTCAGGAATTTGTGTGGGCGAACTGGCCAAAAATGGGCAGTTTGTTCAGATGTTCAGTTCATCCCTATTTGCAACCCATTACTAGATCGTCTTACTGTGAGTTTAAAAATAAATAAAAAGCAGACTATTTTATTCATAGATCCTCTAAACGGTGTTATCTCAAGTTAGCTTTAAATGGTTCTTATTTGTTCCAAGACAAAGTGTATAGTTAAGTGAAGGAACTGGATGACAGGGCAAACAGCTGTAAATACAGCTGTTTCACTTGGACATGGAATCTAGGTCTTAAAAAAAATGTGTATCTTAGACTGAACCTTCAGTTAAATTTAGTTTCAGGATATCTGAAAAAGGAACATATTTCATAAAAAAAGGTTGTAGCTGGATGTCAGTAACATGTGTACTGACCTATTTCTAGCCAACTCAGTGCTTCTGTAGTATGTTGGAGAATGCTCTAACCAACATACAATATAAAACAATATAGTACACTTAGGTTTTGTCTCCGGCTTAACAGGATATCTGCTGACAGAATAAGGGGTATCTATAAGCACCATATATTGTCAATATCTAATTGCAAACCGAACCTTCAATCAATTTAATGTTAGTGTTGTTCTCTCTACTTTGAATGGATTTATCTAGCATGACAGAGAGATCTAAAACTGAACTTCAAGCAAACAGTTAATTAAAAATACTAAATACATATATGAGAGTTGTTTTACCTGCCTAAGTGACTGAACAGTGAAGAAGCAGCAGTGGAGAGAATTATGATGTATCGCTGTCACTGGATTCTCTCCTACTACCAGCATGTTCTTTGTTAGTACATTGTAGCACAACTATTCGGCTCCTTATGTTGCATGTCCCTCTCACTGCTTGAACTCTTTTATGGTAGATTGCAAGAGGTTGATACCAATCAAATTCAGATATTTACATTCGTTGATTTAAAAAAATAAATTTAAAGTTTATCTAAAACAGCTTTTTTAAATAGAGAAGTGTTTTGATCTCAGGTAAATTTTATTTTTTTTAAGTGCCTCCAGAGGGTGGTTTGACCCTATCTATTTGTTTTGGAATTCAACCTTATTTGAACCCTATGGGCAGAGTTTAAGGCTCTTTACATTTGCCCTAGTCATAGACAGTTGGGCAAATGTTTTTGCCTTATGCTGCATGCTCATGGTGAACCTTCATTCCACCTGCATGACGCTTCTGTATACTGGTCAGTGTGACAATCTGTCATTGCTGGCATATTGTGATGATTGCGCTCTCAGCCTCACCCTGCACAAATAATTTCCAGCTTGTGAAACAACAACCTAAGTGCCAGCAGGCCAAGGGTGATTGGCTCTGGGGTACTTAACTTTTTATACGTACTTACTTACAATGTTTGTCACCACGTGTTTTAATGGACACATGCACCTTTCTTCAAAGAGGCAATTATTCTTTCATTTCTTATTTGGAGCATTTAGAGAACTAGCTTAAAGGGTAAGTTCACCTTTACAGAAAAATCTGTAAGGTGAACTTACACAGGACCCCCTCCTCACACCCTCCCCCCCATCCCACTGACCTTTAGCGCGGCGATCTCCCGTTCTGAGCTTCAGTATAGCCACCTCATGGCTTAATCTCCTAAATGTACCCCATCAGGAGGTATGTTTAGGAGCATTCTAAATGGCCCATCATAACCCGCTTAGCCAATCCACTCAGCGGGGAAGAAGCAGAGAGAATGACAAGGGAATTTCTAAGCCCCGGACCTCTGAGGCGGCTATACCGGGGCTCAGAATGGTAGATCGAAGTGCTCCAGGTCAGCGGGACTGGGGGGGGGGGGGGTGAGGAGGGGGTCTTGTGTAAGTTCATCTTACAGATTTTTCTGTAAAGGTGAACTTATACTTTCATGATTTTTAAATATCAATTTATTGAAAATGAGGAAATAGGGTACAGGAAAATATTTACAGAATACAGATTGTAAGCTCTCACAGGGCCCAACTAACCCTATTGTCTTAAATTGTATTGTCACTGTACTGTTTCCCTATATTTTGTAAAACGCTGCACTGTTGGTGCTATATAAATCCTGTATAATAATAATAGTACATAAATATTATTCCAAAATATACAATAGCAACAGTAAAATTAACAAGATTAAAAGTGAAAAGTAATTGCAAAGTTCACCTGGCCCTTGGTACCTGTGCAGAGTCCAATTTGCTGAGTATGTCTGATCTGATAAAGTTACTGGCTCTGTCATAATTGACTCTTCTAGTATCCTTAGGAGTTTCAATGACAAACAAGAGCTTATGAGCTGCAAATGCAGCCATCTTTTCTGTTCCCTGAGGAGGGTGTCTACAGATATGACATGACCAAACAAAGGGTCAGGAGTTTGTGGGGAGGGGGGGGGGGGTGTTAAAGTGTTCAGCAGCCACTCCCTTGATGCCAGTTTCTCTAACCGTATCAATATTTTTGGATGACCAACATATTATGGAACAGAACAAAATCACAATTTGATAGAGAATAAAAATGATATAAATAAAATGCCTTTATCATTTAGCACAGTTAATGTGATCAATTTGCCAGCTTTAAAATATAGCATAGGTATGTTTGAGTAGGGTTTGAGAGCTGGGTTTGTAATAAATAGACATGTGCGGTTCGTTTCATTCCAAATTGAAATTCGGACAAATTTTCGTTTTTACCATAGTACCAAATTTAAATGAATCCGAAATAACGAATAAAACATTTGGACACAAAACTTTTCTATTCTAATGTTTTGTTAATTCTATTCTTTTTTATTCTATTCAAATTTCAGAAGATAGTTATAATCTTTCTAATTAATTCTATTTTTTTTTTAAATTTTATATTATTCCTTTTTATTCTATTCTATTCCATTATAATTTGTTCTTTTATTTTCTGTCCTATTTTGCTCTGTTTTACTCTATTATATTCTATCTTTTTTAATGTTCTGTTATATTCTTTTCAATTCTATTCTATTTTTTTTCTATCCTATTCCTTTATTTTCTATTCTATTTTATTCTCTGTGGAAATTGAAAAACTATTCGAATTTGAAAACTTTTCGAATTTGAAAACTATTGAATTGTATTGTAATTGTACTGTCTGCCCTAATGTTGTAAAGCGCTGCACAAACTGTTGATGCTATATAAATCCTGTATAATAATAATAATATTCAAATTCGAAAACTATTCAAATTCAAAAACTAGTTGAAATTGATTTGAAAACTTCTTGAATCGGTCCAAATTCGAAAATTCTAATCGATTCGAATACAAATAAAGGACACGAATTCTGAAAACGAATTAAACAGTTGAAACAAATTGAACTAAACAAATTTATGTAAATAATGAAATGAAAAAATGTTTCCATTCTGCACATGTCTAGTATTATTTCAAGTAAAGCAGTGAACTGGACTCACATGGGTATTGCTTCTAAATGGCTATACAATAGCCAATTAGGATCAGAATACACCCTGTTTTATAGTTCATCTAGAGGCTTTTTGACATGGCAATTTTAAGATGGGTATTACCCGTTTTGGCTTACAGGATATCCTGCTAACAGGTTTAGTGACTCAGACCTGTGTCCTGTCAAAGTTGCTGTAACTCTAATGTTGTAACGTGATTTATGACAACTGACAGCTGACTGTTCAATCTGATGATTGTTTTGATGACTTGTAAATTAGGGAGAAATGAGGTGGCACTGTGCTCAGCATGACTCCCCATTCTCTACTCTATTGGGGATGCATTAGAACCTTATTATCATCACAAATAGAACATGCAAGCTGAGCATATAATCACCCTGTATTGCTTTTCGAACTGACCATGAGTCCAACCTGTGCCCAGCCAATACATTTCCAAGTGTCCCTCTTTAACCATTTGTCATTTGGAGTATTTAGATTGCATATTATAGAAACACTTAATAATGCATCACAGCTCTAATATATTAAAGAAGAGTTTTCAGTAGTGAAAAATCGAATAAAATATGTACCTGGACTGTAATACAGTTGTTGGAAAATTTATTAGAAAATGTGTGAATTCATGACACTGCAGCAGGAATGTTTATTGTGGCAGGTATTCAGGTTGTCTGCAAAATTTATAAGGCCTGTCAAGTTTAGAGGTTCAAATGAAGCTTGTGTTAAGACGTTTCAGCACTGATTAATTATATATACAAACATTTCTCACTTTTCCATTCATTAAAACAACTGCTGGTAAAAGATAATGTTTATAGCTGCGTAAAAAGAACACCCTAGTAATGTGTGTTTCTAGTAAAACAGAGCTCGTGAAATAATATAAGCTACCTGAAAAGCACATGTAAACATAGGGTAATTACATGATATACGCCAGCCAAAATTGAAAATTAAATTATAAGATGCAAACAGACACCGCTGTACTGCGCCTGTCCATCCCATTTCCTTTTGTTGCAAACTTGTAATCCTAGAGAACACCTGCTGGGAATGCTAGATTATTAAATGATGTAGGCGCCCCATCTCTTCCGTTCATCTCCTAGTCTTTCCCCTCCACTCTTTCCTCCAGCACCTCCTCCACCCTATCCTTGCCCTACAAGTGAATCTACTAGCAGGAACAGTTTACAGCATGAGATAGAAAAATACAACATATAAAAAGGGTAGGTGCATTTCAGAGTGATTAATCAATGTTATGCTATAATGTGACATGGGGAGCATTAGACCTGGTCGCTACATGAGATGATGGCTTAGTGGATGCAGGAGATGCACCCTGTCGTTACTGCAGGGATATAGCCTCCTCTTTATGGGAATAAAGATATGCCTAGATGGTTGATAGCAGGATTTAGTATGTGGTATGTTTTGATGGATTGACATGGTATGCGGCCACCATCTGGATGGGTGTGGTAGGCTCCGGTGGGCATCCACCCAGACATGTGAATGTGACTCTAGAGGGAATTTAGAGAAAGTCAGTCTGCTATCGCTGTGGCTCTGATGAAGAGGGTACTCCCTCATAACGCGTAAGCCATTTGCAATGTCATCTGGTTCCTCCTAACATCCAATCCAGGTTGCAGGTGTCTAGAAGACAAGGTTCCGAATTTTTGGAGCAATGTTAAGCCTTTTTTTAACGTTTGTTTGTGAGTATTACTTTTGTTTTTACTATTTAAATAAATTTTATCTTTGGTAATGCACGAGGTTGGTGTGCCCTCCCTGTTTTTCTATATGGGAATGCTAGAGTACCCTCCTTGCTGCCTTGAATATGATTCCAATGCAGGAAGCAGAGAAAGGAAGTTGCACAGCCATCATGATGTACTCTTCTACTGATCTTGTATAGAGCTACTGTATATGCGATTATTCTGTAGGGGGGCTACAGGTAATTCAGGATAAGAAACTCATATAATTCAAAATGGTAAGCTAAATTTTTTCACTTGTTGCCCGTTAATAGCTTTTAAACCATTTATGCTTTGCATAATATCTGTCCACAGAATATGGCATGTGGAAGATGTTTCAGGCAATAGTAATAATTCAGGACACAACCAGGTACATCATGAAGTTTGGACAACATGCAAAATATCTAACCTATTGGTAAAATGGCTAAAGTTTGACAGCAAGAAGTTGAAAACCTATAATACAGACATGAGCCTGATATTTAGTTGTATTCAGGGATCAGCAGAAAAGAAGTTGGGAAGATGGGCAACTTAGTCTACAGCTATGGAAATTAGAAATATGAAATAAAGGAGGGAACAGAGACTCTCAAAGCTGTTCAAAAAAGAGGAACAAGCAAGAACTTTTACAAAAATCCTTGTGGCATTTATACAAAAAAGAAAAGTGGATCCCTGAAAAGTGTCAAAAGGGAAAGCCGACAGAGAAAACTGAGTACTGTCCATGATACTTTTTTTATTTGCATTAATACACAATTTTTCAGGACAAGCTTTTGGGGGGAATGTCCCCTTCTTCAAGGTCCAAGCAGTACTCAGGGAAAGAGAAAGCTGAAAGACATCTCAGAACCATCCTAAGTGATAAGCGCAAAGAAGAACTGATACTTCCCCCAGCCAACATCCCACCAATTTTACTCCCATAAAATCACTTTAACATCAATCTTCCAAGGTTGAGTGAAGCGATAGAGATTGTGAAGTAGGCAAGATAGCCATCAGCTCTAGGCCCCAATGGTGTTCTGTATAGTGTTTACAAGAATACATGAGAGCTGTGTGGCAAAAGCGAGCAAGTAATCCCTAAATACTGGTCAAGAGCTAAGGGCAGTTTTGATCCCAAAAGAAAAAAACAGTCACCATCAAACAGATTTGCCAAACAAACTTTTCCAATATAGATGGCAAGATCTTTTTTAGCATGTTGGGGCAAAGACTTCAAAAGTATCTGAAACAAGCAGGAGACAGCCAACACAGACCCTTCTTCCCAGACCTACATATATTACGGTTCAAATTAATTATCATACGCAGTTCTACTGGGCACACCCCCATGGCTGGGGTGTCATTGGCCCAACAAACTCTAAAGCAATGGTTCTCATCGTTAAGATTGGTTTCTCTTCAGTTTAAAGAAGGATGATTGTACCAATCTTAATGCCACAAATCTCTCTGGGACATGTTAATTGTATTTCCGTTTAAATGTTTTTTATTAATGGTTTTGGTAAACCAATAAAAAACAGTCAGTAGAACAGCGAACAATTTTCGCTTGCTCTGCAGGTGTCAGATAAATAGATTAACAAAAGAACAGACAAACAAACAAATGTGGGGCTTAATGCAGACAAGTGAAGACCCGACACATAGGTTAGGTCTGTTATGTGCCCCCCCGACATAATTTAACTAGAATGTGAGGCAGGCCATGTTAATTGTATTTCAACTGTACTGATCCTCTTATATCACAAAATGTTACTGTGACATGTTATCTGTATTCAGTTTTTATCTCCAATAAAATAATTGAACAAGTAAAGTATCTGAAAAAAAAAACTATTTAGTTAATCCATCAATTCAGAAGTAGGTTTTAGGGTTACCTTGAACGTACCAGCATGATATCAGTGCCGCCTGTCAGTGCCCATCAGTGCCACCTTATCAGCGCAGCTTCATCATTGCACATCAGTATACCTCCCAACATTTTGAGATGGAAATGAGGGAAACCTATTGGCAAATGTATGTAGGAATAGGACACGCCCCTGGCCATGCCCCCTTAAAGGGGAATTAACCAAAAAAAAGGTTAATTAAACACACAAGTGCTTTTTTTACCACTACTATTCCTTTATATTGGCTTTTAAAATTTACAAATGCAGCAATCTAGAAATTGGGTGAAAGGTTTAGCACTGGGAATCACATTTTGAAAGATAAAAAGTGCATTTTATATACAACTATATAGATCAGACCAAAATGAGGGACAAATGAGGAGGAATGAGGGACAGAGAGACATTGCTCCAAATCAGGGACAGTCCCTCGAAATCAGGGACAGTTGGGAGCTATGCATCAGTGCCCATCAGTGCAGCCTCATCAGTGCCTATCAATGGAGTCTATCAGTGCCCATCAGTACAACCTCATCAGCGCACATTTTTATTTGCAAAATTGTATAACAGAAATGAAGAAAAAGGTTTGTTTTTTTAAAAACATGTCAGTCTTTTTTCGCTTGTTTAGCAAAAAATAAAAAACCCAGAGTTAATGAAATACCACCAAAAGAAAGCTCTGTTTGTGTGAAAAAAAAAATAAAGAATTTCAGATAGGTACAGTGTTGCTTGACCGTGCAATTGTCATTTAAAGTGTGACAGCACTGAAAGCTGAAAATTGACCTGGGCAGGAAGGGGGTAAAAGTGTCCTGTATTGAAATGGTTAAGGTGGCAACTCACACATGATAATCCATATCAAATTTACTCGTGAATACAACCTAGCTGGCCAGCTGGCTAGCTGGCAGCGAACATATCCCCCCCTTAAAACTTACCAGGCCACACGCCCTCAAGGAGACTTACCTGCATCTGGAAGCCCTCCTAAAAATAACATTATATCATTGATCAAATATGGCCATAGTGAATGTTTACATTTGAGGTGAGGCTTCCACAGGGAGCTTTTATTACTATTTTATAAAATTCCTATCAGACCCTTGGGGAAGGGGCATTTTTTTTTGCATGGGATCTCAGGACAGAAGCTTAGCCACTGAATGAATGCATATGTGAGGCATGTGAGAATAATGCATTATGTGAATGGTCACTGATTATAATGAATGCAGACCATTGTCAAGGGTAAGGGTCTGGCATGTGTTTTTAGGGGGTATCCCATTTTTTTTTTTCATGGGGTAGAAAATGCAATGTAATTTTTGTACATCCTACAAGTACACCACTTCATAAGCAGGTTTAAGACATCCCTTAAGCTTGTTATTTAAAGGAAGTTCTAATTTTAGCATTGCCCTTAAAATGTATTTATTTATTGCAGATACTTATAAAGCGCCAACAATTTTACACATGGTTTTATAAATATATTGTACATTCACATCTGTCCCTTCCCTCAAGGAACTTACAATCTAAGATCCCTAACCCACATTCATACATAATATACTCAGGCCAATTCAGACAGGAGATGTCTAACCTAACAGCATGTCTTTGGAGTGTGGGAAAAAACCGGAGTACCCGGAGGAAGCCCATGCAGGCACAGGGAGAACATGCAAACTCCAGGCAGGTAGTGCCATGGTTGGGATTTGAACCGAGGACCCTAGTGCTTGCCTTATTAAAAGAGCTGCTCTCTGCTGAATAGTATTTTCTTTTTTTTTACATGTCTCCCAGTGCAGAGCCCAGTTCCTTAGCTATTTGTTTGATTTTGGGGGCACCCCATGCCATTATTTTACAAAAATAAATGGGAAGGTAAATGTCATTTAGCTGCATTTTCCTCCTAAATATTACTTTTAGTTCAGTCCTACAGATGTGCCACTTCGCATGGCAGGTTTAAGTAATCCCCCAGACTGGTATTTAGAGAAAGTATATATAAGTATACTTTTATACTTATATACAGTGCCTTGAAAAAGTATTCACACCCCTTGAAGTGTTCCACATTTTGTCATGTTACAACCAAAAAAGGTATATGTATTTTATTGGGATTTTATGTGATAGATCAACAGAAAGTGGCACATAATTGTGAAGTGGAAGGAAAATGATAAATTATTTTCAACATTTTTTACAAATAAATATCTGAAAAGTGTGGCGTGCATTTGTATTCAGCCCCCTTTACTCTGATACCCTTAAAATCCAGTGGAACCAATTGCCTTCAGAATTCACCTAATTAGTTAATAGAGTCCACCTGTGTGTCATTTAATCTCAGTATAAATACAGCTGTTCTTTGAAGCCCTCAGAGGTTTGTTAGAGAACCTTAGTGAAAAAAAGCATCATGAAGGCCAAGCAACACACCAGACAGGTCAGGGATAAAGTTGTGGAGAAGTTTAAAGAAGGGTTAGGTTATAAAAAAATATCTCAAGCTTTGAACATTTCACAGAGCACAGTTCAATCTATCATCTGAAAATGGAAAGAGTATGGCACAACGGCAAACCTACTAAGATAAGACATGGCCGTCCACCTAAACTGACAGGCCAGGCAAGGAGAGCATTAATCAGAGAAGCAGCCAAGAGGCCCATGGTAACTCTGGAGGAGCTGCAGAGATCCACAGATCAGGTTGGAGAATCTGTCCACAACTATTATGCCCCGTACACATGGTCGGACTTTGTTCGGACATTCCGACAACAAAATCCTAGGATTTTTTCCGACGGATGTTGGCTCAAACTTGTCTTGCATACACACGGTCAAACAAAGTTGTCGGAAAATCCGATCATTCTGAACGCGGTGACATAAAACACATACGTCGGGACTATAAACGGGGCAGCTTTCATCTCTTTATTTATTCTGAGCATGCGTGGCACATTGTCCGTCGGATTTGTGTACACACGATCGGAATTTCCGACAACGGATTTTGTTGTCGGAAAATTTTAGAGCCTGCTCTCAAACTTTGTGTGTCGGAAAATCCGATGGAAAATGTGTGATGGAGCCCACACACGGTCGGAATTTCCGACAACAAGGTCCTATCACACATTTTCCGTCGGAAAATCCGACCGTGTGTACAGGGCATTAGTCTGTCCACAACTATTAGTCGTGCACTCCTCAAATCTGGTCTTTATGGAAGAGTGGCAAGAAGAAAGCCATTGTTGGAAGAAAGCCATAAGAAGACCCGTTTGCAGTTTGCGAGAAGCCATGTGGGAGACAAAGCAAACATGTGTAAAGCCCCATACACACTATCAGATTTTCTGCTGAGTTTTTCCTTCAGATTTACCAAAACCATATAATATGAGGTCAAACCTTAGGAGTTTCAATTTGTATGCAATCAGACAGGCCCTTGCACTACATGGTTTTGGTAAATCTGAAGGAAAAACTCAGCAGAAAATCTGATAGTGTGTATGGGGCTTAAGAAGGTGTTCTCGTCAGATGAGACCAAAGTTAAACGTTTTGGCCTAAAAGCAAAACACTATGTGTGGTGGAAAACTCACACTGCACATAACCACTTCTTCCACTTCACAATTATGTGCCACTTTATGCTGGTCTATCACATAAAATCCCTATAAAATACATTTACGTTTTTGATTGTAACATGAAAAAATGTGGAAAATTTTAAGGGGCAATACTTTTTCAAGGCACTGTACTGGGGTCAAGAGTGGCAATGCCTCCTTTCTATTCCTGGTTCTACAAAAAGTTTTAAAGCTAATACATGAACACTTACCTAGCCAAATATGGTTAACCATTATTCTTCTTAGTCTGGTAAGATATTTAGCAGGAAGGGCAATCAACAAATTCGGTATTAGGACTACAAATCTCAACAAAATCATAATTTTTATCTTTGCTAACTGACCGAACAAGATTTCTAATTTTTAATGCTGTACTGACCCAAAAAAGTGTTACCAGCAATGGGCTGACTCCATAGGTTCCTCATGCCTATCAATTTTTCATTTTCCTAAAACCCCACTTGCTGACACCAAACCTTGGCACTCCATCCACTATGCCTGCTGGGTTTGTCCTGTTTCGCATTCCAAGCTCAATAAAGGCCAATTAAAAAGTAGCCTTTCCCATTCCCACCCTGGTGATACAGAGTTACTGATGTTGGGTGGTTGATATATATATATATATATATATATATATATATATATATATATATATATATATATATATATATATAGATATAGATATATAGATATAGATATATATATAGATATATATATATAAATATATACACACATTATATTGACAAAAGTATTGGGATGCCTGCCTTTACAAGCACATGAACTTTAATGGCATCCCAGTCTTAGTTCGTGGGTTCAGTGTTTACTTGACCCACCCTTTGCAGATATAGCAGCTTCAACTCTTCTGGGAAAGCTGTCCACAAGTTTTAGGAGTGTGTCTATGGGAATGTTTGAGGTCAGGCACTGATGGATGAGAAGGCCTGGCTCACAGTCTCCACTCTAATTCATACCAAAGGTGTTCTATTGGGTTGAGGTCAGGACTCTGTGCATGCCAGTCAAGTTCCTCCACCCCAAACTCACTCATCCATGTCTTTATGGACCTTGCTTTCTGCACTGGTCCAAATCATTTGGTGGAGGGGGGATTATGGTGAGGGGTGGTTTTTCAGGGGTTGGGCTTGGCCCCTTAGTTCCAGTGAAGGGAACATTTAAGGCTTCAGCATACCAAGAGATTTTGGACAATTTCATACTCCCAACATTGTGGGAACAGTTTAGGAATGGCCCCTTCCAGATCAAAGCCCCCGCAGCAGTCCTCGTACCCCGCTCTGGCCAGCGACATCGCTCCCAGAGTTACTTCCGGGTATCGCGGGCTCTGGCGCTGTGATTGGCCAGAGCCGCGATGACATCACTCCCGCGCGAATCCGCGCAGGAGCCACCGATAACGGCACACTCACTGAAGCAATGGCACATACGTACTGCTGCTTCAGTGCGCATGTGCAGATGACGCCGGCACATGCAGATATAGGGGATATCTCCTAAACAGTGCAGGTTTAGGAGATATCGAGGGTAGCTACAGGTAAGCCTTATTATAGGCTTACCTGTAGCAAAAAGTGGTTGTAAAGGGTGTACAACCACTTTAACTTTAAGGTTCTGCTAGCAGGAGAGAAACACCAGTGGTATATAAACTAATGCAAAGATCAATGCATTAAAGCCAAGTACAAACAAAAATGTTCTTCCAAGGCACACTATTTCTTGAATGTATGAATAAGAATTACATTCAAGACTCAGTATTTGTGTGATATACATAACAGTTGTAATAAACAAATAGTTTATTACAATAGTAATAAAACAATAGTCAACAATTTGTGAGACCCCTGGCTTGATTTACCAAAAGAGAATGTTCACTTAGGAAAGTGAATGTTTCCCTAACTCAGTGGATAAAGTAAAGTAATGTACACTGATAACCGTCAATGGATGAGATGCAACAAAGAACCAGTAGGTATGATAGTCAAAGAGATGTATCCAGAAACACAGCAGACAGGTTCAGGAGATGGTGAGAAAGGGTAATTAAGAAATATTGGGAGGACAGAATGGGCAGGAACTGCAATGGGAAGAAGATTCTGGAATACAAAGAGTGCAATCAAACAACAATAGGCAACCAGAGCCTGGTCATGGTGTGCCTTTAAAGCACACTGGACCAATCAGGAGATCCATGCTTGGTCACTCCCTGTGACATGCACAGTCAAAATGCAAACATTTAATCTGTAGAACAGTAGGGCCAAGAGGAGCAGCAGAAATAGATGGACAAGAGGACAACAGAAGCAGTGTCAACCAGTGGACATGAGGACTTATAGGGCGTACACACGGTCGGACTTTGTTCGGACATTCCGACAACAAAATGCTAGGATTTTTTCCAACGGATGTTGGCTCAAACTTGTTTTGTCTACACACGGTCGCACAAAGTTGTCGGAAAATCCGATCGTTCTAAACGCGGTGACGTAAAACACGTACGTCGGGACTATAAACGGGGCAGTGGCCAATAGCTTTCATCTCTTTATTTATTCTGAGCATGCGTGGCACTTTGTCCGTCGGATTTGTGTACACACGATCGGAATTTCCGACAACGGATTTTGTTGTCGGAAAATTTTATCTCCTGCTCTCCAACTTTGTGTGTCGGAAAATCCGATGGAAAATGTCCGATGGAGCCCACACACGGTCGGAATTTCCGACAACACGCTCCGATCGGACATTTTCCATCGGAAAATCCGACCGTGTGTACGGGGCATTAGGGTAGACAAAGATCAACATCAGGAGATGGTACAATAGGTCCAAAAGCAGCAGAAGTTAGCAAGCCACAGCTGCATCTAACGGAGTGACAGTCTATCAGATAAGTGACCAACAGGTCAGTGACAAATGCCCAGCAGATGACTGATCAGAGGCGAACAATGGCCATACTCCCAACAGATGAGCAACCAAGAGAAGGTTGACAGTTGAGAAATATAACGTTAACATTTTTTTCGATTTGTCACTAATCATCCTTATGTATATATACAGTAACTACCTTACTTTAATTTAGGCTGCATAAACACCACTTTCTGCTTCTCTCTTTGTACTTTTGCATGTCATTTCCACTGTGAAATGTTCTTGCACTAATTCTTCTGCTTTTCTAAAGCTGAAATAGCTAAACAATTCACCATCGCTTAAAGTGACATTAAGTAACACCAGTATTCAGAAACAAATCCCCTTTCTCTTATTTTACTGTCCCTGACACTGTAATCAGTTCTCTATAGATGTGAATGCTTTGGAAGAATTTTGATTAATCAAAATATTTAATTTACTGTAGCTAGTTTTGTATTAGATAACCTACAATTGAGTGGTGAAGATATAGGGCATGGGTTACCTGAAGAATGCACAAAAATTAGCAGAAAGTTCCATAGCATCAGCCTCTCTAATTTAAGAAGCCTTCCAGGCAACAAATCTTTGAGCTAACACAACTATTCAGATACCATCATGCCATCTCTTAACGTTTACCTAAATCTGTGTTCTGTGTAATACACTACATCTAGAATCCAGTGAGCAACCCAACAGGGACACTATGACTGTATTTCCTGAAGTCTCTACTCTCTATCTGTTTACTGTAGCACCACAAAATTCCAAGCCAGGTTTGAATCCAAATGGTGGCTGTGAGAATCTTTTTTAGTATCAACATTTTGATTCATGATCCTTTTAGGTTGTAAGTTGTGTGCCCTCTGAATCCTCTTGTATTGGATCTTGTATCAATCCACAATTTTCCTCCCAGCTACATTACTAGCCTAGTCCCTAAATACCAACTTACTCATTCTTTTTAATTCCTCTCAAGACCTTCTGCTCTCTAGCTTCCTCGTCACCTCCTCCTATGCTCGCCTCCAGGACTTTTCCAAAGCCTCACCAATCCTATGGAATGCCTTACCCCAATCTATCCGCTTATCTCCTACTCTATTAGCTTTTAGACAATCCCTGAAAACCCTTCTCTTCAAAGAAGCCTACCCTACCAACACCTAACAACTGTATTTTAATTTTCTCTCTCAGGATGGAGATGGGCTCAGGTAAGTATTGGGGGGGACTGGGGGGGGGGGGGCTGCACACAGAAGGTTTTTTATCTTAATACATAGAACCACTTTAAAGGTTTGATTTTCAATTCAAAGTGGACTACACCTTTAAACTTTATCATAATAGGTAATGTTTTTGTCATTCAGATTATGTCTTACTTCCCTCTTTCAGATTCTCTTCAGATGCAAATATTTCTGAAGTGAGGCACCGGCTTTGAGATTCCCCTTACTGAAAAAGGTTAATGTCTTTAGCATATATTTACAAATCTCTTTTGAATTAGGACAAATGACCTGACATTACATGAAACATCTGTTATTTTTCATGTATTACTGTCTCTTTAACATATACAAAGATCAAGCTGCTCTGCAATCATCTGGTAATTAATTCAGCAGAGCACTTACTTATGTTCAGTCTAGCAGTATAATTAGTTAATGTACATTTGTTAACTTTTATTTCATAGCTTATTTTAGATAAAGAACAATTTTTCTGACAGCGCTAGTGGTGGAGGAATCTACATACGGAGGTGCAAGATACTGTATGGTGGATATCAAGCACAGAAAAGTCATCAAAAAGTTTTATGTTCTGTTTATGTTTATCGCTGGACGCTTTTTAGAGAAGTTCTGCACTTTATATACAGTTTAATGTCATTTTACTTACTGTATATGTATTCTAATTTTGTGTTTATAACACTGGATTTTTTTGTAGTTATTTTGTAAAATTATTTTGCATTTTATTTACTATATAATTTTTTTTATTGGTTCATATACAGTAGTAAGTTAATTTGTGCTAGCACTGTCAGAAAGATTTTTTTAATTTGTTTGGTCACTGGATCAATTAGGATAGCAGCTGCATGGTCTAGTTAAAGGTGACAATTTGGTAACAGCTCTGTGGCGCAGTTCTACTTTAGTTAATATTTCAGATAAAGGTATACATTAAAGTGTCCTATACCTATTTCAAAAAAAGAATACATAAAAAACAATAGTTTAGGAGGGAGGAGTAATACATACTGTTGTTATATTTGAAATAAAACACTTACCTTGAAAGTAAAAGAAATAAAGAAAAATCTGGATGTTAAACTTTTTAAAGATAGCTGCCACAAAGGGTTTAATCTCAGTGTTTGACTTCTCTATTCCTCTCATCCTAGTAGTGTGCACCGTCGACCTCTCCCCCTGGAAATACACACAACTTGCACTGCTCCCTTAGAGGCCA
This sequence comes from Lithobates clamitans, assembly GCA_037952925.1. NCBI lineage: Eukaryota > Metazoa > Chordata > Amphibia > Anura > Ranidae > Lithobates > Lithobates clamitans. The sequence continues at coordinate 2,780,122 of JBBGZY010000756.1, forward strand.
GAAGGCTGACTGCCTGACTATTAAAGCGTAGTTGTCGAGTGCATAGCTGTCATTTCACTCTGAAAACTTAGGAGGCATCCAGAATAAAGTGCCCCATGCCAGGTCTTCTGGTAATTGAAGCTAATTTTTGAGTCTCTGTGAGGTTATCTGCATCTACAGCCAGGACATGATATCACCAGAGGGAGGAGAAGGTGGGCAGAGCCAAAGACAGAGTGGGCAGAGAGCTCAGAAAAACCAGGTTCCTCCTCTCATATTTTATGCATGTCCCTGCAAAGGTGACAAGGGGGAAAACAGGGACAAGAGGACCAGTGGAGGAGTATGCAGTGGCACTAGGTGGTAGACAGGTGCAGTGTCTATGAGTGTTTTACTGCAGTGTCTGAAGTTGAGGTGTGGTGTCAGGGTTGCTTGGAGGCAGTGTCTTTGGTTTTGTAAAGCAGTTTTCTGGGTGATGGGTGCGGTTTCAAAACAGCTGGGTGGCAGGGAGGTTCACAGTAAGTGGTGAAGTGGTAAGGGTGCTGGGTGGCAGGGAGGTTCAGAGTCAGGGGTGCAGTGGTAGGGGTGCAAGGCGGCACTAAAGTTCAGCATCAGCATGTTCAGTAGTAGGGGTGCTGGGTGGCAGGGAGGTTTAGAGTTAGGGGTGCAGAGGGTTTAGTGGTAGAGGTGCTTGGTGGCAAGGAGATGCAATGTCAGTGTGCAGATAGCCAGTTGTCCTGTGTTTTTTATTGGGCCAAGAACAAAAGCTGTCTGCTTGTAAACCTGCAAACTATATCTTTTTTTTAAAGAACAAATTTAAATTGAGATTGAGATTAGGTTGAGTGTAACAATTTCTTGAAGTGCCCCTTGCCTTCCTGAATACTGTAATCACTTCTGTCTTTGTCACTGTCCTCACTGTTATAATATGATGGCAAATATTGCGATATCATCAAAATAAAAAATATTACTGATATTTGTTTTAAGGTATAGAAGATATTCTCTTGTATAAAACTGCCTATTATATTTTCCAAGTTACATTTAATCATATCTGCTTTTTACTGAACACATTAAATATTCTGACAAGCATATTCTGGGAATACATATATGAAAAATATTTTATGATTTTTGATCTCCTTACTTGACTTGTTCCATTAAGTCAAATGAAGCTCTGAATTTTGCCTTGGGTTGCATTTACACTTGTGTTTTCGCTAAGCCAATACTGAATGTGTGTGAAAACTGGCACATAGATTTACAATAAGATGTTTTTGCCATCATGAGGCTTCAATGGCAACCATACTACCAACAGAGGAATCAAAACTGTGTTTGAAAAAAGGATGAATATGTGTGTAAAAATAACATTTTCACATGTTTCTTTCTTGGGGAATTTAATATATGAGAATTACAGATAATATTACTGTTACTTTATGCCTTTAGTCTTGGTAAACAAGAAACTATAAACATAATAAATATAACATTGGTCTGTATTCCTCATCAAATTCTACACTTATAGAGAGGTCATTCCCGTTGGTCATCTGGATAAGGTTTGACCCTAGCATCTAATCCAGGGCTCATGTTAACTGTTTTCCAAAAAAACACCAAAAAAATGAAAAGAAAAGAAAGCAGCATATTTAAAACCAAGGACTATATGAACAGCTGGTAGACCTGGTTTTCAAAGATTCACTTGCTTCTACTCACAGCAATCCAAATACACAGTCGATTTATTAAATACAAGCTAGACTCCTAAATTTACTATGTTTTGAGCAGATATCTGTCCCTTCACTCACCAGGATACAGGAATGTGAAAAAAAAAATACATCTACTAAATTTGCCACCATAAGGGCCCTTTGTGTCAACAAGCTTTAGGCTTGCGTCGATGGCATCATTTTGACATCAGTTTGAGACATTTCAGAGCTCATTCAGAATTCATTGACAGGTGCAGATCACCTCCTTCTGACCAGCCTTTCACCTGTTTTAAGTGAGTTTTGCTTCACCCTAGATTTGTATAAGCAGAAATGTAATACCCACTTGAAGTGAAAAAATACCCACTGACACAGGCCCTAACTCAAGTCCAACTATTCAGTTGCACATTATCTTCCCACTCCCACCCCACCTGATTTCTTCCTCCCTAATTGTGCACCCCCCCCCCTCTTTTGGCTAAAAGTCACTACTGAATGTATGCACATTGTCAGCATACCTGCAATAGCATCATCATTTAAAATCTATTTAGAGCTATGCGTCAGGAAGTAAACAATCATTTCCTTCTCTGATCAACACTTTTCACCAGAGAGGCACACTAGAGGGCTACAACTTGGAAATTGCCACACAGCCAAATCTAGACCTATTTATAGGGAACAAGCTGGAAGAACAGGCACTTTCCTCAGATACACTTTAAAAAATGGGGATCCTGCTTCCTTTTTAGTCAGATAATCATGCTATTTGCAGGTGGACAAGTCTTAGTAAACTGTGACCTGCAATCTCATTTTCTATCAAACTGATATTAGGAGTAATTTTTAATAGGTATAACCCCACTAAATTTCATACCTTAAAACCATTTAGTATTTTTCTAGATGCTAAAACACAGTAAATAGAAATAACTTATTTTTTTATGTTTTTATAAATATATTTAGAATGTTTTTAAGGATACAAATCATTAGGATTGTTGACCAATGTCCCATAAATGAAATCTGGAATGAAAATAGTACCGTTTACATTATTCCCTTACTGTATTTTATCATTGTAAACATGTAGTCCCTGTTAAGGGGCTATGGGCCATTCAAGTCATCTAAATATACACAACATAACCACTGGCACTATTTCTTGTAGCTAGCTATTTTGATCTTATTAGAGCACAATGGCATGTGATATATAACTATGTTTTACTGTTCTGATAAGCTGAACAAAACAAACAGGAGTCTTACTTTATATGTTTCACATGGATTTACTGGAAATATACATGGAAGAAATAAAGAGAGCACAGAGAGCTGTCTCAGTAGCAACCAATCGCATTCTTCTTGTTATTTCCAGGTATTTTTCATTGTGGGTTTACCTCTGTTGATGTAAGCAATCAATCGGTGGCGGCCCATCCACAGGGGGCGCAGGGGCGCCACCCCCCCCAAAGCTAGTCACAAAAAAGGTCCTTTAAATGTTTAAGTGCACTGGGTTCGGGCGCCGGACACAGTACACTATGGGAAGCGTGACATCAATGCAGACGAGATGCTTAATTTCAGGTTTTTTTTGCTGCATCCCTACACTCCTTCATTCTTGTTGATGGGCACAGTTGGTTGAATATGATGGGCACAGTTGGCTGCATATGATGGGCACAGTGGCTGCATAAGATGGAGACAGTGGCTGCATTTGCTGGGCACAGTTGGCTGCATTTGATAGGAACAGTTGGCTGCATCTGATGGGCACAGTGGCTGTATTTTCTGGGCAGAGTTGGCTGCATATTATGGGGCTGTATTTGATGTTTTTGTTTCAGTATTTTTCAGAATTTTTTAATTAGTTTGCGCCCCTTCAAAAATTTTGAGCACCAGCCGCCACTGCAATCAATAATGTGCTCTTAGATATAGGATACTTTTGTTTACACAAAGACAAGTTCCAATTTCATTATTATTATGTAACAGTCTGTAAGAAATCACCTAATGTAAATCCATGATCTATGATGTGTAGTTTGTACAGTAGATGAATTGATTACAATTTATAAGCTCACCTGATCTTGTGCCTTCACCAGAAGTTCATAGCTCTCAACATCACCTTCTCTGTCAATATCTTGTGATACACATATACGACCAGAATCCCGATCAATAAAAAACTTCTGAGATTCCTTCAAGGTATGAGATTTCTCATACAGGGAATAGTGAACTTGACCAAAAGAACCAGAGTCAGCATCTGTTGCTTTCACCTGGAGAGGCACAGAAAAGTTATCTTGTAAAAGACTGAAAATCTTTTTAAAACATGGCATTTAAATGAATACCTTGCATGCTATATCATCGATAATCATTGTGCATTGTATAAACAACAATGGGGCTAATTTATGAAAACTGATGCACAGCCAAGTTAAGCTGCGGCCCATTATAACCAATCAAATTCAAAGTTCTTTCTTCCTAATGCAGGTAAGAGAAAAGCAGTTAACGCTCAACTACTTCCTGAAAACATCAGATCTAATTCTTTTTGCTCTAGTTTTATCATTCAGTCCCAGTCTGTTCAGAAGTGAATATAAATGTATTATTCAGATATTTGTGTTTCAGAATAATTTGTATTAAAGTGGAGTTCCACCCAAAAGTGAAACTTCCGCTCATTTGTCTCCTCTCCCCCTCTGGTGCCACAATTGGCACCTTTCGGGGGGGAGGGGGTACAGGATACCTGTCTTTGACAGGTATCCTGTTCTCAGTTCCGGGAGTCCGGGCCATGGCCTGTGACATCACCGCGGGGCTCAGTAGGGCTCCCGGCGTGAAGCCGTAAGGCTACACTGCGAGTACCCTTACCCGCAATGGCGGCGGCAGCACCTGACAGCTGATGGAAACGTCAGCTGCGGTTGCTGACATTGCTGGACTTCAGGACAGGTAAGTGTCCTATTATTAAAAGCCAGCAGCTGCAGAATGTGTTTTTTTTTTTTGGGCAGAACCCCGCTTTCAGTATCTGTATAGCCCATAGATATATTCCAGAATATATTGTTAAGAATACATTGTGAAATACGATACACGGATACACACAATAGTGATTTTAATAGACCAAAAATTACAGGTATCTTTTTCCTTTATTATTCACATATTAAATGAAGATTCACTTTGTAGGCACGGTTACAAATAATTCTTATTGAACCAAAAGTGCAGCTTCAGTAAATGTTTTCCCATATGGCATTTTATAAGCCCTTGTTATCCCTTTATCATCATTCCTCTATTAATCCTTATCCTTTAAACCCATTACTTCTTCGGTGATGCTAAGCATCTGAAGTGTTGTAACAAAACAGAATCTGTGAGCAAGTAAAACTCCAAACCTGTGTGCTTGTTCTGAGACCAGATGTTGATTTACTTAGAGGCTACTCACTTAGCAAGGTGAATGTTTAGTTTGCAAAGTATGTGTTTACTCAGCCTAAATGAGGTGAAGGTGTGTTCACTTTGAATACCCAATCATGTCCAAGGAAAAGTAAAAAATACAGGATTTTTGCTTGTACATGTGAACACAGCTGCACAGTATTCACTAAGCATTCGTATTCCTTTAGAAAATCAACCTAGTGATTCACTTTGCAGTTGCAAGAAGATTAAACATTTTTTAGGTGCTCATTCACACCATCCTGCATGCTACAATGCATGAAATTTGAGCTGTAGATGAATTGTCAAAGCAAGGTTAGTTTTAACAACAAGAGCAATTAACAAAGAGTTATGCGAGTACAATGCTTGCCTTGCATCATTTTTTAAATTGTAGAAAATGCAGAGGTTGCTCTTAACAAAAGATACGGAAGTCCCTTTGTTAATTAGGAGTGATCAGTGCTCAGTTCTGCCAAGTCTGCAGACACAGCATAAAGAGCTGTAGCAGGGAGTTGTTAGCCCTGCGGGCCATGCTTGTGTAGTGTAATCACTGCACGAGCAGAGAAAGGGATGTGAGAGGTCTGCTAACAGCTTACATCCCATGCAACAAAGTCACACCTGGCAGGAATTTGTGGCAGTTTTCTATATGGAAAGCTGCCGTATTTCGTCTGTTAATTAGGGAAGACCTAGGCCAGTCTCTACATCAATCTGAAATAGAAACTGTCACAGGGGGCTAGATAGACCTGAAATCAGTCTATCTCTTTAGTTAATGTGGCACACGCCTTTACTAACAATTTCATATGCAGAAGCTTAGTTAATTCCTCTGAATGTTTTTCTATATTCCCTTGCCTTCAGCCTGTGTAGATGTATGCACATCAATGCAGCTGAACTGACATGGTGTGAAAAAGTCCTAAGACTTGTGTGGGATAATACGGCAAGTTTTGTCTTCTGAAAATATTTGGTATTATAAATCATACAATAATAAACTCAGGTTTTACAGCAATAGGCAACAGCGACTAAAGTAAAGGTTGAAAAGTAATTAAAATCAGATGAACCTTAGCATTGGCACTAAAAAAACATAACTGTGCGATGAAAAGTTCAAACAAATATACTTGCACTACCCCCCCCCCCCCCCCCCCCGTTACATAGCAGAGGGTGATGTCACTGTTTTTATTTCAAGATTCTGGGGAATGCTTAGTATACCAAATCTTCTGGAATGCTTTAGCATAGTGCAGAATAATTTTCTCAATTGGGATTTATGACAGCATCATTGCCTAGCCACCAAAGGGGAAAGCCAGGGATAAGGTAAGAATATTTTTTAACTTTTTTCCCACAGGTGTATTTTTTTTACTGCTGTTATACTGACATTTCAGATGAGCAAGAGAGATCTGATGTAATAAAAGGACATTGCCTTTAAGTGCATGGAAATGTGCTAATATATATATATATATATATATATATATATATATATATATATATATATAATATATATATATATACACAATATACAGCCCTCAAAATTTACACTCGCCTACTCATATTTGGGTGAGTGTGGGACTGCCTCGATGGGGCCGCCGGCAGGCGGGGTTGAATGGGAGCCATTCTCCCAGCGATTGGCAAGGAACCTGGGGAAGAGAGAGAAGAGGAAGAGGAGAGCCGGTCACAAAGAGCAGGTATCTCCTACTGTGAGACAGCTTTGATTTAAGCTGCCTGTCGGCCTATGTCGTTCGTGGTCCTACCTCCTGGACGGGCTCCTATGATGTACAGCACACCGGTCCAATGCCGAGACGTGTGACGTCTATCATAGGTGGCGGTCCAGGAGGTGGAACTTTGTATGACAGCAGCCGCCGGGCAATTCAAATCAAAGCTGTGTCACAAGGGAGATCCCAACTCTGTGTGACCCAGCTGGCTCTCCTCTTCCTCCCCTCTTTCTGATGCCCATGCACCGGTGAGGCTGCATTGATGGGCACTGGTGAGGCTGCATTGATGGGCACTGGTGAGGCTGCATTGATGTGCATTGATGGGCACTGGTGAGACTGCATTGATGAGGCTGCACTGATGGGCACTGGTAAGCCTGCATTGATGGGCACTGGTGAGGCTGCATTGATGGGCACTGATCAGGCTGCATTGATGGGCACTGGTGAGGCTGCATTGGTGGGCACTGGGGAGGCTGCACTGATGAGGCTGCGCTAATGAGCACTGGTGAGGCTACATTGATGGGCACTGATCAGGCTGCATTGTTGGCCTCTGGTGAGGCTGCATTGATGGGTACTGGTGAGGCTGCACTGATGGGCACTGATGAGGCTGTGCTGATGGGCACTGGTGAGGCTGCATTGATGGCCACTGATGAGGCTGCATTGATGGGCACTGATCAGGCTGCATTGATGGCCTCTGGTGAGGCTGCATTGATGGGTACTGGTGAGGCTGCACTGATGGGCACTGATGAGGCTGTGCTGATGGGCACTGGTGAGGCTGCATTGATGGCCACTGATGAGGCTGCGCTGATGGGGACTGGTGAGGTTGCATTGATGGGCACTGGTAAGGCTGCATTGATGGCCACTGATCAGACTGCATTGATGGGCACTGATAGACTGCATTGATAGGCATTGGTGAGGCTGCATTGATGGGCACTGATGAGGGTGAATTGATGGGCACTAATGAGGCTGCATTGAAGGACACTGATAAGCTGCATTGATGGGCATGGATAGGCTGCATTGATGGGCACTGATGAGGCGGCCCTGATGGGGTGGCATTGATTGGCACTGATAAGCTGCACTGATGATGCTGCACTGATGGGCACAGATATGCTGCACTGATGGGCACTGATAGGCTGCACTGATGAGCACTAATAGACTGCATTGATGAGCACTAATGAGGCTGCACTGATGGGCACTGATAAAGTTGTTGGTAATATTTATTTTTGTAACTTAATTCTGCATAAAACATTTAACACTGTAATTTCAAGAGATAATTTACAAGGGCGTGTTTAGGGGTGGAATTAGGAGTGGTGCAGGGTAGGGGTTGGGTGGGGCAACTGGTGGAGAGTAATTCTTAACGCCTAGCTAGTAGCTCAGGACTTGAAATGTTGAGCTCTGCAGTACATAGTATATAGCATTAGACAAAATAGTTGTATAACTATAATTAAACTGTACATTTTATTTATGCAGTGACAAAAATGAGCATACTCTTGGATAAACCTATAAATTAAAAACAAGTATGAAGTCCATAAATCAAGACTATCTATAGTTAGATGCTTAATGGATGATTGCTAGTGTATGGCAGTGAACCTACAGTGCAAAGGGTTAGTAGTTGTTATTTAGAAAGGCTTAAAAATGTTTGAAAATAGAATGCTCAATATCATGTTAAAGCGGAGTTCCACCCAAAAGTGGAAGTTAGACTTTAAGGACTCCTCACCCCTTACATGCTACATTGCGGGATGCCACACTTGTGATGCCAGCGCCGGGGAGAGGCAAGGGAGAGAACCGAGGGTTCGGGCGGTCGCATCGCTGAACCATGGGACAGGTGAGTGTCTGTTTATTAAAAGTCAGCAGCTACACTTTTTGTAGCTGCTGACTTTTAATAAACACAAAAATGACTGCAAATCTAACACAAAAACCAAGCCAGTTAAAAACTTAATCTCATTCCTTTAAGCCATGAAAAAGGGAAACTTATTTGCTGCCAGGACAACAGTTGGTCTTTTTTATGAAAGGCCCATTAAAGCAGGGTGAAGCCTGTCAGGACAAGATGGAGCCTAGTTTGCATTTTACAGAATAAATAAAGTAAAGCTGATTTGATTCTGTGGTGGCTAGAGATGCAGTGAAAAGCAAACGTTATCTAGCAAAAGCTGAAATGTTTTCCAGAATTTCCTGATTGCCTTTATAGATTCCTTTCAAGGGGTACAAAGCTAATATTTCAGAGGTCATGGCCAATGTGTTCACAGCAAGTATCAGCAGCTTACCTTCTCCACCTTGGTTACAGTACTTAGATGCTCAATACAGAGTACAAGCAGAGTACCCAAAACCAAACATAATGTTGCTTGGTTGTTGTCATAATAAATGAAAAGCAAGCCATTTTTAAGAACATTAAAACACAGCTAGGTTGACATATGTGCAGGTTAGAAACAGGTTTGAAATGTGCTTCTGGCCGACAGAAAACCGCGCTGTGCTTTAGCAGATGTCCCAGGTGCCATTATTTCAGTGCAGTGCAATTTTTTAAAAAAACACAGGGGACTTTTTTCTTGGCATTTCTATGGGTAGGGCAGATCATTGAAATGAATAGGCTGCCCTACTTGAAGAGCACCGATGAACAGGTCTGAACAGAGCCTAACAGATCAGAAAGCAGTATCTTTATCTGTGCTCTTTCTTCCTCCCTTGGCTCACTCGGTCACCTTCTAGGGCCTGAACACACCTAATAAAATGACAACAGCTCTCTAGGAATGAAGGACAATACATTTGAGTCAGGTTGAGAACCTATGGAAAAGCCACAATAATTAGATGAAATTCTACCTTAACTATTTGACTCATTTCACTTTCCTAAACAAAAATATAACTAGGATTAGAAATAATGTAAATGCTGGCATAAATAAGCATTTGGATTCACACACAGGGCCTGATTTACTAAGGTTATAGGCTTGCTTGCTTGATTTGCATAAATAGCCACCAAAAGCCCAGTGCAGAGGACAAGTCACTTCTCTGCAGGGTTCCCCTAGTGCCAGAAGTAAGCAGCAATCAAGTGATTGCTGTTTTTGCTTATGGATGCGAATACAGAAGTGAGTGAGCGATTTTTCGATCACCACCTCACCCCATGCTCTGCCACCTGCTCAATGGCACTCTCCTTCATGGCTGACCTTAGTTTCGATGGTCATGATGGCATTTCTAAAATTCCAGAGCTACTCTCCAGAAGCTTTATATAACACTGAGCTAAGTAGTAAGGTATCTGCTAATTAAATGTCTCTGTTTGGTAGTTTCCCCTGTGAATTCTATTCCTGGTTAGATATTATTCTTGCGTTAGAGGTATGTAGTCAAGCTTCATAACAAGTAAAACAAATATGTTTTTTTTTGTGTGTCTGATTAGCACAGTAATCTAATCAACAACACTCATGCTTCCTAAACAGTATTGTTAGTTGGAGCACTTTATGAGGGAGGGCGTGTCCAATTAATGCATGAAAAACAAGATTTTAATTGGGTTTTAAAATATAAGCAGTTAATGTGTATGTAATGCATGGTTAGCGTACAAGCATTTTATAGCCTAACCACATAAAAGAAACCTAAACCACGGTATTTACCAACAGCAGAGCTCTCATTAATAGTACCACCCACACTTACAACAGATCTACCAATCTGTTTAATGGTACAACCATTAATATACCATCTAAAGCATTAATTATGGAATAACAACTCAATTAAAAAAAAACACATATGCCTATTTTGGAATTAACAGAGTAAATGTTACCTAACTGGAATTTTAAAAAGAAAACAACAATATATCTAATTCTTGCTATATTGCACCATAAAATATTATTGGCCATGTAGCTGTGTTACAAGTGCCAGCAGAACTTATATCATAATGCATGTTTTGTTCTTCCGTTTGTATCTGGTTTGTCTTGGTGCACTTTTGTTTATTCAAGTATAATTTTAGTCATTTGGCTGTGAGCAGATGTAGATGGCAAAATAATCAAATGCTTAATGTCTACAGGAATGATATATGCAAGTTCATTACACGCCTTGTTTACCAAGCCAATTATTTATCAAAGCACATCATTTCCACATTTCAAAGGGATGGGGGAACATTAGCCTTCTAATTCATACCACCTTTCATTCAGAGGCTAATAATAGCAATTATACTCATGTGTAACTATTCTTTATTGGTAATAACTCTAGCTATATACCAATATTAATGCATGCCAACTGGAAAATTACAGTTAATATCAGTGTATATCATTAACCATTTGCCCTCCAAATAATTTACCCTCCTTCATGGCCAGCCCATTTTTTGCGATACGGCACTGCGTTACTTTATCTGATGATTGCACGGTCATGCAACGATGTACCCAATTAAATGTATGCCATTTTTTCCCACAAATAGAGCTTTCTTTTGGTGGTATTTGATCACCACTGTTTTTTTTTTGCACTATAAACAAAAAAGAACCAACAATTTGATTTAAAAAAATAGTTACATAGTTACATCAGTCAGTAGGGATGGGCGAATGGTTTGGCCCGAGCATGAGTGCAGACCGAACATTTGCCTGTTCGCCAAACACCCTGCAATGTGCTGAGCGCTGCACAGTGCATTCTGCGCCCTGATTGGGCAAATCTTTGTCCAATCAGAGTGGGGTCTATGCTGGTTTTTAGGGAGCAGGGCTGAGAAGCCAACCGCAACGTCGTTAACAACCGATATGTCTTCAGCTGTCAATGGGTTTCCCTGCTGACAGCTGAAGAAAAAAATAAAGTGTTGGTAAAAAAATATAAAGAAAAAAACAGCATTGGATCCCCCCCACAATCTATACCAGACCCTAATTAAAGCATGCAGCCCGGCAGGTCAGGAAAGGGGAGGGGATGAACGATCGCCCCCCCGAGCCACATGCCCTTAACATGGGAGGGTGCCCCTTGCCTATATAAAAACTGTCCAAGCACCGAGCAGGCATAAGGTGGGAGGCCTCCCAGGAGGCGGAGCGTTTTTTTTTCAGGTCCGGCGTGCATCGTGGTTGATGATGGATATACATCGAGGGACAATATTTTTTTTAGTCTTTATTTTTAATAATGGACTTGTTAAAAACTGTTTCTTGTGGTTATTACTTTTTGACACTTTTTTGGTGAATGGGTAGGGTATGTACCCTATACCCATTAACATAGGGGGGGGCTGGGATCTGGGGGCCCCCTTGTTAAAAGGGGCTTCCAGATTTCAAAAACCCCCCTGCCTGCTGACCCTAACAACCACAGCCCAGGGTTGTTGGGAAGAAGCCCTTGTCCCCATCAAAAACACCCACCCCCCATGTTGAGGGCATGTGGCCTGGTATGGTTCGAGGGGGCACTCGCTCATCCCCCCTTTCCTAACCTGCCAGGGTTCCCCTTAAAATCCATACCAGACCCGAAGAACCTGGTATTCACTTTTGGGGGGGGGCCCCATGCTGTTTTTTTCTTTATTTTTTTCAATCGCCAGGTGCCAGCAATTGTAACCACGAGTCATTTTACATTTGATTTCTTTAGAAATTTTATTTTTGCGGTAGCATGTTTTTTGCATGCTTCAGATGTGCCACTTTACAGGCACATTAAGGGGACCCCCCAGGCACTATATTTTAGGGAATTTTAAATTTTTATTGTTGCACTTTAAGCATGATTAAAATCACTGCTCCTAAAAAAAATTATTGTTTTACAATTTTTTTTTATTGAATACATGTCCCCCAGGGCAGTACCCACACCCCCACACCTCTTTTATGGCCAATTACTTGCGTATAAGCCTTCAAAATTGGCACTTTTGATTTTTCCTGTTCATCTCCCATAGACTTCAATGGGGTTCGCCGTTCATACCCATCCTTACTCTGCATACTCATCCATACTCTGCATACCCATCCATACTCAGCATACTCATCCATCCATCCATGCTCACCCATCCATACTCAGCATACTCATCAATCCATCCCTATCCATACTCAGCATACTCATCCATCCATCCTCATCCATACTCAGCATACTCATCCATCCATGCTCAGCCATCCCATCCACCCCCATCCATAATTAGCCATACCCATCCATACTCAGCCATACCCAGCAATATTCAGCTGTACGCAGCCATACCCAGCCATACCCAGCCATACCCAGCCGTACCCAGCCATACTCAGCCGTACCCAGCCATACCCAGCCGTACTCAGCCATACCCAGCTGTACTCAGTCGTACCCAGCCATACTCAGTCGTACCCAGCCGTACCATCTATAATGGTGTGATTTTAGTATTGTATCATTCTTTATCATCACATATCAGTTTTATAGCGCAGCTTTCCTTTTTCGATATTTGTAGTGTGTGTATCTCGCATTGTTAGTTGCAACTTTTTGTCGCTTTATTTAAGGTTTAACCCTTTATACACGTTTATTTTTGGGATAGCGCAGTAATATAACTTTTTCAGGTTATTTACATATGCAGAGCTCTGTCCAGCCTCTCTCTTCAACGATCAGCGGGTACCAGCAACTACTGATCAGCTTTTGCTGTGTCTAATCAGAAGCACTCCCTACCTAGAAGTGCAGAATCATATATATACCGTATATACTCGAGTATAAGTCGAATTTTTCAGCACCTTTTTTTGTGCTGAAAGTGCCCCCCCTCGACTTATACTCGAGTCAAGCACTTATCTGCAGCAAAAAATTTCATTTTCCGAACTGACTTTGGGGCCCCGTATCTCAGGGCCACTTGGTGCTAGAAACCCCAAATTTGGTGGACCTTGTACCAGAACATATCCAAAGCTGGAGTTCCTAGGACTAAGTGGCCCTGAGATACGGGGCCCCAAAATCGGTTCCGAAAACGTCATTCTCTGCTGCAGAAAAGTGCTTGACATTTTCTGAACCGACTTTGGAGCCCTGTATCTCAGGGTCACTTAGTGCTAGGAACCCCAAATTTGGTGTTCAAACCCAGTGGACCTGGTACCATAACATATCCAAAGCTGGGGTTCCTAGCACCAAGTGGCCCCGAGATATGGGGCCCCAAAATAGGTTCGGAAAATGTCATTCTCTGCTGCAGAAAAGTGCTTGACATTTTCTGAACTGATTTCTGGGGTCCTGTATCTCGGGGCCACTTGGTTTTAGAAATCCCAGCTTTGGATATTTTATGGTGCTAGTTCCACTGGGTTTGCACACCAAATTTGGGGTTCCTAGCACTAAGTGGCCCCGAGATACAGGGCCCCAAAATCGGTCAACTGTGTCCATCTGTAGCAATGTCATTTAGGGACACTTTGGGTTCAGAGACCCCAAATTTTGGCTGCAGCTAGGGGGCATCTAGGAACCCTTAAGTTTGAAGTTCGGGGGACCTATGGCTGCAAATGGGCACAGTGAGGCATGCAAATGGGCACAGTGAGGCTGCAAATGGGCATTGTTGACCCTCTTTTCCACTTACAGTAGCTGTGCATTTCTCACCCTCGTCTTATACTCGGGTCAATAAGTTTTTCCCATTTTTTTGTGGTAAATTAGGGCCTCAACTTATACTCGGAACGACTTATACTCGAGTATATACGGTATATATATATATATATATATATATATATATATATATACATACACGTGATTGTCCACAGAACTGCCGCCAAGTAGCAATAAATCTGCTATAGGGCGGTCGGCAAGTGGTTAATATATAATAATAATTGTAGCTGTTATTTTTCACCAAAAAATGCAAGATAGCATGCTTTTGTACTATCTGTATGTTGAAGTAAAAAAAAAACTGATTTAGAATTCTGTAATATTGATTCAGAGTAAAAAGTTCAATCTTTTTATAGTTTTGAAAATAAAGTGCCAAAAGAGCACTCTTTGTATGGGATATAAATTACACTGAATATCACCAGTATCACATAGATTGATACTGTGTTTTGAATTCATAATAAGCAACACAATTGATTCCCTGAACTACTTTTCTTAGTATATACTGAGACATTTTTTTTTTGTAAAAATGTCTAAAATACAATTCCTTAGCCTTGAATTCATTATGCTACAAGGGACACCTTCTAGCACAATGTAATTAGGCAGTGAGCATACCTCTGTCACACCCTGAGTTATGTAGACCATTAATGTATCACTAAACCCACATGATAAATAAACTATCAATAAATGGTGTGTTACCATGTATTATTTATTGCTGTTGCAAAAAAAACCTGGTTGATCATGCCACTCTCTGTCTCCACATTCTGTTCATGCCACCAATTCAGCTAGGGATTTAGCATCTGTGGTGTCAACTCTCCACATGCTCAGTTTTCAGTCAGTTTCTATGCTGAGCATTTCCTCCCTAACACATCTGAGCAGCCCATGTGGGGGTATACACAGTGGTAAATGACAGCCCACTTCTGCCTTCCTCCTCCATGCCCACTAACCAGATAAATAAAATGGGGGTGGGATATTACATGCAGAATAATGGAGGCTTCACCTCCCTATTATTCTAAGACACAGGCTGGAGGGGAGTGACTGTCAAAAATCCGCTCACACCATGCTATTTTCCCAAAATAATAAAGATTTCACTTCACATATATATTTGTATGCCAATTAAAAACAGTGTATTGATATTATTTATTTATTTTTACTCTGTATTCCAAAGGCTGTTTTTTTTTTATTTGGGACATGTGACCAGCAGCAGAGGACTAGAAGCTCCTCCTTTCCCTGTAGACAGGGTGGGAAATGTGACAGCTGTATATTGATTAGGAATAAGGTACTTAGTTGATTTTTTTTAATTAAAATAATTACAGTGCCATCATCCACACACAGAAATAGAAAGGACAATGTAGATTAAACAGTGCCTGTTTAGTATCACTTTAAGAATGCCTATGTCAAAAATGATTGGTTATACCCAGAATTCAGTTTTTCTATCATTACTTTTCCTTTATACTGTTTTTTTTTTTAAATAGCAAACAATATAATTCAAATAAAGGATGCAGCTTTTAGTGCAGAATAACACTGTTAGTAGTTAAATAGTAAATTTTCATAGAATTCCTGTACACACATCAAAAAAGGGACAAGCAAACGAGGGATCGAGGGATTTGGTTCCAAAAGAGGGACAGTGCCTTCAAACTAGGGACAGCGGAGAGGTATGTGTATATATACATACTTTATATGGGATAAACTCAACTGGTGGTATTGGCAGCAGTAAATAATACACAAGACAAGAACAGTCCAAAACACCTCCTTGTCTGAGCCACTAACTAAATTTAAGTCCATTCCTGACTTGTTACTTGCCCCCTAATGAGTTCCCCAAAACAATCAGGCAGCTCTGGTACCTTTAAGTCAACAGTCAACTCTTCCATACGGCAGTAGGCTCTAACAGCAGAGACAGTAAAAGAGAGCCTCTAGCGTCAGTCAGCTCAAATATGAAAAGGTCTGTAGAGAGCTGAGACTAATTAGTGAGGTGGCTTATTAGGTAGGATGTGGAACCAGAACTGGAGGCTTTATCCTCCCAAAAGCCCTACAAAGCCTCCAGGCTTCAGAACCTAGAGCAGAGCTTATTACGTTTTGTGAAAGCAACAAAGTTTGTTTCCTCCATAGCAGACTTTGGAATCCCTCGCCATGTGTAAATGAGAAACCTAGGGTGACACATATACACCATTGACAATCTTGGCAGTTAGTACTTCAAAACAAATAAATAATATATATATAAAAAAGAAAAAAACAAGGATCAATTTTTGTTTCTATATGCAGCCTTGGCACTATTCCCAGCCTTTAAAAAAACGTCAGGGCCCAAACAGCTTTTCATCACTTTATTTAAAAATAAGTCTCGTCAATGACTTGGAGGCTCACAAGTCTTATATAGTTCATGTGGCAATGATCTTTAGTGAAAACAAGGACAGACTTAATAATGGAATCATTAAGCACCGATAGAGATCTTTATTACATTATTAAACACCAACCTGTGATTATTAGTGCATTAACAGTGTCCTTTTTGGCACTGGTTATGAAAATGGCACTAAGCTAAGGAACAGTTCTTGACTTCCATAACTTCTTTATGAATTCATTCTTGCAACAATTGAATCACTTTTAATGATGATAAACGCCTACACAAGGAATGGTGGACACACTCATCAATAGCACCTGCCCACTCCTGTCCATCTTACCACTGTAGTTATTTGCTTACAGGTTCTTTTGGATTTTTATTATGGCCCTGAATAAAGTATCAATTACACAGTTGTAAATACTGCTTGTCGATTTACTTTCCAAAAGATACTGCTTGGCATGTTGAGGCACAAAACTGTACTCTGTGAGAATCTGTAATACATACCCAATTCTACCTGATAGCTATTCCTGTTATTTCCTTGTGATCTCTTATAAACAGGGGACAAAGGAGCCACTTACCAAGGACTGATAGAATTTAAATCCATGTATGGGCATACTGGTAGTACACAAGTCGATCTATTGATCAACTTGTATACAACCAGCTTCTTAGGTTTTTCCCAAATTATCAGTGCCACCGGCTATAGCCAGCAGCACTGATCTCCTCACCATCAGAACACATTAGCACAGCGGGAGTGATTTCCCCATCCACATCCAATGTGTGGATGGGGAAATTGCATCTTTTTTTTTTTCGTTTTGTTCAACCAGTGGGGTTGAATGAAAAAAAAAAATATTAATGTGTGCCTTACTCCTAATCAGCCCTGCAATGGCTGATCAATTGATGACTACTGCTTCTATGTTAGATTCTCCTGCTGGGAGGTTTCTTAACCCCTGTTTAGAAAGGCATAGCTCTTTCTGTAACTTTCTCTTGCTTCAGGCTAAACACACAATAATTGCACTTTATATAAGCTGGAATAGTTTGCCTACAAACCGGGCCACAAATCTATCTCTGCTTAATCCAGCAAACCAATAAATGTTGCTTTAAACACTTTCACTTTGTGTAATTAAGTGTTTTCTTTTGGTACTAGCTACTGCAGCTATCACTCAAGCAGGAGCTGCTCTGATTGGCTCCTGTTTGTAGACTACATTTGTCAAGTTCAGATTAAGTCCTGGCAGGGAATATGTTGCAGTTGAAACAGTGGGGAAGGAAAGCAGCATAAAAATGTCCTGTCCTCATGCAAAGCTCTGCTTAGATAGCTTCATAAATTTATTGTTAGACTTGGGTGAACGGTCCTTCCCGAGCATCAGTTTGGGTGTAACATTGGCTTTTCGCCTCAATTTGCAGCATGTTTGGCGGGTGTTTGTCCCATTGAATAACCTGCAATGCACTGCATGCTGCACAGTGCATTCTGTGCCCTGATTGGGCAAAGCTTTGGCCAATTAGGGTGCAGTAAAAGCTGGTTGTTAAGGAGAAGGGGCGGGAAGCTGGCCGCAGTGTCCTTAACAACAGATCAGTCATCAGCTGTGAATAAGCGTCCCCGCTGACAGCTGAATTAAAAAAAACAATTTGCCAGTAAAATTTTTAAAAAAAAAACACGGTATAGGGTTCCCCCCAAGATCCATACCAGACCAGATCCAAGCATGCAGCCTGGCAAGTCAGGAAAGGGGGGAAAGGGGGGGAATCAGCGAGAGTCCCCCTTCCTTAACCAAACAAGGCCACATGCCCTCAAGATAGGGGGTGGGTGCTTTGGGGTGGGGGGGCTCTGCCTCCCCACCCCAAAGCACCTTGTCCTCATGTTAATGGGGGCAAGGGCCACAGCCCCACAACCCTGGCCTGTGGTTGTGGGGGCAGTAGGGGGCTTCCAGATTCCAATAAGCTCTCTGCCCACATACCCCCACAACCACTGGCCAAGTTTGTTAGAAAGCACCTCCCCATGTTGAGGGCATGTGGCCTGGTATAGTTCAGGAGGGGGGGTGCTCGCTCGTCCCCCCTCTTACCTGACCTGTCAGGCTGCTTTCTTGGACAAGGGTCTGGCATGGATTTTGGGGGGGGGGGGCGCACACTTTTTTTTTTTTTTGCTTATTTTGCTGTGGGACTTCCCTTAAAATCCATGTCAGACCCCAAGGGTCTGGTATGGACTGGGGGGGGGCATGCCATTTTTTGCTTTAACCACTTGCTGACCGCCTCACGCCTATATACGTGAGCAGAGCGGCACGGGCAGGCAAAATCACGTACCTGGTACGTGATTGCCTTCCCGCGGGCGGGGGTCCGATCGGACCCCCCCCCCCGGTGCCAGCTGCTGTCGGCATTTGGCTGGGAGAGTTGAGAGACGAGGGGGAGGCCATCCGATCATGGCCCCCCCCCTCGCGATCGCTCCCAGCCAATGAGAAACATCCCCTGCCTCTGTATAGTACACAGAGGCAGAGGATGTGATGTCATCTCTCCTCGGCTGGCCAGTTTCCGTTCCAGCGCCGAGGAGAGATGACATGTAAGTGCACCAACACACACACACACACACACACAGTAGAACATGCCAGGCTCACTAAACACCCCCGATCCCCCCCCAATCACCCCCCCCCCGTCACAAACTGACACCAAGCAGGTTTTTTTTTTTTTTCCTGATTCCTGCATAGTGTCAGTTTGTGACAGTTAGCAGTGGTAGGACAGTGAGTGTTAGGCCCCCTGTAGGTCTAGGGTACCCCCCTTACCCCCCCTAATAAAGTTTTAACCCCTTGATCACCCCCTGTCGCCAGTGTCGCTAAGCGATCATTTTTCTGATCGCTGTATTAGTGTCACTGGTGACGCTAGTTAGGAACGTAAATATTTAGGTTCGCCGTCAGTGTTTTATAGCGACAGGGACCCCCATATACTATCTATTAAATTTTTAACCCCTAGTTAACCCTTTCACCACTGATCACCGTATAACCATTACGAGTGACGCTGGTTAGTTAGTTTATTTTTTATAGTGTCAGGGCACCCGCCGTTTATTACCGAATAAAGGTTTAGCCCCCTGATCGCCCGGCGGTGATAAGCGTCGCCCCAGGCAGCGTCAGATTAGCGCCAGTACCACGAACACCCACGCACGCACCGTACACCTCCCTTAGTGGTATAGTATCTGAACGCATCAATATCTGATCCGATCAGATCTATACTAGCGTCCCCAGCAGTTTAGGGTTCCCAAAAACGCAGTGTTAGCGGGATCAGCCCAGATACCTGCTAGCACCTGCGTTTTTCCCCTCCGCCCGGCCCAGCCCACCCAAGTGCAGTATCGATCGATCACTGTCACTTACAAAACACTAAATGCATAACTGCAGCGTTCGCAGAGTCAGGCCTGATCCCTGCGATTGCTAACAGTTTTTTTGGTAGCATTTTGGTGAACTGGCAAGCACCAGCCCCAGGCAGCGTCAGATTAGCGCCAGTAGTGCTAACACCCACGCACGCACCGTACACCTCCCTTAGTGGTATAGTATCTGAACGGATTAATATCTGAACCGATCAGATCTATACTAGCGTCCCCAGCAGTTTATGGTTCCCAAAAACGCAGTGTTAGCGGGATCAGCCCAGATACCTGCTAGCACCTGCGTTTTGCCCCTCCGCCCGGCCCAGCCCAGCCCAGCCCAGCCCACCCAAGTGCAGTATCGATCGATCACTGTCACTTTTTTTTGTAGCGTTTTGGTGAACTGGCAAGCACCAGCGGCGTAGTACACCCCGGTCGTAGTCATACCAGCACTGCAGTAACACTTGGTGACGTGGCGAGTCCCATAAGTGCAGTTCAAGCTGGTGAGGTGGCAAGCACAAGTAGTGTCCCGCTGCCACCAAAAAGACAAACACAGGCCCGTCGTGCCCATAGTGCCCTTCCTGCTGCATTCGCCAATCCTAATTGGGAACCCACCGCTTCTGCAGCGCCCGTACTTCCCCCATTCACATCCCCAACCAAATGCAGTCGGCTGCATGAGAGGCATTTATATGTCCTCCCGAGTACCCCTACCCAACGAACCCCCCCAAAAAAGATGTTGTGTCTGCAGCAAGCGCGGATATAGGCGTGACACCCACTATTATTGTCCCTCCTGTCCTGACAATCCTGGTCTTTGCATTGGTGAATGTTTTGAACGCTACCATTCACTAGTTGAGTATTAGTGTAGGGTACAGCATTGCACAGACAAGGCACACTTTCACAGGGTCTCCCAAGATGCCATCGCATTTTGAGAGACCCGAACCTGGAACTGGTTACAGTTATAAAAGTTACAGTTACAAAAAAAAAGTGTAAAAAAAAAAAAAAACACAAACAAAAATAAAAAAAAATAGTTGTCGTTTCATTGTTCTCTCTCTCTCTATTCTCTCTCTATTGTTCTGCTCTTTTTTACTGTATTCTATTCTGCAATGTTTTATTGTTATTATGTTTTATCATGTTTGTTTTTCAGGTATGCAATTTTTTATACTTTACCGTTTACTGTGCTTTATTGTTAACCATTTTTTTGTCTTCAGGTACGCCATTCACGACTTTGAGTGGTTATACCAGAATGATGCCTGCAGGTTTAGGTATCATCTTGGTATCATTCTTTTCAGCCAGCGGTCGGCTTTCATGTAAAAGCAATCCTAGCGGCTAATTAGCCTCTAGACTGCTTTTACAAGCAGTGGGAGGGAATGCCCCCCCCCCCCACCGTCTTCCGTGTTTTTCTCTGGCTCTCCTGTCTCAACAGGGAACCTGGGAATGCAGCCGGTGATTCAGCCAGCTGACCATAGAGCTGATCAGAGACCAGAGTGGCTCCAAACATCTCTATGGCCTAAGAAACCGGAAGCTACGAGCATTTTATGACTTAGATTTCGCCGGATGTAAATAGCGCCATTGGGAAATTGGGGAAGCATTTTATCACACCGATCTTGGTGTGGTCAGATGCTTTGAGGGCAGAGGAGAGATCTAGGGTCTAATAGACCCCAATTTTTTCAAAAAAGAGTACCTGTCACTACCTATTGCTATCATAGGGGATATTTACATTTCCTGAGATAACAATAAAAATGATTTAAAAAAAAAAAAATGAAAGGAACAGTTTAAAAATAAGATAAAAAAGCAAAAAACTAATAAAGAAAAAAAATAAAAAAATAAAAAGCACCCCTGTCCCCCCTGCTCTCGCGCTAAGGCGAATGCAAGCGTCGGTCTGGCGTCAAATGTAAACAGCAATTGCACCATGCATGTGAGGTATCACCGCGAAGGTCAGATCGAGGGCAGTAATTTTAGCAGCAGACCTCCTCTGTAAATCTAAAGTGGTAACCTGTAAAGGCTTTTAAAGGCTTTTAAAAATGTATTAATTTTGTTGCCACTGCACGTTTGTGCGCAATTTTAAAGCATGTCATGTTTGGTATCCATGTACTCGGCCTAAGATCATCTTTTTTATTTCATCAAACATTTGGGCAATATAGTGTGTTTTAGTGCATTAAAATTTTAAAAAGTGTGTTTTTTCCACAAAAAATGCGTTTGAAAATCGCTGCGCAATTACTGTGTGAAAAAAAAAATGAAACACCCACCATTTTAATCTGTAGGGCATTTGCTTTAAAATAATATATAATGTTTGGGGGTTCAAAGTAATTTTCTTGCAAAAAAAAATAATTTTTTCATGTAATCAAAAAGTGTCAGAAAGGGCTTTGTCTTCAAGTGGTTAGAAGAGTGGGTGATGTGTGACATAAGCTTCTAAATGTTGTTCATAAAATGCCAGGACAGTTCAAACCCCCCCAAATGACCCCATTTTGGAAAGTAGACACCCCAAGCTATTTGCTGAGAGGCATGTCGAGTCCATGGAATATTTTATATTGTGACACAAGTTGCGGGAAAGAGACACATTTTTTTTTTTTTTTTTTTTGCACAAAGTGGTCACTAAATGATATATTGCTCAAACATGCCATGGGCATATGTGGAATTACACCCCAAAATAAATTCTGTTGCTTCTCCTGAGTACGGGGATACCACATGTGTGGGACTTTTTGGGAGCCTAGCCGCGCACAGGACCCCGAAAACCAAGCACCGCCTTCAGGCTTTCTAAGGCCGTAAAATTTTTGATTTCACTCTTCACTGCCTTTCGGAGGCCATAAAATGCCCAGATGGCACAACCCCCCCCCAAATTACCCCATTTTGGAAAGTAGACACCCCAAGCTATTTGCTGAGAGGTATAGTGAGTATTTTGCAGACCTCAAAATTTTTTTCTGGTCTTTCTTCATTTTCAAAAACAAATGAGAGCTGCAAAATACTCACCATGCCTCTCAGCAAATAGATTGGGGTGTCTACTTTCCAAAAAGGGGTCATTTGGGGGGGGGGGGTTGTGCCATCTTGGCATTTTATGGCCTTCAAAACTGTGATAGGTAGTGAGTAGTGAAATAAAAAATGTATGCCCTTAGAAATCCTGAAGGTGGTGCTGGGTTTTCGGGGCTCCGTACGCGGCTAGGCTCCCAAAAAGTGCCACACATGTGGTATCCCCGTACTCAGGAGAAGCAGCTGAATGTATTTTGGGGTGCAATTCCACATATGCCCATGGCCTGTGTGAGCAATATATCATTTAGTGACAACTTTTTGTACATTTTTTTTTTTGTCATTATTCAATCACTTGGGACAAAAAAAATAAATATTCAATGGGCTCAACATGCCTCTCAGCAATTTCCTTGGGGTGTCTACTTTCCAAAATGGGGTCATTTGGGGGGGGTTTGTACTGCCCTGCCATTTTAGCACCTCAAGAAATGACATAGGCAGTCATAAACTAAAAGCTGTGTAAATTCCAGAAAATGTACCCTAGTTTGTAGACGCTATAACTTTTGCGCAAACCAATAAATATGCGCTTATTGACATTTTTTTTACCAAAGACATGTGGCCGAATACATTTTGGCCTAAATGTATGACTAAAATTTAGTTTATTGGATTTTTTTTATAACAAAAATTAGAAAATATCATTTTTTTTCAAAATTTTCAGTCTTTTTCTGTTTATAGCGCAAAAAATAAAAACGGCAGAGGTGATCAAATACCATCAAAAGAAAGCTCTATTTGTGGGAAGAAAAGGACGCAAATTTTGTTTGGGTAGAACATTGCATGACCGCGCAATTAGCAGTTAAAGTGACGCAGTGCCGAATTGTAAAAAGTGCTCTGGTCAGGAAGGGGGTAAATCCTTCCGGGGCTGAAAGTGGTTAATTTTATGTAATAGTTATGTGCCGGCAATTGCAACTGAGAGCCAATTTAAATGTGATTTGATTTTTTTTTTTCTTTAGAAATGTCATTTTTTCTGCAGCATGTTCTATGCATGCTACAGATGCACCACTTTACAGGCAGACTAATAGGGCGTACACACGGTCGGACTTTGTTCAGGCATTCCGACAACAAAATCCTAGGATTTTTTCCGACGGATGTTGGCTCAAACTTGTCTTGCATACACACGGTCACACAAAGTTGTCGGAAAATCCGATCGTTCTGAACGCGGTGACGTAAAACACGTACGTCGGGACTATAAACGGGGCAGTGGCCAATAGCTTTCATCTCTTTATTTATTCTGAGCATGCGTGGCACTTTGTCCGTCGGATTTGTGTACACACGATCGGAATTTCCGACAACGGATTTTGTTGTCGGAAAATTTTATCTCCTGCTCTCCAACTTTGTGTGTCGGAAAATCCGATGGAAAATGTCCGATGGAGCCCACACACGGTCGGAATTTCCAACAACACGCTCCGATCGGACATTTTCCATCGGAAAATCCGACCGTGTGTACGGGGCATAATGGGGATGCAGCAGACACTATATTCAAAAGGAATTTTTACTTTTTATTGTTGCACTTTAACCGCTTCTGGACCATAGGCCGCAGTTATACTGTGGCAGGTTGGCTCCCCTGCGCGAGCCATTGTAGTTGTACGTCGGCCCTTTAAGGCGCCTCTGGCGGCACGCGCCCATGCGAAACGTGTCCCCGAAGCCGATGTGAGTGCCCGGTGGGTGCGATGCCCGCCAGGCACCTGCGATTGCTCGTGACAGAGCGAGAACCGGGATCTGTTTGTGTAGACACACAAATCTCAGGGGAGAGGAGAGAGATTGTGTGTTCATATTAAGTATGAACACTGATCTCTCTCCTCCCCTAGTCAGTCTCATCCCCCTACAGTTAGAACACACCTAGGGAACACAGTTAACTCCTTGACTGCCCCCTAGTGTTAACCCCTTCCCTGCCAGTGTAATTTATACAGTAATCAGTGCATTTTTATAGCAATGATCGTTGTATAAGTGTCACTGGTCCCAAAAATGTTTTAAAAGTGTCCGAAAATTTTAAAAAGGTTGTAAATTTTGTTTGGGTACAGCGTGACACGACCGCGTAATTGTCAGTTATGTCGAGGTGATAAACGCTCTGGACGACCTTGCACTTCAAGAATCAAAGAAAATGTTGAAAAAAATCAATTAGATTGTTCGAAAAGACCTCCAACTCAGTGTTCAAATAATAGCTGAATCCGTGAACATTGACAAATACACCGCATGGAAAATTTTGTGTGAGGATCTTAACATTTGTGCAAAGATGGTCCCAAGGGTTCTCACACCAGAGTAAAAAGAACTTTCCAAAAAGTTAAATCAGTGCTTAAAGGGACACATTTTGAGTCAGTTAATGCTATAAAGAAGAAAACGGCGGAGGTGTTGAAGCAGCTGACAGAGATTGATTTTCTCCATGCCTTCGACCAGTAGAAAACAAGACGGCAGCAATGTATTAGTAAGAAAATATAAATAACACTGCGCTAACCCAATGTGAAAAGCAGCTACATAAAATATGACCAATATTGTAAACAGAAGTAAAAGTGAAATGCAGCGCTAAAAATGATAACCAATGGTAAAAGGCACATCAGACATGGTGACCATTACCAATATATACATAGGTGAAACACATGAAGCATAATACCAAAAGATTGAATATTAGACGGGATATAGTAAAGTCCCAATGTAGGGCTATAAATCTGATACAAGAGAGTCCCAAACATAGGCTAAATATGAATGTTGGACTGATGTAGAAATCTTCTCTTGTATATCATGAGTTGTACGATCATGGGAAGTGAATAGATGGAATACGCTTACCAGCAGGAGTGGATTCGGGTGCCGGTGACACCGAATCAAACAGGCTCTGAGATCCTTAATGGACGATAGTTGGAAGATGGTTGGTCCTGGAAATCCCGGATCTCGAGGGGGATCTATCTTCTATGGTCCACGTCACGACTGTCCGTTCAGAAGCCCGAGGGGTGAGCCTTACTCTTTCCTACACTTGATTTTATTGTTTTACACATGATCACGTTTTTATATCGTTTGTTGATTATTGGTTATATCCAATAAAATACGTCATTTGATCTGCACTATTGGCGTCCTATCTATCTTTTTGGGAACCATCCATGCTCTGGAGACTTGTTTGTGGCGGAGAATTCCCCCTCGGGCTTCTGAACGGACAGTCGTGACGTGGACCATAGAGGATAGATCCCCCTCGAGATCCGGGATTTCCAGGACCAACCATCGTCCAACCATCGTCCCTTAAGGATCTCAGAGCCTGTTTGATTCGGTGTCACCGGCATCCGAATCCACTCCTGCTGGTAAGCGTATTCCATCTATTCACTTCCCATGATCGAACAACTCATGATATACAAGAGAAGATTTCTACATCAGTCCAACATTCATATTTAGCCTATGTTTGGGACTCTCTTGTATCAGATTCATAGCCATACATTGGTACTTTACTATATCCCGTCTAATATTCAATTTTTTGGTATTATGCTTCATGTGTTTCAGCTATGTATATATTGGTAATGGTCACCATGTCTGATGTGCCTTTTACCATTGGTTATCATTTTTAGCGCTGCATTTCACTTTTTCTAGCAATGTATTAATGCAAATGGGGAATATTTTACTGCTTACACAAAGTCTCTACACAAAAGATTATAACTTTTTCTAGTTAAGGGTGATGTTGAAGCTTATTTTTTTTTTTTTAATTGTAATTACTTTTGAAGCTCGTGTGTGAAGAGACAGCAGATGTTCCCATAAGAGTTTCCTCTTCTAGCTGCATAGCCTACTGCTGAGAGTGCCTGAGGATTCATACTGATGTCATGGGCCCATTATCAGATTCTAACAGGAGGTGATTGTAGAATATTGCGTAAGGCACCCCATGCCACTGGGTTTTCACATCACAGGTGCAAAGATAAATATTATTTTATACTCCTATTAAAGAAAATGAGTCATCTTAGCTAGGTGTCTTTGTAAACCTAAATATAAGAAATAATGATTTTGGTCTTATATACAGTAGATAGTTGGAAATGAAAAAAAGAAGAATTTCAAGTGAAGTTTGAATTGATGACTACTCAGTATTAAATACTGTAGCTCCATCTTATGACGTCCAGTCGGGTTGTACTGTATGTGGAATTCTCACAGTACCAATGAAGAGATACTTACTAGGTGAAAAGGTTTATTTAGGATGACATAGTGGCTAGACAGCCTACTTCTTAAATTTGAAAGTGCAAAGGGAAGCACTGACAACTGCTGAGAGAGGTGATATCTGAGGTCAAACAACACCTGAAGAGGAATTATAGGTGATCTCATATGGAAATCATAAGTACGTGTAAGAGGCAGGATATCAATTATATGGGCTCAAGTGGCCAGAGTTCATTTGGTTGTCGCTTTGTGACTTTTAAATCTGAGCACTATTTGTAATTAGCTAGCGTCCCTTTGGTTACAGGCAGTGACACAAGCATAAGGCTCACTACTTGGCTGCATGCCTGTACAACAGACGCACAACAAAAGGGTTTCATTAGGATTGTAAAACAAACAAAGATCTCATTGGCTCCATTTAGGTCCTGCAGATGGGGATCAGGGCATCTGACATTTTACAAAAGACAGAATGTTTTCATGAGTAAAAATAACAGAAATTTTGGAGTGGCCCAATTAGTTTCAGTTTTCTACTTTATAATGGCATCTTAAGTCTTTATTTGTTGCATAAGTGATCAGGTCACTTTAGCCTGCAGAATGTAATCTTTTGATGTGGAATTTTAACTGCTGAGCCCTTTGAGTATCGTTGCTTAAAAAATAAAGGCCAAGCTAATTAAAAGTCAATATAATGTTTTAAAATGAAGAGCTGTTAAACTTAGTTATTATATCCAATGAACATTTTAACCTACTTTCCTTCCAATGGTAAATAGGTAGTAGCAGTTCAAGCATACCCTCCTAAACTATGGCATTAATTTATGAAATCAGAAATTATTTTCACATAATCCAGGAAATCTGTGTTCACTTTAAACACTTAATCGTGTGAACCAGTTAACATGTCCTAGAATCTATCTCTACTTTATGAACACCATTTTCCATTTGCTGGCTGTTACCTAGTACTATATTTCTGGTCTCTGCGGTGCACACCTATACCCTAATCAAGATTAATTAAATAGACTGCTGAACATGCAGATTATGACTGATCAACAGGTTAGTCTGTTTTCTCATGCCATAGGATGCAAACCATAAAACATACATGCATATAGCGATTTTGCACGAGGCAGTATTTGCATAAAAACTAATAGGATCTTGTGCATATAAATGTCATACGGCCACAAATTAACGCAGGTCTGTATTTATCAATATATATTGTTAAATATATTTTTTAAATGCATGCCTGCCTACTTTTGAAGTCTTAGCATCTTCCCGCTGGCTGTACGCATATATGAAGCCTCTCGGCGGTGGGCTTTTATGCTGAGAGGCAGCATATATGCAGCCCTATGTAAACATCTTTGTGTGCTAATAGTGCATGCCCTGCGTGCTCCAAGTACAGATCAGCGGGTACCAGACAGCTCCCAATGCATACTTGCAATCAGGAGCTTTCCGATCTTGTGACCTCTGTGACAGCCAATCACAGTGGTCACGTGATCAGAATGCCCGCCTCTGCCTCCCTGCTTCTAGAACTTTTTAAAGGGCCGGGAGGCGATGGCAGAAAGGGATTAGTGAACCCCGGCAAAAAATATTATATCTACATTTCACAGTAAAATAGAATGATGATCAAGCTGTTGACCATTTTGAATAAAAGAGTAAAGAGTATGGCATACTTAGAATATTTGACAACCAGAGCCAAATATTTTACAACTCATCCACTAATCCATCCCTAAAACCAAAACCAAGTGAGCACTGTATGGAAAAATAAGCAGCTTAGCACACAAAAGTGAATATACAACCTATAATAATTATTAAATCAGAAAATGGTGTGCAGCGCTCAGCTGTGACAAACATACAGAAAATCTTAATAAATGATGTACAAATAGAGTTCTAAAATAAATAAATCTGTACCATGATTAAGAAAAATCTTTCATGTATTCAAAGTAATTCCAATAGCAAACATGCTGTGTCCAAAACACTCACCAGAAATCAAATAATATCAAGCAGCAAAATGCACTTCACCCAACGTGTAAAGGATTTGGACAGCCAAGACCGTGCACCTCCACCAATCTAGACACTCACCAAATAGCGGACATCAATAAGCCTTGAACTATTGCTATGAAGCAAAATGGCCTCCTGTCCAGGTGTTGCAATCAGATGGTGAATTCCAGAGGGAACATCCAGAGATGGCGGACATCAATGCACAATGTTTAATTGCAATGAAGCATAGTGGCCTCCTGCCCTGGTGTAGCGATCAGGTGGTGATATCCAAAAAGGTCATGCACTGTATAAAGAAAGCTCACCGGCGGGAGCCCAAATGATGCTCACATAGTGTAATATATCATTTAAAAAATTAATTACAGTAGCTACAGCATAAAAACATAAAAATTGGCCAGAAAAAAACTGGGAGGGGCCTACGTACTGACGTCATTGCCGCTGGGTCCTCGGCTATTCTTTTCTTTATTGCAACATCTGATTGCAACACCTGGGCAGGAGGCCATTTTGCGTCATAGCAATAATTCGAGGCTCATTTGGCTGTCCAAATCCTTTACACGTTGGGTGAAGTGTATTTTGATGCTTGATATTTTTTGATTTCTGGTGAGTGTTTTGAACACAACATGCTTGCCATTGGAATTACTTTGAATACACAGAAGATTTTCCTTAATCATGTCATGGATTTATTTATTTTAGAACTTTATTTGTACATCATTTCTTAAGATTTTCTGTATGTTTGTCATAGCTGAGCTCTGCACACCATTTTCTGGTTTACTAATCTATCCCTGTTTGCATGAAGCACAAGCCTGTAACTGATTTGTACAGTGGCTGTATGCAAACACCTGTGACTCCTGGGCACTGAAATATAGTGCTTCCTGATGGGGTATAGTCCTTTGCACCTGTGTGCATGAGCGCTGAATGTAAGTGGGAATTGTTTCCGTACATTGGAAGTAATTGTAGGTGACAGATTAAGGCCCCTTTCACACTTATACGACTTCAAAGTCGCACGATTTTACCGCGATTTTGCGGCCGCGATTTTGCCGCTATTTTACCGCGATTTGCCGCGATTTTACCGCGATTTGGGAGCAGTACTACTTTGCCACGTTTTTGGCATTAACAAATTAAAACATACAGTAGTTGGTATGAATCATAAGGGGAAACTCCACGCCAAGTTTTAAATAAAAAACTGGCGTGGGTTCCCCCCCAGGGGCATACCAGGCCCTTAGGTCTGGTATGGATCTAAGGGGAACCCCCTACGCCGAAAAATCGGCGTGGGGTCCCCCCCAAAATCCATACCAGACCCTCATCCGAGCACGCAGCCCGGCCGGTCAGGAATGGGGGTGGGGACGAGCTAGCGGCCCCCCCCTCCTGGACCGTACCAGGCCGCATGCCCTCAACATGGGGGGGTGGGTGCTTTAGGGCATGGGGGGGCACCCTGCGGGCCCCCCCACCCCAAAGCACCTTGTCCCCATGTTGATGAGGACAAGGGCCTCTTCCCGACAACCCTGGCCGTTGGTTGTCGGGGTCTGCGGGCGGGGGGCTTATCGGAATCTGGGAGCCCCCTTTAATAAGGGGGCCCCCAGATCCCGGCCCCCCACCCTATGTGAATGAGTATGGGGTACATGGTACCCCTACCCATTCACCTAGGGAAAAAAAGCATCAATAAAAAACACACTACACAGGTTTTTAAAATAATTTATTAGGCAGCTCCGGGATCTTCTTCCGACTTCGGGGGTCCTCTTCTGACTTCGGGGGTCTCTCCGGCGTCCGCATCTTCTGCCGGCTCCACCGCTATCTTCTGGCGCTCTTTTGCCAGCGGTGGTCCGGACCTCTGGATCGTCTTCTTCCCTCTTCTCTTCCAGAGATGTTGACACGACGCTCTCTCCAGCCAGAATGGTCTCTGTGCGCTCCGCAACTGACTTATATAGGCGGTGGCCCCGCCCCCTATGCCGTCACAGTCCCTGGGCATGCTGGGACTGTGACGTTTTAGGAGGCGTGGTCACTGGGTGAGGACCACGCCCCCTTATGACGGCACAGTCCCAGCATGCCCCGGGACAGTGACCTCATAGGGGGCGGGGCCACCGCCTATATAAGTCAGTTGCGGAGCGCACAGAGACCATTCTGGCTGGAGAGAGCGTCGTGTCAACATCTCTGGAAGAGAAGAGGGAAGAAGACGATCCAGAGGTCCGGACCACCGCTGGCAAAAGAGCGCCAGAAGATAGCGGTGGAGCCGGCAGAAGATGCGGACGCCGGAGAGACCCCCGAAGTCAGAAGAGGACCCCCGAAGTCGGAAGAAGATCCCGGAGCTGCCTAATAAATTATTTTAAAAACCTGTGTAGTGTGTTTTTTATTGATGCTTTTTTTCCCTAGGTGAATGGGTAGGGGTACCATGTACCCCATACTCATTCACATAGGGTGGGGGGCCGGGATCTGGGGGCCCCCTTATTAAAGGGGGCTCCCAGATTCCGATAAGCCCCCCGCCCGCAGACCCCGACAACCAACGGCCAGGGTTGTCGGGAAGAGGCCCTTGTCCTCATCAACATGGGGACAAGGTGCTTTGGGGTGGGGGGGCCCGCAGGGTGCCCCCCCATGCCCTAAAGCACCCACCCCCCCATGTTGAGGGCATGCGGCCTGGTACGGTCCAGGAGGGGGGGGGCCGCTAGCTCGTCCCCACCCCCATTCCTGACCGGCCGGGCTGCGTGCTCGGATGAGGGTCTGGTATGGATTTTGGGGGGGACCCCACGCCGATTTTTCGGCGTAGGGGGTTCCCCTTAGATCCATACCAGACCTAAGGGCCTGGTATGCCCCTGGGGGGGAACCCACGCCGGTTTTTTCATTTAAAACTTGGCGCAGCGTTCCCCCTCTGGATTCATACCAGACAGCTGTCAGCACTGCCTGTCGCTCATCGGGAAAGGAAAGAAAAGTTTTCCTTTCCCGAATAGCGAGGCCAGGCTTGTGCTTACAAAGTCGTGCTGAAGTCGTGTCTATATAATATTCAGGCACGACTTGCATGCTACTTCAGGGTTTAACATTGAGGTCTATGGAGTACAACTCGCATAGAAGTTGGACCAAAGTAGTGCAGGGACTACTTTCAAGTCGGCACGACTTAAAGTCGTGCCAATATGAATGGTAGTCATTGAAAATCATGGAGAATGACTTGTCATACGATTTTGCAGTACAAAATCGTGGGACAAGTCGTATAAGTGTGAAAGGGGCCTAATCTGTCATTGCTCACTGCTCACGAAACACCTGGCAACCTCCAGATCAATCCTAGGGTTCATGGATCCCCGGTTGACAAAACCTGTGCTATAGAGAATAATGAAGGTTGCTAAATATTAGTTTCCTGGATGTTCCTTGCTGTGGTTCTGTTTGAATCACTGATCTGGAACTGATCAGAGTTTATATGGACATGATTTCTCTGGATCAGTAACTCAGAGACTACTAAAACCAATGGAATTGTAATTAGGGTTGCCACTTGTCTGGGATTCACCTGTCCGGGTTTTCAGGTGCACTGAATGACTGGGCTGTGGCTCCCTAAGTAACCAGCATAGTCACACACAAATCTGTTGCTATCCGAGAGCTGCAGGCAGCTGTCTGGGGGCAGGTTCTGCATCACTGGGGGGGCAGGGCGATCATGTCAGCAAAGGGTAATTTGACCACACCCAATGTTCGCTGTGGCACGCTATGCGCACCGCATTACTACTCTCCTTGGGGCACCCAAAGGTGTCCTGGGCCACTAAAGTGTTTGAGTTTGGCTTGAAGAAAAGGTAGCAACCCTATCTGTAATGTCTGCCTTTGTTTGTTAAGCGTTGCGCAAACTGTTGGCGCTATATAAATCCTGTATAATAATAATTATCAACATGGTGGCCAGTCAACACATGTCTTTAGAAGGAGTGGTCAGCAACAACAGCTTACATAGTTGCTTCACTACAGGTTTCCTGTAGTATGAACATATATGCAACATATGTATAGTTCTAATATGGCAATTGTATACTGTAAGTACTTTAAAAATGTATGCTGTACAAGTCATTGTGTTTGTCAGAAAATGTAAAACAGTTAATGATTGCACTAGATACATCTGTTTTGGGCAGTTTATTGTTTTCATGTTCTGTATGTCTGACACAGTTTGAATCAATAATAATATTGTTTCCATGTACTGTACTACAGTTCACACCTGATGAAGTGTGAACATAAGAAGTCTGGTTGCAAAGAAAAATAGGACTGCAGTACAGAAAATATATCTAGTGCTATGGTTTACAACTCCCTTTTCTCTACGTTTTTATATTACAACCACATATTCACACTGATCCAGCACTGTGAGCCCTGTATGCCTTAAATCGTATATCATATCATACATTATAGATGTGCAAGGGTGTGTAGAGATGCCACTCGAGCTTAGCTAGAGGTAGAAAAATTTCAGGCTTTGCCTTATTTTCTTTTATCTTGACTTTTTTAAATCTGCCAAGAATGGACAGAACATTGGTGCTGACTTGGTTAAATTGATGATAGGCAACTCCTATCCTCATATTGATTAGTGGTTCCAAATTAATAATAACTACTGCAGTAGGGAACAGACACAAAAGATACGCTCAGCATCTTTCCAAATAACTGTTCTGCTTTATTATGACGCAATTGTAGGTATTTATGCACATGATTACGTAGGTATCACATTAATATTACAACTGTACGTTTATGGTAACAAGGGGCGTTACATAGGCAGGCTAATTCTAATCAGGACTCGAAAGAATGTAAACATTTACTGAAAACATTATTAGTGCTGTGTGCAGGGTAGTGTGCAATACATACAAAATACAATACAATTATATACAGAACGTACAAATTTCCATTACAGTATCAAAGAGACATTTTTTTTTCTTTTTAAATGAGATGCATAGAGATGTAAAATGTAACATCCACCAGCTGACAGTATGCACCAAGGTCACGTAATGAGTTCCTCCCACTGAATGTGGAATACTGTACACACTCAGTTCGTGCCTCAAGTACTTAAAGAGAATGTGTAGTATTTTTGTATATATAGTATTTATGGTCGAAGCCCTTCGACCGGGATGGATGTGAAATATATAAACACGCCATAAGACTTACAACATGAAATGGACCTGAAGTGTGCCCCGGTCTGCTGGTTGGTATACCAAAAAAGGGGGCATACCCAAAATAAGTAATAGATGTTTGTGGAGAGAAATGAATTTAAGAAATGCCCTGAAAAGGGCATGGGAGGGTGGTTATCGTGCACAGGAACTGACAAAGACCACAGATGAGTGGGCTGCTTAAATACCCCCCGGACTCCTCTCATAAATTTAGGCCACCATACTGGCCTTCTTATTTATGGTCGAAGCCCTTCAACCGGGATGGATGTGAACCACATAAACACACCATAAGATTTACGACATGAAATGGACCTGAAGTGTCCCCTGGTCTGCTGGTTGGTATACCAAAAAAGGGGGATAAAACATTCAGGTAGGGGTGAAAGCTCTTTATTGGTTTGTGACATTCACTGAGCATGTTTGGTAAATGCTTGCAACATTTCTACCTGAGGATTCGGGATTTACCGGGCAAAGCAGGCAGATTTCCACCTGCCTAATCTTGATGATGTGGTCTGGAACCCCAAGCTTGGTTGCGGCCGAGGCTGCTCCAATTCAGAACGAGTGACCAGAGTACCGACTGGGGTCGAGGTCTAGGTTGCGCAGGAGGATCCTGACGTGCTTAATGAACTGGCAGCCACTCAAGGGTTTAGTCGGGAAAGGTAGTAGGGGACTGGAGTTGGATAGCCTTGGTAGGAGTGACAGTAGGTGGTCAAGTATCGCTATTGAGCACCAGATGTTGTTTGTCTTGAATAGATGGATGTCGACCCCGGAGCCAGATTGCTGGGTTTTGGATACTGCGAGGTGGAGAATAAAATGAGCTTGGTAGCGATCCAGGTGACGTCTACACAGTACCTGGCCGGCAGGGCTATTACAAAATTAAATGAGCGAAATGAAGCCAACACGAATTGGAGCGTGGCTAAAGCGAGTGGACTTGGATCGGCGTGTGCGGTATATGAAATGAAATGAGAGAAATGATTGCCATGACAAAGGCACGAATTTGTGTGTTGCGACAGCGACTGACAGTGAACCTGTCTATGGAACAGGAAATAATGGCTAACAGGAGTCGATGTGGATTGGTGCATCGCAGATGCGACTGGTTTTGAATCGGAGTGAAGGGTACGTGAAATGTAACAAATGAAATTATTTGACTGTGTAACATGGAATGAAATGAGATGAAATGACTAGAACGAACCGATATATTGGTGCATCGTAGATGCGACTGGATTCGAATTGGAGTGAAGGGTACGTGAAATGTAACAAATGAAATGATTTGCCATGACAGGGGCACGAATTGCTGTGCCACAATTGCGACTGACAACGAACCAGACTGTGGAGCATGGAATGAAATGAGATGAAATTACTAGAACGAGCCGGTACGAATCAGTGCGTCGCAGATGCAACTGGATTCGATTTGGAGTGAAGGGTATATGAAATGTAACAAATTAAATGATTTGCCATGACAGAGGCATGGTTCAGTGTGCCGCAATTTACTACTGACAATGAACTGGAATGTGGAGCTTGGCATGAAAAATGAGATGACAAAACTAGCCGGGACGAACCTGTGAGTCGATGATGCAACTAGAAATGCAAACTAAAATAACTGTGATAGACAGTGATAGTGATAAACAGTGGGGGTTATTTACTAAAGGAAAATCCACTTTGCACTGCAAGTCATTGTAGATCTGAGGGGAACATGCAAGGAAATAAAAAACAGCATTTTAGCTTGCACATGATTGGATGATAAAATCAGCAGAGCTTCCCCTCATTTCAGATCTACCCCTCAGATTTAGAGCGACTGCACTTCCAAGTGCACTTGTAGTGCAAAGTGAATTTGCCTTTCGTAAAAAACCCCCGGCGTGTTTCTTAAGTGAAATGGGCCTACTACGTGGCGTAAAACAACAAGGTACGGGAATGTACGAATGAAACTGATGAAAAACGGCTCGGTGTTTGTGCTCACGAACTGAGCGACAAGTTCGTGGTTTGCACGAAATAAGGCTGCATACGGAAACTTTAACAAATGACTCGTAAGTTCCTTAGCGGGGTTTCGGAGACACGGTGTATCTGGCAAACAACGATGCGTGATATGAAGAAATGATATACGAATCCTACCTGCGACAGTTGAGGAAGACATGATCTACGAAAACCATGAACGGAGAACGGAAAGCCTCTCGAAGTTCGGACATGCAACTCACGAACACCGAATGAGTTGGAAGAGTCGGCCTAGTGACGCAACAAATCTTGCACAGGAACCGACAAAGACCACAGATGAGTGTGCTGCTTAAATACCCTCCGGACTCCTCCCATAAATTCAGGCCACCATACTGGCCTTCTTATTTACTGTCTTTATTATGTTCAGGACTTAAAATGTATTTAATTTTTTCACTTTTTTAATTTAAAGTGTTACTAAACCCAAAACCCTGCATTCAATATATCTGGTCTCCCCATTACACAGAACATGGAAATGCACTTATTTTAGTAAATATAAACAGCTAAATACCTTTTCTCATCAGCAGTATATAGCAGTCTTATGACTTTTATTAGTGTCTGGTTAAAGCTTGTAGGAAGAGTTTTCATTCTCCTCTGACTGTCCTATTAAGCTGCAGGACCCCGAACCCTCTGTCTGGAGAGTGCTGATTGGCCTTGTGCTGATTACATGCACTCTCCCAAGAAAAAAGAAAATCTAGCAATACACACCAAACTGAGCATGTGCAGCGTGCCCCCAAAGCTCTGTTCTATCAGCAGATGGATTGGGAACTGCGGAAAAAGGGGATGATCAGAGAAGACAGGATCCAACAGCCTTTTTACACAATGTGGATGATTAACCCCTTAGGTTCTACACTGAGTATACCAAACATGCTTTACTGCATATACATACTGATTTTACTGTTGTGGGTTTAGTATCACTTTAAGTGTATTTATTTACATGTGTATATTTAACCACTTCAGCGGCAGAAGATTTTACCCTCTTCATTACCCCCTTCATGATACTGCGGCAGTCAATCTGACAATAACTGCCGCTGGGGGGGAACTGACTAACTGCCTCTGACATCACCAGGGACCTTAATACAGTTATCAGTGATAACACTATACACTGTCACTGTACTAATGACAATGACTGGGAAGGGGTTAACATCTGGGATGATCAGGGGGTTAAATATGTGCCTAACAATGTATAATGTATGTACAGTGTGTGGCTTTTACTAACGGATCTCTCAGTTTCTCTTTGCAGGAGTGAGAAACTGATAGATCCTCCCTTTGAATTTGTTTGTTGTTTTTTACCAACACAAGAGCTCTGAGCTGTGATTGCACATAGCCAATCAGCAGGTCCCAGCCATGAATCATTGGCCAGGACTTGCTGACAGGCTCCTGCTGTGTACAATCACAGCGGTAGCCGGAAGGGGGGGCGCATGTGCGTTTGCCTACAGCGGTCGCTCGCCCACAGTACATTGCGGGTGATCGGTCAGCAAAAGGTTATTATTTTCCTATTAATAGCCAGCCTTTTGGTATAGTCACCCAGGTAATCTTAATGCTTAACTTCAATGACATTTCTTCCTGTTTTTTATCTGTTACCCCACTAAGTAGATTTTATCTCACTGTCTGTTGGGTGCAGGTGTCACAAGAACAGGAAATTACATAAAGGAATAAAAATATTGTCAAAGTTCCAGCCTTTCTCCAATATACTATAAATGTATTTGTGCTGTCCTGTTTAGACAAGAAAGGTGTGTAACATTGTTCCTGCAGGCAGTATATAACACTATATGGTTCTACTATGAAGACTCCCAAAATTATAGAGATAGGACTGCAGATAATACTGGGGTGCAGCGAAGAGGCTCTGCAGCTTAACCATGTATTTGCAAATGTGTGCAAACTAAACTGCAGTTTTTAATGCATGCTGGACAATTTGGATGGTTGCAGGATGGCCAGTAAGTTGAGCTGGGAATTTTCTTTGGTTTTGTTTGACATGCGTCTCCATTTCATGTGCTTTTTGCTGCAAAGGCCAGTTATAGGTGGGGACAGTGGCCATTTGTTTGTAGCATGTAACACCCCAGGCTCCATTTCCAGCTTTTGTAGGCTGTATTTAGCTGCTCTACTGAAAAATATGTTAACAGAGCTCAATATCTCAAGCTGGGATATACACACAGTACTGGATGTGTCAAATGAGCCTAAGTCTCTTTGCCTGCTCCATTCAGACATGATATTTGGATATTCAAGCAGAATAAGAAAGACTGAAGGAGGAGAAAATCCAAACTGCTCTGCATGAAATATGATTGAAATACTCCTCGAACTGACAAAACAAAAGGATAGATATTGTCCTTTTGTTTTTTCACACAATTTAGGAATGGAGGCATGTCATTGCGTATATAATAGTGTGGACAGGTCACAACCCCCCTTTCATATGTCTTCGAACTGACAGATTTTTCCATGAGAAGAGAAAAAACCAGGACTCACGCAACTAGCAATTTTCCCAGAGCTCATGTTTTCGAGATCCCAACTCACAATCTAATGACTTTACCAAGCAACTACCTAGTCCTATTGGCCTGGTATCACATTTATGGATACAAAACACTTATAAAGTATAGCCCTACTCTTAATATCAAATACTCTACTGCTTGAGATTTCAACAATGCCACTTTTGTCCATAAGGCAAGTGACATTACTATGTGACCTTGCAAGGGAAATGGCACTCTGGGGTTGGTTTACTGAAACTGGACAGTGCAAAACCTGGTGCAACTCTGCATGGTAGCCAATCAGCTTCTAACGTGCTTCTAACAGCTTGTTCAATTAAGTTTTGACAAAAAAAAACTCCCCACCCAAGTGCCAGATAAGAGGAATGGAGTTACATAGAATATAGATGCTACATTAATACAGTAAATCCATGTTTCCTCCAAATCTCACTAGAGCAATGTCTATATTGTAAAGTTACTTCAGCTTATTGATTCTCATCCACAATTGCTTTGGGTTGCAGCTGAAAAAATAATTAGGCAAAGACATAAAAATAGCCAAAAACTTGCAAAACTGCCAAAATTATAAGTGGTGCTCTGTTTACAATATAACTATGTCTTTTTCTTTAGTACAGCTTAAGTTTAGGCCTACCCCCGCCAATATTTTTAATTATTTCGTTTTGGGTAGAGTAGAAGAAGAGTTAAAATATCTGTCAGGTGTCCCAAATGGGAAGATTTTCCCTCATAGACAGCAATAACACATTGTCAAAAGTTCCAACCCCTTCTTGACTCAGCTAAAAATGTGTTGATGTTTTTTTCGGTGTCTCCTCTGAAGTGATTTCCCATCACTTCCTGTCCTGACAGGAAGTGATGGGAATTCTTGGGTTGGGCTTTCAAATTTAATTCATTTTTCTCAGGAGGAACATTTTTGAATCAGTTAAGAGTCCAGTGTTAAGAATGTGTCAAGATTGCTGGAACTCATGAAATAGTTGTCATGTTTTAAAACATATTTACTTTCTGTATTTACAATGATAAATGGTGAATGGGTAACAGCTTGCATTTTGTCTTTCAGTTGTATATAGTTGGGGGCTCTCCATACTGCTTTGTGTCTGGATATTTAAGATAATTAATAAAATGTATTTACCCAGAATAAATATTATGTTACACTGTTACACCATAACATCAATCTAGACACTGACAAACTTGTCAAGAAACAAGTTAGTTCATAGAATTAGTAAATTTGCTACAAGTCCAAACTCTCTTTTCATGGGAACATTTTTTTTTTTTAGATTAACTGCCTCTTGTGTTGTTCTAGCAACAAGCATCACACTTTGTTACTAAATCCTTTCTTGAGATTGTTGATTCAATTCTCATATAACTATAAGGGAAGATTTATGAGAGGCAGAGTATGTGGTTGGGGACAGAAACCTGAGACTGTGAGCTGGAACAGAAAATATGGTAAAAAGATCACTATAGTTTAGAGAATTGTCAACCACTCAAATATTATTATCACACGCAGAGCTCAGTGAAGACTCTTTCACTTCATGAGATGTCCACTTTTTTTCCTTTTTTAACCACAGATCCTCATTGGCAATACCATTACATTCTTTAAAAAGTGAAAAGTACTTGGATATAAATGGTGAGAATTAATTATGTAATGGAAATTGACTTTTGTCCGCATTTTTCTGTGGGCATTACCCTTAACAGTGGAATTGGCAGTGTTTGTAGTCATGGTTTAAATTGTTTCATGTCATTAGTTAATTTGTTATTACAATATATGAGCATGCATAATTTACAGCAGTGGGCCCTATTTAAGACACACCCAATTAAGGACCTTTACTACCATTAATCAGCGTACAGAAGTGGGGGAGATCACAGGTGTTTGTAACCAGCTGTGGCAAAGAAGCCTGTACAAATCAATGACAGGCTGATAAGTGCCATAGCTGTTCTCATGTAAACAGATATCAAAATGTTACATGTGATTAGGGGTGGATGAATGGTACATGGACTCAAGCTATGTCCGGGGCCACTCATACATCCTTAATTGCATGCAACACCTCAAAAATTTCAGTACTCCTTATTCTGAGCGCTGTCCTCATATAAAGGGCCATAGACAGTGAAAATGTATTTCCTGCAGCCACGAGTTGCAGGAAAGAAATTTTCATGATTCCCCCATCAGCACAGACAGCGCTGACAGGGAAATCCCTCCTGCCGAGACAGTGTTTTCTCCCGGCGGGGGAAGCTATCCCTGCTGGTAGAAGACAGTAACTATTGCTAGTGGCTATAGCAGCCACTTGCAATAATCAGCAGCAAATACAGCAGGCTGGTTGTACCCAAGTTTATTGATCATTCAACTTGGTACATTCAGACTGCCCAATAGTGATTCGAACCATGTATGGTCAGCCTAAGCAAAACATTAATCTTAGAAGGTCCATTGCCCTTTTCCAACTTGGAGCTTACACAGGGGCATCCTCTTTTCATCCCGATGACCAATTAAGTGGCAGGGAAGCTAGCGAAAGCTGAGTCTGTGAAGCTTGAAAGGACAGTAGTTAGGTGACCCTGTGGCTTTGCCATGTAAAACACATATTAATTCAGACACCCAGAAAAGGTATGCACACACAATAAGGCCAAAAGTTTGTGAACACCCGACCATCAGCTTGTTGGACATCCCATTCAAAACCATGGGCATTATTATAGAGTCGCACCCCCTACTTCTTTTGGGCCTTCATTCTTTTGCAAAGCCTTTCAGAGTTTCTCAAAGATCCCTAAACCATACATTTTCTGAAATCAAAGGGTGAGTAAAATAAAAAGATGGTGCTACTGGTTTTGTTCCCAGCCAGATAGTTGTACAACATTTCTTATTTTACAAGTGTGCTTTTTTGGAATTGGCAAAAACACCAAACTGTAAATAAGCAACTTATGCTAAAAATCTGGAGATTGGCTTCACATCTTTGTATTGTAGTAAAGCCTTATTTGTAGTGTCATGTGTGCACTTTATTGGTTTGCATAAAATGATGCAGGCATACACCTTATGGCAACACAGCGCATTACAATGCATGGCAACGTATCACAATGCATTGCCAGCAAGGAGCTGAATTAGTGTGATTTTTTTTTTTAAAGTTTTAAAAAACGAAAAATCAAGCGACTTTAGTGTGTTGGACATTGGTGTGCAATGGTGTGCAATGACACATGTCATGTGTGTGCGTGTAGTGCACATGTGTATGTTATGTTTGTGTGTAATTTGTATGGGGTCAGCCCTGCCCTGTTGGGGTGTAGCGCAAGATAAGAATTAGGGGAGCTAGTAAGACTCCTTAAGACAACACCCGTGACAGCCCATCCATTATAGGCGCACGGGCGCTGCCCCCCCTGTCTCTGCATCCGGCCCCCTGATCTACATAAAGGGCGCCGTACCATGGATTCCTATGGGGGGGTGTTTTTTTGAAGCACGTGATTAGAGCTAGAGGCTCTAATAGGCTTCAAAAAAGGGTGGGCTCCGAGCGCAGAGCCCTGCGCCTGAAGCCCACCCAGTTGTGTGAGATAGCGTATGAATATTCGCAATTTTCACACTAAATCTCCTTCCCGCCAATCAGGAAGTGAGTCGTGAGACCTGTTTCCCGATTGGCCAAAATGTCAGGCGATCTTATTGGATGCCTAGCGCTTAGGAGGAAGAGAGTGGAGACGCACAGCGGAAGCCACTGGAGGAGTGGACACCAGAGCCGCTGCTTGCACCTGGCCACCCTTTACCTAGATGGGGCCCGCTTGCCATGCTGGAGGGGACACTGGAGCCGCTGTTCGCACCTCGCCACCTAGATGGGGCCTGCCTGCCATGCTGGAGGGGACTCGGAGCAGCTGCCCGCACCCTGCCACCTAGATGGGGTAAGGACCGACCAAAAGACAGCAGGGGTGTTCGCTAGTGCCGCGCGCCGGCCGCCGGGGGAGTAGTGCCGCATTGCCGGCTGCCGGGGGGTATTGGGGGTGGTTGTAAGTGCCGCACTGCCGGCCGCCAGAGGGGGTGGTTGTTTGCCGCCCCCCCCCAAAAAAACACCAGCCTCCACTGGACAAGACAGTAAGTGTGCACTAAATACAGGATAGCTCCAAATTTCTGACATGATCAACAGGTATTTTTTGAACTTATCGAACAGGTACAACAAAACAATTTCATTTTCATATTTAACAGAAAAAAAGACAGCAAATAAGAGGAGTTAATTTAAGGAAATTATTCCGGACGGCTGCACTTCCAAAAATCCTTTATAGTAATGACTAAGCGCTGACATTTGCACAAAACGCTTCTACCTTTTTGTCCCCTGCACCATCTGTCAACCACTTGTCATATGAAGCTTCAATAAAAGGATTTTTGGAAGTGCAGCTGTCCGGAATCATCTCCGTTACACAGCATGCGAGCTGGGCTAGCACCTGACTTATGTGTGTGGGGCTTAACCAGAGGCTCACTCACCTGGAGCTGCGGAGTTAAAGGTTTACATTAATTCTAAGATTAATTCTTAAATAAAATCCCAGCTTTTTACTTTGTTTGATGAATAACATACAAATAACATAAAAAACATGGTAAGATTAGACAAGTACCTAAATCATGGGGCCTCTAAAATTTACAAACCAAAAAAAAAAAAAAATCACTCACATTTGCAAAACATCTGGGCCAAAATGCCAGACTGATTGAACTACTATTTTAAAACCTCCTAAGGAAAAAAGAACACAGTAAAAATATTAATTAACCCACCACAAATCAGGACCACACCAAATCAAACCATGAATTCAAGATGTAAGTACTGACAAATTCTTAAAGAATTACTGTTCTATCCTGTTTGAAAAATGACATGAATTTAAATGAAATTAAAAAAAAAACTGCAATTGCAACATTATTGTTGTTTGTGAAATACAGTATATTCTTTTATTTTCCTCTAAACAAATGTTCAGAATAAAAAAAGTAAATTTATAGAAGAAAGGCCATATATAATATTTATATTTAAGGACTTATTGGGGGTTATTTACGAAAGGCAAATCCACTTTGCACTCCAAGTGCACTGCAGGTGCACTTGGAAGTGCAGTCGATGTAGATCTAAGGGGAAGATCTGAAATGAGGAGAAGTTCTGATGATTGTATCATCCAGTCATGTGCGAGCTAAATATTATGTTTTTTATTTTCCTTGCATGTCCCCCTCAGATCTACTGCAACTGCACTTCCAAGTGCACTTGCAGTGCACTTGTAGTGCAAAGTGGATTTGCCTTTAGTAAATAACCCCCATTGTGTGGTTAAACTGAACTCTGGGCTTTCATGCTCCCACCCATGTTGGG
This sequence comes from Lithobates clamitans, assembly GCA_037952925.1. Lineage (NCBI taxonomy): Eukaryota > Metazoa > Chordata > Amphibia > Anura > Ranidae > Lithobates > Lithobates clamitans. The sequence continues at coordinate 2,823,868 of JBBGZY010000756.1, forward strand.
CAATCAGCATCTGCCTTGAGAATTTCTATGGTGATTGGATTTGGATGACAAAGGTACCTTCCTTGTTATGCATGCGCTCCTAACACTCATTTTAACTGAACAAGTTATTTGTGTGAGTGGTGAGATGTCTTTAACGCTACAGAACAAGTTCAGTTGCAAGAGACTGCTAATTATACCATGACCTGGGTGAATGAAAACCTTGACAAACATAATTGTTTAGACATCCACCACTCATTATAGTCATTTATATTCTCCAAAAATAGCATATAAATGTGGTTATGATCTGCAGAGGCAGTGCCACGTTGTACTTTTAGCTCATATATTGTTGCTGTGGAACTCCAGCTCAAAGTAGTCTTCATGACACTGACATGCTTGCTTTGTTTCAGAATGTACTCAATTTCTATAGTCAAAAGTTATGGTTATTGATCATTCTTAAAAAAAAAAATGCACAAAAAGAAATTACTTTTTAGTCACCTGACCTCTATAGTCTCTGTGCTTTCCATCAACACTGAGGGAGCTACAGGGTAAGGACTATGAAAATATACTTCAAGTAATGCCCAATGAGGATTACAACAGCATTATTATCTGCAGCCCAGGAAGATGATCAGGTTGAAGTATGACAACCAGACCAGTGATTGGGTGCAAAGGAGATGATGACAGTTTAAAGAATAGGCAGATTAGTGGTACGCACCAGTTTCACTGTCTGAAAAGAGGCCAACTGTGGGCTGGAGAGGGAGTTACTCATTGAAGGACAGACATAGATAGATGGACATATCTTTCACATGTGGTGGGAATGCCCGTCCATTGCCCCATTTTGGACGTGTGTCTCCAACCTCAATCAAGATGTAACTAAAGCGCCTTTCATGCTAACCCCTCAGATGGTTCTGAGCAGGGCCCTCTTAATCTTCTTGTATTTTATTGTATTATAACTGTATTGTCTCCCTTTTATATTGTAAAGTGCTGCGTAAACTGTTGGCGCTATATAAATCCTGTATAATAATAATAATAATGGTTCACCTTTAATTAGGACTCTCAAACTGGCATCTAAAATGTCAACCTATTATTACACATATACCTATTGCTGCTCGCCTCTCCATTGCCAGGTTCTGGAAACAGACCAATGCACCTACTCTATACTGTACTATTGATATCTTAAATGACCATCTATCTATGGAACTCCTATTTGCCAAATCACAGATGAAAATTGATAAATTCTATGATCACTGGCAATACTGGCTATCGGACCCTAGAGCTGCAGCATGCTCTTAATCCCTTGATTTGCCATCATCTTTAGTTCGATGATCATCCATATAGAGTGTCAGCTATACTATCTATACTCGCCTGTCCCGAATACAGCACCGCTCATTGTTCGCTGTAGTGTATAAGATAATATTGCTAAAATGTTTATTTGCTTTTCCAGTCCCTTCCCTTATCACCTTCCTGGTTTCTTTCTTTCCCCTCACCTATCCTCATCCCTGTTATCCCCCTCTTTAAGAAAATAATACCCTGAACCCTTGACCCTCTCTATTTTAGGTCAAACCTGATATTATATAATCACCTTGTATTGTTTGCAACACAAATGTTGTTATTACTTACTCACCTACTGTATGTTGGAGTGGGCCTCCCCACTCCAATTTTCTTTTCTTGTACCGTAACTGATTATCTCAATAAAGAACATATGAAAATAGAAAGACAGACTTAGAAGAGACAATGCAAATCCGGAATTTATATTTTGTATTGTTTGCTGATTTCAAGTTTAGCTTGTTGCTGAGTATAACAGATCATTTATTGCAGACTACAGTATAAAGAGTAAGTTGATCAGTGCATAGTTCCAGCTGTCCATATTAAACTATACTAAGCTTTGATGGAAATCGATTAGATAGATTTCCTAACAGCTGTTGAGGAGGTTTGTTTGTTCCAGTTAGTTTACATGTGAAAAAATTGATAGAACTAATTACAGAAATGTGCATACAAATGTCATTCTCTTCAATGTTTCTGCTGATAATAAGCCTGTGTTTTCAAATATTATTGTAAATTGTTCAATTATTGTTCCTTTCTGTCTGGGAACAGTCAGGTCACCAGAGATGACGAGCAGTGGGCTGTGATAGTAATGTTCACGTGTGACCTAAAACACAATTGCTAGCAGAGGAAGGCATTTTTACTTGCGTCCTCTGCCAGGCTCTGACTGATGATGTCATCTAATGCAGAATCTGGCAGAGGAAGAGGTTAAATGGAAATCCTTCTTCTGCTGACTTTTTGCTAGCAGTCACCTACTTCATCCACGATTGTCGCTAACAGTCAACCTAGTTTAAGTCTTCACCACCACTGCACAGGTAAATGGTAGCATACCTCCCAAACATCCTGGATTCGTTGGAACCATCCCGGGATTTGATGTAAGTCCCAGGGTCCCAATTCGGTTGAGTCCCGGAGTGGAGCCCAGTGCAGGAAATTGCATGTCACAACATTCCAATCTTAAAAAATGTTGGCATCAGTCTTCCACAAGCAGGAAGAATAGGTTCATCAGTCTCTCTACATTAGCATTCTTTTAGACTGTAACATTCAGGCTTCATAGCGAGGTACAGTGGGGTTGACTAAAGGCAAATATACTGTGCACTTTTGCAAGTGCAAAAAGTTGCTCCAGAGCTTAGTAAATGAGAAGGAGAGCTGCTGAATTCCATCATCCAATCATATGCAAGCAAAAATGCTGTTTGTATATGTTACTTGCATGTGATTGGGTATTCATTTTAAAGTGAAGCTTTACCTCATTTACTTTTCTCTGAGCTATTTACTGAGCTTACTGAGCTCAGTAAAGTACCAGGGTTTACATAATGTTGTCATTTAGAGCAGTAGTTCCCAACCTCATTTTTCAAGTACCCTCAACAGGTCATGTTTTGGGAATTTCCCCTATATAAAATAGCTTTCATAAATACCAAGCCATTGAAATTAATTTAAAGCATCTGTGCTAGGTGAAAGAAATCCTGAAAATATGACTTGCTGAGGGTACTTGAAGACTGAGGTTAAAAAAACACTGATTTAGGGAAAGCATTTCAGTTCAGGAATTTGATGTCAATACTGTATTATCTGTAAACTAAGATGATGTTGGCCTATTGAGAAAAAAGGTAGATGATGGCATTATCAAGAGAAGCACTGTGTGATCTTTTATAAGCTGTCTATATCTGTAATGCCGCGTACACACGATCAGATTTTCCGACGGGAAATGTTGGATGTGAGCTTGTTGGCGGTAAGTCTGACCGTGTGTATGCTCCATCGGACAATTGTTGTTGGACTTTCCGCCAACAAATGTTGGCTAGCATGTTCTCAAATTTTCCGCCAACAAATGTGTGTTGTCGGTATTCCAATCATGTGTACACAAGTCCGTCTGACAAAAGTCCAAAGTACAAACACGCATGCTCAGAATCAAGGACGAGCCGGAAGCGCTCGGCCTTGTAAAATTAGCGTTCGTAATGGTGATATCACATGACTACTGAACTTCTTATTTATGGGCTCGCCGTACGTATTGTACGTTACTACGTTTGTAATTGTTGGTCAACATTTGTGTGACTGTGTGTCGCAAGACAAGTTGGAGCCAGCACCCTTCGAACAAAATTCCACGGTTTTGTTGTCGGAAAGTCCAATTGTGTGTACGAGGCATTAGTGTTACATTTTCACATAGAATGTAGTATGCAAGGATATACCATGAAAAAGTAAAACTGATGATAGGTGCCCTTTAAACACTAGAAAAACTGGTAATCCAGAGGTGGTATTTCAATGCCTAACATTTTCATCATGTCCCGACTCCTGATGATGGTGCTGTCATGCAGTTGGGCATCATATCATTGCTTTAGAACTACCGAATAAGTAAATTTAAAATCAGGAATATCAAAAAGAAGCATACTGAACTAAACCAGATTGGAATCATTACTGACTGCCACTCTAAGGTGACATACAGAATATAATTTTGAAGATAAAAGAATAAGAGGTAGAACAATATACATGATTTTTTATTATAGGAAAGAAATGTATTGTACTTGAGCAGTGATTATGTTAGCCAAATTATAAACTACTCAAAACATATCTACCGCTAGTTAGTGGAAATCTACTGTATCTAACTGCTAGTTTGTCAAATTAATGAACTTTGTTTTAAGTTAATGGTGCATATATGTTAGCCGTCTTCCTGACAAATTATATACACCACAGAATATCAAAGTCGTAATTTAGAAACATTTGCAAGGCAACATTTTTAGCAGAACCCTTGCAAAAGGCTTCTTCAAATGATGGAAATTTCATTAGTCAATGAAATTGAGTTTTTTATTGGCATTCTTACTGAGCAATGGATTGATTGTAACATGATAATGGATGCCAAAAGAGCTATCTTTCCTTTTGTTTTGTTAACAGTTTTCTTTTTATAATGCCCTGAATCGTGTCCACAATCCCTTATTTAATTTTATTTGATCGCCTCTATGGCCTTGGAGGACCAGAGCTACGTCATGACGTCACTTCCGATCCAGGGTAGAAGTAAATAATTTTATTTTTTTTAAAAGCAAAAGATTTAAACATTTTTATTTTTTAATCTTTTGCTTTTAAAGGTAAAGAAAAGATTTGGGGTATTTTTGACCCCAGATCTCACCATAAAGAGGACCTGTCATCCTTATTTATATTACAAGAGATGCTTACATTCCTTGTAATAGTAATAAAAGTGATAAAAAAATTAAAGGGACTGTAAAAATGAAAAATAGAATAAGAAGAAAAAAATTGAAAGCATCCCCACCCTTCCTTGTTCGCACGCAAAAGCGAAAGCATGCATAAGTCACGGAAGCATATGTAAATGGTGTTCGCACCACACATGTGAGGCATTGCCGCGAACATTAAAGTGAGAGCAATAATTCTAGAACTAGACCTCCTCTGTAACTCTAAACAGATAACCTGAACAGGCATTTAAAATATTGCCTATGGAGATTTTAAAGTACCCATAGTTTGTCGCCATTCCACAAGGGTGAATTTTAAAGCATGACATGTTAGGTATCTATTTACTCAGCATAACATCATCTTTCAGATTTTATAACAAATTGGGGTAGATATTGTGTTTTTTTTTTTCTTTTTATTCATTCAAATATATTTTTTCCAAAAACATTGCGTTTGAAAAACCGCTGCGCAAATACCGTGTGCCATAAAAAATTGCAGCGCCATTTTATTTCCTAGGGTCTCTGCTTAAAAAAAAAATTTATAATGTTTGGGGGTTCTAAATAATTTACTAGAAAAAATACTAATGCTGATTGATACTGATACATGATGTTTTTCTAACTTTAACTATGGTTCAAGTTAGAAAAACATCACATACCTCCCAGTTCACGATGGAGTAATGCAATGCATACCACTTAATCTCCTCACCTTCCTGTACATTTTCCCCAAATTATTTTATTCTAATCTTTCCCATTTTTGTGTGATCTCATTATACTGTCCATGAGACCTCTCTTCCACTCAGACTCCAAAACCGAAAATTTTTGCAATGATCTGTGTCAATAATTGTATAGCAGAAAATACTTTTTACATGCACAGGAGAGTGAACAAAAGGTTCCCAGAGGCATCTAACCTAGGGATTTATGAAGTTCCGTTTTGCTGTACCGTGCTAAACAATTTTCAGCATGGAACAATAAAGACATTTGTTTTGTCACTGAAATATCATCATCTATTACTGTCAAAACCTGGGATACCAATATGTCATTAAATGTTCTCAGTCTGTAAAAGTCATCCTTTATTCCTATTTGACTGTGAAATGTATTAACCATGTACCTATTCCCACTCACCCAGTGCATCAATTTTATGAATCCCATTAAAAGTATCATCTGAATTAAGCATTTCCATGAGAAGAAAACTGTCCTCAGAAAACCAAGAATACGACACCTGGAGCAATGAAGCCATTTAAACCAGGAAAAAATGTATTTTGTTCTAAAGTGCAATGAGGGAGACCAGCTATGGCATGAGATGGTCGAGCACAAACTGTGTAAAAGGCTTTTAAACTAGTGAGCACAGTGAGGCTTTGAAGAACACTGTGATAAATTCCAGTTATAAGTATTTAAAATAATGTTCAGGAGATGACAAACAATGGCTAACGGAGAGGCTTCATGTTCCAAAGTGTCGCTAAATGTAAAGCATTATAGGAAGAACAAAGGCACTGCAGAACATTCAGCCACTTGCTCTAGAGAAACTAGCCATCTTGTCCTGCAGACTGGAGACCTGTAATTCTAACTCTACTCAGTGTGCTTAGTGAGAGAGACAGAATTTTAAATTACCTTACATTTGACAAAATGATTCTGTACAATAGGAGAGCAATTAGTATGCACATGATTTTATTTTTATTTTGATGTTGTGCATACCTGTTGGAACTGAGTTTTATATTCAGTTTACAGATTTAGCTATAAGGGAAGTTTTTCATAGAGTGGGAAATCGTTAAACACCTGTCTGTGTTGTTGCTGGTGAAATTTACCCTTATTTATTCATCCTGGTAACCATCATTGGTAGGAAAGAAAATATTGGGAAATCCAAAAGTTTAGAGTTTACCCCAGAACAAAAATATAGAAAAAAAATCTTCCAATGAGCACTATTCAAGTAACATCTAAAGGCCCGTACACACTATACGAAAATCATATGAAAAAATTTGTATGACAAGCTTTCTGTGGATTTTCGGATAGTTAGTATGGTGCTTTCAACAGCCGACTTCACTTTATTACTGGCTGTGCAGACTATAAATTTTTTGTCGGATGTGAACTCAACATCTGATTTTCGTTTCATCAGTACGGTTTTCGTACGAGAAAAATCGTAAGAGCAAGACTACGTATGCCCAGAAACTAAAGAATACATACAAAACTATTCAACACATTACATCACTTCTGACATTGTATTCTGTCATACGAAAATTTTCATATTGTTGGTAATCTCTTCACTTTCGACATGAGACTGGCATGCCACAAAAATCAGACGTTCTGTCATCCTAAAATCAAGAAAAAGTGTGTGCACGAGGCTTAAGAGGTGATTTTTCCACACTTTAGAGTATTTTCTCCTCACTTCCTGTGGTGTCTCAAGGAAAGAAAGTTCAAGTATAACTAAAGGCAAAACTTTTTTGTAGTTTTAGATAGAGGTGAGATGTATTAGAATGCCTGGCAGTTTTTATTGCTGCCTGTGTCCCTTTTAGAATCACCCCTCTCTATTTGTTCTGTTTGCCCTTACCATTGAAAGTGAAAGTAAAGGAAAATCCCAAATTTCGGGTTGTCCCTAGAAAAGTAATAGCAGGGAAATATTCCAATAGGGACACTAGTCCTGATGATCTGGGGGGCCCCAAGATATTCCCTTAATATGGAGGGGTTTCCACGTATTTCCTGTTTTGGCTATGGGACAGGAAGTTAAGGTAAATCTCCCCAATGGGACAAAGATAGCAAAAGTAAACTTTACTCTATCCAAAAGGAAAAAAAAGTTTTGCCTATAGTTCTAAAGTGAATTTAAACCCAATTCATGAAACTGACCTAGGCACATATATCTGTAGTGTTTACTTATCTCTCTCCAAAGCCATAAGTCCCGTGTCTTTCTGCTGCTCCTTTCCTCTGTTATTAGCATGATAACTTCTGACAAGCGCTCTGACATGGTGGATAATAGCAACTGACAATTTGTGTTGGGGATGGAACTTAGAGAGAGATAAGCAGAGAGCTTGTCTATTCCCAGCACAGATTCAGAAACACTCATGTTTCATTCTAGGAGGACACAAGATGCAGGTCTGGATGGCAAAAATATTAGTCCAAATTCATGCAAGTCTGTGCAATGGCAACATAAAGCAATAGAAAATAGTTATTTCCAATTTATCGTACACCTTACTGTCTAGGAATCAACATGATCAACAGAGTTTTCCTTTAACAACTAATTTCAGTGTTTCTGAATTTAATGTTTCTGGATCTGCTGCACTGCTGAATATGTAAAAGCTGCAACAAAAAGCAGTGGTTAGCACTTTCCCCTAGCAGCACTGGGGTTGTTGGTTGAAATCCCAACCACGGTGCTATCTGCCTGGAGTTTGCATGTTCTCCCTGTGCCTGAGTGGGTTTCCTCCGGGTACTTCAGTTTCCTCCCGCACGCTAAAGACATGCTTGTAGGTTAAAACATATAACATAGATTGATGCGCTCTGATACAAAGTTCAATCAATGTGAGAAAATAATTTTTGTGCTAAAAAACCAATGTGAAAAAAATTGCTACCAAATCGCTAAAGAATCGCATATATATATATAAAATCGCAAATATATGAAAAATTCGCAAATATTTAAAAACTGTGTTCCTCCAGTAATATAAATCCACTGGAAGTGGTGCGATATCTCCAAAATAAACTAAGCAACAATTGTGTATAGATATACTACAAATGCGTTTGCAAATAGTAATCAATCCAAATTAGTGCCAATAAATAAATAAAGTTCAATCAATGTGAGAAAAGAATTTTTTGTGCTAAAAAACAATGTGAAAAAAATTACTACCAAATCGCTAAAAAATCGCATATATAAATAAAATCGCAAATATATGAAAAAAATCGCAAATATTTAAAAACTGTGTTCCTCCAGTTATACAAATCCACTGGAAGTGGTGCGATATCTCCAAAGTAAAACTAAGCAACAATTGTGTATAGATATACTAAAAATGCATTTGCAAATGGTAATCAATCCAAATTAGTGCCAATAAATAAATAAATTAGATATATTCCCTGTGATAAGTGTTGAATCCTCCGTAATAAAAATAAATAATTGATATGCTTATAAAGGTGCAATATATATACAATTGATGAGTATAAATAGTGCCAATAGAATCTGATTAAATATAGATGGTTAAATTCATGAGATAGGATAAGTAGCAGGCGACAGTTCAATCCTCAGTAATCTGGGGTATCTGGATTCCTGCAGTAATTATTTGTTCACCCTCTGAGCTATTTCTTCCACAGCCACAATGAATGGTAATTTTCTCAGTATCAAGTGGTTTTATGTAAAATAAACAAAGAGAGAAAACATTGCGCAATATTGTTACAATAAAAGTTCACAGCCAAAACAGCGCAGTGATACACTCACGTGTGTCTGAATTGTTTTAGGCATGCTGCTGCTGCTTGATACAATGAATTCAGCAGACTGTGTCCTAAGCTCCTCCCACGCGTTACATCACTGACACGTGACTTCTACATGCTTGTAGGTTAATTGGCTCCAGTCTAAATTGGCCATAGTATGTGTATGTATGAATGTAACTTAGGGACCCTAGATTGTCAGCTCCTTGAAGTCAGGGACTGTTGTGAATGTACAATATATACAGTATGTGTTAAGCTCCGTGTAAATTGACGGCGCTATATAAGTACCTGAATAAATAAATATTTAAGTTATTAAAAATAACCCTAATTAATGATTACTGAAAGATGTGTTAAGGTAGGGTTAAATATGGCTTCTTTCCCATGAAACTCATTGTTGCTGACCCTTGTCTTTTGGTGAGACCATTTTATCCAGATAATATTTTAGGAAGTATTTGTTTTGCTTCATATTGAAAACTAAGTGAACATCTGTGTATATGTTTTCCTTATGGTCATCCTAGATTTTGGACAAACTTGTTAAAATAAGCTTAGCAAACGGGAAAAGATTTCATGAAAATGATTATTCCATTGCACTTTTGTTGCATCATGGCTGTACAGTTTTAAATAAATAAACTTAGCAGTATTTGTCTTGGAGAAGGAAAAGGTTTAGGAAATGTTATTGGTGCTACCGAAATATAGAAATCTACACAATGTTTTTTATAACTGTAATTTTCTCAGTTTTGAATGAAATTAAAAAGTTGCCAGAGACCAAAAAGAGACCAAAATAAATTAGTTTTTCTCCGCAATTTTTTTTTATAATTGTATTTTTATTAAGATTTTTAAACAAATATAACAGTTCACAGATGCGTGCAGAGATATAAAAAGATCCAGAAATATATTGAATAAAATGTTTTTATGGAGCAGAAGCTCCTCCCAGAGCACGTGCGGTTGATCTATTAAAACTGGAGAGTGCAAAATCTGGTGCAGCTGTGCATGGAAACCAGGACTGCAGTCAGAAATCAGGGGGACCCATACAACCTACCTGACAGGTCCCCCCTCCCAAAAATATCAAATTACATTTTTGATAAAATGCGATGGTCGCAATGCTGTTTTGCAGCCATGGCAGAAATGATACCCATTCTACAGCCACCCGCTGACACCTGTTTTTATACTTATACTTTTTTTAAATTGTTGAATAATAAGTCACAAGGCAGAAAAGCCAGCTCTCCTCTCCTGTAGGTGCCCGGGCCCTCTACAGGAGGGCCGACTGTACTGCCTTATCAGCGGCTCTGATAGAAACCAATCAGCTTCCAGGTTTTTTTTGTCAATGCTTAATTGAACAAGCTGAAGTTAGTAGCTGATTGGCTACCATGCACAGCTGCATCAGATTCTGCACTCTCCAATTTTAGAAAAAACACCTCAGCATGTGCCATAAAAACAACAAAAGTGAAAAATACTATGGTATAGCAACATTAAGAAGAGGGGAGAAGAATTGATTTTAAAATTTTCAGAAAGATGAGGATAACAATTACATATATCAATGGAAAATACAAGGTACTAGTGGATGTCAACTGAAGTCAAACTGTGATGAGTAGGAGTGGACAGAGGGAGGAGAGGCAACATAAGTGGACTGGACCCAAAGGTCCTAAATTTTTTCATTGGTCTAGGGCAGGGATATGCAATTAGCGGACCTCCAGCTGTTGCAGAACTACAAGTCCCATGAGGCATAGTAAGAATCTGAGAGCCACAATCATGACACCCAGAGGCAGAGGCATGATGGGACTTGTAGTCTTGCAACATCTGGAGGTCCGCTAATTGCATATCCCTGGTCTAGGGTGTCCCCAATTTTAGCCATTAAATGTTCCGTCCTACTATCAGAAATAATTTACAATAGATTGGTGTGATGATATGTCTGTGAACAGCTAATGCAGAGTAATAGCACTCCCAGTGGCAGTCAGAAGATGATTGATTTATTTTTTTAGTACATCTGCAGATTCTAGGGGGAAAAAAAGCCCCCAAAAAAGGATTGGCTCTAGAAGGAAAGACATGTTAAAAAGTTTCTGCAAGGCTGATAATACATGAGCTCAGATAGGGCAAATGCGAGGACATTTGGAAAAGAGAGCCATTTCCATGACCACATCTCCAGCACTTAACAGGGATTGTTGTGTTTTGAGCATGCAACAATCAGGAGTTTTGTACCAGACTATTTTAATTTTATAAGTATTCTCCCTGTATACCATGCAACGTGGTGACTTGGAGGCATATTCCCAGATGTTTTCCCACAGTTAAGTGGGGATTGGTTGTTGAAGGGTCTGTGCCCATTTACTCATGTATACATGGGAATTATTAGTTAGAGAAGATTCTTTATAAAGTAGTTTGATGCGGGTCCTGGGCGCAAATATCTAAAAATTTAGTGGGTTTCTCCAAAGCTATGGACGAGATCCTGGTATAGAAGAAATGTTTAATTTGGAAGTTAAGAGTAAACATGAGCAGGGATCTATTTAGAGATTCGTATATTTGCTGCTTTAGCCCATGGTAACATATGCCCACAGGCTGTTGGTGAGCTCTGGGTTATATAGACTGTTAGTCAAAGGCGAGCAAGGTTTAGAGTAGTGAGAGAATACTTCAATGCACATTTATTCCATATTGTCAATGTGAAAAGTATAGAAGCGACACAAATATGTTTATACAATCCATACTTGTTGAGAGCCCTTGACCATATCAGTGAACAAAGGTGGGATGTGATACAATTGCATAGCTTTCATTTCAGTCCAATGATTGGGAGGGTATTGGGCAGTCCAAGCCCAATGCACCAACACCCCCCTAGATTTCAAATATAACAGGGCTGGGTGAGCTTTTTTGTGCCAGATAAAATTAACAATCAATTTCTGCAGAGCTTGTAGTTTCACCATAGGGACTTGGATCAGGAGTGTTTCAAAAAGAAACAATAATTTGGGCGCAATAGACATTCTGAGTAAGTTTATTCTGCCAAGCAAAGACATTTTGCATGTATCCCAATGCCTCAATGATTGGATCATGGGTCAAAATAACGGGGGTTAGTTTGCTTCATACTGTACAAGGTATATCAGGTGGGTTAGGTAAGTACCTGAGAGAGTGTGAGCACCTTCAGTAAGGATATCTAGCTTGTAACATCTTAGCTTTGCAGCATTTTGGTAGTGTTGATTTTCTAACCCTACAAGGAACTAAAAATGTTCAAAATCTTATGAAGTACTGGTAAAGAGACATGAAGGTCTATAACAGAGATATGTAATTAACGGACCTCCAGCTGTTGCAGAACTACCATGTCCCATGAGGCATAGCAAGACTCTGACAGCCACAAGCATGACACCCAGAGGCAGAGGCATGATGGGACTTGTAGTTTTGCAACAGCTGGAGGTCCACTGATTGCATATCCCTGGTCTATAAGAGTCAGGAGTACATCATCAGCAAAAAGAGAGTTTCTACTCCTTATGGTGATTATAAACATCATGCATATCTGGATGGGATCTTATTGCTTCAGCAAGGGGTTCTAAGCATAACAGAAATCGTAGGGGTCACAAAGGACACCCTTAATAGGTGCCATTGCTCATCTGAAATGTATGAGACAAATTGGAAGCTAACTTGACTCAAGAGGAAGGGGAGGAGTATTGGGGCCTTCAAAGATCTAAAAAAAGGACCTTGTTATATACTGCAACTTACCATTACCTAAATGTGGCAGGTACATTCCGTTTCATTTTTTTCCCTTTATTTTCACCTGGTGATTCTGCCAGTAACACACTACCTGTCTTAGGGTGGCTCCATGGGGAAGCAACAGAGACACCCTTACGACAGAAGCGTTGTCAGCCTATGGAGAGGGTAGAGTAACGCCGTGTACACGCGACCAGATTTTTCAACAGCAAAGGTCCAACGGTGTGTGGGCTTCATCGGACCTTTTCTGTCGTAAAAGCTGACGGACTTTAGAACTAGAACATGTTTCAAATCTTTCCGACGGACTGGAGTCCGATGGAAAAATCCGTTTGTCTGTATGCTAGTGCGACGGACCAAAAAACGACGCAAGGACAGCTATTGGCTACTGGCTATGAACTTCCTTATTCTAATCCGGTTGTACGTCATCACGGTCGAATCAGTCGGACTTTGGTGTGATCGTGTGTAGGCAAGTCCGTTTTGTTGGAACTCTGTCTGAACTCCGTCGAAAAGTCCTTCGGAGTTCAGTCCATCAAAAAGTCCGCTCGTGTGTAAGGGGCGTAAGACTAGAACATTTTTTAGATGGTCTTGGATAGCAAATTAAAACTGAACTCCAGCTAACACTTTTTTAAGCAGCTACAAAAAAACATTTTTTTTTCTTTTGGGATAAAGATTTTACATAAATGAATAAAAGCTGACTATTGTAAGCACCCCTGTCAGTAATAAATGTTATTTCCCAATCCTCTAACTGCCACATTTGCTGGACATCTTGTTCTGTTACAGCAAGTTGACAAACTAACAGACTTACTGACTGAATCACCAGGTGAGAATAAAGGAAAAAGCCTAAAAAATGCAGCCACCATATTTAAGGATTGGTAAATTGCAATATATATAATTTTTACTTCCGGGTTTGGATACCCTTTAAGGGGATTACTGTGTTTTTTACCAAGAACATAATGTGATTTTTTTTACTTATGGTGCTCAACAAATCCAAAGACCTATTCTTTCCAAGCAGATCCAGTGCATTTAAAGTTTGCATGTTATGTTAAGCTGTGCATTGTGTTAAGGTAGCTAATTCTGCAAATGAACCACAACAGACAAAATAAATTGGGCTAACACCATTTTGGTAACATAGGTGTTGATTTACTAATGGCAAAGACATACCTCCCAACTTTTTGATATGGGAATGAGGGACACCTATCAGCAAAAGTATGCAAGCATAGGACACACCCCTTGCCACGCCCCCTTAAAGGAGAATTGTACAAAAAAAAAGATTGGTTTACCCCACAAATGCTTTTTTTTACCACTACTATTCCTTTATATTGGCTTTTGGAATTTACAAATGCAGCAATTTATAAATCGGATGAAAGGTTTAGCACTGGGAAACACTTTTTGATAAACAAAAAGTGCATTTTATATACATCTATATAGATCAGACCAAAATGAGGGACAAATGAGGGACAGAGGGACATTACTCCAAATCTGGGACAGTCCCTCGAAATGAGGGACAGGTGGGAGCTATGCCAATAGACTGTGCATTACCACCTGAATAAGTGCACAATCTACTTGCCTTTAGTAAATGAACCCCATAGAGTACGGCAAAACAAATCCATTCCCTTGGGGTGTTGTGGTGCCATTGAAAATTTAAAGCACTGCAATGCACTAATGGGAATGATGCATTTCCATGTGTTAACATGCATAGATGTGAAAGCATTTTTTTGTGATAGCATAGTACTACTTTAACCTTGTATGGTTGATCTATATGTATAGTAATATCTTGTAAAAAATGATCATATAGCTAATACTGTATACTAGAGGGGTAATTAATACCCTAGTCTGCATTCACTTTAAGGCTGGGTTCAGACTACTGCGAATTCGCATGTCAGGAGCCTGTGACCGGCTCTCTATGGAGTTGGTTCACACAGCTCCGGGATGGCAGCGGTGCGAATTGCACAAGAGTCCTGTGTCTGGCCCTATTCAGGTCTGAATTCAGCCAAAAATTCTGACCGAAATCGGACTTGAAACGGTGAATAGGGATGCACCAGACCCCTGCTGTGAGCCGTTCCGTGGGAACCAAGCCTAAGATTTTGAGTCACTGAAATAATAAAACGTTCTTTGAACCTGAGCTTCTGACGTAAACAAAGTATAAGACAACATTTTTGCTTCTTTTTTTCTTCAGCCATAATGCCATAGTAAGTTTAAACCACCAAACCTAAAAAGGCTTTGAACAGTCTTCACTGAAATAAATAGAAATAGGCTTAACATACACCTGTGGCAGGGAAAGGGGGTGTAAAGGTAGGCAGTTGAGCTGCAATTTTTCTCCCCCCCCCCCAACTGCCCTCCTTAAGCTGCACGTTAGGCTGTATACATGCAGCAGCCACAATGCTTAATCTTGAGTAATACCTGCAGAATTGATGCAAGCCATTACACCTGACTTTAAAAGTTTACATAATTGAGACCGAGAAACACAAGTCACACAAGCGATAGATCTGTATAATTGCAAAATATTCTGGAAACAAGCCTGACATTTTAAGCATGGCTCAGCAGACCCTTAAATCCGATTACTCTTGCAAATAGTTATTGTAGAATGGGTTAGCTAAGCCACTGTATGCATGCGCCCACACTGATTAGGATGAAACTTGCTGGCAATCCATATAAAATATTCAAAATTGTTTAAAAAAACCTGTTATGAATATGCTTTGCATAGCCGGCAGTATTGTCACTCAACAATATATTTACTCAGGATAACACATTTGATATAACACATTTAATTGAATACAATTAAGAGGATATAAAGTTTTCGTTCTGTTCTTATTCTGAACTTCTATATGAATATGAAGCACTGGATTTCAGCTTCATAGCATTTTTTGCAATTATCAGTAAATAGTTAATAAGATAGGGAAAAAAGAGGACATTGAAGTATAAGAAAAAAAAAAAAAAAAAAGCTGTGATATATTTAAAATGCATAACAAGCAAAACGTAGAAACATGTGTCGAGAACAGTCAGGTCAGGGGACTTGTAAATCTGTCCATATATAAATGTGTATGCGCAATATAGCAATGTGTAAGTCGTATATTTCCAAGCTTTTCTCTCTAACACTTTGCTGTCATCATGCAGAATCAGCAGTAGTTTTCATTATTTGCAGACTGTGGGCCTACTTTTAAAAGGCAGTTTATGGATTTCAGAGAAAAAATAGGTCCATTACGGATGGACAAAATGTATATGATAACAAGCTAACTTGGTCAAAGTGGTAGTAGTAGTGCTGGTGGTGGGTGGTGGGAAGGAGCAGGAGGGCAGGAGTTCTATTCCACTGTAGCAATAAAACAATGTTTTTGTATATATATTTTACTTCAAAATCAAAGATTTGTCTAAGCTACTATAATAAATATTATCGCAGATCACAAGATTTTTTTATTTTTTAATGCTAAAAGGATCCTATTGTTTAAAAAAAAAATAAAAATAAAATAAATTTGCTTATAAGGAGAAACATGGATTTGTGAAAAAACAAACATACTCACCTCTATGCTGCAGCATCGGCGTGATGAGACATCAGATGACTGCTGCTCAGTTCTCTGTCTGCTCAGAGCGGAGAGCAGTAAGGCCCCTTTCACACTGGGGCGGTGCTGGCGTCGGCGGTAAAACGGCAATATTTTTAGCTCCGCTTTACCGTCGTTTTAGCAGCGGTATTTGGCTGCTAGCGGACCGGTTTTACCCCCCTGCTAGCGGCCGAGAAAGGGTTAAAATCACCGCAAAATGCTGCTACAGCAGCGATATGCCGGCGGTATAGCCGCGCTGCCCCATTCATTTCAATGGGCAGGAGCGGTGAAGGAGCGGTATACACACCTCTCCTTCACCGCTCCAAAGATGCTGCTAGCAGGACTTTTTTTACCGTCCTGCCAGCGCACCGCTCCAGTGTGAAAGCCCTCGGGGCTTTCACATTGAAGACACAGCAGCGGCTCTTTCAGGGTGCTTTGCAGGTGCTATTTTTAGCACTGTAGTGCCCCAGTGTGAAAGGGGTCTTACTGTTATCACCTTCCGCTCTGCTCCTCTAACACTCACTGGAGTGCCAGGGGAGGGGGCAGGCATAGCCGGGTCAAGCTATCAGCATAGCCAGCTGTCAATTAGGCAGTTGGGTGGAGCCCAACAATATTGTTGGGATCTTTCCAGAGCCTGGAGCAGCTCTGCCACATCAACTGACAGCAGACAATAGCGGCACAGACAAACACACATGGATTTCTTCAGAATAACAAAGGACGTGACTTCCCATTTTCAAGCTGGATATTGAGGAGGACTTCCAGTCACTGTCGGAGAGCTCCAGTGACAAGGAGGACCTATAGACCCTGTAGAGTCTGCTGGCGTATATGACTTTGCACTTTAGGGGGTCCACCAGTTCTGGTAAGTGTCCCCACGTATCGAGTGGGTTTTTTCTATTCAAGATACCTCCATCTCCTTGGTGACGGTGGAAGTGACCTGGAGTTCATCACCTCATTGGAATCACCCCCTCTCAAACTGTGGAATCCTTTACGTGTGGACTCAATATGTTTTTTTCATTTCTTTTTATGCAAAGTCTTTACTTATAGACTTTATATATTATATATACTTTAATATAGTCATATTTGTGTTGCAATTGCACTTTATTTCACTTTATTTCATTTATTTAATCATCACTCATGCTGTATATCAGCGCAACTTATTTAATAGCCTGCTATCAGCTGACATTGGGTCACAGGAGAACAAAAGTAAGTGCACTCCTAAGACCTACAAGGGAATTATGACCCAAAAAGTTCTAGCCATACTTTTCTTTTAAGATTATGCAGGGTGATGCATGCAAAAATGGTTACTATTTCTCCAAATCATTCAGGAGGCATTAGCTATGGGTCAGAACCTCCTTCTAAACAACTATTTTTGCTGCCCAACTGATTGCGTCCTTAAAATGTATGTTTTGTATGTTTTTGCTTTAGTCTGGGATAGAGTGAGGAAGGGTTAGATCCTCTGTGAAATGTCCATTGCTGTCTATGTCACCACTAGGTACATACACCCCTCTACCTGTCCTCCTGTCCTAGTAATTGTTGTCACTGAGATTGAAAAAAAAAGGGTAAATCCAACATTTTAGAGTTACCACAGCAAGAGGTTAGGGTAGCTCATCCAATTGGGACAAATGTTCTGGCGACAACTGTGTGAGACTAAAATTCCCCACATTTTGAGATTTCCTTTTATTTTCTATTGTGTTTCCAGAACTAGAAGTGAAATCTCTCTAGTGGGATATCAACAGAAAAAAAAAAAAAATCAGAGAGTTGTTTTATCGCCTCACAAAGAAAGAAATGAAATAAAAAAGGATTTGGCTTTGCATACATAGAAGAAATGAAATGTACTAGAAGACAATGGTCATATGGGAAAACATTCATACCTTCAAGTAAACATTGTTATATAGCAGAAGTGTTTTTATATTGTAAGGTAATATCTTCTTCAGGCAAGAATACACACATATGCAACATTTAGAACTATAGTTTCTTTAGAGCAAAAAAAAAAGAAAAAAAGTACATACTTTCATCTTATAGCATAAGCATTGTAATATTACAGACAACAATTATTTTTAACAATCTAATTTTAGTTTACATGAAAAATTTCCTTTCATGCTGTGAGCTTTTTCAGGTCAGCTGTCCACCTCTTTCCACCAATTCCTGGATTCCCAGCATGCTTTGCAGCTTCTCCTCTGCTGTTTACTTTCAATTTCTAAGGACCTTGCTGCCTAAACAGCCAGTTCAAAAAGGTGCAATGGCATGGAAAGGACCCATCAAACCCTTTGCTTTTGTGATCACAGAGGAGATTTTTTACTTGATTCATTACATCTCAGAATCTATGTAAAGCCTTTTTCTTCCAAATAAACCTATAACCATACGGTTTTTCACTATGTGAAGGCTTTCTGATGTTTTTTTACAGATGCTTTTAGCCATAAACCTACCAAATGGTTCTGTGGTGGAAGGAGGTTTTTTACCATCTGGGACATTGCCATGCTGATCCATATTCTCACAGACCGGGTTGAGGTTGCCTGAGTTGGCTCAGCTGAGGAGGAGGAATTGCACCACTCGCTATCCAGAACTTTGATCAGATGCCTGATTGATGCTACCTTCTTGTGAGCGTATTTAATCTTCTCCCCTGGGTGGTGGATGCACACATGGCGGTGACTCCTTTAGTCCTACACTCCTGGATTCCTTCCCATCAATATATACTAATGGATTAATGTTTTAATCACCAATGGGACTATATTACCAATGTCGATTTACAATTTGCACAGTGCACTTTATTTAGAGACGCTATCACTCAGATGATGGTGTTAGAGTTTTTTGAATATGGTAATCACAATTTATTTTGTATATCACAGTATGTTCATATGTTGATACTTAACATTTGATTCTTAGCACTGCACTGTTTTCATTTTATTCATTTAAAGATTTACAGTTAAGATTGTAGTGCTGGCTGCTATTGCTTATTTATTTTATTCCTCTCACTATTAAAGCGTTTGTTAACCCAAAAAAATAAAATAAAGATCCTGTTCCCTTAAAGCATGTTATACAACACAGTGCTTTTGCTGTGTCATTTGGACCCCCATATCACTTGAAATACCTGGCTGATCCTGCCTGGCTACACCCTACCCCCTGCAAACTGACCACGAGCCCTGCCACTGCAGTCCGTTTGCCTGATTCCATCAGCTGCAGCCTGCTATCTGTCACCTGTGTCCTTCTCCCCCCTCCTGTCCCCTCCCCTCTCTGCCTGTCTCTGCTCGTACCAGTACCCGCCCCCCCCCCCCTCTCTCATATCAGCTATTAAATACTCCCATCCGCTCTGCACCATTATAATAGTTGTCCCTGTGCCTGTGTTCTGTAAAAAAAACTGCCCAATTCTACCTATAAGAGCCTTCCCTTTTCCAAGCGTAGATAGGTCAAAAACACATGGTCAGTTGCCGGGGACAGGTTTCATTAATGATCCATTTGAAGTGCATGAAAAAGTATGTATCATGTGTTTTTTTTGCACACCCATTGACTTCTATGGGCCCCTTGACATGCATCGGCAGATGAAATAATGTACTCAAACTATTTTTCATGATGCATTACAGCGCAATGCATATAAGTGTACCATTAAAAACAATTGAATGGCAAGTAAAATACATTTTCATGCCTTGTAACAGCACATAGCTGTGAACAGAGCCTTTGCTATGGACATTCCATATGAGTTGAACACCTTGGTGCTAATTCATTAAAACTGGAGATAATAAAATTAGTGCAAAATTCTTGTCTCGAAAGGCAAAAACTGATTTCTTGTTGGCAGCAAATCTAATGTTGCAATCATTTTCTTTTCTTATAAAGTTAGTGATTACCACTCTCCATGTCAGAGAGCAAGTAATATAATCTGTCAGCGACAGTTCTTCAGTGAATGGCTCTTTGAGCAGAGTATTGAAATAGTGTCGTTTCTAAACAAGAATTGGAAAGTGCTATCTTGAGCCATTGAAGTAGATAATCAGTCATAGCATTTAATAGGGGCAATGATGCTTTAACAATGCAAATGGATCTGTACCCTTTATATTTTATAGCTTTCTAAAAAATACAAAAAGAGGCAGCATATCCGTATTTTCACCCTGCATCTTTCTCTTAATCAGATAAAAGCCGAACACGTGTTGTCACTGTAGTTTCCCCTTAAACACCTTTGGTGTTTTAGCTTTTACTAAAAGACAAAATAAAAGAGATGCCCCTACATACAGCGGATATACTGTAAAAACTCTACACACCTCTGTTAAAATGTCAGGTTTCTGTGATGTAAAAAAATGAGACAAAGATAAATAATTTCAGAACTTTTTCCACATTTAATGTGACCTATAAACTGTACAACTCAAGTTGAACAAAAAACTGAAATATTTTTGGTGGAGGGAAGTAAAAATAAAAACACTAAAATAGGGACGTGGCTGTATGGCAACTGGAAGTGACGTGAGTGCAAGGTCCACAGTACCGTGAGACGTTACCTACTGAAGTCTGACCTATCGCTGGTGGTATTTAGGATTATACCCAATGCTTGGTTTTGTTTCACTTGATGTAAGCACAATAATTGAGGATTTTAATAAATTTTGCATTCTTTGAGACATACTTCACTAGTGGAGCTCTCTTTCTTTTTTCCTCTCACGAGTTCATCTGTTTCCCATCACGGAGACTATGATCACTCTGTTGCATCCATTGCCCTGCTGGGTTTCATTGCTTGTTTGCCAAAACACGAGAGTGTGAGGTATGATGTTTTGGTGAGTGCAATACTTATGGTATAAGGGGCACATACAGTGTGGTGTGAAGATCACTATTTCCATGCAGGGCTTCTTTTGTATATTATGATACACCTATTCAGTTATGGACTATGTTATGGACTGAGTTATTTATTACATTTTTTCTTTTTTCTTTTCCTCTTTTTTTCCATTGTTACTTGGGTGTATTTCAATAATTTTGTTGTGCACTCAGTTTTTCAGTATCATTATTGTATTATAATTTTAATAACACTACTGCATCGTTTTTAGAGCACTACTGTTCACTATATATATTCACTAAAATAATATAGTTGCAAAAATGTGCACACCCTTAATCTAATACTTTGTTGAAACACCTTTTTATTTTATTACAGCATTCAGTCTTTTTGAGTATGATTCTATCAGCATGGCACATCTTGACTTGGCAATATTTGCCCACTCTTCTTTGCAAAAACACTCCAAATCTGTCAGATTGCGAGGGCATCTCCTGTGAACAGCCCTCTTCAGATCACCCCACGGATTTTCAATGGTATTCAGGTCTGGGGTCTGGCTGGGCCCTTCCAAAACTTCTTCTGGTGAAGCCATTCCTTTGTTGATTTGGATTTGTGCTTTGGGTCGTTGTCATGCTGAAAGATGAAGTTCCTCCTCATGTTCAGCTTTCTAGCAGAAGCCTGAAGGTTTTGTGCCAGTATTGACTGGTATTTGGAACTGTTCATAATTCCCTCTATCTTGACTAAGGCCCCAGTTCCAGCTAAAGAAAAACAGCCCCAAAGCATGGTGCTGACACCACCATGCTTTACTGTGGGTATGGTGTTCTTTTAGTGATGCGCAGTGTTGTTTTTGCACCAAACATATCTTTTGGAATTATGGCCAAAAAGTTCAACCTTGGCATCAACTGTTAGATTTTTTGAGAAGAAATAATTATATCTGTTAATTTTTTTTATGTCATGAGCCCCATGAGAGGAAGATGAACGAAGGGTCACAATGACTTCATCTGTTTTCCAACTTTTAATTAATCACCTATCCTTAAATACTATAAGCAACTTATTTGCAAAGCTAGAAACCAAAGAAGCAAAGATATTTACATTTTGGGTTGGTAGATAAAGAGAACTGATACCACTAAGATGTGTCGACAAGATAAAAACTTGACTGACTATCCTCCAGAAGAAAGCTCTGTCTGTGGACAGAGAATATTGTGAAGAGTTATCTATCCAGCTAAACTGATTAACTAATCAATCAGACTGGGCAAAGTCTATGTTAGGCAACTCAAAGAACTATCTGATTTTTTCCTTACTTATTTAAAAGTATACTAATGTACATGGTTGTGAATGACATATATCGTCTACATAAATATATACATTAATCCCATAATATCTACAAGAAGAATACATATATCCATATTTATTAATTTTATGCGATATTGATGAGTACCCGCATAGTGTACTGGTTACCAGAATTCCTAAATATCATATTTATATATATATATATATATATATATATATATATATACAGTGGGGACGGAAAGTATTCAGACCCCCTTAAATTTTTCACTATTTGTTATATTCCAGCCATTTGCTAAAATCATTTCAAGTTCATTTTTTCCTCATTAATGTACACACAGCACCCCATGTTGACAGAAAAACACTGAATTATTGACATTTTTACAGAATTATTAAAAAAGAAAAACTGAAATATCACATGGTCCTAAGTATTCAGACCCCTTGCTGTGACACTCATATATTTTACTCAGGTGCTGTCCATTTCTTCTGATCATCCTTGAGATGGTTCTACACCTTTCATTTGAGTCCAGCTGTGTTTGATTATACTGATTGGACTTGATCAGGAAAGCCACACACTTGTCTATATAAGACCTTACAGCTCACAGTGCATGTCAGAGCAAATGAGAATCATGAGGTCAAAGGAACTGCCTGAAGAGCTCAGAGACAGAATTGTGGCAAGGCACAGATCTGGCCAAGGTTACAAAAAAATTTCTGCTGCACTTAAGGTTCCTAAGAGCACAGTGGCCTCCATAATCCTTAAATGGAAGACGTTTGGGACGACCAGAACCCTTCCTAGAGCTGGCCGTCTGGCCAAACTGAGCTATCGGGGGAGAAGAGACTTGGTGAGAGAGGTAAAGAAGAACCCAAAGATCACTGTGGCTGAGCTCCAGAGAGCTCTAGAGATGCAGTCGGGAGATGGGAGAAAGTTGTAGAAAGTCAACCATCACTGCAGCCCTCCACCAGTCAGGGCTTTATGGCAGAGTGGCCCGACGGAAGCCTCTCCTCAGTGCAAGACACATGAAAGCCCGCATGGAGTTTGCTAAAAAAACACCTGAAGGACTCCAAGATGGTGAGAAATAAGATTCTCTGGTCTGATGAGACCAAGATAGAACGTTTTGGCCTTAATTCTAAGCAGTATGTGTAGAGAAAACCAGGCACTGCTCATCACCTGTCCAATACAGTCCCAACAGTGAAGCATGGTGGTGGCAGCATCGTGCTGTGGGGGGTTTTCTGCTGCAGGGACAGGGCGACTGGTTGCAATCGGGGGAATGATGAATTCGGCCAAGTACAGGGTTATCCTGGACGAAAACCTTCTCCAGAGTGCTCAGGACCGAAGGTTTACCCTCCAACAAGACAATGACCCTAAGCACACAGCTAAAATAATGAAGGAGTGGCTTCATAACAACTCCATGACTGTTCTTGAATGGCCCAGCCAGAGCCCTGACTTAAACCCAATTGAGCATCTCTGGAGAGACCTAAAAATGGCTGTCCATCAACGTTTACCATCCAACCTGACAGAATTGGAGAGGATCTGCAAGGGGATCCCCAAATCCATGTGTGAAAAACTTGTTGCATTTTTCCCAAAAAGACTCATGGCTGTATTAGATCAAAAGAGTGCTTCTACTAAATACTGAGCAAAGGGTCTGAATACTTAGGACCATGTGATATTTCAGTTTTTCTTTTTTAATAAATCTGCAAAAATGTCAATAATTCTGTGTTTATAACAAAGAGTGAAAAATTTAAGGGGGTCTGAATACTTTCCGTCCCCACTATATATATATATATATATATCATCACCACTATACGAGAAGATACACATTATGAAAGTTGAACATATTACTTAGAAGATATTTCAGAACAAATATTTCTACCTTTGGACACGCCTGGTGGTTGAAAGAGATATTGCCTAAACCTACAAAAAGGTAATCATTAGATCTTTCAACCAATGGAAAAGAAGTTACACATTCTGGACTAGGCTTATTATAATTGTTATGACCCTATTGTCCAAAAAGGTATATAGGATCAGACAGACACAAAGGACCCACCTTTATGAAGATTCCTTGTCAGACTATACTTTGAAACTGTGCCACGACAGCCATTTTAAAACTCTGGTAAGCAGCAACTCAGACCAGTAGCCATTTTGGAAAGGGTAATTATGTCGCATTGATTCTTATCTTATATTCATTTGTGTTATCTAAAATTTCTACTTATTCCTTATTATATTCAGTTGGATAACTATTTCTCTCGAGTCGATAATCACCTTGTAGAATTTTGTCTGAGCTTCAATTTTTCATTTTAAATTTCTAGTCTCTCTCCTACTGACATAGCAAGCGTTTTTGAATTTTATTTCACCTTATTAATCACTTACTTGCCTGCAGTGTAGTAACTGTTGAATTTGTGAAATACAGACGTGCTGTCTAATCGTCATTTTAGTTGGTTATTGATTTTTCAGAGAAGTTTTATCATTTCTGTGTCATTTAAAAAAGTACAACACTTCCATTAGCAGGTATTTCTATTGATATTTTGAATTTTATGTGGTCCAAATATTATTCTTTATTTTATGTAACATTTGTTTCTGTCAACCAATATATATATATTTATATATATATATATATATATATATATATATATATATATATATATATATATATATATATATATATATATATATATAACTATTTGGTATGAATACATATCTTGTGAATAAATCTCCTATTTTTAGTCTGTGTTTATTGATTGATCCTGTATCTTAAAAATATTATCGTTTAAAATGACTTATTCATAAATACTGAGCAGGAAAATTATTCTAAGCACGACACATCAGACCAGAACACATTTTCCCACATGCTTTTGGGAGACTTCAGATGTGTTTTTACAAAATTTAGCCAGGCTTGCATGTTTTTCTTTATAAGAAAAAGCTTATATCTTGCCACTCCACCTCATAGCCCAGACATATGAAGAATACGGGAGATTGTTGTCACATGTACCACACAGCCAGTACTTGCCAGATATTCCTGCAGCTCCTTTAATGTTGCTGTAGGCCTCTTGGCAGCCTCCCTGACCAGTTTTCTTCTCATCTTTTCATCAATTTTGGAGGGACATCCAGTTCTTGGTAATGTCACTGTTGTGCCATATTTTCTCCACTTGATGGAGGACTGTCTTCACTGTGTTCCATGGTATATCTAATGCCTTGGAAATTCTTTGGTACTCTGATACCTTTTAACAATGAGATCCCTCTGATGATTTGGAAGCTCTTTGCGGACCGTGGCTTTTGTTGTAGGATGCGACTAAATGTCAGGAAAGACCTACTAGAACAGCTGAACTTTATTTAAATGATGGTAGGTGTGTACTGACTCCTATTTAACATGAGTTTGAATGTGATTGCGTAATTCTGAAAACAGCTACATCCCCAGTTATAAGAGGGTGTGCACACTTATGCAACCACATTGTTTTAGTTTTTTATTTTTATCCCCCCCCCCCCCCCCCAAAAAAAAAAAGATTTCAGTTTGTTTTTCAATTGAGTTTTACAGTTTATAGGTCACATTAAAGAAAAAGTGGAAAAAGTTCAAATCCCAGAAACCTGACATTTTAAAAGGGGTGTGCAGATTTTTTATATTCATTGTACCTCACAGTCTTAGATTCAGCAATGTACAAGGAAGGATCTTTCCGCCATTATGTTTAGTAAATATCCACGGAAAAGTACTGTTGTTTTTCATTAGTAAATCAGATCGCTTTTAGATATTTCAGCAGCCTAAAAACCCCTTCAATATAGAGAACCCACTTAAATGTCTACGTGAAACAAAAATAAAAAAGAATATCTGAAAACATCTATTGTGCAGAAGAGATTGCAGTTAATATAGTAAACGGCTGTTTTACTTAATGCTCAAGGAGAGTTTGTAAAATCAACTATTAATAAGCAGGAAGTCAAAACACTGGCTACATTTTGAAGTGCTCAAAGCATATTGAAAACATTTTGGTCATGATGACTGCCTTTCAGGTTTTTGGCTGTCAGTAGTCTGCCACCCAAGTTGTAGGACCTTTACAGGGAACAGTGAATTTTATTTGCCCAAATAAACCTTTTATTGCATTTCTTATAAGAAGAAAAAATACAATTTAATAATTATAGTGGGCAGATTTTATATTATGCTGTTACTGGTTCAAGTACAGAAAAGGAGACGTTGGCATCCTGGTGTATCCAGTGAGAGAACTTGTTTGGGCATGCCAGAAATTACAGTAATCAAATAATTTAAATCTGCCATTTTATTCTGGATCATATCTTTGTTATTTTCTGCCAGAAAAAGTAGGAAAGGTTGAAATACCAAAACCATAGGTGTGTAGACACATATTGCCCTGTCATCTGGGATTTTGCAGTTATGGCATGAGCCACCCAAGATTTTTTATAGGGCTGCATCCCACATAGTAGACTTTTTGATCAAACGTTTTAGATTCTTCTTGATTTTTTGCATACCATTGAGACTGCCATTTTAGTTTTCAGTAGAACAGGTTTGAATCTATCATCAGGTTTTTTTGCCACCTGTATCCCATTGAGGAGAATTATCTTCATTTCCTGTCCCATAGATACAGCAGGAAGTAGAATGGCACCTCCTAAACAGTTGTTACTAGAACAAGTGTCCCTACGGGAAGATGTCCTCTTTATTCTTTTTATTTAAATGTATTTATTTGTTATTTTCATTTTCCCTCACTCTCAGTTCTGATGACAATGGTCACCAGGACTCATGTATAGTGTGAATATCCCTAGTTACGAACCCTGATACAGGTTCCAACCATTTCCTCTCTACACAAAACGAAAATGTTTTATTCGAGATGCGCTTTAAAACTCAGTAATCCTGATGTTCCTAAACTTGATCTTGATCACCCCACAACATACATTCACTTTCTTGTTACAAATATAGAAATCAGGAGCACTATTCATACTTCCAATAAAGCCAGTGGACAAGGCCTTCTTTATTTATTAGTGACATTAATTTTTATTTCAAGTATTACTAAACCCAGGACCCTGCATTCACTATAGCAGGTCTCCTACAGTACACAGAACATGGAAATGAAATTGTTTTAGTAAATATAAACTGCTAAATACTTTTTCTCAGAATAAAGCTTGTAGGATTAGTTTTCATTCTCCTCTGACTTTCCAATGAGGCTACAGGAACCGCTGACCCTTTGTCTGGACAGTGCTGATTGGCCCTGTGCTGATCACATGCACTCTCCCAAGAAAAAAAAAAACTCTCTAGAAATACAGACCAAACTGAGCATGTGCAGAGTGACTCCAAAGGCTGTTTCTTATTAGCAGATGGATTGAGGACAGTGGAACAAGGGGAGGATCAGAGAAGACAGGATCAAACAGCCTTTTTACACAATGCAAAGGATTAACCCCTTAGGTTCCACAGTGAGTACAACAAGCATGCTTTAATGCATATACAGACTGATTTCACTGTTGCAGGATTAGTAACAGAATAATGAACCTCATATCATCCTAACACTCGAGCCTAACTATAAGACATGAATTAAAAGTGTCAGGTCAACACCTTTGTTTCTAGATTTGGAAAAACTGAGGAAGAATCGGGACTCCTGTTGAGTTGCTATATGAAGCTCCATTAGAGAAATGTCCCCTCACTGCCTGTCCTGCTGAGGGTTTTTACAGCAAGTAAGGGAAAATCTTCAACAGGGATGGAAAAATATAAAATCTGACAGGGGTTCTAGCCTTATTCTTCTATATCTGTGTTGCTTTCTGGTAAAACTTCCTTAGCAAGGCAGAACATTCCAAAATCTTACTAACACAGCTCCAGATACAAGTAAAAACCTGACAGGAGTTCTAATCCTTCCTCACTCTATCCAAATCAAAGAAAACGGCTTTAGCTGGACATACAATTGAATCAATATGAACTCCAAATTTTAATAAACATTGTACTTAAATGGTTTCTAATCCCAAGATTAGTCTGCATTTGTTTTCTTTTTTCAAGTTAAGTACATTTTTTGCAAAAAATATCCATTGATCCTGCCAGAAATGTGGTGTCCTTGCAACTTTTTGTACAGTGAACTGATATCAAACAATGCTATCACCATTCCAAGCTACTGTATCTTCTGAACTACAAAACACTGATTCCTTATGTAATGAAGTTGAAGGAGTTGTGTCCAAATCAGAAGACCAACCTAGAGTGACAATACTGCTCCTACATAGATACAGTGCAGTGACTGAGCGTTGTCATTTTAGGACAGGAAGTGTAGCATGGGCAGGATCACCAGACAAAATTAAAGGAAAGAAGCATAAAAAAAGAGACTAAGAAATTTCATAAAATCTGAACCCCATTGGTAGATTCTTTGCATACTATATTACCTGAGGGTTGATAATAATAATAGTTATGGGCTGGGATATGTTTATTCTACACAGCTTATTCCAAATATGTTGTTTGTATGATTTACAGTCCAAAGTTATTCTTTTATCTTGCTGCCGTTTGGCTTTATTGGATCCTGTATATGTTATGCCCAGATATACCTCCTTCCTTTATATGATCTTCCATTGTATGGTGGTGATATTGTATACTGAGTGGACATTTTAACTTTGTACTGTGTCTCATTAAAATGTCAGCAACGTTTGCTCGAGTTTGTTCTTATATTGTTCTTATTTGGAAAACAATGAAGACATCTTTAAAAAAAATGAAAAAAGGAGACTATGGGGGGTTATTTACGAAGGAAAGGCAAATCCACTTTGCACTACAAGTGCAAACTACAAGTGCAAAGTGCACTTGAAATTGCACTGAAAGTGCACTTGGAAGTGCAGTCGCTGTAAATCTAGGAGGTAGATCTGAAATGAGGGGAAGATCTGCTGATTTTATTATCCAATCATGTGCAAGATAAAATGCTGTTTTTTATTTCCCTTGCATGTCCCTCTCAGATATACAGCGACTGCATTTTCAAGTGCACTTTCAGTGCAATTTCAAGTGCACTTTGCACTTGTTGTTTGCACTTGTAGTGCAAAGTGGATTTGCCTTTAGTAAATAATGCCCTATGACATTTAAACCATCACAACTACATACCTCCCAACTTTTTGAGATGGAAACAAGGGACACCTTTAAGCAAATATATGGAGGCATAGGACACACCCCCTGCCACTCCCCCTTAAAGGACAATTATACCAAAAAATGATTAGTTAAACCCACACTTTGTTTTTACCACCACTATTCCTTATATTGGCTTTTGACATTTACAAATCCAGCAACTTAAAAATTGGATGAAAGGTTTAGCACTGGGAAACACTTTTTGAAAAATAAAAAGTGCATTTTATATACAATTATATAGATCAGACCAAAATGAGGGACAGATGAGGAGGAAAGAGGGACAGAGGGACTTTGTTCCAAATCAGGAACAGTCCCTTGAAATCAGGGACAGTTGGGAGCTATGCAATTAAGGACTAATAAGCTGAAAAATATTGCATGTTTGTTTTGTGTTTAGATATGCTGTAAGCCTAGGTTCACGCTGTAATGGGCTCTGCTTGCCACTGCTGTACTTGCAGGAACCACAGGGAAAAAGTTCCTGACCCTTTATTTAGTGCTGCGGCACCATGCAGTATCAAGCACCCAAAAACGCGTTGTGTTTCGGATGCATGGGGGTGCCATTAAGAATCAATGGCACCACTACATGTCTGCAAAACAGCAGCATGTTTTGCCTGTGGATTTGGAAATGCATGCGATTTACATGTGTTCCTGGACCTGCTACAGTGTGAACCTCAAAATGTCTGATGTTGGACCTTAGAGTAAAGTGGTTGTAAATGCACAAGGTTTTTACCTTCATGTATTCTATGCATGAAGGTAAAAAGTCTTCTGTGTGCAGCAGCCCCCCCTCTAATACTTACCTAAGCCCCCTCTCGATTTAGCAATGTCCATGAGAGCCTTGCCTCTCTGGGGACTCACACTCCTGATTTGCTTTTGGCAGTAGCGGGAGCCATTGGCCCCCGCTGCTGTCAATCACAGCTATTGAGCCAATCAGGAGACGGAGGGGGTGGGCTGAGCAGTGGCTCCGTGTGTGAATGGACACACAGAGTCGCAGCTCGGGAGCACCCCTGCGGCGGGATGGAGGAGCCAGGAGCATTGGCGGGGGACCCAAGAAGAGGAGGATCTGGGCTGTTTGTTATTTTAGGAAGAAAAAAAATGCAAGACTAATATCACTATAATACTCCTGGAATTGATGATCTTGCTTTTTCAAGTTTTAGTAGTATGGTACATTAAGTTGTAACACTTGGTCATTTCTTCCCATGCAGAAACAAACAGTAGTTGTCGCATGCCTCTTCTGATGTAATTTCATATATATATATATATATATATATATATATATATATATATATATATATATATATATATGAGGGGGGAGTGATGAGATTCACAACATAGCAGCACTGACAATGTTTTTATACTTACCGTATATACTCGAGTATAAGTCGAATTTTTCAGCACATTTTTTTGTGCTGAAAGTGCCCCCCTCGACTTATACTGGAGTCAAGCACTTTTCTGCAGCAAAAAATTTCATTTTCTGAACCAACTTTGGGGCCCTATATCTCAGGGCCACTTAGTGCTAGAAATCCCAAATTTGGTATGCAAACCCAGTGTAACTAGTATCATAACATATCCAAAGCTGAAGTTCCTAGCACCAAGTGGCCCTGAGATACGGGGCCCCAAAACTGGTTCGGAAAATATTCTCTGCTGCAGAAAAGTGCTTGACGTTTTCCGAACTGATTTTTGCGGCCCTGTATCTCGGGGCCACTTGCTGCTAGAAACCCCAACTTTGGAAATTTTATGGTGCTCGACTGGGTTTGCACACCAAATTTGGGGTTCTTAGCACTAAGTTGCCCTGAGATACGGGGCCCCAAATTCAGTCAACTGTGTCTATCTGCAGAAATGTCATTTCGGGACCCTTTGGGTTCAGAGACCCCAAATTTTGGCTGCAGCTAGGGGGCATCTAGGAACCCTTAACTACTGAGTTTGAAGTTCAGGGGACCTATGGCTGCAAATGGACACAGTGAGGCATGCAAATGGGCACAGTGAGGCTGCAAATGGGCATTGTTGACCCTCTTTTCCACTTACAGTAGCTGTGCATTTCTCACCCTCGTCTTATACTCGGGTCAATAAGTATTTCCCATTTTTTTTGTGGTAAATTAGGGCCTCGACTTATACTCGGAACGACTTATACTCGAGTATATACGGTAATAGGAAAGTGGGCAGAGACATTAGAAGCTGATGAGAAAAACAGAATGGAAGAGAATGACAAGTCCCATTTAAGAAGCTAGTGAGTTAGATGAGGCTGCAAGAATATGTTGGGAGTCACATGTAAAAAAAATCTATTGAAACAGGCGGGTTGCCTGTAAACTGGTCTCTGTAGCAGAATTTTATTGAAACTATTGTTTTCCAGACACCTTACTCAATTAGTGATCTCCTAAGATAGTGATAGCCACTAGAAAGTCTTAGTGAATAGAGATCCCACAAACATTCACTGGCCAAGAAACAGCAGCAGATTAGCACTTGGTGAGTGGGGCAGAGCTGGACCTGGTCAGAGGAAATCTACTGCAGCTTAAATTTTGCAGGTTAGCTTCAGATAAGGAGAAGTTTTGACAGTTGGTGAGATGCTCCGTAAATAAAAGTCTTCAGTACCGCTGTAAAAGTTCATAGGGCAATAGCTAACATGTTATAGGGCAATGATGGCAAACCTTGGCACCCCAGATGTTTTGGAACTACATTTCCCATGATGCTCATGCACTCTGCAGTGTAGTTGAGCATCATGGGAAACACAGTTCCAAAATATCTGGGGTGCCAAGGTTTGCCATCACGCTTATAGGGGATCCCTTTCTTCAGGGTTTTTGGCAATGTTGTGGCTAGATTCCATGTCTGGCTTTTTTGGGTAATGTGGATCAGCTGGTCCAGCCTGCAGCAGCAAATTCTCCTGATTGTTGCTTCAGGCTGGACCACATTAAAATGTGCTTTTCTGTAATTTTTCGTGGGTCTATGTAACTGCTGTAAACACCGTGTTCCATTTGTCTCTTTATTATATTAGCTTATAAAGAAAAACAGCATATTCTAATTATTATAACAGAATCACAGAACTAAGCCCATCACTAATATTTTAGACAATTCCCACATTCTTTCCTTAGTTTATTGCTAGCATCGCATTAAAACCAAATGAAAAACAGCCTTTCCTTAATGTTTCATATTAATATAGTATATTTCTTTGAGGCTTTAATGTGTATACACAAAAAAAAAGCTCAAAATAAAAACGTATGTTCAAAGAGGACAGCTGTCACGCTAACTGCATCATCTGTAGGCTCAAAAGCTGTCTGCTATGGGTTCTTGTTCTAGTTTTTTAATAAATGCCCAGCTGTAGAAACAAAATGCCCAGCTGTAGAAAATAACCAGTCAGTTATGTTCACATAATAGGTTTTTTTTTTTAATGGCTTTACGTTTTCTGCCCATTATACAGTATGTTCTACAGGTAATTTTTACAGGTGGAAACCATCACATGGGTAGTGTATATCCCCAAATACAGTATAAAGATAATACATATAAAGGAGCCTTTTGGCAGACATTTTTACCAAAAAAATAAATAGGTGTCAATTTATTCAGTTTCTTAGGTTCACCCCTACTGAAGAAGTCAATGCTTTGACGATACACGTCTAGGGGACAGAGCCTGCGTATTGACATTACATTGCGGCCATCTTGAGACCTATTGTGTCTGAAATGTGTTTTCAGCTTGCACAGCTTACAGTGCCATCTTTGTGAGTTTTATACCTTTTATAAATAATTAAACATTTTAAAAGGAGAGCACTAGATTCTGCCTTCCTTCTTTTGCATATCCATCATATGGTGAGATGATCGGGGTTTTTATCCCATGGGAAAAGGTGATTTGAAGGAGGAAAGTGATTACCAGCACCACGCCAGCCTTCTCTGTCATACCCAGAGGGTAACACTACTGATTTTATTCAGATGTGAGGTGAGCAGTCTGTGAGACCGGTGGAGGAGAGCACAAGCACTTTGGATATTTGCACCATTGATGTATTGATTTTTTGAATTCACTTCAATCAGTCACAAATACTATATATGAACTTTCAGCAATATACGTTTATTGATTACCATTTTTAGTTACACTTTTATCATTATTGATTTTTTTATTGGGCAGCACTGTTTTTTGATTATTCAGTTTCTTCAGTGGTACTTTCCTTAAAGTGGTTGTTAAGCCACTCTCAATACTTCATACTATCCGCTCTGTCTCTTAATGCTGTGTCCCCCTGTGTGTGTGATTTATAAAATAAATGCTGATTATACTCCATTTTAGAGCACTGATCGGTGCTCACGTGCCTGGCCGGCTCTCTCCTCTCCCCGTCTGACAGCTAGAGCGGGGCCAAGATTCCCACCCTGACGTCAGTCGGGAGGAGGAGAGGAGAGGAGGAGAGAGCCGCCCAGTGCTTTGAAATGGGGTATGATCAGAATTTTTTTTTAAAAAGGGGAAAAAAGTCCGCTGGAGCCCACACACAATCGAATTATCCGACGGAGTCCGGTCCGTCAAACCAAGTATGCCGTAAAGTCCAGTCATGTGTACGTGGCATCACACTACCCTCTGCCTAGACTGACAATGCTGCTGTCCAAAGGTGTCTGCTTTACTACTTCATCCAGAATGTAGACACCCCAAGACAGGAAATGTATTACTGCCTGGATCGCCAAGTGAAATAAAGGGGAAAAAAAAAGAAAATGAATGCAGCCACCACATCAAAGGATAAGCTGCAATATATTCATTTTTGTTTTCGGACTTAATACTGCTGTAAAGTTTCTTGTATTATGGGGGTTAAAATTTCAGCGAAGCAAAGTCACTGTGTGGTCATCTCACTACAGACAATTAGGAGGTGTATTTCTGGAAGATTAACACATATTTCATTCACTTCTCACACAGATAAAACAAAACATTTTAACCATTTGTGAACACTGTTCAAGCTGTGTACGCCCCCCAAAAAATGTAATTGAAGTACACAAAATGCCAGAAAACTCAACAGTAAAAAATTGTTTAACCACTTAAGGACCGGAAGGATTTGCCCCCTAATGACCAGGCCATTTTTTGCACTGCGTCGCTTTAACTGACAATTCCGCAGTCGTGCGACGTTGTACCTAAACAAAATTGATGTCCTTTTTTTCGGACAAATAGAGCTTTCTTTTGGTGGTATTTGATCACATCTGCGGTTTTTATTTTTTGTGCTATAAACAAAAAAAGCGATAATTTTGAAAAGAAAATATTTTTTACTTTTTGCTATAATAAATATCCCCAAAAAAATTGAAAAAAAAATGTCTTCATCAGTTTAGGCCAATATGTATTCTTCTACATATTTTCGCAATAAGCATATATTCATTCATTTTGGGCAAAAGTTATAGTGTCTACAAAATAGGAGATAGATTTATGGCATTTTTCTTCTTATTATTTTTTTTACTAGTAATGGAGGCAATCTGCAATTTTATTGCGGCGGACAGATCGGACACTTTTGACCAATTTTTGGTCAAAAGTGTCCGATCTGTCTGCCGCAATAAAAATGCACTGATTACTGTGTAAGTGTCAATGGCAGGAAAGAGGTTAACAATAGCGGGCGATCAACAGGTTAAATGTGTTTCCTGGGTGGTGCTTCCTGGGGGGTGTTCCTAACTGTGGGGGATGGGACTGACTGGAGGAGGAGAGAGATCGCTGTTCCTAATCACTAGGAACAGCAGATTTGTCTCTCCTCCCCTGTCAGAACGGGGATCTGTCTGTTTACATTGACAGATCCCCATTCTGGCTCTCTGTGGAGCGATCGCGGGTGGCCGGTGGACATAGCTGAAGATGGCCACGTGCATCAGCTCTGGCGTCACGCCTCTGGTGGCGCACACTCGCCCCTTATCACTCTTAAAGCGATAATGACAGTATAATGACAGGGGCTGGTCTTAAAGGAGTTAATAAAATTGTATCCCCTTATTACCTTATAGTTCACTCTAATCAGTCCTAATTACC
Source organism: Lithobates clamitans (assembly GCA_037952925.1). Classification (NCBI taxonomy): domain Eukaryota; kingdom Metazoa; phylum Chordata; class Amphibia; order Anura; family Ranidae; genus Lithobates; species Lithobates clamitans. Next base: position 2,859,213 of record JBBGZY010000756.1, read on the forward strand.
TCTGTCTTTCCCTTCCCTCCTCCTCTCCTATTATTTCCTGGAGGGTTTTTTTCTTTTTTTTTCGCTTTTTCTTTTTATTCATTTTGTTCACTATTTTTTTGTGTCACATTAAAATAAAATTGAAAAAAAATCCTTTATTTCACTTGTAAATACCTTTGTAGTGCTTTGTATCAGAATCAGAATTTTAGTGTCATTAGAAACATGACAAAATATAAAATAAAATGTATACTTTTATCTACAATAGCTCTTAAAAAAAACAAAAAACTAACACTGATTAAACTAGAAAAAAGTGTTTTTTTTATTTATTTTTTTTATTGTGTTACCATTTTTGTCTACAGATTGCATAAAAAATAGAATACACTCTTGAAAGACAATAACACCAAAACAAAGCCTTGTTTGTCCTGAAAAAAATAATATATGTACTACGTATGTATACGTTGTCATCTTAAGTATTGATAGCGTTATCTCCCAATAAACGGGCCCAGGGCATAAATGTAAAAATTGCCCTGGTCCATTGGGGGTATACTGGTGTGACAGCTCAAGTTGTTAAACAGTATATTTAACAGACCTAAAGGTAGTAAATAGCTTTAAAATTAGAATTAGGGATACGAAATTAGAAATTAATGATTAGAACACCTGATTGCTGCCTGTTCCCCTGGTAGGGAGATTCACCCTCTCTATTTGTCCTGTTTACCATTATCACTGAAAGTAAAAGTGGAAGAAAATCCAAATTTTGGGTTGTCACCAGAACAGGAAGAGAGGGAAATCTTTCAATGTGCACACCAGTTATGGTGACCCTGCTGACAACCAGGGGTTCTTACACTGTGCAGGGATTTCCTTTCACTTCCTGTTTTGGCTATAGAACAGGAAGTGAAGGGAAATCACTCCAATGGGACTCAGATGACAACAAAAATGAACCAAAGGAGTTATAACCCTCCTTAACGCTAAAAAAATAAAAATGCTAATAAAAAAAACGCTAATAAAAAAAAAAATTGAAATAATGTTTTGTCTATTTCTATTTTATCATGCAACAGAAAAAAATAAAGAACACCTATGACCTTTACAAACTTAGTTAGTTTGTTTTTGCCAATATGATACACTTGTATTATTTTTTATTACAGGTATTTATGCAGTGCCGACAGTGCTTTGTATTATGTACATTCACACCAGTCCTTGCCTGTAGTGAGCTCCCATGGTCTAACATGTATGACATTAGACAGAAGCCAATCAATCTACCAGAATGACTTTGGATGTCCAAATGTAATATTATACCAGTGCTATGCAGTATTTTTCTTATAATATGATCTTATGATAAAAGAAAATTAAAATCAAACACAGTTTTTACATTAAAGTGAAAAAAAAAAACAATAAAGTGAAGAAATTATATTAATAGCATGAGTCCTTTAAAACAAAATTTCCATGCAAAATTTCAGTGTCCGCTTATTATGACAGATTGTTCATTAATCAATCAACCAAATTTGCTGCGTGATCTTCACATACAATCATGTGCATATTCCACCATACAAAGTGCTATCCCCTTCACCAACATACATATATACTCTCACCTCCTGTGAATGACTCAAAGACATTGTAAGTCAAAATGCGCTTTTCCCTTTAACCAGGGTTGGTATAGCCATGATTGTTTTCCAGCACAGAATCTCCACCAGTACTCAATCCGTATTCATCCCCTGAACACCTTCCTGCCCAGCCTATGGTACAATGACGGTTGGGCTGGAGCACTGTTGTACTGGAAGGACGTCATAGGATGTTGTCCCAGAGCGTGCCTCTGGCGTGACCCCAGGGTTCTTACAGCGGCGTGATCTGTCACTGACTGTGTCCACCGGACACAGCCAATTACTGATTACTGTACCAACCCGTTGTCAATACCATGTCACCACAGCAGATCACATGACAGTTGTAAACAAAGGATGGCTTCCTTTCTGACCATCCAATGTATACAATTGTGTTGCTAGCTGTGATTGGTCAAAGTGATCACATGAGCCAATCACAGCCCATCTGTACCATGACATTAGCTTTGGACAATCATGGCTAATCACAACAAAAGACACTGAATGAACCAGTTTCATTCAGTAAAAATGGTTGCTTATACCAATGAAATTCACTTGTATAAGCAAGCATTATATGTAAAAAATAAATAAATAAATAAATTAAAAAATCTGATCAGTTCCTCATTGCTCTATTGCTCTGGTCACAGTGTGTAAGAAAATAAATTGTAAAAAAAAAAAAAAAAAAAAACAAATTAATGAAAAAGGAAAAAAAAAGATTACTTTTTTTTGTTTTGCTTTTTCTACTGTACTATCACCAGTCAGTGTCCCTGATCACGGCCACACCCATTATCTGATAACGCTGTACTACACTGGTGACATTATGTAACAAAAAACGTGATTTTTTTTTTATTTCTTTATTTTCCAAAAAATGTGACATGCCTCTTACTAAATACCTTGGACTGTCTACTTCCCAAAAAGGGGTAATTTGGGGGTATTGGTACTGTTCTGGCGTTTTCGGGCCTTAAGAAATGAGATAGACCATACATCAGGATTAATACATTTTCAGCTCTATTCATATGTGTGAAAATTCTAAAAAATTCTTAAAATGTGTTATGGGTACACTGTTAAATGTCCGCACAATTATCATTCAAAGTGCGACAGTGCTGAACGCTGAAAATTGACCTGGGCAGGAAGGAGGTAAAAGTGCCCAGTATTGAAGTGGTTAAGGAATTTTTTTCCTCCAATGTTCAGAACTGTTTCTCACCAATATTTATTAAAATATTAGAATAAAACTCATATTAAAATGTGCACATCTGCTGCACTACAGCGAAAGGCAGATTTCCCCTTAAGAGATAGACTCCTTGGTCATTCACAAGATGGTAGCTCACGTACTTCCAGTCCTGTGGCTTGACATCATCAGCTGGGCCCTACACGTTACGTCACCAATCACGTAACTTCTGTATCCTCAGCTGTGGACATGTCAATTTTTTATTCTACGATTTTAAAAAATATTGGTGAGAAACAGTGAAGCACTATGATGGTCTATCTTTTCTGAACTTTGGAGGAAAAAATTTCTTAAGGGGCATGAGGATGGATATGCATTGATTTCTGGTGGATATCCTGTGCTGGAAAGCAATTGTGGCGTTACCAACCCGGGTTAAAGGAAACCGTGTATTTTGACCTAAAACAGCTTTGGTACGTATATGTATGTTGGTGAAGGGAATTACACATTGTATGGTGGAATATGCACATGATTGTATGTGAAGATCAGGCAGCAAATTGGTTGTGCATTAAACAACCTGTCATAATAAGGACATGGATACTGACATTTTGCATGGAAATTTTATTTTAAAGAACTCATGTTAATAATATAATTTATTCACTTTATTGTTTTTTTTTCACTGTAATTTGTTTTCCGTATTGATGTAAAAGCTGTGTTTGGTAATTTTTTTTATTATAAGAGCAAATTATAAGAAAAATACTGTGCAAAACACATATAGTGTTAGCAGCAGTAGAATTTGTCTCACAGTATTAGGGGTGTACATAATTGCGCTGAAGTTTTTTGGTTTGAGAATGTCTTTGGATGTAGAAGGAAACCGGAGTACCCAAAGGAAACCCAGGCAAGCACAGTGAGAGTATGTAAACTCTAAGCAGATAGTGTCCTGACCAGGATACCAGCTGCTAGAAAATTACTGCTTTGCATATTATGTATTGTTACACTTAATTCACACTAAAACCTCTGTAACTACATTACAAAAGAAACGTTTTGTATGTAGTTATACTTAAGCCATTTTGTTACATAAGGTTTACAGTATATTATTCTTTGAGCTATATAAAATATATACAAAGGGTGCTTTAACCTGCAGCACAGTTCTAGTAAAATAAATATACTCTTATACAATCAATAAAGCATTCAAGGTAAAACAGAACCATGCTTTGTACAAATGTTTTCACTTTCTATAAAACGATCCTATCAACTTGGCTCTTAAAATACCCATCAGCAAAATGTGTACATAAGGTAGTTATTAAATATTGTAGCTCTACATACAAAAGTGCTTATCCAAATGAATTTCCTACTATTTATATGAATTTCCTATTCCTAATGGAAATTGTATATGCCACGTGTAATATAATTACCTTTAAATAGCACACATTAAAAAGAAAATCTATACATTATTTTTATATGGGTTCTACATGAGGAAGTTATTTCTGGCTATACAGATTCATTTTTTTAAACTTAGAATTTGTATGACATTATTGTATTACAGATATTTGCAGCAGTGTTAAGTAAAAGTCTGCTAAATAGAAAATGGTCTTAACAAGACGTTAATATTGTGCGAGTGTCATTAAGCAGGCTTAAAACAGTAGTAAACTCAGAAACATTTTTTTTAAAATGAGCCCCCCGGTGGGTTATGTTATATTGTGTTGGTATGCACTGCATACTAGCACATTATAATAGATTTACCTGTCATGATGTGCCCTCCAGCCCTGTCATCAATGCTGTAAATCCCGGGCATATCCATCTTTGCCTGGTTTTCCTTCCAGGTTCTGTCTGTTCGGCCTCTTGATGACTTCACTAGGGCTGCGATGACATTACTCCTGCATGCGCAAACCGGAGTCACATCACCGTGGCACAGATCAGGTGCCATGAATGTGGTCTGAGTTGCACACATGCGGCTTAGATCACATTACTGCTAACAGACAAGGAGAGGTATTTTGCATATTTTACTTCAATACCACTTCAAGACAGGTCTCCCTGCTATTTGTGAAAATTGTGACTAGCAGGTTTGCCTGTGCAATGATGAGACCTACTACCCTTCATTGCTAACAATGACTTGAAGCTGAACTGAGGGTACTACATAGGTTAGTGTAGTGTCACCTATAGCGGTCCCTGTTCCTATAAGCCGAGCAAGCCTGGCGCACTGGTATGCACGTGCCATGTTCACTGGCCATAAAGAGGAGGAGGCTAAAGAAAGGAAGAACAAAAAGTTCCTGTGGTTTCAGGAGTGCAGTTGTCTGCAGGGGATGGCTGGAATTTGTGTCTCACAGGAACGTAGTCAGGGGGATGTGCAGATGGGTTAGTTCAGGTGCAGGCAGAAACATGGTCAGCAAACAGGCAAAGGATTGGTCCAGACAACAGGCAGAAACATGGTCAATAAACAGGCCACAATTAGTACATACGGTGGCTGTGATGCTTTGCTTCGCAGCGGTGGAAAGAATTATACCCCATGTACCCCTTTCCAATTTGAGACCCATACAAGTTAATGGGGTTGCTTGCTTGGGATCCAAGGAGTTAAAGCAGGTGGCGAGGAGGCAATAAAATGCCTCTCACTGCTTGTCAAATGCTCTCTGAAGAGCAGTCTGAACATGGATGGCTCTTCAGACAGCATTACAGATGTGATCAAGTCCTTATGGTGACATTGTGACTACTGTGGCGGTAATCAGGGACCCATAACTGCTGTGGCAGTGATCAGGGACAGTGTAACTGGTGTGGTGGCGATCGGGGGGGACACTGTAACTGCTGTGACGGTGATCAGGGAGGGACACTGCAAGGCCCATTTCACATGGTCAGGTTGGTGCAGCCGCCAGATTCCTGCGGGAAGAATATGCTGCTAGCTGCGGTTTGAGACAGATGTCTGAGCCTGGGTGCAGTTGACTATATCCAGGCTCAGACATCTCTCACTATCTGCAGCTAATAGCTCTGTGTGGCTACATGTGAACAGCAGTGGCCACTGTTAGCCCACTATTAGTTTAAACGGACTGGCCACTGCTGATCATATAACCGGGTCATTCCAGCAGCAAGCTGGCTGCACCAACCTGGCCATGTGAAAGGGGCCTAACTAGTGTGGTGGTGATCAGGGATACTGCGACTGATGTGGCGGTGATTAGGGACACTGAGTGGGTGGTGGTGATTTGGGACACTGACTGGTGACAGTATGTATTGAAAAAAAAAAAAATTTTTTTAATGTATTTTTAATATTTTTTTTACAATTTTAATCAGTTGGTTAATTTTTTTTTACATTGTCACCAGAGTAGTGCAGTGTCACCATTGTGACACTGTACTACTCTGGTAAGCTGTTCGTGACTTTTTTTTCTATTCTTTTTTTTACACTGTGATTGCATGTTACAGTGATGATCACTGTAATAGCAATCATTTAAAGTTTTAAACTGTTATGAATGGCTTTAATTCATGTCTCTTGTTTTTCTCTTGTTTACTCATGTGATGCTGTGATTGGTCACAGATATCACATAGTACAGAGCCACTGTGATTGGCCTCGTACACCATGTGATCACTCTGACCAATCACATCATCACAATATTTAATAATGGATCATGAATGGCTGCCATTCATGAGAGTTATTTATTTGGTGAGCACTGTGTCCACCGCACACAGTCGAACTGATGTACCGGTACAGGGCTGCTGTGTCTGGCCCAGGTACCATGTGATCACTGTGACTAATCAGAGTGTTGAGTGCTGTGATGTTTACAGAAGCCTATTGGCCACTCCCACTAAATTTAGAGCAAAGAGCAGCAGACCGACCAAGTGATGATATCACTAGACCTTAAAGATGTATTTCTCAAAAACAGAAGCATTTGCATGAAAAAATGTAAATGCACATTGCTACAGCATGTAGGAGGAAACAAGAAAAAGTATTATATGCATATGTTTTACTTCTGCTTTTGGCCTCAATCACATGGGCATACATAAGTGCATACTTACTAACCTTCCTGGATTCACCCTGGGATTTGATTTAAATCCTGGCAAATCAAGGCTGAGTCCCAGAGCCCTGTGCCAAGACAAGTTGAGGCACTTGGCTCTAGTAACTGGTCTAACAAGGGTATGGTAGTGCGAGCAACAGCAACACCAGCCCCACATCTGTTCTTGGGTTCCCGTCATGATTGCATCTTTCTACTGAAGCCGGCATCTCTCCTTTTCCAGCTGCCAGTACAATTACTCACTGTAGAGCAGTGCCACCTCCTCCTCTCGGCTCCTCCTCTTCAGCTCTGACGTTTCATGTACATAGGTCCGGAGGAGCTGGGGAGGAGAAGCGCTGCTCTACTGTAGTCATGCTGATCTGAGGTCAGTCATTAAATGAATTCACTGAAGTTGTATTTAGCTGGGAGCTAACCAATATCTAGGTGACAAACTATTAACACTGCATTTCTTGAGGAATTATTTAGGGGGAGGGGGAAATAAGAGGATATGTGCTGGGGCTGCCCCAGCACATAGTCTCTTATTCCACTCCTCCCCCAAATCAAAGAGATGCCGGCTGCCACAAAGGGGGCGATTGCGGCATCTGGGACCCTGGGCACCTCCCAAGGCATGCAGGACAATTGCCCGGATGCCCATGTTCAAACCCCAGCTAGGCGAATTAGTGGAGCCTAGTGCTGGAACTTGTTCTGGCACTGGGCTCCAGGACTCGGTATTCATGGAAAACCAGAAAAAACAGGATTTTGATTGAATCTCGGGAAGGTCCCACCAGAACTGGGAGGTATGGATTTTTAGCAGAAGGGGGGAGAAGATTTGTGTAGGGGGGGTGGTCTGGGTGGGAGGATTTGTGATAGAACTAGGGAAAGCATTTATTCTGGTGTGAGGAACTTGGGGGTTAAGAGGATTTGTGCAGGAAAGGATGGGGGGGAGAGGATTTGTTCTCTGATGGGGGATTATGTTGGAAGGGGGATTTGGGGAAGAGGATTTGTGCTAAAAGTGGGGAGAGGATTTGTGCCAGGAGTTCGATTTGTGCTGGGGGGGTTAAAGAGAGGGAAGAAGGAATTGGCTTTGATGAGGGGATTGATTTGTGCTATAAGTAGGCAGAGGATTTGTGCTGGGAGGGGGAATTTGGGCAAAGGAGGATTTGTGCTGGGATGAGCAGCTGTGCTGGGAGGGGGTTATGGGGAAGAAGATTTGTGCTAGAAGTGGGGAAAAGATTTATGCTGGGAGGAAGAGGGTTTGTTCTGGAAGGGGGGTGGGGGGGATTTGTGCTGGGATAATAAATGTGTGGGGTATTTGATGTGCTGGAAAGGAGGATTCGGGAAAGAGGGTTTGGCTGGGGGGATCTGGGTGGGGGAGGATTTCTACTGGAATAGGGGATTGTGATGGGAGGGAGGATTTGGGATGGGGAGAGGATTTATTCTGGGAGGTAGATTTGTGCTTGGAGCAGAAGAGGATTTGTGTTGGGAGTGGGGAATTGAGGGTGGTGGGGATAAGTCCTGGGATGGGGAAGAAGGGGGGATTGTGCTGGGAGCGGTAATATGCTGGGGTCTATATGTGTCTGTGAGACTCTTGATTGTGGCATATTGTATAGGTACAAGAAAGTCCATTTTTTGTTTAATCATGTTTCTTAAGCCCCTCCTCCCTTAATCCCCTTCCTGAGGTGTCCCTCACTCTCAATGTCAAAAGTTGGAAGGCATGTAAGCATACACCTGTGCAAGGGCTGTGTTTGCCCACACTGGGATGCACAAGTGTTCCATGCATCCCCTTGCAGGCAGTTCCATTGTTGTCTATTGGGACACAGTGGCTGCACCGATACAGCTACTGCTCCCAACTTGACATCCATGCGCCCAAGTGTACGATTATGCACACCCATGTGAATGAGGCCCTAAAGTGTTACTAAACCCAGGACCCTGCATTCACTATATTTGGTCTCCCACAGTACACAGAACATGGAAATGCAATTATTTTAGTAAATATAAACTGCTAAATACCTTTTCTCACGAGCAGTATATAGCAGACCAGTGACTTCTATCAGTGTCCAGCCCAGCACTGGTTAAAGCTTTTAGGAGGAGTTTTCATTCTCCTCTGACTGTCCTTTGAGGCTGTATGACCTCTGACCCTCTGTCTGGAGAGTGCTGTTTGGCCCTGTGCTGATCACATGCACCCTCCCCCCCCCAACAAAACTCTCTCACAATATACAACAAACTGAGCATGTGCAGAGTGCCTCCTAGGACTCTGTACTATCAACAGATGGACCGGGGGACAGTAAAGGAAGGGGAGGATCAGAGAAGACAGGATCAAACAGCCTTTTTACACAATATGGAGGATTTTTGGCCCACACTATCATTTCCCACCACTGGCCACTGACCACTTAATATAATGGGTTTAGTGCTCAATGATATACTTTTAAAAATTCAAGATGAACAAGAGAAAGTTTGCAGGAAAATAATGTAAAATGTTGTGCAAGGATAATATGCTAACATTTTAATCTTCTGAACTAATGATATAAAAGATGCCAATTACAGAGAATTAAATATAGTGAAATGTACAGAGGAAATAAAAAATGTAGCCACTTACACAAACATAGTAAACCCACAACTATATATTTATTCTGGTTTAAGCACCTTCAAAGTAATATTTATCTATCAACTAAATAAAAGACCACTTAGTGTTGAAGGGACTCCAGTCAATAGAAAGCATATACCGTATATACTCGAGTATAAGTCAAATTTTTCAGCACATTTTTTTGTGCTGAAAATGCCCCCCTCGACTTATACTCGAGTCAAGCACTTTTCTGCAGCAAAAAATTTCATTTTCTGAACCGAATTTGGGGCCCCGTATCTCAGGGCCACTTAGTGCTAGGAACCTCAAATTTGGTGTGCAAACCCAGTGGAACTGGTACCAAAACATATCCAAAGCTGGGGTTCCTAGCACCAAGTGGCCCCGAGATACGGGGCCCCAAAACTGGTTCGGAAAATGTCATTCTCTGCTGCAAAAAAGTGCTTGACATTTTCTGAACTGATTTTTGGGGCCCTGTATCTCGGAGCCACTTGGTGCTAGAAACCCCAGCTTTGGAAATGTTATGGTGCTAGTTCCACTGGGTTTGCATACCAAATTTGGGGTTCTTAGCACTTAGTGGCCCCGAGATATGGGGCCCCACATTCAGTCAACTGTGTCCATCTGCAGCAATGTCATTTCGGGAACCCTTTGGGTTCAGAGACCCCAAATTTTGGTTGCAGCTAGGGGGCAACTAGGAACCCTTAACTACCGAGTTTGAAGTTCAGGGGACCTATGGCTGCAAATGGGCACAGTGAGGCATGCAAATGGGAACAGTGATGCTGCAAATTGGCATTGTTGACCCTCTTTTCCACTTACAGTAGCTGTGCATTTCTCACCCTCGTCTTATACTCGGGTCAATAAGTTTTTCCCATTTTTTTGTGGTAAATTAGGGCCTCGACTTATACTCGGAACGACTTATACTCGAGTATATACGGTAAATAAAACCATAATAATGATCATGGTTAGATAGTTGATAAAAAAAAAGACTGACATCCATTAAGTTCAACCTCTTCCAACTCCTGCAACTTTGGACTGGAGGAGGGCAAAACAAAATGTCCCATGTAATTGCATCCAATTTTGCCACACGAGAAGAAAAAAGGGCTATTGGCATTTGCTCATCTTAAAGCAAACTACATTGCATACTACATTGCACAGTAAACATGGAGTACACCTGCAAACCCAAAAGAAAAAAACTGCATTGAAAAGAGTAAAAATAATGGCAGCCACAGATGCTGATACACAGCATATGAGATATGAGCGACTGCATCAAATAACTATGGAATGCTAGTTTATAATACTGCAGATGTTGTGTATAATAAACATCACAAAAAAGCAGATATGACTGCTGTGAGCAACAACCAACCTAACTGAGAGTGACATGTGGCTCACAGGCCACTGATCACTTGTTGAGCTTCTGCTGAGATTGTATAGCATGATAACGGTTTCAATTTATTTAATAGTTTGACTAACATAGTTTCTTTCCATAACATTCTAGCAATGTTCAGCAAGCCACCAAACGTGTTCCTATTATACTGTTTCTGCTATGTGACAAGCTTAGAATATGTGGATGAGGGGTGGGATTGTTCCTTTTCCCCCTAAATTTCACTTATTGCAAATAATGTGCTAATGCAACATACTAACATTTAATTCTATAATAACAGGGAGAGGGAAATTCATTCTACTATCAATGTAAGTGAATAATGTATTTCAACTCTGAAAAGTGTTTTCAAAGGTTTAATAAATGAACAATGTAACTGAGTGCAACTGTACAATACACCAATCTATGTCTTCTGTGTACAGCATTACAGCACTGCTGAGCAACATTCCTCTCTGTAAGAGTCTTTGTCGGGGTTATCTGGTACTGCCAGGAGAAATGCACAATGGAATCAAACAGAAAGTGGCATCATGACTCTGCTTTTTCAATAAATGCCAGTATTCTGTAGAAATAAAGCAGATCGCTGCTGGTACATCTGATTGTGATCACTGCAGTGCTATGCCTCACACATACTGAATATTTAGAATTAGAATAAAGAGTTAGTCTGAGCTTTCAATGTATCATACTCTTAACTGTCCTTAGTTTTGTAGCTGGCAACTCTGCTATTCCAAACTTTTGTTTTAGCACTTTCAATAGTGTATTCTGTTACAAAAGTGTTTCTCGATCTCATTACATTATGTATTAGTGCAACACAGATATACCAACTGGCATGTGTCAGTGTATCTCCAATATATCTGTCAAGGCAAAGTGTGACATTTCTGTTTTCAATGTACATTCAATATTCATTGCAAATGTTTCTGTTTGTTGTGTTTACCCCTAAAATCAATGTTTTGTATTTCATAGTCCCCAATATTCTAGATGTGTTTCAATCTTGTGTATTTTTCTGTGGTTTCTCTGTATTCATGGCACTCACAAAAGCAAATTAATAGAAAATTAGATTTTTTTCAGAGGAAAAAGTCTGCTAGTTTAGAGTGGACCTGAACTTAAAGCAGAATTCCACCCAAAAGTGGAACTTCCGCTTTAAGGAATCCTGACCCCCTGACATGTCACATTTGGCATGTAATTTTTTTCGGGGGGGGCGGGTACCTTGTTTTGATCGGTACCCAGCTCCCATTTCTGCTCGAGCCGCCTAGGCAGCCCCTCCCTCCCTGCAAACTTCTGGGACAGTCTCATCAGATTTGGAGTAAGATTTAGTAATGTCATTACTGAGCTGCTCACTGCTCTACTGAGGGCTGGATGGTGAAAAAGCTGCACCTGAGGTCCTGCAGTGCAATTATCTCCCTGCTTCTGCTCCATTCATCCTGCTGATTTGTGCTGCTTTAGGGCCCTTTCACACATGCGGACTGTTCATTTCATCAGTTTTTTTACATCCACTACCAATGCAAATACAAATGCAAAACGGACCGTTTGTCAGTTTACATCTGTTTTTCGTCCAATCCGTTTTTTTCATCGAAGAGAAAATTGTTTTGATCAGTTTCAAAAAATGGATGTTGACGGATGCAGATGTAAACTGATGTAAATGGATGTTCACCCATTCATATCCATTTTTCCATAGAGATGCATTGATGGCCATTTTTCATCCATCAATGGATGGATGAAAAACGGACAAACAGCTTGCATGTGTGAAAGGGGCCTAAGGCCTATTTCACAGGAGCATTCCATTTGTCCGTTTTTCATCCATCTGCTGACAGATGAAAAGCGGACATCAATGTATTTCTATGGGCAAGCGGATTACATCGGATGATAATCGGTTTTTTGAAACAGAAGAAAGCCCTATCTGTTTTCAGTTTATTTTATGGAACAGACGAAAAACAGATGTAAAGGGACAAACGGTCTGTTTTTGCATCCATTTTCCATTTTTGCATTTGTGGTGGATGTAAAAAAAATTATGTAAAAACTGATGAATAACTGATAAAAAACTGATGAAAAACTGATGTAAACTAAATCCATTTTCCTTTAAAAAAACATTACTGAACTGATGAAAGAAATAGAACGCCCGTGTGAAGGGGCCTTAGTGCTTCTGCTGCTTCTAGAATACTACCCCACAAGCCATCATATCAGAAGTTATTTGAAGGACATCTCAGGCATGAGGAAGAAAAAAACCCTGCCTCCACGCAGAGACACAATGCAGAACAGAGCATGGTAAGTCAGTAAAAGGGAAAAGATCAGCTACACTGACCCTACCTACTCTCTTAAGCTGAATTTTTGTTAAAGGAGAAGTATGTCCACAGCTATTTTGGCTATACTTCTCCTGTGGGTCATAGCGGTGCACTTAGTTCTGCACTCCTGGGACCCAGATTCAGCTGACAGAGGGCTAAATCCTGCTGTCAGCTTATGTGACAGAGCCAGGCCAGGCTTTGCAGGGATCCGGACAATAACATTGGTATCTGCCCTCATGCCTGACCAGCACCTGGCACAGCCTGAGTCAATTGCTCCCTTCCCCTTCATAGCCCAGCGCTCCAGAGGAGACAGAGAAGAAAGCTGGTGACTGACAGTCACCATTCTCTGCTTAGTGAAAACCAAGAATTGAGTAATCAGTGATCATTCCTAGAGGCAACAGGGGGCGAATGCAGCATCAGACTGATGCTTTATCCAGCTAGGTTAGTATGATTTTTTGTTTGTTTGAAAGCTGGCACTAAAAGGGGTTGTAAACCCTTGTGTTTTGGCAGTGACCGCCCCCCCATTTTACGCCCTGAGCCCTGGAACTTCACGCTGTCCCTCTGCGCGGGGTTCTTGGCTTTTGATTGGATAGATTGATAGCAGTGCAGCCATTGGCTCCTGTTGCTGTCAATCAAATCCAATGACGCGGGCGCCAGGGGGCGGGGCTGAGTCATACATTCAGCGGCTATGGGTGCCGAATGATGGACTCGGGAGCGCCTGCAAGGTAACCCCCCTGGAGAGCGCTTCTCCTAGGGGGTTATATGATGTGGGGAAGAGCCACGAGAGCCAAAGAGGGACACCAGAAGATGGTGTTCTGGGCCACTCTGTGCAAAACGAGCTGCACAGTGGAGGTAAGTATGACATGTTTGTTTTTTTTGTTTTTTTTAAATAATCAAAGCTTTACAATCACTTTAAGACTTTTTTTTTTTTTTTTACAGTTTTAGTTACACTACTTACCTGTAATGAAGCATATCCCATGATATGCAGGCTACCGGGCTCTGTAGAAATCCTCACTACAAGGCTGCCCTGTCCTTTTCCTATTGCTGAACTTCCAGTTTTGTGGATGTTAACAACGTCAAGTCTCGGTGCTCAGCTGCACTAAAGCTGATTGGATGGGGACACTCCACCATAATGAAAAGTTCTGGATGTAACAGGATCTGTAAATAAGGGAAAGAATCTGGTGACTGATCAGACTCTCCCCCATTCACAGAGCATATTACAGACAGTATAATCAGTGAAAGAACTTTTCTCAATGGAGGAGAGGGCAGGAGGGAGAGTATCCCAGTTAGATCATCTTTATTGCAGCTGAGCCCAAAGACCCCAAGCTGTTAACCCTCACAATGCTGGAAGTTCAGCAGCAGGGGGGTACAGTAGCTCTGCAGTGAATATTTCTACAGAACTTAGCAGCCTGCACATTGTTGTGAGACATACTTTATTACAAGTAATGCACCTAAACTGTAGAAGAAAAAGACACTTTTTAGCTAAACTTCAGGTTACCTTAAACTTCAGCCCCAGCATGCTCCCAGCCGGTGACTCCCCTTAGCTATTTAAGGACTGTCAAACGTAGGACAAGGCATTCTGCAGAATCCTTCATTGGGGCTGGAGGTTTTATTTTTTTCATCTTCTTCTCTTTCGGGTCCAGCGGTGCGGCGGGCGTTGTGATTGACCTTGGATATACTTTGGGGGACATTTATTTATTTAATTTTTTAATAAAAGAATTGTCAAAAACTGTGTGTGTGTGTTTTTATTTTCTTTTTTACACTTTTTTGGTGAATGAGTTTTTTTTAACTCATTCACAAGGGAGGGGGACTGTGATCGAAGGGCCCCCTTGCTAAAAGGGGCTTCCAGATTCTGATAAGCCCCCCCTCCCGCAGACCCCTACAACCACAGACCAGGTTTGTGGGGAAGAGACCCTTGTCCCCATTAAAATGGCAGAGCCCCCCACCCCCACCCCAAAGCACCCCTCCATGTTGAGAGCCTGTGGCCTGGTATGGTTCAGGAGGTGGGGGGGGCTTCTTCGTCCCTTCCCTTTCCTGGCCTGCTGGGCTGCAAGCGTGGAAAGGGGCCGGTATGGATTTTGGGGGGTCTCCACGCCATTTTTTTAACTTTTTTTTTCATAAATTTTTGTTGCTGGCAAGTTTTCTTTACATTCAGCTGTCTGTTAGGAACCCACTGACAGATGATGAGTCATCTGTTGTTAAGGATCCAGCAGCCGGCTTCCCAACCCACTCCTTTGCAACCAGCTCAATGCAAAAAATGACTGCATGAAAATATGCGGTAATTAGCGCATTATCAAAAACTTTAACGCAGTAGTTTTTTACTGCACAATTCTTAGTGAAGTGCACGTTCAAAACTGATTTAATGCAAGAGCTATTTTTCTGCATTTTATTTGCTGTTATTTATCTCTTAGTGAATTGAACCCTTTGAAGGTAAATCTTACAGCGGTGTTCCAGCCGCAAAATTTTTTTTTTAAAGTCGGCAGCTACAAACACTGTAGCTGCTGACTTTTAATAAGGACACTTACCTGTCCAGGGAGCCCACGATGTCGGCCCCCCCAAGGCCGATCTCTTCATCGGATTGGGTGCAGGTGCCGCCATTTCAACTAAGGGAAACCGGCAGTGGAGCCTTGCGGCTTCACTGCCGGTTTCCGACAGTGCATGAGCGAGTCACGCAGTGCTTTGTGAATGGCCCGCTTGTCTTCTGGGACACAAACAGGTCCCAGAAGACAACAGGGGGCTCGCCGCAGAAGAGGATGTGACGTCCTGGGGTGCAGCTTGGCTGCATCGGAAGTACTCTTAGTATTTCCAAAAAAGTTACTAGAGAAAGATTTTTTTTTTAGATATCCAAAAACTAAGGGTCTTTTGTTTAAGACCACCTCTCAAATTTGGGTGAAACTCCTCTTTGAGTAAACATTAAGCACACCCTCTGTAAAACTGTTACATCTGTTAATTTAATATAATGAAGGCAGTGCTGAGTGGCTTATGACTACTATTTTTACATTTTAGTTTTTATTAGCTATAGGTATTGGACTGGAAGAGAGAGGTCAATTCAGTAATGGAGGCTGAAAGATAGGTACATGCGATTAAAGACAGAAAGAATTTTTTTTTCCCCTTTCACCTCCCTTCCCCCCTCTTTCTTCCATTTCTCTGGGGGATATAGGTAGGGGGAAGGAGTGATGCACTTGATATTGAGGAAGGTGGGATTTAATAATGGGAAGAGGGGACAGAGCAAATAGGGGGGAGAGTAAAGGAAGATGGATATATAAGATGGGGGTAGAAGGAGTAGATATGGTTAAAGGAAGATGAGGTGTATATTCACTATAAATAGGTAAGGGGTGGATTATGGCTTATAGAAGCCTTGTCTTTTTTTTGGATTTTTTTTGGGTGTTAAGAGTGATATGGACATGGCTTATAGAAGCCTCTTAAATTTTTTTGTTTTTTGTTTTTGGGTGTTAAGAGTGATATGGACATTGCTCATAGAAGCCTCTTAAATTTTTTTTTGTTGTTTTTGGGTGTTAAGAGTGATATGGTCATGGCTCATAGAAGCCTCTTAATTTTTTTTTTCTCCTTGGCTTGGGTAAATTGGAAACACATTTAATATAGGATATTTGGAGGAGGGATGAGGGATGGGGGGAGAGGGGAAAGTATGTTATGAAGGTTGTTTTATTGGACATGTAAAATTTAATAAAAATGTAATAATACAAAAAAGCTATAGGTATAACAGTTATTTAGGTCACTATTAAAAAAGAAGCTGCTTTATGGGAGGGGCCATGCAGTCTACAGTTATGGCATGGAAAGCTTGTTTTTCAAAACCTGAGCAGTGTCTTCTAATGGGACAATGGAATGACTGGGCAATTTTGTTGTAATGGTGAACTAACATTTTAGAGCTGGCTAAGCCTTTAAGTAGTCTTTCTAAATTATACACTCATAAACTACGAGTAAATACACTTCATATTTCAAATACGTCTTTGGTAATTATGTCATTACATTGTATCAGGATTTGTTAAACAGTGCTTCCTAATGACATCTTTTAGTTAATGCCCTTTACATATTGTCTAGTACGATCAGATAATCAGTACTGGATTTATAAGGCTATAATTGAGTGGGTATTAGTGCAGAGAAAATGATAAAGAACTGTCTGCCTACATGTGGCATTTCCTAATTTATATAGTACATAATTAATCAGCCTTTATTGACTCAGAAAAGAGTATTATCACACTCTTCTAATATCTGTTTGAGAGACACTGCTGCAGCTGGATGCCCTACAGCTGCTGTCTACATCAGCAAGTGTATAATGTAAATAGATGAAATCCTGCTTACACCACTGACAAGGTACTTACAACTGTCTATCTAATCTTAGTTTTAAGATCGTGGTGGCAGCCCACTTGTAAATCCTACAGTTTTTTGTTTTTTTTTATATTGTAATTTTTATTATTTTCCAAGAAATTACAAAGCAATATAAGCAAACAGAAAATAGAATAAAATATAATAAAATTACAAAGAAGAAGCTTTAAAAGCAATCTGGTGATACAAGCACCAAAATATGTTCCTTTTAACGTTTCAAAAGGTTTGGGTACCAAAATATTATCTGATTTTGGAAATATTACTATGTTTAATCTTGAAGCATGGAAGAATAATTCACTAAGAAAATGTACCATAATATTAGGATTGCTTTAGTAAGGCATTTATAGCAGGATGCTCAAAAGAGCCACATGAAAAATGACATCAAATAAGTGAGAAAAAACAAAACAAAACAAAAAACAAATTAAAATCAAAGTATGGTTTAGTTTGCCCAGGAGAAAAAGAAATACAATATAGAGTCTCTTTCATCTCAAACTGTAATTATCAGTTATTAAATGTAATTGTTTCTGAATTAAGGCGGGGAAGATTAATTAGTGGACTTTCAATCTGCCCAAAGTGTTTGAGAGGGTTGCTTTGTGGTACCAGTTCGTGTATCGAAACTGTATCATTAGTTGTGTGATTTCCGAAATTGAGAGCGTTCACTCTATAAAAAGTTTCCATCTTGTAAAGAAACGACTGGTTGGCCCAAAGGATTGGACTATCGTGTCTAACCTGTCGATATACAATGGAGCCTATAATTCATTTAAGTTAAAATGTATGATTACAGTTCTTGGAAAAGGAAAGTGTCTCCAGTTGTGTGATAAAACGCTAGCCATTTTTTTTTATGATGTACTTGAGGCTGATATAATAAATGACAAGGGGACAAAGAAACACACACTGAATGACAGTTCAGTGTTTCCATAGTTTTTCAGTTTAGTAGCATGTGATTAATCCTTTTGGGGATTGTTTGAAGATGATTTTAGGGTTTTGCAGTGTGGGGAGAAACAACAGTTTATTCACCTTCTAGGCATGTTCAAAATGACATTGAACTGCTAAGACAAGAGAGCAAATCAAATTGGGAAGGAGTGGGGCTTATTTGGAATAGAATTCCTGCACTTTTATGAACTCTCAGGTGATATTTCATTAGTTCTGGGAAGTAAGGGTGAGAATAAGGTTTACCACTACCATGGGTTTGAGAAGAATCCAGTGAGTTTGAAATTTGCTGTCAGGAAAATTGATGTGCAGATTTGCCCAGAAGAAATAAAACTGTAATCCACTGCATGACCTTTGAATTATGACCAGCAGACTTAAAATGGTCAATAAGGGGAGTTTTATATAAGCCAGCCCCCTCATCTTAAACAGGCAGCACTAAACAGAGTCCTCATATTTAAAGCTTTTTTGTAAGGAAAGCATAGGGAAAGATGAAAACCGAATAGGGAGAAGTTAGTAAGTAAACTACAGTTTGCTTTAATTCTGATTACTAGCTTTTCGGTAATGAATCTCATTGCTACCCTTTTTTGTTATAATTACTTGGGCTTTTTTTGTCTTTTATTCATTTTGTAATTGATTTAAGGTCAACAGTCCCTTTCATCTGCTGTCCTGCCCACAGCAAACTTTTCATTTTAGTGCAAGGCTTCCCCTAAAAAAAAAGGATTTTTTTTCAGGGTTTTATGTTAATAGGGCCTTTTTAGGTTTGGGTACAGCATCCAGTTACTACTGACCATCTGTTCTTGGAGCTGTCTTTTGTTTACTTTTCACAGTTCCATTGTTTGAAAGTAAACACTAAGTTCAAGAAACCTGCTATTCCCATAGTAAAGTAAAAGTTAGGCATACACCAGTTAGGCCCGTTGTGATTGAAAGCGTGCTGCTGCTGGCTAGTTTTACACCACTCAAATTGAAAAAATTCTGTGAGCCACAATGATCTTATGCCTTGCTTGTGCTACCTCCAGCTGCATGCGCTAATCACGCTTCATATAACGTGCATAGGATAAATTTACAAGTTATGCGCTGGGTGACCCCAAAAACAAAATTAATATTAACCAACTCTGTGCTTACAAGTGCGATAATATTAAATACAAATAATATGAATGTTGAATAAATAACCAAGGTGTGTAAAAACAAGTGCTTGTTACACCATAAATTAGTGCTTATTAGTGCTTGTTACACCATACATAGTGTCTTAATCAACATAAAAAGTGCTTAGTGCTCAATATAAAGTATCCTGCTTGTCGTAATGAATAAATTAATAAATAATAAATAATGAAAAAAGTTCTCTTTAGCACTCTAAATAGTGCGTGCAAATAATGTCCAGCAGTGATAATAAAACAATGAGTGCAGGTGGTGTTCAGCTGTGACAACAATCCAACATCATGCCGAAGATATCCTGAGTGCTGAAAAACATGCTCTGGTGCTCCTTCGTGACCCCCTTAAGCTAATGTGCTCACCTCAGAGCGTGTGACTCAGCTGTTACCCTGAGTCCAAATACGCTTTGGAGCCACCCCTGGGCTCAGTCTCAGTGTCTGCTGCACTTTTTTTACACCACTGTGTCATCCGTGGTCTCTTAATTCTTGTAGTAAAACATCTGCCTGTACTCTTTTTCTCTAGTACATTTCAGACAATTCTCCATCATTATAATGTCCTGCTGCAGGGCAGTTTACACTGCTGTACCACCCGTGGTCACTCAATTCCTAAGCTTAGTAAAAAATGACCAGAAGTAGAACAGTTTTGCATCAGTGAGCACAGGGACAGTCTTAGGCGACTACTAGACGGTTTCTATCTGCTGGTGAAAGAGGGCCTGCTTGAAGAAAAAAGAATGTGTTGCTGCTACAAGTACCTGGAATAAAAGCCTTTTTTTAACTCAAATAATCAGTTTGGAGTGTTGCTGATTTATTTAAGGCAAGCTAATTGTGAATGTAAGAAAATAAAGTTCACAGGCAATACAGTTTGTACTGCCAGCGTATGCTGTCTGTGAAAAATCATACTGTTCTGTAACACTACATACAGCTTTAGGGCATCCCCAAGTTAGTTATTTGAAGGATTTGTGTTGCCCTCAAAGCCACAGGCTTTGTTGTTCACTATTTTTATTTCTTTATTTCTTTTTTTGCATTAGTACACGTCGCCTATGGCATTCCCAAGTTCCCCATCCCTTTCTTTGATACCGTATTGAGGCTATTAGCCTCAAAAATGTCTAGATTCTACTGACAATTGGATTTACTGCTAAGTTTAGGTTTGCTGAATTTAAAACAGCATTCACTGAGCTCCCTGCAAATTGAACCCATGCAGATTCGCTCATTTAAGCTGGGAAATATGTCTTCACTAGGGAAGATAGGGACTGCTGTAGTGGAGGTATACATTAATGCTCCAATAATCAAAGTGATGTCATAAAACTATGATGTTAAAAGAAATAATAAATGCCACATGTAGCTAAGCGTTTATTTCTGATCATGTGAATTTAAATGTTCGCTTGTAAAGGAATCTGTCTTTATGAAAAGAGTGTTTGGACAAGTCGATTGGTGCCCTGTTTAGTATTACAAGGTAACACTAAATTCACAATGGGTACAGTCATTTTGACTAATTAACCTAATTGTCCTGTAACACAGCAATTCTGAAAACTCCTGACTCTTACTGGTATTCAGTTAGAAATGTATATAGAAGGAATCAGAGCAGCAACCACTTACAAAAAATGACAGACTCTATTTCATCTGGCCATACAACAGTGTAATCTTGCTTTATGTTTGACAGGTTTGATTTTACAGGGTAGCTATCCACAATGAACACAATGCAGTAAGAAGAACACTGGATCATGTAGGTGCTGAAACAGCCTCAGAAATACTGTAATCAGTTTGGCCGTACGTCATCAGCATAGCTTCCTCTCCTTGTGGTTATTTTATTAGATTACCTGACAGTAACTGTAAACTGATATGCAACATTATGTGGCCATGCAGGGGTCTCCAAACTTTCTAAGCAAGGGGCTTGGATTATTGTCCTTCAGGATTTGAGGGGGCGGACTGTGGCCAGTGAGAGTAGAAAATGCTCCGGCATCAGTGCCCCATCATTGATTTGAATGGGAGGAATAGTGCCCCGTTTATGGTGTTTGTATTGGGAATAGTGCCGTATCATTGGTGTAAGTTGGAGGAATAGTGCCCCAAGGGCCAGATAAAGTCTAGCAAAGGGCCACATGCAGCCTCAGAGCCGCAGTTTGGAGACAACTGCTTTAAAGCATAGCTAACCCCCCAAAAAGTATATATTGCAGAGAACGACTCCTTAGATGTAGTGGCTGCATTAGTTGTATTTTTCAGGGTTTTTTTTACCTTTACTTGTATCTAGCAACCCTGCTAATAACATACATCCTGTCCCCCTGGGTGGCTACGCTAAATCACTCCCTATGGAGGGAGTCATGGCTGTCACTAGGCAGGTAGGCTGCCGTCCTGATTTTTGGCTACAAATATGTCTTTCTCTTGTTATCTCCAATACATTGTGGGTGGGGGATGCATGATTTACAGAAGATAGCTTTGAGGGAAGATAAAATTGTGTTTTTCAGGCTAGCTCATTGGAATTTACAAGGATACAAAGTCACAAAGGAATTTTTGGCAGGATCTACATGTATTTTCTATACTTGTTGAGAATGTTTTAGCCTGAAAAATGGAAACAATTGCAGCCTTAATATCTGAAAACTGGCACACTGAAATATATTACCTTTTTGTTCTTAGACCCCTCCAGGCATAATTCACTTACCTTGGATTTGCTTTTAGAATACGGTTACTAAATTTTCCATGGTTACAAAGGAGTTAACATGCAACACCAGCTAAAACTTTTTGGACAGAGTGGGAAAGGGCTTGAACCTTTGTCAGGGTTACCTCTTCCTACTGTTATGTCACTGGGAAAAGAAATGAGGGAAAATCTCTCCATCGGAGTAGTAGATGGCAATACACAACCATACACTCATTTTACTACAATAATAAAGAATTATTATTTATCCATTTTTATTACTCTCATTGCCCCCACTTGTCTTCACTTCTTGTGCCAGCGAAACAGGAAGTGAGGAACAATGACACAGACATCAACTTAAAAATTACAAAGGCTCTAACCCTTCCTCCCATCTAAAATGTAATAAAAAAGCCAGAGCCCTACTCAACATTACAAATCTAAACTACTGGTTTAAAACAGCAGGAAAACCACATTGGTTTCACATTGATTTTGGTATTCTCATACATCATTGGGGTTGATTTACTAAAGGCAAATAGATTGTTCACTTTGCCAGTGTTTTTTTCCCTTAGCTTAGTGAATGGTATAAAAATTCAAAGGCAAAGGATATTCAATCACGTGGAAGGAAAATGAAAAACAGTATTTTTGCTTATACATGAATGGGTGATGGAAGTCAGCAGACCTTATTCACTAAACTAAAGGTCATTTTCCTTGCAAAGGGAAAATTTCCTTGTAAAGTGAACAGCATATCTGCCTTTATTGAATCAACCCCATAGCCATGACAATTCTGGGGATGAAAGGTTATATATAGTACGTAATAATTTTTCTAACCCATTAGCTCATCCTTGGCACTACAACTGTAAAAAATGCTTTTTCCTACAGCTAAAGTTCTTTTAATGAATTCTTGGCACCACATCTAAAGCTGGGTTACAATTATTAGATTCAGGCATCTACTTGGGATTTCTGAGAGATGAAGCTGACATTTCCCTTTACTCATTTCTTTGCTTCAAGAAATATTATATTTGATTCCCAAACTCTGTCACTATGTTCATAAAATATGTAATCAGGTTTAGCAAATATCAGTAATTTGTATTATTTTAGGTAATTATTAGCGTTGACAATTTACGCAGCACTTTAATAATATATTGCACTATCCCATCGGTCCCTGCCCTCAAGGAGCTTACATAATAAGGTCCCTAACTCACATTCATATATATATATACACATACTAGGGCCAATTTACTACCAGCATGTCTTTGGAGTGTGGGAGGAAACCCACACAGGCAGAACATGCAAACTCCAGGCATGTGCAATAGTTGGGATTTGAACCATCAACACTAGTGCTGCTGGACAGAGGTGCTAACCACTTAGGCACTGTGCTGCTTAGTAATCCATTGTAATATGAGTGAAAAAAAAAAGAACACGTGTTGTCAGTGCAATATGTTTTTCCAATTAGCATAATATTTATAGAGGGAATGCATGCTTTATTTAATGCATGTTTATTGTATTTTCTGTATTTTTTATTTATTTATTTACTATGGTTGGGACTAAAAATTAAAACATAAATGCAGTCATAGGCGTGTGCACAGGGTGTGACAGGTGTGCCTGGGCACACCCTAATCGCCTTGTGTGGTGCATATTCCCCCCTGTTTAGAGCACTGATATTTCATCCCCAAAAAAATGTTACAAAATAAAATAATTTAAAAAGAATGAAAAGAAAACTACTGACACTGTCCACTGCCCTACTGACACCATCAGTACATATACACATGCATATGTATTTGAGCTTTGGGGTGCACACCCTAATGCAAGAGGCTGCGCACACCTATGAATGCAGTACTCATTTCTTTTTTGTAAGTTACTTATGAAATATGAACAGTTCATAATCACTGTCCACAGCAAGTAATGCAGTTAAGTCAGTTTTCAGCCACCTTTGTTATATTAATTTGTTAATATTTTTCTGCTTTGCTGTAAAAAGGTTATAATATGACCTGATATTTAGAGCATATGCATTGCTGAATAGATCAGACAACACCCTCTGCAACCCCCCACCCCCCCATAACCTTCACCTCACCACCATGCTCATATGACTCTGTACAAGGTTATCTTATTAGTAATTCAATACAGTTTGGTAACATAGTACAGTATAAGAGAATTAACATGTGGGAAATATTTGTTTGTAAAATAACATTTTTTACAAATCAATGGGCCATTTTTAAAATGTAAAACACTTAAAATCGAATTGATCCAATCAAAATAATTATGGTTTTCACTTAAGAATAGCATTTATGAAATATTTTACTTGAAGGAGCTGTAAAGGCAGAAGGTTTTTTATCTTAATGCAATCTATAAAAAACCTTCTGTGTGTAGGAGCCCCCCTCAACCCCCTAATTTCCTACCTGAGCCCCTTCTCTCTCTAGTGATATCCACCATACCCTCAGCCATCCAGGACATTCCTCCTGATTGGCTGAGACAGAGCAGCGGCATTGGCTCCCACGGCTGTCAATCAAAGTCAGTCACCTAATCAGGGGAGAGAGGGGGCGGGGCCAGGTCAGGGCTCCGTGTCTGAATAGATACATGGAGCTCTGCCTCGGCTTGGGTGCCTCCTGTAGAAAGCTGCTGGCTGAGGGGCACTCAAAGGAGGGAGGGGCCAGGAGCAGCAAAGAGGGACCCGAGGAAGAGGAAGATCCATGCTGCTCTGTTTAAAACCAGCTGCACAGAGGAGGTAAGTATAACATGTTTGGCTTGCATCCGAGGGTACTTAGGGAACTCAGTCAAGTAATTGCCAGACCATTGTTCCTAATTTTTACTGACAGTCTACTGACTGGAATGGTACCAAGTGATTGGAGAAAAGCCAATGTAGCACCAATATTTAAAAAGGGCCCAAAATACATCCCTGAGAATTACAGACCAGTTATATAGTCAATAGTATGAAAGCTCTTGGAGGGGATGATAAGGGACTATATACAAGATTTTAGTAACGAGAACGGTATCATAAGCAGTACTTGACACAGTTCCTCATAAACGTTTACTGTACAAAATAAGGTCCATTGGCATGGATCATAGGGTGAGTACATGGATTGAAAACTGGCTACAAGGGCGAGTTCAGAGGGTGGTGATAAATGGGGAGTACACGGAATGGTCAGGGGTGGGTAGTGGGGTCCCACAGGGTTCTGTGCTGGGACCAATCCAATTTATTTTGTTCATAAACGACCTGGAGGATGGGGTAAACAGTTCAATCTCTGTATTTGCGGACGATACTAAGCTAAGCAGGGCAATAACTTCTCCGCAGGATGTAGAAACCTTCCAAAAAGATCTGAACAAACTAATGGGTGGGCAACTACATGGCAAATGAGGTTTAATGTAGAAAAATGTAAAATAATGCAATTGGGTGGCAAAAATATGAATGCAATCTATACACTGGGGGGAGCACCTCTGGGGGAATCTAGGATGGAAAAGGACCTGGTGGTCCTAGTAGATGATAGGCTCAGCAATAACATGCAATGACAAGCTGCTGCTAACAAAGCAAACAGAATATTGTCATGCATTAAAAAGGGGATCAACTCCAGAGATAAAACGATAATTCTCCCACTCTACAAGACTCTGGTCCGTCCGCACCTAGAGTATGCTGTCCAGTTCTGGGCACCAGTCCTCAGGAAGGATGTACTGAAAATGGAGCGAGTACAAAGAAGGGCAACTAAGCTAATAAAGGGTCTGGAGGATATTAGTTATGAGGAAAGGTTGCGAGTACTGAACCTATTCTCTCTGGAGAAGAGATGCTTGATTTCAATTTATAAATACCGTACTGGTGACCCCACAATAGGGATAAAACTTTTTAAGTTTTTAAGGGAGTTTAACAAGACACGTGGCCACTCATTAAAATTAGAAGAAAAGAGGTTTAACCTTAAACTACATAGAGGGTCCTTTACTGTAAAGCCCCATACACACTATCAGATTTTCTGCTGATTTTTGTCTTCAGATTTACCAAAACCATGTAGTGCAAGGGCCTTCCTTGATTGCATACAAATTGAAACTTCCAAGGTTTGACCTCATATTATATGGTTTTGGTAAATCTGAAGGAAAAAATCAGCAGAAAATCTGATAGTGTGTATGGGGCTTTAGAGCTGCAAGGATATGGAATTCCCTTCCACAGGCAGTGATTTCAGAGAGAAGCATTGATAGTTTCAAAAAACTATTAGATAAGCACCTAAACGATCGCAACATACAGGGTTATACAATGTAATACTGACATATAATCACACACATAGGTTGGACTTGTGTCTTTTTTCAACCTCACCTACTATGTAACTATGGAACTATGTTTGTTGTTTTTTTTTTTGTTTTTTTTTAATGAGCACTTACAATCACTTTAAGTAAACTTTTTCAAATGTTTATAGTTTAGACATGTTTATACCTAACCTACAGTATTTACTGTCTCACACCTTGCACCTTGTTTATTTGTTCATTACTATACTGAACACTGATGTGTTTTCCAATCCAATAAACATTTACAGAACACTAATAACATTTTCTTTTTAAAGGCTGTATTACTAAAAGTGAGCTTGTCCTGCCATCTTCTGAATTTAGGCACATACATGAGGTTGCTTTGCTCTGAAAGGACAGCACTGCTGCTAATAAAAAGTTTACCTTGTACAATAAATCCTAATCTCGGTGCCATATATCCACATAAACATGTCAATCCTATGAACATGTATCAATCAATCTCAGTAGACATATATCATAGTGCAATATGACCAAGTGAATGTATAACATATATCAAAGTGTCATGTACATGTGAATTTTTCATATAATAAAAATAAATAATCTGTGCAACATATAGCAAATCTAAAAAAGAAGAAACCGAGAGCACTCAAGTCACTATTTGTGGTTTATGTCACATCATGTGCATATAATGTGCACAAGCACATTATATGGATTGTTACTTGTACACGCAATTGACTTTTATATGTCTTACCAGCACAACAATGGAATTATAATTAGGTCGCTGGCTGCGGCAATTTTATACATAATACCAATTATTGTCATTTGTATATATTTTTCCATTTTTTCATTTCAATTTTTCTACAGCACAATCTATTTTAGATAGTATAAAACACATTTTATGGTATTCTTTGTCACACTGAAAACGGTACCTACATCTATGTGGGTGAATATCTTAGGTTTAGGTTTATCATAGATATTGAGCACTGAGGATCTGTGTGAGTACCCGCTTTATGATACTGTTCAGTGGGGAAGATTTAGTAATTTAGTAGATGTATTAGATGTGGCTACTTTCACTATTCATGTATATCCTATTTTAATTTCATTTATATTGTGCACCAACACATTATTTATGGTCACATATATACCCCCATATATATGTGGATAACCGCTAAAATATCCACCTAGCGCCAATCACACCATTACTATATCTTACATCAGAAATCTAAAAAATGTCCATGCAATTAACATGTACTCAAAGAGTCTCAATATAGTGAATCAGTGTAAAATTCTTTTTCTGTTTCAATGTAATTATTGGTTTTATAAATCAGAATAGGTAATGAAAAGCAAGCATATAAATCACCCACACAGGGGCTAAAGAATGATCAGGTATTACAGATTAATCTGCAAGGGTTCTGATCATGGCAACCAACGCTAAATAACTCTAAACCATTGGGATGATACCGATAAGTAATGAATGCAAAAAAAAAAAAAAAGGTCATATTCTCACAGCCTAATCACAGTCACCCCAGGGGTAGCTCATCTTCTGCAAAAGCAATAAGAGAGGTTCAAAGTCTAGAGAAAAGGAAAAGGGAAGGGAGGTGAAGGGGACAACTCAGATTCGGAAGCTCCAACAGAAGCATCCAGATAAGGTCCAAACAAGCTGGTTGGAGTGATGGGAACTCATAGGAGATCCATGGTTTCCAGACCTTGAGAAATTTAGAGTACTGGACATCTGCACATGGAGCATCAAAGTGGTCATATGTGACTTTGCCCCTTAATTCTTCTGTCTTCCAGCACACCACAGTGTAATCCACCACCAGATATAGTATATAAACTCACCAGAAGTAAATGCTGGTAACATTGTAAACCAGCTAACAGTGTATTCCCCTCTGGGAGTAACGATCTTCAGCAAATTCACCTTTAAAAACTCTCCAGATAATCAATCCATATATTGAGGAAAGAGGAAAGAGCTTGCATAGTGTAAAAACCATTAAAACATTTTATTTTTAAAATCAATCCAGGGCACTCACATTTATATGTGTCTCCACCGACACAAGTATGAATCATGTAATCATAAAACCAGACTGGCGTCGACCAAAATCCCTAGCCATGAGCACATACCCTGGGTGTTTTTGGGGGAAACATGGTTGTATCATATTAGGTGAAGGGTCTCAGGGATTCAACTCAATGTTAGGAGTAAGTCAAAAAGGAGGAAAATCAATGTTATTAAAGCGGAGTTCCACCCAAAAATTGAACTTCCGCTTTAAGTGTAGGTGACCCCTGACATGCCACATTTGGCATGTCATTTTTCTGGGGGAGGAGCGGGTACCCTGTTTTTACGGCCACCCAGCTCCCACTTCCTCTCTGGCGCCGTGGCGCCGGAAAGAAGATCACCTCTCCCCCCTCCCTCCCTGCAATCTTCTGGGACACATCATGGGTCCCAGAAGATTGCCCGTCCAATCACAGCGCACAGCACGGCTCACGCATGCGCAGTGCATGCCTGGCTGTAAAGCCACAATCGGGCACCGACAGTAACAATGCCGGTGCCGCAGAGAGGAGGGGGAGAGGAGCGGGGCTTTGTGTGTCCACATCGCTGGACCGTAGGACAGGTGAGTGTCTGATTATTAAAAGTCAGCAGCTACACTTTTTGTAGCTGCTGACTTTTAAATGGGTGTAACTCAGCTTTAAAGTGTATGGAAAGCAAAAACTTTTCTTTTAGTTTTTGATAATGTATGGAAGTGCTAAAAACCCTGTCAATTTTTTACTGCTGTCTGTGTCTCCACTAGGGAGATCCACCCTCTCTATTTGTCCTGTTGACCTTTGTCTACCATACAGAAAGAGATGAAAGCATTGTCAGGAAGAGAGGGGACATCTTTTAATAGGGTCAACTGTCTAACAAGAGGATTTCTTCTTGCTTTGAGAGATAATGTTTATTGTGTCTCTGGGACAGAGGTGCAGGAAAATCTTTCTGATGGACCCTTATAGCGAAACACCTGACAGGGTTTTGCCTTTATTTACATACAGTATTCTCTCTGCAAGAAATAAAAACTGTGGCAATATGTTTAAAACAGCAATTTAACATCAAATACAGTCAGGTAAAAATTATGATATTTGGAAATATAATTATGTTTTCTAATGATGATATTTTGGAATATGTGCTTACCTATAGAACCATCACATTTCATCTTTCACCAGTTTAGAAAAGGTAGCACAATGAAAGAGGACCTCAGATGCAGCATATGTACCTGTTCTTTACTAAATAAACACAATAACAATCTAAAGACTTGTAGGATGCTTCAAAAGAAAAAGAAATAAAAAAGGTACATTTAGTCCCTCTAAGAAGAATTGCTGAATTACTTGAGTTAAGCTTCAATGCAAATGCAGTACTGTATTTTGTGCTATTCTATAACAGATAGAGTTAATAAAGTTTTATACAGCTTAACTGAATTTAATCAGTGGTTGCTAGGATGGAGCTTCAGCTGCTAAAATATTCAATTATAATCCAGACTTTAATTCTAAAGAAGAGGAACTTGAGCTTTATTGATATACTTACTTGAAGCCACTGTCATTTCAAAATTACAGTTGCTTAATTTTGCCAAGGGCAGTGAAATATGTAGGCTAGACATTCTTTTGCTTTCTGTCTATGTAGACTATGAGAAAATTATAGAATCTAAAAGTTTATCCTGGGGTCTTACCATCAAAAAGACATCTGCAACAGGCAAGAATATTTTGTGCTTGTGGGGTACTGCTAACATAGAGGGAGGAAGCTAATTCTGCAGTTGACTGCATTATTTTGTTGTGTTGTATTTTTTTTTTATTATTCTTTGGCCACCTCTGTCTTCTTTCTGAGCAGGGTTGATCTGGGAATTTGGATGGCATTAGATTTGGACCACACTTCATGAATTTGGATGTGCAGAGCTGAATCCGAATTTCAGCATTCGTTTGGCATCATCAGGTTGCCAGGAGCTTCCCAAACCACTCTGGACACTTACTGTATGCATCATTTACTGCTTTATAATACACCCTCTTGAAGCCCGACTTGGACTCCCATTGACTTTGGATTAGAAAAGGAAATTCTGAAGGTTTGCAAATATTTTAAAAGTTAAAGTATAACTAAAGGCAAAACTTTTTCTTTTAGATAGAGTGGAGTGGGATTTGAACCTCTGTTAGTTTTAATTGCTGTCTGTGAATCAACCCTTAAGGAGATTCACACTCTCTACTTGTCCTGTTTATTATTATCACTGGAAGTCAAACTAAAGAAAATCCCAAATTTTGAGTTGTCCCCAGTAAAGTAAAAAAAGGGTAAATCTTCCAATGAGGACACTAGTTCTGGTGACCTGGGGGTCCTTAATGGATTCCTTTAATTTGGGATTTCCTTTCACTTCCTGTTCGGCTATGGGACAGGAAGTGTAAGGAAATTTTCGAAATGGGACACAGATGGCGAAAAAAATATGACAGGGGTTATTAGCCTCTCTTGCTCTATCCAAAATGAATAAAAAAAAATGTTTTGCCTATAGTTCTACTTTAAGCAGAACCAAAACTAATCAAACTTTACAGAAGTTCACTCATCTCTGCTTTTGATTTTGGACTTCTGACTTGCTAGCTAGTAAAAGGAAAAAACGTAACACTATTATTTTACTATTGTTGTTAGGCCAGAAACAATGCACTTGCTACTGTGCATTGCTCTTTTACCCAAATTTCCTGCTACAGGAATTAGTCTTCAGTTTCTCACATACTAAGCTGCCTTAAAAAAAATCTATTCTTCAAGAGCTTCAGTCAAATTCACACAATCAATTTTCAAATGCACAGTTGTCTATTAGTAAAATAAAAACCTTACTATTCAATTTCCTGTTTTTGGGCAAGAAATACCACCCATGTTGTTGTGTGTTATCAATTTGTTTCATAAGTTTGTCCTGCTACACAGAATAATTACAGGTAGTTATATTACAAAGGTCAAAGCTGGTGACAAAGAAAATCTGACCACACTATACTCCCAAACACACACTGCCATACCATTGTCTGCAGCGAAACTCTTGATCAACACTTTTAAGAAAACTGAAAAGTTATCTTTGGCAATGGAATGACTAATCATAACATTAGAAGGTGTTGTAACATAGAGCAAAAGCAGCAGTTGAGCAGCAATCCAAGAATACCACACTATGTCATAAACTTAACTGAGTAATAGTGTAGAATTTTTATCCCTGGTATATTAATTGACATGCAATAATCTAATTTTCATTGCTTTTTAATAACTTTTTTTGCTTCCTCTTCCTCTTTTCTATAAATAGCGGTTTCCACCCACCAGCTGGCACAGAGAGCGACAAGACATTCCAAGCGTGTTCATTTCATTTGGAAAGTACAGGATACAATCCTGCATAGTAGGACCATTTTACTCCAGTTTAACAAGTCGATATCTGGTATATCCATATTTAAAAAATATAATTCCAAACAGGAATTTGAGATTTCCTATTATAAATGGAAGAATATGTATTTCCTGCAAAACTGCAATGCAGGACACGAGAATATTTATTTTGTAAAGAGAAACAACATCTGTAAAGAATATATCCACTGTTTTTAATATTCTCTAATAATGAATGAAGATGATTTATTGTAAACAGTATTATGTTTTTTGCAGCTCTCTAGCTCTAGGACATGATCACATTGATAAACCTGAGGTGAAGCCTTTTTAGTGCACATTATAGCCTATGGTACTGTTCACACTGCAAGAGTTTGCTGCTGAGAGCTATCCAACAAGCATGAGCAGATTTATAACATTTTATCTTAGAGCAAGGCCCTTGAATTTTACAACATTTTTGATTTGGCAGTGGTGCCAACACATAACCAATTTTACTGCACGTCAAAATTATTTATGTATTGTAATTTAGACGAGCGCTGAAAATTCACTTACTCAGGGAAGCCTATCCCACCGTCACATAAGAACCGTTCCCGAGCCACCTCCATCAGATCATCCACCATATAGGAGAGGGGAAATTATTGGCGCAAAGTGGAGCCCAGATGAGCAAACAATGTTGAATGATAAAAAGGGAACCAGTTCATGGGAAATTCATGAACAATTCATATAAAAAAAATGGCTCATGCTATCAGAGTCCGTTATTGTGTGACAAAATCCATGTCTGTCAGAAATCATGAATCAGACTGAGACAGAAGTACAGTTAAATCACACTTGTTTAATAATAATAATAAAAAGGTAAACAGAGTAAACGTAGTCAAAACATAGCCAGAGTTCAGGAACCGGAACGGATAGTCAGACAAGTAAAAACATCAGGGAGCCAGAGATGAGTGTAGTAGAACATCAAGCAGGATCTGGAGCCAGAAGTAATGTCAGCCAAGCAAATCTTTAACAGGAACACAGGAGAGCGTCTCTAGAGATGTGACCAAGGCGAAGGCAGAGATCATCTAGGCAGGACTGAAGAGCAGGATATCATCAACAGGTGAGTCACTGTAGAGAGAAGGGATCTGGCAATTAGCCGACAGCTGAGCGGCCAGCTTTTTAAAAGGAAGGGCTGAGCCCAGCCCTGACAGTCTAGTCCGAGTGTGGCCCACTGAGGCAGGTCTGTGTAGAAGCAAGGAGTAGCTTTAGAGGAAACACAGGGAGAAGCATAGGTGCCTGTGCTTCTCCCTATCAGATCATCCCCCCACAGTTATTGCCTTTTGTACCACCTCCCCCTCCCTAAAGATTGTAAGCTTCACAGGCAGGGCCCTCCCATCCCTTCTGTATTTAACTGTATTATAATTGTACTGTCCCCCATCTACATTGTAAAGCGCTGTGCAAACTGTTGGCGCAATATAAATACTGTATAATAATAATAATAATGTACTTGACCCCAGCATCATTTTTAGGCTGAAAACACGCAGCAGAATTTGTCCACTCAAAAACAAATTGCTTTGTCTTTTGTATCACTTTATGCAAAATACATACCTCCTAAGACCCTGTCTGTATGGACAGTATGCCCGCTTGCTGATTTTAAAAAGATTCACAGGCAGTGTCAACTCACCAAGAAGACTAAGAATACCTTATAAGGCATTACAAATAATTTTTTCCTATTATTTCTTGAATAGTAAAAAGTAATCTCTCTCTCTCTCTGAAGCATACTTACTCAACAAAGGTAAAACAAAAACTCAACTAGGTAATGGAAGGTTAGGGAATATCTAATGAGGGGCTTGTTTAACTAAAATAAAAACAGAAGGAGGTAGAGGAAATATACTAAGTGCAATATGATTACCTGAGTAATCGGGGAGTTGTGTCTTTCCTCACCCAACATGTAGATTTACTATTCATCCCTCCAATACTGTACATAAGGCAATAATCAGGAGTGCTGGGTTATATCTCTATCCCTCTCTATTTTTTTCTGCTTTATTAAGAGGGATAAAAGTTAAGCCTACTGTAAAAATGTCAACAAGTCCTATTATTAGCAATGCCTGAAAAGGCTATCAAGATGACTGATCACACTTCAAATGTTGAAAGATCATTGCAGGGTTGCTGTGGAAATAAGCAGCATTAGATAATCTCCCCCTGTACATGACTAAATGTTAGTGTGAAGGGCTGTCAGCTGTGCTTACACTGGACCATTCGAATTGTCACTGCTCACTAAAAAGTTTAAAGTAAAGTTTAAAGTAAGTAAAATGTGTCAAAACATAGCTTGAGTAATCTTCTAATGAGTTTTAACCTGATTATTGTATGTTATTGTTTGCAGCTTGGCATGCCGAGTTTATAATATTTTATTTTATATAGTTTCTGGTCTGTTTCTGCCCCTGCAAGGCTAGACTCAACATTGGCACAGCACCCAAAGATGGAATAAAAACATTAAGTAAGTCAAATCTTTTTGTCCCTGATTGATTTGTGGAATGATTTTTGAATGCTGGACAATCAGTCACCATTACAGGTGAATCCAGGAATTCAGCCACTTTGTAAAAAGTGAAGGCACACTATGAGTTAGGTCCAAGGAGATGCATGTTATCTCCTGGCCTTCTCTCTATTAATTACATTTGAAAGGTTTATTGCTCTGCCGAGAAACCCTCCGGGGGGGTTCAGAGGAGAGAAACACAAAGCAGCTATGCCCGCCCTTCCACACTGCTGTCCATTTACAGAAGCCTTTGTATTTGTTAATGTTTTCACATAATACCAAGGCTTCTGTGATTGGGCAGGAGGAGGGCCAGCATAGCAGCTGCAGGGACGCTCCTGTTCAAGATGCAGAGCTCAGAAGGATCAGCGTTACTCCCCGGGAACTATAGCAATAGCTGATAGTACTGTCGGCAGTACTGAAAGATGTAAATAATAGAGCTAAGCCCAGGAGGTGTCATGCACCTCGCTGGACTTAACTCATAGTGTGCCTTCATCTTTTTTACAAAAGAAATCCTGGGATTGAGCTTTAAGCAGTCATGTGCCCTAGGAAGGGATCTTTGAATGGAGCTATAGCTGTGAAGTAGACAAGTTGAGAAGAGAGGTGCCCCTGAAATCTGCTAATAACGTTGGCTTTAGAAGATATTTAGAAAAGTTGGTGATTTGAGGTGCAGGGGCAAATAGCGGGCACTGGGAGAAAGGCTGGGATAGGGCACAGCAGCAAGTTTAAGTGCAACCCAGGTACACTAACATAGCTCTAGAAATGCACAGTGCTGCTCTCAGAATGCAATGTCCTAATTGACTAATTGTACATTGTGGAGAACTTTTCTACATTTCTCTTCATTTGTTTTCCTTATGTACATGTTGTTTTTGATCTAAAGAAGCTTTTTCGTGTATTCTACAATTGTAAAAGTGTTCTTAATTATATATTTCCTGGGAATCTCACACTTTGTCATACCCTCATTCCACTGTTCAACCACAAAATGTGCAATCAATCCCCACTTGTGACACAGGAAATCACTGCCAGCCACATGGTCATTGCTTTATTCTAGCACACAATATATACTAGATCAATTACAATGCTATTTGCTTTAAGCAATTCATCTTCATGTGCAGTTCATTATAACTGTACATGCTTATACTTACAGTATTATTATAAAGTAAAGCTTCTACAACACTTTTCGAAAAAAAAGTCTGCTTCTTCCTGCCAGGATTTACCCTTGGTTCACACCTATGCATTTTTTAGTGTGCTTAGGGTTTTGCAGAAACGCACTATAGTCCATTTAACAAGGTTTCCTATGGATCTAGTTCACACCTGTGCGTTTTGAGCCAATGCATTTTTTGGAAAGGATCGGGGACTTTTTTCCCTGCAGCAGATTGCGTTTTGTGTGTAATAGTCTTTAATTGACAAATGTTGCCTTTCTGATGTGTTTTGCCGTTTTTTTTGGTTAATAGAAAAGTATGACAACTCTGTTGAAGGAGTGCTACCTTGATGAGACTTTGATGCAAATTTACACTCTTTGGCACTCATGTAGCATCAAACTCACATCAAAATAGTACAGGATCCTTTATGTGTCCAAAGTTGCAAGTTAGGTTTAGAGTTAAGGGGGAGGGTTCAGGGCAAGGGTTAGGATTAAATGTTAGTGTTAGGGTTAGAGTTAAGGGTTAGAGTACGGTTAGTGGTAATTGTTAGGGTTAGAATGCTTAAAGTGGTTGTTAACCCACTCGTTTAACTTCATATAATCCTGTGTGTTTGCAAACTATAGGTGTTCTTGTGTCTGTGTTTCATAAAAAAAATGCTGTCTATACCTGATTTCAG
This sequence comes from Lithobates clamitans, assembly GCA_037952925.1. Classification (NCBI taxonomy): domain Eukaryota; kingdom Metazoa; phylum Chordata; class Amphibia; order Anura; family Ranidae; genus Lithobates; species Lithobates clamitans. The sequence continues at coordinate 2,895,098 of JBBGZY010000756.1, forward strand.
AGTGTCTTCCGGTGCTCATGTGATTGGCCGGCTCTCTCCTCTCCCTGTCTGACAGCTGCAGCAGGCTGGGCTGAGATTCTACCACTAACGTCAGTCGAGACGACGGAGGAGAGAGCCGGCCGGTAATTTTTTTTATAAAACACAGAGACAGGAGCATAAATTGTTAGCAAACACACAGGATTACATAAGATTTTAACTGTAATTTCTGCAGCAGGAGGGGAGGGGCAGGCACGGACAAGGAGCTGACAGGGAAGGAGGGGGAGAGAGGGCAGAGGAGGACAGATGAGAGCTGCAGATGACGGAGGCACATAAACTGACCATGGTATCAAGGCTCAGCAGCCATTATAAACTGTGGTCAGTTTACAGGGGGGAGGGCAGAACCAGGCAGGATCAGCTAGGTATTTCAGGCGTTACAGGGTGCAACACAAGTCATTTTGTAATCAAATGTTATTAAAAATTACCTTTCCTTTTCAATCTGCAGTGCTGTATTTGTCTGTAAAATGCAATGCAATATGGCTACCTGGAGGCACTCCATAAACAAATGGTGTACAGAATGCCCCCCCCCCCCCGATTTCCTGCTTGTGTAATTGGCTTACTGATTTTCCTGAGAAGTCTCCACTAAGATACAAACTTGATTTTAGGCATCCCCTGCAATTTTCCTCACTAGAGCCCTGTAGGTGCAGCGCCTGATTGATAATTACAAAACCACTCCCATACAGGTTCCCTGTCCACATGGACACAAACAAGCAGTTATTTCTTCAGAATAACAAAAGGTAGGACTCCTCAACAATGTTTGTTAAAATCCTTGCAATGTAAATAGATCACCCAGAGGGGAATATTGGAGTTATTGCTTTACAACCCCAAGAACACTATGCATTTTTTAATATTGTCGGACCTTGTAGTTTTCCCATTCACAGAACCGCATGTTTTGCAAATTCTGACAGCTGGGGGGGGGAGATCCCCCACTTGCTGTCAAGTCAGAACAGGGGTTCTGGGGAGCAGGGGCTTTTAACTTATTTGACAGTGGTGCTTACAATGGTCAGTTTATATTACTTTTTGTAAAACCTTTATCTCAAAAGGAATGAATAAAAAAACTCTTCCCGTAAATGCTTACAAACATGTTAAAGGGGTTGTAAAGTTGTTTTTTTTTTTTTTTTTTAAATAACAAACATGTTATGAATGAATGTATGTTGTATATGCCTGTCCCAAAAAAACAACAATGCTCTGCGCTTAGTACAATATTCTAACGGTGTATGTGCGGCACATAAATAATAATATGGCTAGTAGCAGCTGCTTAAATAGTAGAACATGTATATAGGCAATAATGAATCAATTAAATTAGATAAATATATAAATACACAATTATAAATATATAAATATATAAAGTGTCTCTTCAGTATTGCAGCAGCGCTGGGCACCCCAATTAAACAGGGTCTCTTTCTTAATCTATTTCAGAAAGTTCAAACATGGATCTGATAGCCAGAGTCCCACCAATAAATAATCAAGATGTATTCTGTGAGGGTAGTAATCCTTTCACCAAGCGATACACCACGTGCTGGGGTCCCCAATGAAAAACTCACTCACCAGAAATCAGATCAATAAAAGCCTTGATTAATAGTAGTAAATCTGCCTCAATATCCAAAGCGACCACCAGATGTCAGTATTATTCCCAGTAGTTCCAATAGGATATGTAGAAGAAACAAAAATGCTCACATAGCGTGATACTGCTAAACATCTTTATTTGAACCATCCAAACATCCCCTTAAAACCATGCGTACCAAAATTTAATAAACATTGAGCAAAGATAACAAAGTGCACTGTGCCTGATTGCGTCCTCCAGTCGTGAAAACCTGTCAGGAGCGCTCCCTGTGTGTAACCACAGTCACACGCTTCCTGGTTCCTCGGTTGGTGGAGCACATGCGTCACTTCCTGTGCGACACGTCCCTAACGTTTCGTCACTTCCTGGACTTCTTCTGAGGGCGTGACACACAAGAAAGGAGGCCGGTATTTATATAATGCTAAATACTGTCAGCAATGTGTGAAATAACATCATCCGGACATTCCGCTCCCACAGGTCGTATTAAGCATTGCTCAATGATAGCGCTGCGGATCAATGTCCACGCCGCATACACTGAATGATTGCAGGTATTCAAGGTACTTGTTTTTTATGCATTAGGTTATCTTCCACTAGAACCGGTATTGTTATGCTTAATACGACCTGTGGGAGCGGAATGTCCGGATGATGTTATTTCACACATTGCTGACAGTATTTAGCATTAGGGGCGGGGATGTGTGAGTCATCCGGGCGTCTGCTTCTGCTGATTGGCTATTCCGCCTGCCACTTATATAAATACCGGCCTCCTTTCTTGTGTGTCACGCCCTCAGAAGAAGTCCAGGAAGTGACGAAACGTTAGGGACGTGTCGCACAGGAAGTGACGCATGTGCTCCACCAACCGAGGAACCAGGAAGCGTGTGACTGTGGTTACACACAGGGAGCGCTCCTGACAGGTTTTCACGACTGGAGGACGCAATCAGGCACAGTGCACTTTGTTATCTTTGCTCAATGTTTATTAAATTTTGGTACGCATGGTTTTAAGGGGATGTTTGGATGGTTCAAATAAAGATGTTTAGCAGTATCACGCTATGTGAGCATTTTTGTTTCTTCTACATATCCTATTGGAACTACTGGCAATAATACTGACATCTGGTGGTCGCTTTGGATATTGAGGCAGATTTACTACTATTAATCAAGGCTTTTATTGATCTGATTTCTGGTGAGTGAGTTTTTCATTGGGGACCCCAGCACGTGGTGTATCGCTTGGTGAAAGGATTACTACCCTCACAGAATACATCTTGATTATTTATTGGTGGGACTCTGGCTATCAGATCCATGTTTGAACTTTCTGAAATAGATTAAGAAAGAGACCCTGTTTAATTGGGGTGCCCAGCGCTGCTGCAATACTGAAGAGACACTTTATATATTTATATATTTATAATTGTGTATTTATATATTTATCTAATTTAATTGATTCATTATTGCCTATATACATAAACAAACATGTTATACTTACCTTCACTGTGCAGCTCGTTCTGCACAGAGTGGCCCCGAACCTGGTCTTCTGGGGTCCCTCGGCGGCTGTTTCAGCTCCTCCCCGCAAGCATTTACCACCTTCAAGCGAGCTCCCTCGCACGGTGGTGAGTGCTTGCGGGCGCGCTCCCGTGATACAGCCGGCGGCTATAGCCGCTCGCTGTATCACTCGGCCCCGCCCCCCGGCGCGCCACGTCATCGGATGTGATTGACAGCAGCGCGAGCCAATGGCTGCGCTGCTTTCAATCCATCCACTGCAGCCAATCAGCGACCAGGCTGAGCTGCAATGAAGCTGACGAGGACGAGGAGCGAAGATTCGAGGCGTCAGGTAAGTAAAATGGGGGGCCTGGGGGCGGCGGTACTGTCAAAAGTTTTTTCACCTTAATGCATAGAATGCATTAAGGTGAAAAAATTTTTACCTTTACAACCCCTTTAACTTTATTTTTTTAGTCAAGTCCATCTAAATCTCGCTAGTGCATCTAATACTTCTCTCTCCCCAAACTGACAATGCTGCTGTCCAAAAGTGTCTCTGTTGTTCCTCCATCCAGAGTGGAGACACTTTATGACAGGAAGTGTCTTACCAGTCAGAGCAACAAATAAAGAAAAAGTAAGAAAGCCTTTAAAAAAGAAAACTAATACAGTCACCATATATAAGACTTAGTAAGCTTCAGTATATACAATTCTTGTATTTGGGTCTATTACCACTTTAATGCCCCGTACACACGGTCGGACTTTCCGACGGAATATGTGCGATCGGAGCTTGTTGTCGGAAATTCCGACCGTGTGTGGGCTCCATCAGACTTTTTCCATCGGAATTTCCGACACACAAAGTTTGAGAGCATGCTATAAAATTTTTCGACAACAAAATCCGATCCTTTAAATTCCGATCATGTGTAGACAAATCCGACGAACAAAGTGCCACGCATGCTCAGAATAAATTAAGAGACGAAACCTATTGGCTATTGCCCCGTTTATAGTCCCAACGTACGTGTTTTACGTCACCGCGTTCATAATGATCGGATTTTCTGACAACTTTGTGTGACCGTGTGTATGCAAGAAAAGTTTGAGCCAACATCTGTCAGAAAAAATCCATGGATTTTGTTGTCGGAATGTCCGATCAATGTTCGACCGTGTGTACGAGGCATTAGTCTCTACCTTCTCCCTGCTGGTCACATTGGATGAGATAAATGTTCAGTCCGAACACAAGTTCAAACCAAACTTTTGCTGTTCTTGAGTTTGTCTGAACTTTTAGCCCATTAGGCTGGATTCACACCTATGCATTTTTAGTGCTTTTTGCATTTTGCATATTTGCAATACAGTCCATTTAACATGGTTTCCTATGGAACACGTTCTGTAGTGCAAATCTGCAAAATGCAAAAAGCTCTAAAAATGCATAGGTGTGAATCCAGCCTTAGGCAGGAGCCAAAAATCATATATATAGTAGCAGTATTTCTACCACTACCATTTTTTTTTTACAGCTGTTGGTCGTTAAGAAAGCAGCAAGTGCTGGTGCCCACTGTGTCCTTACCAATCAATGATATCAGTCTACTCCATTCATTTACAGCCCAGGATACCCTGGCTATGTAATCAAAGGGGTGAGGATACCAAGCTGTCCAGCAGGAACTATATTCTGTATCTTATTCATTCATGTGTTGGGGTGGGTATCCAAGTGCACCCTAATTGTTAAAAAGAGGTTACATTATTAAGTCAGAGTCAGATTTTGCAGATAAAAGCCAGGCAACCAGCATTTTCAGAAGGAGTATTGCAATGGTTGCCCCCATATCTCTCTCAGCACAGTCTTTAATTAGGAAATTGTCACTTCCACCTACTGTCTCCACACTGTGTTGTCTTTTTTATTTATTGAAAATCAAACCACTATCTGGAGTAACATTTATAAATATCCTAACTATGGCATTTAGCCAATGTCTCTCAGACCAGCCTCTATCCATCACTTGAACCGCTATTGTAATCTATTTATAACATAAATCCTCAGCCACAACACTGCAGATCTGTTTGGATTATTGCATGATGCAGTGGCTACATTTTAAAAGCCATGCATAATTTAAACACATTTATTTTATTTAGATATAAATCAAAATGATACTTTTTTCTCTTGATTTGTTTGCAGATGGGGTGGTTTATGCATAGAATATTATAAAAGAGTATCAGCTTTTTTTTATTAAAGAGTTCTTATTTGCAAGCGCAGTAACCAACAACTATCAATCTGAATGCCCTCTGAGCAGGCAATCTAGTGCAAAAAAGATTCTGATTTGTTACAAATGTCATTTTCTACATTTAATTATTAACGTTTCATAATAAGAACTCTACAGTGAATAAGGCTGAGGCTAAAAATGTTGATAAAAAAATGGGTAGACGAATGTGGCTGCTGAGCATATGCCACTATAATAATAAGCATAGGCTCCGACAGCATATAGATCAAGACAAAGAGCCTCAAGCATCTGTAACCTTGCCTATATACTGTATATAAAGGCCTGTAGACAGCTGAGAATAATAATGAAGTCTGCATACCAGGTAAGATGTGGACTTAGGAATTGGTCTGTGGCCTGTGTTGTACATAAAACTTAAAGTTTTGCAGAACTCGGAACGACCTTGTGACCCATGTATTGTTCTTTTTGTTCCAAGCCATCCACTGTAGAAGGTAATTCTGCACAGGCTTTAGGGCTTCCTCTACGTGGTGATGTAACCTCAGAAATAGGTTCCTTAGGCATATCTGCAGTGCTGCCTTCTTGTTCCAGTTCAGTGGTGCGACTTTTTGCAGCAAATAGATAAGCATTACAACCATTTTGTTTTTACTAAGGCAATAGTAAAAAAAAAAAACTCCAGAGCTTGCACTTGCTTTGGTCATCTTCAGGAGACTTGCGCCTGGCCCGTATGTATGACTCTACCCTGATTTTGAATCTGCTTGTACTACCTGACCCACAAAGCCTGTGTCTGCAACCTTACCCAAAAAACATGGGTGTGGCCCATTTGGAGCCCGGGCTGAGGCTGTCATACACCTTCCTACAGGGTTTTGCAGAGGTATGCGATTTCCAGGACCTTTCCCCTTTCCATTAGAAGTCTAGAGCTGAGACAAGCTCTGTACTTGTCTGCACTCCAAGCGGTTCCTACATAGAGGACACAGTGGAGGCTTGAGCACCTGTTAATTTAGCTTGGCTTACCCGGCTGAGATTACTTGGCTGAGATTCTACCACTAACGTCAGTCGAGACAACAGAGGAGAGTGCCGGCCGGTCATGTGCGCGCCGAGCGGCGCTATGAAATCAGGTATAGACAGCATTTTTTTATAAAACAGAGACAGGAGCATAAATTGTTAGCAAACACACAGGATTACATAAGATTTTAACTGTAATTTCAGCAACAGGAAGGGAGGGGGCAGGCACGGACAAGGAGCTGACAGGCAGGGAGGGAGGGGGAGAGAGGACAGAGGAGGATAGATGAGAGCTGCAGATCCCAGAGGCACATAAACTGACCATGGTATCAAGGCTCAGCAGCCATTATAAACTGTGGTCAGTTTACAGGGGGAGGGCAGAACCAGGCAGGATCAGCCAGGTATTTCAGGTGTTACAGGGGGCCAAATTACACAGCACAAGCACTGTGTTGTATAACATTCTTTAAAGGACCTTTCCCTTTTCCATTAGAAGTCTAGAGCTGGGACCAGCTCTGTCCTTGTCTGCACTCCAAGCGGTTCCTACATAGAGGACACAGTGGAGGCTTGAGCACCTGTCAGTTTAGCTTGGCTTACCCACTGCCTGCACTGACTGAATATAGAGTAAACACTGAATATATACTCTATGCTAAATGCAGAGTATATATATATATATATATATATATATATATATATATATATATATATATATATATATATATATAAAATATATATTATATATATATATATCAGAGCTATACATATAAATATATATGAGCTATACACACCTGATGCAGTTTACTACTTTCTAAGACAAAACATTGCTTATTCATATCAAGCAATTTATGTCCAAAATACATGCCAATTGTGCTTGGGGGAAAGGGGCGGGGCTTCCATGCCCTTTGAACAAGACATGGCCAAAGACCAACAACCAATGCACCTGCAGTAGTAAATCAAGCACATCCACTATTATCCTGCCATCACAGACAGACTTTGTTCTCACAGTAAAAGCCTCTCCATTGGGAGAAAATCAGAATTCCCCCATAAAACATGTATGTAGGCTTCCAATTTATCAAGGCTTATGTGCATGATAAAGTAAACTCAAACCTAGACTCCTTTGATAACCCCTTGGAACATTAGCTTTGCAGCAATGAAGAATAAAATGTGATAAAGGGGAGTTCCAGACACAGGGAACAATTGGTGGGAAAAGTCTAAAGTGATATTGAAGTGAAGCAAGATCCCAATGCTGTAACACAGGATGAGATACTTCAGAAATCATTTTGCCTTTGGCTAAGTAATCATATGAGCGTACAATATCTATCTCTAACACTAAACATCCGTCTCAAGACATATCTGTCTGTTAATTTCTCTGAGTTTCTTAATCTGTTTCAGTTTATCTAGGTTCTGTGAAGAACGAATTCAAACAGTGTGAACTAAATTCCAGAAGGGGATATATTTTTCTTTAGAAGAACTTGGATGAACTTTAAAAATCTGCCTGAATAACACAGATGTGCTATGAATTAGTTCACTCTTGTTTGGAGCCCATTTGCTGTTTTGGAAACTGTTTGTGACATTTATTAAATCTAAATGTCATCCTTACAACTTCAGGGATCTGTCTGAGGGATTTCTGCCTGCCAGAAGAACCTATACCCAACTTAGTGTAGCCAAAACCATCCCTCCATAGCCTCACCACAGGAAGTTGTAAAGCTGAGAAAACAGTTAACCCTACCACTGCTTGTGTTACAGGACTCTCTGCCAACATGTGGGCTAAAGAAAAACACATCAGTTCAGTAGGGAAAATATTTTAAAGGAGACATCCACCCAGAAATATTATTTAGGCGGAGGATAATGAAAGAAAAAAATAATTATAATTAAAATTACTAATCTTGCTTATTTTTCAAACAACTCTACTTAGCCACTGAAGCTTATTGAACTGACTGTTAAGGAAATGCACGTTGTACCAAGACAGATGCAGAGAATCGGACATCTATCCTGGAAAAATGGCAGCTGTGATCTAGGGTGATCATAAACAGGAAAATAATTATTGAACATCACTTGTGCTTAGCAGCCATTTCTGACCAGCTGGGCGGTGAAAGTGAGTACCCCTGGGCTCAAAGCCACTCACTATTGCATAGAAAACTGTTCCTAACTGTAAGAAAGTATATCAAAGTACTTCTTGATATAATTGTTAGGCAATTAAGAATCACCATGGATTCATGAGGCTTTGAATGATAAATATTGCTTTTTATCAGACATATAAATTGGGCTCAGTTTACACCATATACAGTTAGGTATTGTGTTCTGTGACCACTAAAGGTCACAGCACTTGATGGCATAAATGTATGTGAACTTTAAGACTAGTTAATTGGTTTAATAATTCATATGATTCTCAGCTAGATAACATTTATAAAAGACGTCTATAAAGAAAACCTGCTGTTTTCTCACTACAGACCTTTAGTTAGATCATTTAGCTCTTTAAAAACAACAAACTCCTTTTTGAAACTCCAAAACTGCCTCGTCTATCCTTGAAATGTTATAAAGAGTATTCATATTTGTCATAAATATCTGGAATACTATAGATCTTTCAACTTTATCATGACCCGAGTTTTTCGAAGATACACCTACTCACACAGTATCCAAATTATGCTGCATGATGAGAACAATACCTCTAAATGGGAACAATACCTACATAAATCTTTTATTTTATTTTTTTATATTTTTTAAATGGTTAAAAGCCATGTTACTAAATATGGAATTTTGAGATAAAATAAAGAAATACTTGAACTAGTATACTATAGATCTTCCAAAATCGAAAAATATTTCAAACTTCCTAAGCCAGAAAGGACTAGTAAAAAAAAATGGTGCTTAAGTTTGAAAATCAGAGCACCGCATCAACATTTAAAATACAAAATGAAGCTTTATTTCAAAACTTTAGCAGTTGCTACAGCCAAAAAGAAAAGTAAACATTTAAAAAAACAGTTACATTTAGCGAGGTGTTGCTTTAGGCACCAAAAGTGTCTACAGGATTTAGCAATGGAAATTTAGCCCTGGATCATGCAGCACAAAGTTCAAAGTTCTATAATCGTAGTGTTTGATAAAAAACTGAAAGTCCAAAGAAAGGTGAGAGGTTCTCTTGTAAGAAAAACCTCTCTCTCACCTTTGCCATCCTCCTCTGACACTCTGCTGCTCAATCAGCACCTCTTTGCCATGCTCCCTCTGTAGATGGTCAGTCCTGGGTATGAAGGAAAACTTGACCTCCTATCAGGATGCAGTGCTCAGGCCTCATTCCCTACAGTTGTACTACATATGAAGATTTTAGCACACTATTTGAGATTCTTAACTTTTTCTTGCCTCTGTCCCTCTCAAGCTGGTTGGTATGTGGAATGATCTACCTTTATTATAGCCAGCTGAGCAGTCACAAGGTTTTAATTAGAAAATAAGTGGCCATGGCATCATTTATGTTTTAGGAATCATTGAAAGTATTTCACTAAACATGGAATTCTAAAATTAGTTGATGTTTGATATTCTACCTCAAGCTTTGTTTAGGTTTTTTTGGAAAAACAGTGAGTCAACTACATAAGAGGAAATCTGAGTTTTGGGGGTGTTCTGCACACAAAGATTATTTTTAATAGCATTAGATTACAAAACAAAACAAGAGTTTTCTTTTTTAAGATTGTGCAGAAATACCGTACTTGTCAGAAGTGATTTATGCTGATAGCAGAGGAACGAAGCAGCAGACAGAAGTGACACTTAGTGATCTTAATTAAGTACACACTATAGAGGGATATGCTTCATTCAAATTTCAAGTCTGAGATTTACAAACACGTTAAAGGAAGGGAAGGCTAAAGGGGTTAAAGCTGAACCCAGGGCACAACATTTTTACTTAAATATATTCCTTGATGGCCTTGAAGAATATAATCAATTTTGTGTGTTCCAAATACCTTTGAAATACCTTCTATCCTGTGCAGAGAGTTGAGCTGTGGTAGGCACCCAGTAGCCCCACCCACTGCAGGCTACCTGTGGAAAACTACAGTTGGGTGGAGACAAGACCAGTCCCCCTACACAAGAAGAGAGAGCAGCAGTCACTGGTCTGCACAGAGACAGTTTCCTACCAGGTTACTGATCAGGAAGAAATACACAAAGCACACCTAGATTCAAGGAGGAATACACATGCCTTCAGTATTTAGCCAATATTTACTTAGCTCAGAGTTCAGCTTTAACACTGCAGCTATGTGTGATAAAGCAAAATATACACTGAAAAATAATTACCTGAAAGTTATAAAAGGTGAAGTAGGTTTCTGAGAGACTGGGGTTGATTTACTAAAGGAATAGAGACATCATTGTAGCCACATCCCCTCCACCCCCTGTCATCACCCAGCCAAGAGAGGTGCTGTTTGGAGTCGCAGCCATCTTGCCACTTCTGGAAGTTGCTGATGCTTATGTTCCAGCCTGACGCACTTGTATCAAGAACTCTGCTTCAACTAGCCACATGTCTGTTGAGCCCTGCAGCCTTACAGTGATCCTATGGAGGTCTATGACAAGCCTTAATCCACTTTTATCTACTGAGTGCATTTTTATTGTCTTTTATACTTTTTTAAAAATAAATCGCTACACCTAGATGGAAGCGCCCTCTTGTGTTTGTTTTTTAAAAGTGGATGAATAAACTGAAATTAAACAATTTTACCTTATTTACTAAGCTCATTGATCATTCACTTTGCACAGTCTCTACTCCTGTAGCAAATTAACCCCATTTTGTGAATGGAGCTTGAAAGCAAACACGGCTCCATAGCGTAGACTTTTTATGAGAACGTATCAAATCTTTCAAAATAACCATGCTCCAATAGCAGAAGAACTATTCTTGTTTGTGAAATTAGTGCTTTTGTTTTAATGCCCATTTATTTGACCATTTTGTATTACCCTTTTTGTAAATACATGCATGTATTGTTGAATCTATCACGCTGTATGTAAGCAGGCAAGTTGTTGATGTGATAAGGCCCTTGCTTTGGGAGATAGTCCTCACTACAAATAAGGACAATGACACTTCCATAAAACTGTAGTAGAGAGTCATAGAGGCCATTTCTATCTAGCTACATAGGGTTGATTTACAGTACTAAAACAGTAGAGTGCAAAATCTGGGCACAACTCTGCATATAAATCAGCTTCCGTTTTTTTTTTTGGCAAAGCTTAATTGAACAAGCTGACGTTAGAAGCTGATTGGCTACCATGCAAAGCTGCACCAAATTGTGAGTGCTCCAGTTTTAGTAAATCAACCCCACAGTCCTTGTTTAATACTACAGGTCACTGGTATGCCATGGGCACCTTCATTGGGTAGCATGAGTATTTATTAAAGCTCTGTAGCTAGCTCCAAATGCTGAAAACACTAAAAAAAAATATCTCAAAGGAATCGCTTTTACGCAGGACTTACATTGACTGAAATGTAATTTTCTATAATGGCAAAAACAGTGATGCCTTGGCTGCTACAAGGCACTATGTAACTCAATAAAAAGCTGCTGAAAATCAATTTCTATAATCACAGATCACGAGGCTGGGCAACAAGATACCATCACCTTGGGATAATGTTGGCTGAATTTTAGTGACCTGACATAGGCTTTAGTATAAAAAGTATCAGAAGTCTTCCTTTATGGTTCCCAGGTTCTTGATAGAACTGAAAGATAAGTGACAATAAAGGGAAAGGGTAACCATGGCTCTGGGACCATAAGCACAAATCTAGTTTCTGTAGTGGTAGCTCCATACTTGGAAACATTTTAATATAGAATCCTGTTTTATCTGTATTACAATACATATTTTAAATTTTAGGCTTAAATTCACAATATTACACTTCACATAAAAAATGGAAATACTTATATAGTTTTTAATTAAAGTTTTTTTTAATAATATAATTATAAGTATTTAAGATTTCGAAGTGACATTTTTTCTGTTTTCTGTTTCTTTGTAAACTGGGGTATTTGATAATTGAATTATTTTGAAATAATTATATAATGATTGTTACTCTAGACATTGTGCATCTTTATACAATTACACAATTATCTTCAAGATCTTTAAAACACAGAGTACATGCTAACCTAGTACACAGTTATAAAATTATAAATTAGACATCGGATATTAATGGAAAATATTGACTTTTTATTTGAGCTGTCTGAATGTTTCTTCTAATGAAAAACAGAAAAAATTAAATATGCTTTTAAAAATATTTAATTTGAAGTATGCATCATTCTTTCTACAAAAACTATGTATTTATTATTATAAATATGGATTGAAATCATATTTTCTAAAAGGTACTTCCTGTATTATAAAGCATTTTCCTATAAAAAGGGCAGTCATATGTAGTTTTTAGGCATGTGAAATGTTATCAGCATTCTTTTTTTTTTAATGTACTGTTATTTGTTTTCACAAAATATGTATATGTTTAAAGCAGAATGCCTGCAATCAATAACAAGAAAAAATAAAAAGTCAATTGAAAGGTAAAATAAAAAGCAGCTTTTGTTGAAGTATTTACTTTTAATTCAGAGCTTTTCCCTGCAGTCTTTTGATGGCAATTCATTTCCCCTGAGGCTAGGTTGTCCTGGGACCATCCCAGACTGGACAGTGAAAGTAGAAGCAGAAGCAACTTCATCCTTGTCAAGGTGAGGATTGTAGAAGTGGGAGCAGGTGCTGATAAAAATCAGTACTCACCCACTCATTTCCCCCTAAAGAATCCTGTAACTCAGTTACAGGCAGGGGAGGGAGTGAACCAGTGAGACTTCACTTTTTGGGTGAAATTCTGCTTTAACCACTTGCTGACCATGATACAGTGCGGCCGGCTAGTTCTGGGAGGCTGTCATATGACGGCTTCCCATGATCGCGCCCGCTGCGGGGCGCAGGTGTCACACTCTGTGATCACAGCTTGTCTGGAGGACACTGCTGATCACAGTTTGAGGTAAAGAGCCAATCAGTGGCTCTTTACCACATGGTCAGCTGTGTCCAATCACAGGTGATCACAGATGTAAATAGAAGCTAGTCATCGGCACGCTTATCCTCATGCTGACAGCATGAGGAAAAGAGAAGAGACTCAATAACCGGCTTCTCTAAAAGGGACATCTACACTGATAATAAGGGCACTGATTATCAGTGTCCTGATTATCAGTGCAGTCCTAACAGTGCCCACCAACGCTGCCAATCTGTGCCCACCAGTGCTGCCAATCAGTGCCCATGAGTGCCTCCCCACCAGTGTCAAATATCAGTGCCGTCTACCATTGCCCATCAGTGCCGCCTATCAGTGCCATCAATCAGTGCCAACTATTAGTGCCCATCAGTGCCGCCTATTCGTTTATTTAGCAAAAATCCAAAACCCTGTGGTGATTAAATACCGCCAAAAGAAAGCTTGTTTCGAAAAGAATATTTCGTTTGGGTGCAGTGTTGCATGACCGTGCATTTGTCATTCAAATTGCCACAGCGCTGAAAGATGAAAATTAACCTGGGCAGGAAGGGGGTAAAAGTGCCCAGTAGGCAAGTGATTAATGATGTAGTAATGATTACAGATGGGCCAGATAAAAAAATATATAAACAGACAAAAATGTTTTTTTCTCTTTATTCGCTTGTGTGTGTGTGCAGGGGGGACAATAAACTACATTCTGGGAATGAGCTTTATGTTTTAAGTTCCAGGTGCGTTAGCAGAGACTACTTTTGTTCAACTGATTTGTTAAAGGTGATACCTACTGCTGAATAACATGCAAAATTGCACTTACAACTTAAATTGTATCTGTAGTAATCCTCATTAATAAATTGGCAGGTGGATTTAAAAATATTCACCTCCCAACCTAGGAAACTGTGTAAATACTGATTTTACTGTAACTAGGAAACCCATACTTTGGACTAACTCCTAAACCTTGCTTCCAGACAGTGATGCTGCCTATCATGTGAGCAGGCAATGGATAATAACTAAATGTGTAGACATCTGGAGGCACCTGTTTTACAATCTACCTATCCCTTTATTAACATGGATATCAGTACAGGTCGATTTTAAGCATAGTGTTACATCTACAGGCGTATGTAAAAGGACAAAAGAGGAAAAAGAAGATGCACAGAGCAGCCAGAGTTCACATTACTACTGTTGGTTCACATAATAGATGACTGCCAAGTGATTGCTGTGGGTAACTGCACGTTGCACAACTCATGGCACTTCACACTTTTCAATACCTATTTAAGTTCAATGTAATTACTAAGCAATTTAACCAATTACTGGAAATTAATATATTGCACTACATTGCCTCCAATGTGTTGACATAAGGTAACTTCTATCAAAAGTAACATAAAGAAAAAAACACTAGCATGGGAATTTTAAAGTTGCCTATGAAGTTGGGCCCTTAGGTTCCCTTGCAGCCCCCCAGGGTCTTTGTATGGTGCCATTTGTTATGTGTCACAAATGAGGTCTCCTCTGAAACTGGCAGGATTTTATGTGCAATATGATATTGGGTTATCTTTGATGTGTGCCAGCAAATTGCCTTTCTGCAACCAGTGTAGGCTTGTTTAATGTGCTTCTGCACATGTTTCTAAGTACAAAGCACTGTGCATAAAAAGAAACCTGGGAGCACTTAAATTGAACAGAAATGTTTTCTTTACATGTACGGTACTCAATGGCGTGTTTCAGTAATAGAAATACCCCCCAAGTATTAAAGACAAGCTAACAACCAAACAAGGACTGTGGATATTCCAGGCTTCCTGCAAATGCTTTTATAAGCTGTTGTGCTAGTAAATCTTTACCTATAACCCCAACTGATAAGGCTGGAACAATTACTACTGAACATTTCTCCAGTAAAGATCTGGTGTGATGGGCTGGAGCAATAAATTATCATTGCCTTTGTTCAACCTTGAAGCAAACATAGGTTGTATACACCATTTATTCATTACAATATGTATTGTTGCTTAGAGACTCAGAGTAAATTGTATGTAACAATAAATGTTATTTATTTGATTTGTTTGGTCTGTTAAGTATACATTTGAAAGTGTTTTGTTATATCTGTTTGATAAGTGCAAAAAACATGCTTATAACTCCCTGTGCTCTCTGCCTGTGCTAACTCCTACCGGTTATATTGTTCTCAGCTATCTCTGGGGACTACAGAACTTTACTCTAGTCTATTTATGGAAAATAGCAGAGGGATTGGAGTCTTGTAGTCCTATCCTGTTTCTGTTGTCCTGATACAGTAACGTGAGGGTGGGTGGAGAGTAGAGGAGGGGGGTAGAGAGAGGGTAGGAGGGAAAGAAGGGTATAATGGAGAAAGAGAGAGAGAGAGAGAGAGAGAGAGAGAGAGAGAGAGAGAGAGAGAGAGAGAGAGAGAGAGAGAGAGAGAGAGAGAGAGAGAGAGAGAGAGAGAGAGAGAGAGAGAGAGAGAGAGAGAGAGGAAAAGAGAGAGATAGAGGAAGGAAGACAGAGAGGGAAGAAGATGACATTCGCCATTATGGAGAGTGCTACCAAATCTAGGAAAGCTTGCAGACCTTCCCAAGATGTACATCAGAGGATGCAAGCAAGCAGCTGCATAGGGCATGAAATAGCAAGTAGTGGAGTGTAGCTTAGTAGGGTTGGATTTAGGTGAAGTCATATAAAAGTACAGATACTTTTTAGAGATCACTACAACCTGCTATCCCATGCCCCAAGAAAATCTTGGTAGACATTAAGATTCAAAACTACTTTCCCTTTGCAATTTCTTTCAGTTTCTGATTTATTTTCAATATAATAGAACTTTAAGAGGTAGGGGAGCATATCCTAAAAGAACAACAAGCCAGTCTCCCTCCTTGTACCTCCTACCAAGACTAGCAACGTAAACCCTGTACAAGGGTAAATAATCCTAGACAGTTCTAGACCCTTTCCAATTTGACATCAGTCCAGCAGAAAATTAGTCTCTTCCCGAACAGGAAACTCCAATCTGCCAGGTGACACTGATCAGTGTACAGCATTTAAGATTGGGTATGATCCCAAGAACACAGTTGGGGAAACTTTATATCCAGAAACAACCTCCTGAATGCGAGGATTGTCTCTGGAACTCAGGGACATCAGAAAGCAGACAAGTAGGACTTTTGTTTTGAGATGGAAATCAGGAAAGGCAAACATAAAACATTTTAATTGTAAATGTTGACCCTAATCTATGATTACCTTACTATAGAACAGCCACACCTTAGACATCATGATCATCTCTCCATTCTGATGAAATCAGGATGTCATCTACTCTGAAAAATGTTTGTCTTTCTCTGGCTGTTTACTGATTTATCCAGGCATCACTAGCAATAGAAGAATAAAATAAGAAGTCGAATATAGCTGAGGGACATTACTATGGAATTCTAAGTTTCATTTATTTTTTGCAAAGGAAAAGAAACACAGCACCTCTAAGTGCAGTATTGGTAAACCATTTAATAAGTCAAAAGTAAAACTACTCTTAAAGGGAGCATAAACAGAAGCATGATAGTAATCCTGCAGCAAAATCCAGAGGTGGATTTTCTCCTAAACATCCGTGTCTCTGAAGTGCAGCTGACAGCTTGTGCAGGTGGATTCCAGCATTCGCAGGCTATAAGAACAGCAGGGAACACAGGGGCGATCGGAGATGACGTCCCTTCCGGCTGCAGGGTGAGAGGAGGTGGCTTTCGCGTTCGGCGCATGCTTGCTCTTTCCTCAGGCCATCTGTGTTCCCATAGGCTGCGAATGCTGGAATCCACCTGCATGAGCTGTCAGCTGCTCTTCAGAGACACTGACGTTTAGGAGAAAAACCACCTCCGGATTTTGCTGCAGGATTACTATCATGCTTGTGTTTTGCTCCCTTTGTGAGTAGTTTTACTTTTGACTTATTAAATGGTTTACTAATACAGCACTGTGTTTCTTTTCCTTTGTTGCATTGCAGAGACTGCTTCTAGCTCTTCAAACTGGCTGCCCTTAGTGATGGTACATGGATTCCTCTCCCTCTTCATCATAGAGACTGTTGCTATGGACTTTGTCCCTCCTATTGAGAGACTTTATTAATCACATTTATTTGATCTGTGTACACCTCCATGGTCTCTCCTCAAACGAGCGCTGAGTTTATTTTTTGTTATTTATTTTTTACAATGGCAGTTGTTGCTGGAGTTGGGAAGTCAAGATATTGTAAAATGATTTTGTTCAGTATGCACCGCAACTGTGCTAAAGTCAGTAAGTTTAAGCAATTTGTGCTGCGTAACCCCCTGCAGCTGCAGCATATGTTACTGAACATAAGGTCAGTAGCAGGGCAGTAGGAATGTATTTCTTAAAGCCTGTGCCTTTCTTTCTCTATCTCTCTTTCTCCTTCTGAGTATAGTTGGTAATGTAGTTAATTGTTGCATAAATACAATGTATTCATATCTCTGCTACGATTGTTAAGCCAGTCTATTATGCCACTTTAAAATGTTTCCACCTTATTCTTGTGGATCGCATGGTTTGAATCAAGTGTCACTGAGCATGGCCCTTTAATGTTGATGAGTGTTATAATGGTCTACCTATTAATAATTAAAATACCTTTTCTGTTCAACTGTCATTGGTTATATTTTTGTGGAAAGATTCAAGATAAAAAGTGCATGGTCAATTATTTTTTTCTATATAAAGAGGCTTTCATCTCTCAAGTGTGCCTGGGGCAGCATAAACCTTTAATATAGGTATGTGTTTAATGTGCCAGTTTGCTGCCCAGTGAATTCTGGTAAGGTATGTGGCATACAATAAACTGTTTTGGCTAAACTGTGTGACTCTGTCTTGGATCCATGGGAGACTACCAGTGCAAATTTGAATACTGCAAAACAGTAATTGTATCCGTCAAAACTATTTTTTGCCTGTTGTTTGTTTATGTGGACCAGAGCTGCCAGTATCAAAATGCCTTTGGTGGAACCACAGCAAGAGCAGTCCACATGGTGGGTAAATAAGGGTTGGTGGCATAGCCCTTCACAGCATGGTTGCTTACATCTGCCCTTTCATATTTTGTGGACTGGGTGATCTCATAGTCCTAGCACTGAAATTGTTAGGCAGAGCAAGCAAACAAGCTTTATTCCCCTTATCTTCTCTTCCCTCTAGTAATTAGCTATGTTGACACGAATGCTTTTGCTTTCTGACCCTCAATAATAGGTAGCATGCTTCATCCCACTGGCTATCTATGCAAGCAGGTATTCTGCTCTCTTACATTGGTGGCCAGTGAAAGGAAGAATGTTCCCTTACATTGATGCTAACTGGGAAAAAGAATGCTTCCGTCCATTGGTGTTAGATGGGAGATTGAATGCCAACCTTTCAATGATGGTCAGTGGGAGGAAGAACGCCCCCCTACATTGGTGCTCAGTGGGAAAAAGAAAAAGGCTGTACATTGATGTTCAGTGGGAGAGGGAATGTCCCCTACACTGGGAGTAAGTGGGAAGAAGGAATGCCCCCTTACATTAGTGGTTAGTGGGAAAAAGAATGATCCTTTACATTGGCGTTCATTGGGAGAAAGAATGGCCCCTGCACTGGCAGTAAGTGAGCAGAAGGAATGCCCCCTTACATTAGTGGTTAGTGGAAAAAAGAATGATCCTTTACATTGGCATTCAGTGGGAGAGAGAATGCCCCCTACACTGGCAGTAAGTGGGAGGAAGAATGCCCCCTTACATTAGTGGTTAGTGGGAAAAAGAATGATCCTTTACATTGGCGTTCAGTGGGAGAAATAATGCCCCCTAAAATGGCAGTAATTGGGAGAAGGAATGCCCCTTTACGTTAGCGGTTAGTGGGAAAAAGAATTATCCTTTACATTGGTGTTCAGTGGGAGAGAGAATGCCCCATACACTGGCAGTAAGTGGGAGGAAAAATGCCCCCTTACATTGGTGGTTAGTAGGAAAAACAATACTCCCTTACATCAGGGTTGCCAACTATCAATAAATTTATGGACGGTTTGTAAAAATCCGTGAATAACTGTCTGTAGATATTAGGGGCTGATAATTTGTCATGTTATGCTGACTTTCTAAGTATAAACCAATCAAATTACTTGTTCTTTATTTTCTTAGTTTTTAATGTAATTTTTCAGATTCTCAGTAAAAAATGTGCTCTGCCAGTAAATTTTCCATTTTTTTTCAGGAAAAAATGCTGCGGGAAGTTGGCAATATTGCCTTACACTGATTCTCAGTGGTAGGAAGAATGCCCCCTTACACTGATGTTCAGTGGGAGAAATAATGCTCCCTTACATTGGTGATCAATGGGAGGAAATATGCTCCCGTACACTGGTGGTCAGTGGGAGGAAAAATGCTTCCTTACATTGGTGGTCAGAGGGAGAAAGAATACATCCTTACATTTGTGGTCAATAGGAGGAAATATGCTCCCGTACACTGGTGGTCAATGGGAGGAAATATGCTCCCCTACACTGGTGGTCAATGGGAGGAAATATGCTCCTGTACACTGGTGGTCAATGGGAGGAAATATGCTCCCGTACACTGGTGGTCAATGGGAGGAAATATGCTCCCGTACACTGGTGGTCAATGGGAGGAAATATGCTCCCGTACACTGGTGGTCAATGGGAGGAAATATGCCCGCGTACACTGGTGGTCAATGGGAGGAAATATGCTCCCGTACACTGGTGGTCAATGGGAGGAAATATGCTCCCGTACATTGGTAGTCAATGGGAGGAAATATGCTCCTGTACACTGGTGGTCAATGGGAGGAAATATGCTCCCGTACACTGGTGGTCAATGGGAGGAAATATGCTCCCGTACACTGGTAGTCAATGGGAGGAAATATGCTCCCGTACACTGGTGGTCAATGGGAGGAAATATGCTCCCGTACACTGGTGGTCAATGGGAGGAAATATGCTCCCATACACTGGTGGTCAATGGGAGGAAATATGCCCGCGTACACTGGTGGTCAATGGGAGGAAATATGCTCCCGTACACTGGTGGTCAATGGGAGGAAATATGCTCCCGTACACTGGTAGTCAATGGGGGGAAATATGCTCCCGTACACTGGTGGTCAATGGGAGGAAATATGCTCCCGTACACTGGTGGTCAGTGGGAGGAAGAATGCTTACTTTGGAGGTTGGCAGAAAAAATACCAACAAAGAGTAGTTTTTCTTTCCTAAAATTGACCACCAATGTAATGATGGAATTCTTCCTACTGACCACCATGTAAGGAGACACATTTTGCCAATGACTACCAATTTAAGGGGCAGTAGTCACTTGCTAATTGCCAAAGGATGGAGGCATTCATTTTCCCACTGATCAACAATGTATGAGGTTATTTTTCTTGCAGAACACCAGTTTAAAGTATATGTAAACCCTCACTTTGTAAAACATCATATTCGGTTTAAAATGGAAATGAAAGACAAAACATTTCTGTATATGTATAAAACTTTTTAAATACCATTTTTCTCCTTTGTTATTAGTGATCACATAATCTGTGTTCTCAGCTGTATAAGGAGCTCAGAGAGCTGGGGGAGGAGAAGCAACAGCACACTTACTTTCCCAGTGAATGGTTGTGTGGGGAGGAGGGAAGGTGTCAGCACAAGTCTAATCATTGGAGAAGAGCAGGCCGATGTCTCAGCACAGCTAGAAAGGTGTGTTCTCTTACCTAGCGTGGTCAGTTCAAAATAGGAGAGCATGAGTACTGGCAGAAACGCCAGGTATTTCACACAAAGCAAATAATGCAAAAGAGAACAGGATACTTTTTCTTACAAGTAAAAGGTGCAGCAGGCACATATCATAAATGTGAAATGTTGGGTTTACATATCCTTTAAAGGAGGAACATTGATCCCATTGGCCACCAATGTAGGAGGACTGTTCTTCACATTGACTGCTAGTATAATTGGGCATTCATCTGCCCAGTGAAGTAAAGGGGACATTTTTTTTCTTCCGTCAACCATTAATGCAAGGGAGATTTTTTTCTCCCCCTGACCACCAAGGGAAGGGGATATTCTTTCTCTAAATGACCACCACAGTAAAATGAACTCTGCTTCATACTTCTTAAAACCATCAATGTAAACAAGCATTATTACTCCCACCAGTATTAGAGAACATGTTTCTACTGAACAAAACAACAGAAAAACTGAATTTAAGAGAATTAAAATGTAAAAAAAAAAATACAGTTTTATGTTGTTTTCATGTTCCAAGTCAGCCATATAGCTTTACATTTATGCAGATAGCTAATTTACCCTTTATTTCATTTATAATATTTTTTTTTTTTAAACTGGGGTGAATGGTGGAAAATAGTGGTCATGTGCTATAGCTCAGGACCTGTGCCATAACATTGTGTTAGTTAAGGTCCTAGCCCCGCCACCATGGGGTAATTATACCCTCGAGTGTAGTGCCCCTAGCAGTCTGTTACAAAGCAAAGCAAATGTGATGGTATTGTCCATAACAGCAATTATATTCTACAAAGGTAATTTTTCTGAGGCAGAAGATGAGATCACCTGCTACTGTTTGAAATGTTAATTTTATTTTTTCAAGCTGTTTTCATAGAATATCATTGTTAGCTTTAAGCAGATTAAAAGATTGTCCAGTTTTTCAAGGAAAGCAATAGCTTTTTTATGAATCAAGGCATATTTTTAGCAGTGAGTGTGATCTAAAAATAAATGTTTCTCCTTCTTTTCCGGCTCTAGATTGTGAATGGGCTGTGTGTAAAACCCAAAAAACCTTCCATTGCGTAAATGCCTGCTAGTGTTGATTTTTTTTAAGGTGCTTTAAATTCAAGATGAAAAGCTGCATTGAATCATTTATCTGCAAATTAGTGTCAGATTGTTTGCAATCGGTACTTTTAATTCAGGATTGTTTTTGGGTTGGTTCCCAGAGCTTGCTAAGAAAAGAAGTGTACCATATGATTTAACAAGCCTAGTCAAAATACAGACCTCAAGTGATCAGTCTCATGAATAACTTATCCTAATCAGACCTGTATAAGCCTTGATAAGAAAGGCATATGAATGTAACATCTGAGAGTCACCTCTTTTAATGTTTGAAAACAGATGGTTGAGATGATCCAGAAATAGTTGTTAGTCCTAAAAGTACATCATAAACAAGAAAAAGTAATATGTTTAATTTCCTACTACAGGTTTCAAGCAAGCCTGTTACCAACCTGAAAAATGCAAAACAAAAATATGATGAAAAATACAGCAGATGTTACCGGCAGTGAAAGCTGAACAGAAGATCCAAAGATATAGCTAGAAAGATCTTATGCAAATGTGGACTTTTCCTACAAAAGTCAAGTTTGATCCACCCCTTACGAACTCCCAAGCCTTAAAGTGGGTCAAGTGATTGTGTCACTGACATAAAAGTGGGGAAAAAAGTGTCCCCCAGGAAGAAGATAAATGCTTACCACTCCTGCTGGCTATACTGCTGATATCTACGTTATTTTTAAAAGAAATTGTCACCTGAAGAATCTTCAGGACACTTTGGGAATGGTTGGATTTCTGGTCAACTGCTGCAATCTTTGGTTCTTCCTGCTGGTCCCTATGTCACCGCAGAACTCAGTAATGTTGTAGGGTAGACATATACATGACCAAAAAATGTGTTTTGTTTTCTTTAGATTCGTTAATCTAGTTATTTAGTTTCGTTAAATTTGGTTGATTCGTTCAATTCGTATTCAGGTATCGTATTCAGAGTTCATCTTCGGAATTTATGCCTTTTTTGAATTTTCTTACAATTTACTGATTTTTTTGAATTTGAAACTTTTGAATCGATACATTTCGAATCGGTTGCATTTTTTTTTTTTTTGAATGTGGCGAAGTAAACAACCAAAAGCTAAATCTTCATTAAATGATTACAGTGGGGTTGATTTACTAAAACTGGAGAATGCAAAATCTGGTGCAGCTCTGCATAGAAACCAATCAGCTTCCAGGTTTATTTGCTTAATTGAACAAGATGAAGTTAGAAGCTGATTGGCTATCATGTACAGCTGCACCAGATTTTGCACTCTGCAATTTTAGTAAATCAACCTCAATGACTCTTTGAATCATCTTTGGCTTAACAAAAACAGCATTATTTCAAAATGGTAATCTAATAACACACACAGTCTTTGATTTCAGAAATATGTTTACAGTTCGAATTTGAATGGAATTCGATGTAAAATTTGATATTCAATTTGAATTTCGGAAATTCGGACGAATTTTGTTTTGTTATTCGGAGCATTCAGTAAACTTTGTTTATACTCTAATTTGGGTATTCAGACATATCGAAATCTCCGAATAAAGAAAAATTTGTCCGAATATTTATTCGGAACGAAACGAACCGTGCATGTCTAATGTAGGGGCTGCCAGATTGACCCACTGAGCATGTGGAGAGACCAGGAACCCTACACTTCCATAAGTGTATGAAGATTTTTCAGGTAGTGGTTTATCTTCAATACAGCGGAGATCATTCTTTGCCACTGTACAGGTGAATACGCAAGCACAATTCATCTTAGCTTTGGGAAATGCACTTTCCTTCCACTACTTACATATTTAAATATTTAGGAAGCATGTTATCCAGCTGCACAAGCTGAATAGCCAAGAGGAGTCATAGCCACTCATTGGGTACAAACATATATTTTTTTATATTTGATCGGCTTGCAACTTTAAAGTGTGAGTACCTTCCCCCCCCCTCAAACCTTTTTCACAGGCAAATAAAAAACATCTCACACCGCCTGGCTTGCCCAAGGCTTTCATTGCTTGAAAGTCATGGCTTGGTCCTTTGTTCAGTCCTCATACTTCAAAGACATGTGTGTCTCCATGGAAAGTTTTGATTGTACTTGATATGTGTGTAGTTAGGAGTATGGATATCATTATTTTCTCTGGGCATGCAGTGAGACTGAGAGCAGCACAGGGACTGGACGGAGATGTCAACCTGAGAGCGGAATTTTTAGAGTGATATACACTGAGCATACTGCTGAGGCAAAATGTAAACTTAGCCAAACCACCATAATTTTAGGCACTGATAATGATTGCAATATTAATTATAGTATTTATATATTTTTACAATAATGTACAAAAATACAGTCCACGTGGATTGCTGACGTGTTTCTTCTTCTGTATAATAACCACAAAAATATTGCTTCAATTGCTCAGAATTATATATTATAAGAATAATATACTACTGTGAAGCCTGTCTCCGGCCTGCTCTCCGCAGCAGTTCCTGTTTTATCCTAGAACAAAAATGCTTGCCACCATTCAATAGGGACTTTTTCCATCACAGAAGTTTGTATGCAAGGAAATGGCCACCACCCCAGATGCCATAGGTACACATGAGCAAGCTGAGCAGCAGGAAGTAGACTTTTAGCGTAGATTTAAACTTATATGTTCCTGTGCGATTTATTAGCACATACAGTGGGGGAAAAAAATATAATTTGATCCCCTGCAGACTTTGTAAGTTTGCCCGCTTACAAAGAAATTAAGGGTCTATAATGTTTATCGTAGGTGTATTTTAATTTTTGATAGAGGCAGAATATAGACCAAAAATCCGGAAAAAAACACTCAAAACAAATGCTATAAATTAAGTTTCAGTTCAGTGAGTAAAATAAGTATTTGATCCCGAAGCAAAACATGACTTAGTACTTGGTGGAGAAACCCTTGTTGGCAAGCACAAATGTAGGATGTTTCTTCTAGTTGGTTACCAGGTTTGCACACATCTCAAGAGGGATTTTGGTCCACTCTTCTTTACAGATCTTCTTTAAATCCTAATGCCCCGTACACACAATCGGACATTGATCGGACATTCCGACAACAAAATCCTAGGATTTTTTCCGACGGATGTTTTCTCAAACTTGTCTTGCATACACACGTTCACACAAAGTTGTCGGAAAATCCGATCATTCTGAACGCGGTGACGTAAAACACATACGTCGGGACTATAAACGGGCCAGTAGCCAATAGCTTTCGTCTCTTTATTTATTCTGAGCATGCGTGGCACTTTGTGCGTCGGATTTGTGTACACACGATCGGAATTTCCGACAATAGATTTTGTTGACGGAAAATTTTATAGCCTGCTCTCAAACTTTGTGTGTCGCAAAATCCGATGGAAAATGTGTGATGGAGCCCACACACGGTCGGAATTTCCGACAACAAGGTCCTATCACACATTTTCCGTCGGAAAAACCGACCGTGTGTACAGGGCATTAAGGTTTCTTGGCTGTCTCTTGGCAACTCGAAGTCTTAGCTCCCTCCATAAATTTTCTATAGGATTAAGGTCTGGAGACTGGCTAGGCCACTCTATGATGTTAATGTGCTTCAACTTGAGCCACTTCTCTGTTGCTTTGGCGGTATGTTTTGGGTCATTGTCATGCTGGAAGACCCATCCACGACCCGTCTTAATGTTCTGGCTGAAGGAAGAAGATTCTCATTCAAGATTTTATAACACATGGCTCCGTCCATTGGCCCCTCAATGCTGCAAATTCAGCCTGTACCTGTAGCATGGAAACAGCCCCAAAGCATAATGTCTCCAACTCCGCGCTTGACTGTAGGGATGGTGATCTTAGGATCATAGTCAGCATTTTCCTTCCTCCAAACACGGCAAGTCAAGTTAATGCCAATTTTGGCCTCATTTGACCACAACACTTTCTCCCAATCTTTCTCTGAACCATTTAGATGTTCATTGGCATGACTGTAAATGTAAACCAATCAGGGCTGCCATCAGGGGGGTACAGCCAACTGGTGGGGATGTGAGAAAGCAGGGGAGCTCCATGGCAGCGCTGGCTTTCTGAATGAGTGTGAGTCGACAGCTGCTACTCTGTGTCATTGAGCTCACATCAGGCTCTTTGCTGCCACCTCTGGCAGTTTCCTGCATGTGCACTCCTTGTGTGAGCTGCACAAGAGCTGGGACTAGAAGCACAACTTAACAAGTAAGGGCTGTTGTACAAGTGAAGGGGGTATCTGTAGGTGTTCAGGTGTGTTCATGTGTGTGTGTGTTTGTGTACAAGTGTGTGTGTGTGTACATGTCTGTGTGCGGCTTCTCCAAGCCTCACAATATCTTCAACATTACAGAACAGGTTTAGTTGATTGTGAACAAATACTACTAGCTGCACCATGACCTGGACAAATACGTGTGTGTGTGTACATGTCTGTGTGTGTTTCATATTAGCCGATTGTTCAATTTCTATCCTGTATATGAGCACCATTTTTTTAATTTTATATTTAACTCAGTTGACTAGGGGGTACTTACATTGTAACTCACCCACTCTTTGAATATGTAGTATTTCTATTTTCTGTACACACCAGTTTGTTTTAATAAAGGTTTTAAAAGTACTCATACATCAGGCCACGCGCCTTCTCTTTCTTCTTTTAGTTTAGCATTCTGAACTTCCCCCCGGTTGGCCAAGGCAGCGGGGCATTCATACATGATTGATTATATATCTATATCTATATGAAAATACTATCAGTTTTACCAAGACCTATCTGCACAAGAGAAGGACAAACAAAATTTTCTCTGTTTATACTGCAACGCATGATTGCACATTACAGTGTGCTGCAGCATATGCACGTCTGAGCTGCACTGTGTCTAAATGATTGGCACTGCAGCACAGTAACACACATAGCGACTGCAAAAGTGTACTTCAGCCCTAATGTTGAGCAGTGATAAGGAGGGTCCGCAGGAATAAGAGATGAGCTCATGGGTAGAATTGCACTTACATTCTAAGTGGGCATACACTAATATTTTTCAGGGCATTGTTATAATAAATATTGCTATGGATACAATACTGACTTTGAAGTAACTATGAACAGAAGAGCAGCACATACAGCTATTGTTGCCACCTGTTTGGGATTCACCCGGACAGTCCGGGTTTTAAATCATGTGTCCGGGTTTCAGTCCCCCTGAAACCCGGACACATTATTCAGAGAGGAATGTGGTCCGGAACAGGGCTTGACAGGAGGGTGAGGGGGCACTATGTAAGCCGCATTACTATTCTCTTTGGAGACCCCAAAGGTGTCCCAGGTCTGTTATCCTATAGTGTACACTAAAAAAAAAAAAAAAAAAAATTGCTGTCCGCCGCTAAAGTGTTCGGATTTGGCTTGAAGAAAAAAGGGCAACCCTACATACAGCTCAGTTTGATAGTAATTAGAAACTATAATACCTAGTACAAACAAACGGACCTCAATTCCTCTTACCAAAGAGAACAGTTACATAACTTTGAAATAGGATATTTTCTAGGAAAGAGCTCTAAAGCATGATAATAAAAATGACTGCCTTTATGTCTGTACAAGTATGGATGCTAAATATAAGCAAGGTGTAAATAACTTGTGCGAATAAAGAGCTTGTTGAAGTAATCCTGCAGATTACTGGTGAGAAACCATGAGACGTATCTCTAATCAGCTGTGTTAATATCTCTTAATCAAGTAGCAACATGTTACTAAACATGGAAACTAAAACTGTGCTTATTCAAATGCTGCAGGCTGAAACATGCTACATTACTTTTTATTGGTTGTTTAATATGCAGTCATATGACTGCACCACCTTCCATATGTTTCTTATATGCATAGCGGGGGGGGGGGGCTGTTATGTAATGTTAAACACAGAGGGGAAGTACTTTTCCCATATGTATATTGCTCTTCAGAAGTGTGCCCTTTGTGTTCTATTTACACCATGTTGCATGTTATACCCTAAATATGGGTCTAACATGGTGCAAAAGATGGAGTTAGTCTTTAATTAAACCAATAGTCTAGCTGTAAAAGCTCAGGCTAAGCATCCCAATAATGATCAATGTTGTCCCTCCAGCATTAGACTAGATTACCAGCCCCTAACAAACGCCATGACAAAATATCCTACTGGGAGGGTGGGAGGGGGACTCTCTGCTGCTCCTGATAGGACTGCAACATAGGTGGTATGGTAGTGGCTTAAATGGCCGGTGGCTGTAAGTAAATCCACATCCCACCAGTTTTCACAAATTACCATTGGTTGAGTCACTTGAATCTTCTGTCACAAGTGGCTTGCAAAAAAACTAAGATAATCAGTAGCCAATGACCACTGCACTCATCCCATAGATGGCTTCATTATATCAACAGCCATTTAGATTACTCATTTGTGTATGTTGTGGCTTGACAGTTAACCCTCGTACACACGATCGGATTTTCCACAGACAAAACATCAGACTTTTGTCCGAAGGGCGTTGGCCAGGAACTTGTCTTGCATACAAATGGCACACAATTGTCGGCCAACAAACACGAACGTAGTGACTTACTACGTGGCTTTTCAGTTCTTTAGCGCCACCCTTTGGGCACCTTCTGCTAATCTTGTGTTGGTTTTCAATCTCTTTTAATTGTTTTTCATTTAATACAAATACAAATTCACAGCTTTCAGAATCTCTGTTGTGTTTGATGAGCATTGATTCCGATCATGCTTTAAACCACTGATACACAAGTTCCATGCTTCTGAACTGAATGTGTCACCACTGCGTTCATGAAACAGTGAAATATCCTAAAGCTGCCTACTTAAAAAAATATATTGGTATAGTATTTTAAATGAAAAAATAGTGGCGCTATGTGCATATGAATCCGTGACAGAAAACCTAAAAATAATCAAGCAATAAATTATAATTGTGTGTAATAATAAGTGTCATAAACAATATCTGTGTGTCAAAGTATCAAAAAACTTCCATGCATAGTGATAAAGTTCTTATAAAGTGAATAATCTTCTTAAGCCAAAGCGATATACAAATATCTTCCACCACACCAAGATGTGACCGTGATCCACTCCCTTTGAAATCGCACTCACCAAAAAGATATGCCTTACATTCTCATGCTCGGCAAACAAGCTGTTTCAAACCCACCAGGGTTAATCAAACTTCGGCTCCCAGCAGCACTCAATAAGGGAGGGTATTCCCATGAGTGAACATGAAATGAAAAAAGCTTCCAATAGTGTGTGATACTGCAAACACTTTATTAAAATCATACAAAAATCCTCAACTATTGCACTCACATAGTTCCAATCATGTAAAAGCTTTTCAGGAAATAAAATTACTTGTAACAGAGCCAAAGCAATGTGTTGTAGTCTCAGCGGACCTGGGATGCAGTGTGTTGGATCTCACCCCTCCCTGCCTCGCTCGCTCGTGTCACAACCCCGTGACACTCGGAAGCAGCAGAACATCAGATGCTAATCCTCACAGATGGTTGCCGTACAGCCACGTCCCCGACATGTTTCGTCATTCCGACTTACTCATGGGGTTGCGTGTTTGTACTTTGGACTTTTGTCTGACGGACTTGTGAACACACGATTGGAAAATCTGACAACAGACATTTGTCCGCTGAAAATTTATAAGCCTGCCATCCAACATTTGTCTGCGGAAAACCTGACAACAATTGTCTGATGGAGCATACAAACTGTCGAATTTTAGGCCAACAGTCTGTCATCACACAATTCCCGGCAGAAAATCCAATCATGTGTAAAGCCTCGGCAGATTTTCCGACCGTGTGTACACAAGTCCGTCAGACAAAAGTCCAAAGTACACATGCTCAGAATCAATGCTCACCAAACACAACATTAGCAGAAGGTACCCAAAGGGTGGTGCTAAAGGGCTGAAAATCCACATAGTAGTTCGTGTTTGTTGGCTGACAATTGTGTGCAATTTGCATGCAAGAAAAGTTCCTGGCCAATGCCCTTCGGACAAAAGTCTAACGTTTTATCTGTGAAAAAAAATGATCTGATCTTGAAAATCTGATCTTGGGGCTGCAGCTGGGAAATGCTGTCCATCAGACAAGTGGTGCTGGGCTTAGGACATGTCTGTATAACTGACTACACACTTTCAGATACAGGCAGACTGTACATCAGAAGCAAACTGACCAGGCAAGCATGTATCTGCTTTCATGCTTGGTGTGGTCAGTTTACAGAAGTAATTTATAGGGCCTGGCAGGATCAGCAGATATTTGAATCCAAAAGAATCAATAGAAATACAAGCATACAAGACACATATCGGCTATAATAAATTTAGGGATGACATACACTTTAACTGCTCTGCTGAAAAAAAGCCAGGACTGGGGTGCACAACTGAAATCCATTTTTTTCACACGAATGAGTCAGAAAAATCAATCCCCCCCCACCCCTTCCCTGCCCCATACATCTCTGTACACTGTACTCGAATCATCCCAACCCCAACATCTAGACTGGCTCTTTTACAAAAAATTCATAAAATCATACCAAGAGGGAAACATGCATTTTAAATTATAAGTGTTTCTGACAGCAATGGGCCCAATATGTCCCAAATAAAACAAATGACCAGTCCAAAGGGATTATCATCTAGAAATAGGAGTGGGGAAGCAGGCATAATCACACCTGCTGTTCCTTTTTCTTCCTGTATATCCAGCAATTAGACTAAAAACCTGGAAAAGCTTCTTGAATTATCTTTACAATACACGTGCCATCTTTCCTTGTCTTTTTCTTGGCCACTTTGTAGCATGTGCTACTGCTTTCCAACAAAAGATGAGTAATGATGCTTTAAAGTCTGTAACGTACTTTCGCTTAGTTACTCCATTACAGAAAATACATAGAATTCTCCATTCAAGGTTAAATGAAACAAAAAACACTCTTTCTGCTTTTAACCGAGGTCAATGCTGCTGGCTCCTGTTTATCGGAATTACCCGCAGTTATTTAGAAAAGTTTGAGAATAGAAACGCATATATTTCGTTTAGAATCATTTAGCACATTTCTAAAATGTGTAAGGGTTAGAACGGAAAGTTGGCCTGGACAATTACCAACAATTTGTTAAATAGGCATTCCTTTTACTCTAAAATAAAATGCCAAAAGTGATGTATCATGAGCAATTTTTACGCGAATAACGTAATGTTTTTACTTGTTTTTTTTTCTATGTTTTGGCTGTACAAAGGCTGGTTCCTACACTTACCCTATATGGGCAGACTGCTGTGTTAGTCATAACAGCTTACATAGTATCACAGTGCTGCTCAGGATTTTCAAAGTAATAATTAATAGTTGGCCCTAGCTGCCACAAAAGAGCTTAAGTACTAACACATCAGTTTACTAAATTGCATGAGTTATTTTATCATTGTTTGGTATTTGATAATATTACATTTTTCCCTTAAATCCAATTTCCATAAATAAATATCACATACGTGTACAATAATTTTGTTAAGTGAAAAAACAATTTGTTTTGACTTAAAACAGGACTTGCCCATCCATCCATGTCTACATGCTTAATTTTGCAGAGAAATCACTTAAAAAAAAACCACCCTCTAGCATTTCTTTTTATGTTCATCTTGAGTAAGGGCAGATGATTCATGTAGCATTTACTTCCTGGAATCCATCTGCCCTTAGTTCAGGCATGCAGAAAACCCCATCTGCCTTCTTGAAGACCCCTGACATGTATGACTATTATTTGCCTAGGCCTGGAGTGGAAACCAGGAAGTAACTGAAGAAGTGTAAAAAAAATATTTAAACAAGTAAATATGTTATACTTTTCTATCTATTTATAGCCAATGATGACTGGGAGAGTGAACTTCTGCTTTAATAATCTAGGCTCTTTTGCAGCTGGTTCAGGACCCTTAACGATGCCAGGAAGCAATGCTGGTAGTACCAGGAATGCTAGAGAAGTCAAAGCTAAGCTGATAGGCACGCCTACCATGCTGTTGGTTTTCTGTGATTTTTTTTATGGCAAACAGGTTCTAGTTAGGTATGGGAATGGGTAAATCTGCCCAGGTTTATGGTCTATGGAGGTGGAGGTGAAACTTGATACTAAATTGTGGCAAATTTCAAAGCCAATAGGCACGTTATTCTAAAAAAAAAAATTAAAAAAATATAATTATTATCAAATATCATATTACAGTGCAGACAGGGTCCTGTTGATGTTGCTTCGATGGCAAGAAGGAAATCACATGAAACTTTCAAATAACAGGTCTGAGGGATGCCTTAAAGTGATTGTAAACAATCATCTTTTAAAACAACCCATTCAGTTTAAAATAGAAATGAAAGTCAAAACATGTTTGTATACATATAAAAAAAACCTTATAAATATATTTTTCCCTTTTTTATAAGTGATCCCATTCCCTCTGTTCTCAGCTGCATAAGAGCTGGGGGGAGGGGGCTGAGGAGAAGCAGCAGCACACTTCCCAGCGAATGGCTGTGTAGCGGGGGTGTGTCAGGACAAGTCTGATCATTGGAGGAGAGCAGACTGAGTTCCCAGCAGAGCTAGAAAACTGACCACGGAGTGCTCTCCTGCTTAGTGTGGTCAGTTTTATAATAGCAAAACAAGGGGACTGGCAGGAACACCAGGGATTTCAGACAAAGGAAGCAATACAAAGAGAACAGCATACTTTCTCATACAAGTACATGGTACAGCAGGCACATATATGGGAAAATGAAGTGTTGGAGTAACAAACGCTTTAAAGCTGTACATTGTATTTTGAAGTCAGCGTGATGATTCCATTTCTGAATTTCCGGAGCAGCCAAAGGCTGGGGTTGCATTGATGCTTACAGCTATGTGCATCTCTTCTTTGGTTACCTGCCTCGCCTTTACCCTTCTCTATAATTATCTATCTATCTATCTATCTATCTATCTATCTATCTATCTATCTATCTATCTATCTATCTATCCTAATATATCTATTGATCTTAATTATCAATGCGCTTTACCCCACACCCTTCCTCCAAATTGCCTACGCCTGGAGAAGACAAAATCATTTGTGCTCCATTCCTGCTATGTTGCATGTGTAGCCATGCATATATCTTCTTTTGTTCTCAGGAGAAGTTTCGGCAATGACAAAACAATTAAAAGGGTGAAGTGAAGTAGTACGAAGAAGAACAGCTAGGGTACTGCCCTACCTCTGATTTGTTTGTGTCAGCACAGTTTTGACCATCCTACCAGGATGTCTGTCCCCGCTACACACTTCAAACCAAGGGCGTACAGGTACGTCCTAAAGGGTTGAAATGGTTAAAGTAGCAGTAGTAAGAACTACCCGAAACCAACACTGGCACAAATACTTACATAAATTAGGTGCAGGTAGTTTTTAAGGAAAACACTTCCAGAAAAGTGCCGTTAGGGCTGTTTTAAATTCTCCTGAATGTGCCATATCATTTGACAGTGCCATCTTTGCAACCTCAGCCTAGGCTTATATTTTTTTCAACTAGCACAGGTTTGTGATTAATTGTAATAAAGATGTATATGATTTGAATGCATGCCTCCTGTCCTGATTGCAGGGTCTCAGAGCACAGCTCTATATCGCAGCCTGTTACTGGAATCACAGCGCCCGAGGAACAGATGTGCAGTTCTGTTAATCAGCTGGGACTGATGAATCAGGAATAAAAATTGCTAAATAACTGAAATGTTATGATTAAATGAACCAGAGAAGAGAAGGTGCAGAATTACTGCTCGTACACAAGAAATTAACTTGTCTCTTGTTTACAGATGGCCCAGGGCCTGTTTTCAGCATAGGTCTTATAATACACCATTCAGTTTACTCCATGTTACCATGTAAACCTTCCAAAAATAAATAGAAACACGTCCTTGTAAAGGTGAGCTCAGCCACACAGTGGATATAGATTACACACAGCTGGGGGGTAGAAGACGGATTTTGTCAGGCGCATGGAGAACGTCCTGGCCTGCAAAGAATCATGGGATATCATGACACCAAAGACAGGGGTCTGTTTACTAAAGTGCAACCCTTGATATCAACAGGAAAGCATCATAAAAGAACCCGCACACTGAAAGAAATCCCTTTACTGAGATTGTATTGAAATATCTGATTATAGTATGTGGCCTCTGGATGTTCTCCTGTCTTATTATTGTTTTAAGGAATGTTTGCTGCACTGACCTTAATACAATTAAATGTGTACATATTGAATACTTACATTAAGGGACTGTTTAAGGGTATATTCAGATGGGCGACCAGACCCGTCCCCTGATCTAAACCGCTGTCTACAGCGTGAGAATGCACCTCGAAGCTGCATGGCAGCCCATAGAAGTGGACGCACATGAAGCAGCTGCACGGACGCAATCAAAACCCCTGTCAGGGTTATAAATGCCATTCTCTATTAATTCCTCTTAGCATTGCCTCTGAGATAGAATGTAATAGGAAATCCAAAATTTTACTGTTGTCACAGAAATATGAAGTGAAGGGAATTCTTCCAATTAGAACTCCTGTGACAGATCTCTATGAGGGGAATTTCCCTTGATGTGGAGAGATTTCATCTCACTTCCTGTTGCATCTCCAGGATGGGAAGTGAAGGGAATTGCGAAGGTATTTACAGATATTTAACATTGGATCTCCTTTCTAAGCACTAGCCTATGAAATCTTGTGAAGGGATAAGGATGACGATCCTTTATTATACAGTTTCAAAAATAAGCTATTAAAGGCAGCTGTAATATTTCCCTACTGACAGGTGTGTTTTATATTTGAATAATTTAAAATATATTTGGAAATAGACTAGCTTAACGAATGAACCAATTGTATTTATTTTATTTTTTTTATTTTTTTCCTTTTTTATTTCTTTATTCTTTGGTATTCTTGCTGTTTATTTTCTATCTGGTTCCTTTTCTTTTCTTTAATTTTTTTTTTCTTAAAAATATGCTAAAAACTGTTGGGGCTCTGCAATGTATCCTCACACACATTTATTATTGGTACTATATAGAATATCTCTGATTAGGTGGTCATTTTTTTCTTTTTTTTCTTTTTTTAAAAAGCACAGAGCCAAGTAGATGAAGTAGGTAAATGCAATAACTTTTCTATTTGATACCGAATTTTGTTAATGAGGTCAAAAGTTTCTGATGTATAATACCTAAGGGTATTTTGAGAATTTGTAGATTTACTATGTGTTAAGGTATATGAAAATTCATGGTTCTGTATTTTAGTCTGTTGCTTCAAATATAATAATGGGGAAGAAAAAAGTGGAAAAAAAAATGAACCAATTTTAAAGTGTACGTCTAACATGTTTGTGTCACCCAGTGATTATTTAACCATTGCTCACAATATCTAAGGGTGGTCATACACAGGTTAAGTTGCGCTCCCAATCTGAATTGTGCTTAAAACGACTGGGTACTTTTCAGGAATTTTACTTTGAGCCATTTGGTATACAAAGAGGTTAAGGATAGGCCAAACACTCCCCGGCTCGGTTCGCACCAGAACATACCGAACAGGCAAAAAATTTGGCAGAACACACGAACACCGTTAAAGTCTATGGGATACGAACATGAATAATCAAAAGTGCTCATTTTAAAGGCTTAACTGCAAGTTATTGTCATAAAAGGTGCTTGGGGACCCGGGTCCTGCCCCAGGGGACATGTATCAATGTAAAAAAAAGTTTTAAAAACGGACGTTTTTTTGGGAACAGTGATTTTAATGATGCTTAAAGTGAAATAATAAAAGTGAAATATTCCTTTAAATTTCGTACCTGGGGGTGTCTATAGTATGACTGTAAAGTGGTGCATTTTTCCCGTGTTTAGAACAGTCCCTGCACATAATGACATTTCTAAAGGAAAAAAAGTCATTTAAAAGTACTCGCGGCTATAATGAATTGTCGGTGCTGGCAATACAGATAAAAGTCATTGAAAAAAAGGGCATTGGATCCCCCCAGTCAATTACCAGGCCCTTTGGGTCTGGTATGAATATTAAGGGGAACCCCAAACAAAAAAAAACCAAAAAAATTGCATGGGGGTCCCCCCAAATTCCATACCAGGCCCTTCAGGTCTGGTATGGATTTCAAGGGGAAACCCGCGCCAAAATTTTGAAAAAATGGCGTGGGGGCCCTCCAAAAATCCACACCAGACTCTTTTCCGAGCATGCAACCTGGCAGGCCGCAGGAAAAGAGAGGGGGACAAGAGAGCGCCCCCCCTCCTGAACCGTACCAGGCCACATGCCCTCAATATGGGGAGGGTGCTTTGGGATAGCCCCCCAAAGCACCTTGTCCCCATGTTGATGCGCAAAAGGGCCTCATCCCCACAACCCTTGCCCGGTGGTTGTGGGGGTCTGCGGGCGGGGGGCTTATCAGAATCCAGAAGCCCCCTTTAACAAGGGGACCCCCAGATCCTGCCCCCTCCTTTGAAATGGTAACGGGTACATAATGGGTACATTGCCCAGGAGGCAGTTGGAGGGATTCAAGTTGGAGAGGCAGCGGAGAGAGAAAGGATAGACAGTGAGTAGATCAGCACGGTGCGAGGACAGACAAGGGGAGAGACTGTCAGCTGTAACAGTGCTCTCTAGAAGACAGTGGTGTGCCAAGACTTCATCAAACCTTGCCCTGGGGAATCTCCATGTGCATGTCAGTCAGGAGGACTGGGAACAGGAAGACAGCCAGGTGGGCTAGCATCTTCTGCAATCAGTGGAGCTGGGATTAGTGGCCACAGGGAAGCAGAAGGAGAGGTTATATGCTGTTTCACTCCATATGTGCTACTTTTCAGGGGACTGAGAGTTCCTGCCTATAATGGGCTATTGCTGAACTGACAAGAAGCCTGTCAGTTCTCTCAGCAGTGAACCAGCAGAAGCTGTGAAAAAGAGGAACAAAGTTTGTGCAGGTGGAAGGCTGAAGAGGAGTCTGTAAATAGGGAGGAAGTGTCCCTGAAGTTAAAGTTGTTGTCACACTGGGCATCCCATAATCCCTTACCCAAATTATCATCCCCTAATAAAACAACAAAACCAAGCCAAAGACTGATTTCTGTGTCCGGATGAAAGAAAGAAATGCTGAGTGACTGGCCGCGCAGCAGTCTCTCATCTCAATGCAACTCCATAGACTTTGTTGCAAGACCTTTTTTATAGAGGATTTACTCTCTATATTATATACTGTATCCCATTTCTGATCTATTTGCAACAGTCATTCAGCAATGTACACTGCATATAATATACAGTATATATTAATTTACAGTATATATATATATATATATATATATATATATATATATATATATATATATATATATATATACATATATATATATATATATATATATATATATATATATATATATGTATATATATAGAGAGAGAGAGAGAGAGAGAGAGAGAGAGAGAGAGAGAGAGAGAGAGAGAGAGACTGATTATCCTAAAAAAGAACATTAAACAATATTTTTAAAACAAACAATTTGCATATCAGTGCTTCTGTATCAAATCATCACAGTATCTGATATGAACAATCATTAGCAAGTTCAAGAAAGTTATAGGTGGCTTTAACCATTTAAGCCCCGGAAGATTTTACCCCCTTTCTGACCAGAGCACTTTTTGCAATTTGGCACTGCGTCGCTTTAACTGACAATTGCGCAGTCGTGCGACATGGTACCCAAACAAAATGGACGTCCTTTTTTTCCCATAATTAGAGCTTTCTTTTGGTGGTATTTTATCACCTGTGCGGTTTTTATTTTTTGCGCTATAAACAAAAAAGAGCGACAATTTTGAGAAAAAAAACAATATTCTTTACTTTTTTGCTATAATAAATATCCTACCAAAATATATAAAAAAAACTAATTTTTTCCTCAGTTTAGGATATGTATTCTTCGACATACTTTTGGTAACAAAAAATAATGCAATAAGCGTATATTGATTGGTTTGCGCAATACAATATAGGGGATAGTTTTATGTCATTTTTATTATAATTTTTTTTTTATTAGTAAAATCTGCGATTTTTTATCATGACTGCAACATTATGGCGGACACATTGGACACTTTTGACACTATTTTGGGACCATTGTCATTTATGCAGTGATCAGTGCTATAAAAATGCACTGATTGCTGTGTAAATGACACTGGCAGGGAAGGGGTTAACAACTAGGGGGCGATGAAGGGGTTAAGTGTGTCCTAGGGAGTGATTCTAACTGTGGGGGGGAGGGGCTACCTAGGACATGACAGCAATCACTGCTCCCGATGACAGGGAACAGTAGATCCCTGTCATGACACAAGGCAGAATGGGTAAATGCCTTGTTTACAAAGGCATCTCCCCATTCTACCGCTCTACACTGCAATCGCGGGCCGCCGGAGAACATCGAGTTCCCGGAACCCGCGCGCCCGAAAGGCGGCAAATTTAAAGGGACGTTCCTGTACGCCCATTTGCCTGCCTGTGCCATTCTGCTGAGGTACATCTGTGTGCGGCGGTCGTCAAGCAGTTAATAGCATCAATTAAGACATAGCTTTGACAATATTCTCATGAAAATAACTGAACCTCACAGAAAAATCTTCCTGTCTCAAAGAGACAAAGTGAACCTTGTCACTAAAGTTTATTTTGCTGAAAACATGAGAGAACTGTGATAAAAATTATATTTAAACAAGCTTTGATTTATACAGTTATGGTGTAACATTAAAAAAAAAGGGAAAATAAAAAAAAGGGAAGAGGACTCTTTGGTGGGCTGCACTTCTCACCCCTTCACCCACTTTTTTGTAACTATACGATATTGAAATCCCTTGCACTCTATGCAACAGAGATGGGTAGGTACAATGGTTAAGGTATTCGGGTATTATCATCAGCTATTATATTATATTATGACCCTAATACTAGATACCGAATATTCTGTAGGTGTGCTACACCCACGCTAATCCCTGCCTGGAATGTGCCCCTTAACTTTGGATGGGGACACTTCCAATACAGCAAGGCACAGACATTGGATCGGATTGATTTACCAGGTGGACATTGTTCACTTAGATGTGCGTGGCATGCTCTGGTGGGCGTCGGTTTGGGCATGGGCATGTGGATATTTATAGAGGTAACCAGAGGAGGCAAGTCATTCACCGCTTTGGCTTTGAGGAGGAGGGTACACCCTTGAAACGCGTTAGCCATTTGTGATGCCATCTGACCCCCCAGTATCAGGTCCGGGTTGCAGGCGTTCGGAGAGTCTCATCTACTGATAAGCCTCTTTTATACGCTCGTTTGTGAGTATGATTATTGCTGTTATGGCTTTTAATAAAGTTTACCATTGGTAATGCACAAGGTCGGTGCGCCCTCCATTTCCCCTTTTTTTCAGTTCTAAGAATACCCATTGTTCTGAGAAGGGCAGCAAGACTGCAGGCACTGTTTGATTCAGAGGGTTGGCTGCACCACTTATCCATAGACTAAGCCCCCAAGCGCAGGAGATTGCCGTTCTTTTATGGTGTAACATTAAGCAGTGTTAGAAAAAAAAAATCCTTCAATAGCTGGCACGCTTAGTGAGGTTAATCAGGATTTTTAAATCATACAGACGGTGCTTAAACTAATGTGTGAGTACTTGGTACTGTTTTCCTTGAAATGGAAATCCTTGAAATCCTTTCTGTTATCACTTGGTCGGTTGTATATAACTATGGTTTTTCACTATGTTTTCATTCCATTTAGGATTTTCGTCACCTATGTAAAGTTTTACCTTTGGAAGTTCCTCTTCCCTTTTCTGTATTTTATAACAATATTATCTATAAGATCAGGAGACTAAAGAGATCTAAACCCAAAAACAAAAATGTAATATATTGAAACTTACCAATTGTTTGATAGCATGGCCGCATGAGTTTTCTGTTTTTATTTTTATTTTTCCTTTATTTTCACCTGATGATCTGGCCAATAACACACTTCTGTCTTAGGCCTCTTTCACAAAGGGCAGATTTTGTTTTGATCAGCAGGGTATCATCTCACAGATCTCCTTCTGATCAAAGCAGAGGCAGATGATACATTTATATCCTTTCAGTATTTGCAGAGCGGACAAAGAGAGAGCCAGCTCTGATCTATGGGCGGCCGGGAGTAAACTGACTCCACTGTTCATTTACACCTGACTACCCTTTGATCAGCTACTGCTAAATGGAAGAGGATGGATCACCACGATCTGTGACCGCTGTGTCCACCAGACAAAGTGGATCACCAAACAGGGTAACGGGCTGCTGTGATTAGCTCTGGTCCCATGTGATCACTGTTACTAATCTGTCCAGTAGTAAACAATGGCGTTCGTTCATGATGCCATTGCTTACTACTGTGATCTATGTGATTGGTCACAGTGATCACATGGTACAGGGTCAACTACAACAGCCCTGTGCCATGTGGTAGCTGTGGCCAATCACAGCATTCACAATAGTAAATAATGGCATCATGAATGGATGCCATACACAGTTAAAATTATTACTTATACAGTGATCATCACTGTATTTTGCAATCATAAATCCTAACCCCCAGAGTCTGGTGACAGTATGTTAAAAAAATTTAATTTTTTTTTATTTAATTTACTTTATATACAGTCATCAGATCAACTGCAGTGTCACTATGGTGAAATTGTACTGCTGTGGTGGTGATCATGTACAATGGCTAGCTGCTCTGATATCACTATATGCCAGTGCCACCAGCCATTGTCTCTGATCACTACCACAGCACTGCAATGTCACCAGAACAGTGCTGCCAGTCAGTGTCCATAATCACTTCACCACCGCACTAGCCAGTGTCACCAGAACAGTGTAGCTAGAATTAGTGTTCCTGACCACACCAGACCAGAGCAGCCAGAAATAGTGTAACTTATCACCCCAGTAGCAGTGTCACCACACCAGTGTGAGCCAGCAGTGGTGTCCCTGATTGTCACCACACCAACCTGAGTGTCACCAAACCAGTATAAGCCAGCAGCAGTATTCCTGGTTGCTGCCACACTAGTCCCCAGTGTCACCAGACCAGTGTAAGCCAGCAACAGTGTTCCTGATCACTGCTACACAAGTCCCACTGTCACCAGACCAGTACAGCCAGCAACAGTGTTCCTGATCACCACCACATCAGTGCAGTGTTGCCTCTACCTGCCACCTGTACTAATTCTGGCCTGTTTACTGACCATGTTTCTGCCTGCTGCCTGAACTGACCCATCTGCATGAACAACTGACTATGTTCTTGCAAGACACCAGTCCCAGCCATCCCCTGCGGACAACTGTACTCCTGGAACCACAGGAACTATTTTTTGGTTAATTTCTGTAGCTTCCTGTACTTCCTGGCCAGGGAACATGGCATTCCAGGGGGCAGCCATGTACCAGTAGGCTAGACTTGCTTGGTTTTTAGGAACAGGGACTATTATAGGTGACGCTACACTAAACTATATTCCCTGACCCCTCAAACAGAGGGGAAAATATGTAGATGTGTAATTTATGCCCCTGAAATGCCTGAAGGGGTTCCTTGGATTTTGGGCCTCTCTGTGTGGCTAGGCTGGCTAAAAGTCCCACAAATGTGGTATCACCATACTCAGATCGAGTAGCAGAATGTGTTTGGGGCGTAATTTTAAGTATGCCTATAAAAATAATCTTATTAACTGACAGCTTTGTGTAAAAACAATTGTTTCATTTTCTTTCCTGCATTTTCTAAAAGCTTGTGGCAAAAAAATAACATTTTCAAAAGACTCACTATAGCCTTACAGAAAATACCATGGAGTGTTTGCTTTCCAAAATAAGATCATATTGTGGGTGTTTCCACTGTCCTGGTGCTCCAGGGCGTCCAAAGTTGTGATAGATGGTCAGGAAATTGGACTTCCGTTAGGTTGTAAAAAAGTCTAGCACACATAGTTTCCCCATACTTGGGAGGCCTAGCAAAATGTGTTTTGCGATGTAATTATAAGTTTGAAATAATGTGTTATAATGACAACTTTGTAAAGAAAACATTTTTTATTTAATTTCTTCATTTTCCAAAAAATTGTGACAAAAAATTACAACTTCAAAAAACTCACTATGCTTCTTCATAAACACCTTGGAGTCTCTACTTTTTAAAAAGGGGTTGTTTGAGGGATATTTGCATTGTCCTGACATTTTAGGGCCTCAAGAAATGAGATCAGGCAGTCAGTACATCATACAGTATGTTGTAGTTACATAGGGGTTTATTTACTAAAGCTATAGAGGGCGAATTAGTCACAATTATGAATTAAAACCAAACAGCTTCCAGGTTTTAGTGCCAAAGCCTAATTGAACAAGCTGAGGTTAGAAGCTGAATGGTTTCTATGCAGAAATGTGACTAATTTTGCACTCTTTAGCTTTAGTAAATAAACCCCATAGTTACATATGAGGTTGGAAATAGCACTAGTCCATCTAGTTCCAGCAATAAAAATTAAAAAAAAACACACAAATAGAAATCCTCCATATACACTATCGTATACCCAAAGTCGATCCAGAGGAAGGCAAAAAAAAAAAAAAACGATAAAGCATGATCCAATTGGCTCCAGTGGTGAAAGAATGGTGATCAAATGAAAAAACCCTAGACATTATGCATTGAGACCAAACATCCAGATCTGTCTTCTGATACTAGGAGTGGACTGGGAACATTTGGCCAGGAAGGCAAACAAGATCAATTGGTTCGTTCATGTTATGGAAGTTTCCTGGGAGCTATAATTGCACCACACCAAGTGTACCAATTGGATTGGTGCCAAGGTGAAACATGGTTATTGTCTTACTATAACATACCTTTTCAAAAACACATGCTAAAGCAAGGAGGTTTATTGTAGAGGTGAAACTATACTAGCTGAACTAGAACAAGGAGAATGCGGGGATTTTAGCGGTGCCAAAAAGAGTCCCAAAGGAATACATTTGTTTAAAAATATTTTGTAATATATTTTATTTTAGCAAAGTTAAAAAATTCAAAGAAAACATTCACAATAATGACAATAATATAGGGGTCACTAGGATTTAGTAGGTTACAGCAAACCAATACATTGCACATTAGCCCGACATGTTTCGCTGATTGCTTCTTCAGGGGATGTGCAAATCGGGAGAAAATCGAGCGTCGTCTCTTTCACCAGTAAGTTCCGCAGCTGTTTAAACAATTCCTAGCTTACCATTTCTGAACACTCTATTACCTATTGGGTGTTTTTTTTATATAAGCTTTATTATAATATTCTTTGAACCCTATTTACTGTCCAATTCATCTTCATCAGCATGGGTTCCTTTTCAAATGGTACCCTATTCATTCAACTTTTTGCATTTTACATTAGCTGAACATGACTGCTCCTCTCTGAAAATGATATAGACTTATATAAATATATATGTAAATAATAAAATTCAATGCCATTATCATTATTACAATGTAATTATCATAAATATTCATCATTCAGCTTCCTTTACAAATGAATACAACACATTCACAGTCCTGCATTCTTCCAACAATGACTTTCTTTGCAGCTCTCTTGCATTCAATTGCACAATGTCCCTCTAGCATACGGTATATTATTTGTAACGGCCAAGGCTGGCACTTGTACACATAAAGATCATCTTTCAGTCCAAACAATATCAACAAACTGATGGTCATTCTATTTCTAGGGATGCCTTTACACATATATGATTTAAATAATTACTTAAGGCATGCAGAAAATACAACAGGCCAACAGTTTACAAATTATCAGGCAAAACTTTCAAAACCCTAAAAGTGAAATAGCCAAAAGCAATGATGTCCCTAAGCCCTCTTCTCTAACAAATTTCATGGCTAATTGCTACTCAGAGGAAATAACCACAGGCTATTAGCCAGAAACACGTCCGGGGCAAGAAGCTTAGGGATGTTTCTGTTTTTAGATGTTATGCTTGAACTACAGTTCTGATTTACTAGTTATTGACTGATGGTTTTAGAATTGAAAACAAAGAGGATACAAGGTTTAAAGGGATTTAGGGATGTTAAAGGCATTCTCTAAAAGATATAAATGCCAGGTGTTATTGTCATAAATGCAGAGTAAACCCAACCTGCCACATTTTTGGTTGTATATGTAGATTTTAGATGCAGTTTTACTACAGTATGAACATAATCAATTCTTCCATAAATAACAAAAACTTTTGCTCCTGGAACTATACTCCATTTATCATAAATGAAGTACATCAGGAAAGAACAATATA
This sequence comes from Lithobates clamitans, assembly GCA_037952925.1. NCBI lineage: Eukaryota > Metazoa > Chordata > Amphibia > Anura > Ranidae > Lithobates > Lithobates clamitans. Next base: position 2,939,005 of record JBBGZY010000756.1, read on the forward strand.
CAGTACATACACACTAAAGCCATACTGAAAAACAATCTAAATTCCAATTTACAAGATTAGCAGAGAAAAAAAAAAAACTTTTTTTTTTCCAACATGTAAAGAAGTAAAGAAGAACTGTGCTGGTATACACATTTGAGTGTAGATAATGCTTTTTTGTGTGACAATTAAGCATTGCATTGGCCAAAGCCACTGCCACAAATAGCCTTACAACACCGAAGTCACCCAAAATGTATGCACAGGATCTTTTCCTTTCAGGTTAATATTTTTTGCCAAAAGTGAACAACAATTATTTAAAGTACATCTAAAGTCTATGGGGTGATTTATTAAAGACAAGTAGACTACACTTTACAAATGTGGTTTCACTCATTTTCTCCAGAGCTTAGTAAATGCGGTGAAGTGCCACTTTGTAAAGAATACTCAATCCGGTGCAAGGAACATATGAAAAACAGGATTTTTGCTTGCACATGATTGGATGATAGAAATCAGCAGAGCTTCACCACATTCACTAAGCTCTGGGAAAAGGAGTGCTACTGCACTTGCAAAGTGCACATTCTGTTTGCCTTTAGTGAATTAACCCCTATGTCCACCAAAAGCCAAATAAACACCAACCTGTAACTCTAATTCTAGTCTCACTAATAAAAGCCTTTCATTAACTACTTCAGCCCCGGAAGGATTTGCCAATGGCTGTGCTGCTATCAATCTATCCAATCAAGTGCCGAGAACCCCGGGCAGAGGAAGAGCGTGTCTCCAAAGTGTGAAATTCCAGGGCTCAGGTAAGTAAAACAGGGGGGCTGGGGGGCCGGTCACTGCCAGGTGTTTTTTCACCTTAATGCATAGGATGCATTTTTATTTATTTTTTACTAGTTTACTATTTTTTACTAGTAATGATGGCGGTCGTTGATTTTTATCGGGACTGCGACATTGTGGTGGACAGATCGGACACTTTTGACACTTTTTTGGGACCACTGACATTTGTAAAGCGATCAGTGATATAAAAATGCACTGATTACTGTGTAAATGTCACCTGCAGGGAAGGGGTTAACACTAGGGGGCGATCAAGGGGTTAAATGTGTTCCCTCATGTGTGTTTCTAACTGTGGGGGGATAGGACTCACTGGGGGAGGAGACCGATCGCTGTTCCTAATTACTAGGAACATATGATCTGTTTCTCCTCTCCTGACAGAACCGGGATTTGTGTGTTAGCGCGCCTGCTAAGGCTCTTAAAGGAGCCAACGTACCTATACGGCGGTTCGTGCGGGACTGCCAACCCGCTGCAGTATATGTACGTGAGCCAGTAAGGAAGTGGTTAAAGAAATAAACAGCCCATAGATGATTCAGTTTTTTTTCGCTCAACCAGTGGATTGGAGGAAAGAACTGACCTGACTACAAATTCAAATGTGTAGATGGGGAATCACTCCCGCTCAGCTATTGTGATCTGACAGCAGGGAGACTTCCCCCTGCTTTCAGAACACATTGATCAGTGCTGCAGCTGGCGGTACTGATCAAATGGCTTTTATCCAACAGGCTGGTTGTACAGAAGTTGATCAGTAGATTGACTTCTGTAAAAATACTGCTCCCATACATGGATTGAAATTCGGTCAGTCCCTGTTGAACCTGCCAACGTTTTATCTATGACTGGCCAATTTAAAGTGGTTGTAAACCCTCTCATGAAGTGAATAGCCTCAGATGATACACAGGGATGAAACAAATCCTCCTACATAAGTTTCACCTGTTTATCTGCAGTATTCTCCTCCATACACCCCTTCAAAAGGGCAGAATCGTGTTAAAATCCATGCACATATTCGCCAGGACACCATGGATCTTCAAATGCAGTCAAAAGCTTTTATGGCAGAAAGATCACATCACAAAGGACCTAATGCAACGTTTCAGAGCCGCGCAGGACCCCTTCGTCAGGACCCTTGCACACACCAACTCACCCCTATGCTCACTCATAGTCTGCATCTTGTCTCAGGTTGAACAGACTATTGAATAGAAACACACTGTGGGGTTGATTTACTAGAACTGGAGAGTGCTAAATCTGGTGCAGCTGTGCATGGTAGCCAGGGTGGATTTGATTTAAATCAAGTCAATTTAAATCACAATTTAAATCATGATTTAAATCACTAGTAAAAAGGCTTGATTTAAATCAACTCGATTTAAATCATAATTTTTAAAAAGCAACTGTCATCTCTGTCCCACAGTGGCTGCTCCTCTGACCCGCTATTAACTCACTGACAGTCCCATTCACATTAAAAGGACGGCTGGTGATGCGGCAGTGGCAACAAGGTGAGGGATGTGGCCGCAGCAGGTGAGTGGATGCCCAGTAACAGGCGCTGCCATGATGGATCTGAAATGACAGGTGCTCTTTATATGTAAAGTTAGAATCTGGTAGTTAGAATCTGTAATATTTGCAAACATTATGAAGGTTTCCTATTTAGAATATTAAGCTGCCAGGTTAGTAAATCAGCGATATCAGAACCAATTCAATCATACAGTTTGTAGTGTACATAGATTTGCAAAACAATGGGATAAAGGAATGTTCCTGAACTTTGGTTTATCTCATGGTTACTGTGAAATTGTGTGAATGCATCAATGCAGTGCATGTTATCAAAGCTTGCAGAGCTTGGATTCATTGAATGAGTCTACCACAAATGTAAATATTGCAGAATATATAGCCTCATGCTACATAACTAAGCTCCATTTCATGCTGAATAAACAAAATAATTAATGTATCTTAAATAGAAAACTATCTTTAGATAGATTTTTACCTCAGAAGCATTTTATTAAAATAAATTTGATAAAAAATAAAAAAAATCAGATTTAAATATAAAAATCTGATTGATCATTGATTTGTATGCACCCTGATGATAGCCAATCAGCTTCTAACTTCAGCTTGTTTAAAGTGGAGTTCCACCCAAAAGTGGAACTTCCACTTATCGGATTCCTCCCCCCCTCCAGTGTCACAGTTGGCACCTTTCAGGGGGGAGGGGGGTGCAGATACCTGTATATTACAGGTATCTGTACCCACTTCCGGCATAGATAGCCGCAGAATCTGCAGTTATTTACGCCACTTCCTGTTCCCCCCCGCTGTCTGCTGGGAAACACACGGGTCCCAGAGTCAGCAGGGACCATCCGTATTGCGCTGCACGACTCACACATGCGCAGTAGGGAACCGGGAAGTGAAGCCGCAAGCCTTCACTTCCTGATTCCCTTACCGAAGATGGAGGCGGCAGCACCCGAGGACCGAGAGACAGTTCAGCCTCGGGTGCCGACATCGCGGGCGCCCTGGACAGGTAAGTGTCCATGTTTTAAAAGTCAGCAGCTGCAGTATTTGTAGCTGCTGACTTTTAAAAAAAAATATCGGCGGAGCTCCGCTTTAATTAAGCTTTGACAATAAAACATGGAAGCTGATTGGTTTCTGTAGGATGTACCGGATTTTTCACTCTCTAGGTTTAGTAAATCAACCCCTATGTGTCTGCACAGTATTCAGTAATCTCGTCCCCACTTTTAAGAAGGTAAAAAAGTAAGACAGATCATTTCTGAAACCAATCAATAGCAGTTATCGTACCTACATAGTTATAATTGTAATAGAAAGTGTATAACATAGTATGTTCACAACAAATTTTTGCCATCCTTAATATTCAGTGTAATCTTATGCCGTGTACACACAGCCAGACTTTTCGACCAAACTTGTCCGACGGAACAAATCCGTCGGACAATTCGACCGTGTGTGGGCCTGCAGCGGACCTTTTCTGTCGAAAATGTGATGAACTTTAGAGTTAGAACATGTTTCAAATCTTTCCAACGGACTTGAGTCCGGTCGGAATAATCCCTTCGTCTGTATGCTAGTCCAACGGACGAAAACCGACGCTAGGGCAGCTAATGGCTACCGGCTATCAACTTCCTTATTCTAGTCCGGTCGTACGTCATCACGGTCGAGTTCGTCGGACTTTGGTGTGATTGTGTGTAGACAAGTCCGATTCGACGGAAGTCCGTCGAAAAGTCCAACCAAAGTTCGTCGAAAAGTCCGAAGTGATTCAGTCCGTCAAAAGTCCGGTCGTGTGTACACAGCATAACTTTTCACTGGCCCTCATCTCCCAAGCATGTCCCTCTTTTTCAAGTTTTAAAGTTGGAAGTTGGGAGATGTGTGTGTGTGTGTCAGGAGAGTCTCCAAAATCAATCAAACCTCAGCGCTCACTTACGTAATTAATAATGTCTCTAGCGATGCTGATCTCCTTGAGCGGGGAAACTCCGAATCACTATAAAGAAACAAAAGTTGGGCGCAAACGCCTAGTGCATTACCTTCAACGCCAACTATTTATTTATTGAAAAAAGGCCAAAGACATACTCAAAAACATGAGAAGATTAAAAACATATCATTCAAAACTCCAGTATCGGGGATGACAAATCTCTGCAGAGATTTGAACCGGGGGTGTCTGACCATTTGGAGATCAGGCCATTCATTAATAGCCTGATATATACATCTACCATTCCACGTATACAGGAATTACTATTGCTGCCTTTATCAGCATGGATGAAATGAACATCAGATGAAACTTTCCAGCCCGCCAGATTCTCGGTGACTGGTATCTTCAGGTCCACCAGGGAGCGATGGTTACTGTTGATTAGTTATGAATATCTTTTAAATATTCATCCCTTTAGTAAAGCACCCCCCAGATCGTTCATAAAATTCGCTCTAACCTTGGTGGTTCCACATCCTTGAATTACATTTAAAAAAAAAAAGACTTTCTCTTTGATGAAGAACATTAAATGTCACATACTGTGCGGGATAACATCTACAAAGAACAGCCACTGCTGTTTGTAAATGATACACACTCAGCTGAACTCATCAGCCATGCAGTCAGAAGCTGCTTATACAGTGCAGCAATCCGATCTCTTGTAGATAAACATACAGGACCTGCTCTGAAAATCCTTTGTACATACTGTATATGTTTGTTGTGCTATGTGTTATTTTTTTTATATTCTCCCTGTGTGTATTTGACAGGACGCTATGGATATACAAAGCAACTCTTGTCTATGTTCTTCTCACTCAGCTCAAATCCTCACTTTCTACCTTAATTTATGCTTTGTGGGATTCTGTGAACGCCGTTTAGCAGCACAAACTAAAGGCCATAAACGTAAAATGTAACTCCAGCCAAAACTACAGTTAGACTTTTGATAGAGTGGAACCTCTCTTAAAGTTTTAACTGCCGTATGTGTCCCCTTCATAATGATGTTCCTGTACTGGGCAAACTTATTCTGACCACAGTAAATTTAAAGATAAGTATAATGAAAGTCAAAACTTTTTTTTAGTTTTGGATTGCTGTGGGTGTCCCTACTAGGAAGAATAACCTTTTCTATTTGCCCTGGTGTCCATTATCTTTGAGAGTCAAGAAAGTCCCAAAGTTTGAGTTGTCATTTCAACAGGAATAGAAGGGAAATCTTCCAACTCACAGAAAAAAGACAAGAAGTGTACCAGCCTTGTGCATTACCTAAAGCACAGTTTATTATTAAAACATACACATAAAAACAGTGTTATAAAATAATCCACATTTAGACTAAATTATTCCACTAGACAGCGCTAGTGTTGAGCAATTGAAACTTGTGGCCAACAACACATATGGACAATTTTAAAACAGAAAAGAGTCCTTTAACAGAAATCCCTTGTAAAGGGAAGTGATGAAAGTCCAGGGTGTAATACAGAAAATCTGCAGGTAATCTTAAGAGAGAATCCTCCACATGCACCTTCCACCGATCACTTGTAAAATCCACCCGGTGACAAGCACTCACCCCCTAGGGGGTTAAACTCACCAGAAAAGGGGAGTAATAGAGCCTTCAGCGATAGTGTGTTGTCATCATCACAGTAAACAGGGTCACAGGCTAGCAGGGCTCATAATGAATCAAGGAACAAAAAAGAGATGCACATAGCGTAATCCTATTTAATGATTCAAAACCCTTTGTATACAGACACAAACCCCCCTTCAATAAATATACGTACATCAGATAAAATATAAAACAAGCAATCAAACAGGCAGGTAGTGTGTAACTTCACCCAGAGCCGTCAGCGCCGCTACTCAGGAAGACATCGATACTTCCTGGTTGTGCAGGTGATCCAGGTGGAGCGCACACGTCACTTCCGGCGTCGTATTGGCCACGCCCTGACGCGTTTCGTCATATCCTTTGACTTCAACAGAGGGCGTGGTCATACGACGTAATGGCCAGTTTATATACACCCCTCACATGCCGCTCAGCCAATCAGAACGAAACTGCGGGGACAGCGAATGCACGTCACCGGCATCAGCTTCACTGACAGCTTAGTGTAAGCGGCATGCAGGGACACAACCAGCACTGCACTAATCCAATAAAATAGACCATGATTGTGGAGTAAGCACAGATAACCTTGATCAGAATATATTGCTCAAATGGCGTCCATATATGTATCTCAACATTATGGATCACTAATCATAGGCAGCAAGTGTTCACTCCAAAACCGCATTAAATATATAACTTTGATACATGGCACAATCATTGACATAAAATTGAATACCAATTAATATGCACATTAAGAATATAGATGTAGAGGAGAGACCTTAATCAGTTAAATACCTGATCTTCCTATATTTTATGCGCACATATTACAAATTTCTATTAAATAGGCATAAAGCGGGACCATATACGCAATCAAAAGCCCCAACCTACACAGATCATGCTAGCCTTAATATTACACCAAAACTAGCGAACATTTAAATTAATATTTATCAAATAAAAATCAGAATAAAAGAAAAAAATTAATATAAATATAAAAATAGAGAGGCAACAAATCGCACAAAACTAAAAATCGCATATAAATTCAGAGATGAATAGTTATCAAAATAAATTAAATCTAAATCTAATTTTTTAGGCGCCAACCTCAAATTAGAAATTCCAATCAAAAAACATAGAGATCAGTCATAAACGGAGTGACTAGGAAATCGCATAAAAATGAAATTAAACTTAATCCCAATCTCCATGTGAGAATCAGATACTTGTCCACTCTGCATAACCGCATGGAGACAAAACTTATATAATAAGGAGAAGCAGGAGAGAGGCCGAGCTAAATGAGTCGGTCGAAAAAAATCGCATAATGTATAGATCGAAAAAATCGCATAATAAAATAGAAAGGGATAAACACCAATCTCCCAATAAAGATCAGATGATCATATGAGCTATATAGAGGTAGATCATATAACATAAAGATATAGGCCACTATAACCTCACTAACGCAAAATCCAACTGCTAATAGAACTAAAAAGTCAACCGTAAATCACACACATTAGTAGTCGCTTATAAAGCAGTTGATATCCAGGTCCACATTAAGTCCCCGTGGCGCCAAAGTGTCAGACATGAAGATCCACTGGGTCTCTCTTCTTGACAGATCACGGATCAGATTGGACCCTCTCCACTTTGGCTTCAGATGATCTATACCCCAAAACTTGAGGCCTGAGGGATCTTGGTTATGTTTAAGTTTAAAGTGGAGTGATACATTGTGGTCTTTAAAGCCAATCTTTATGTTCGCTATATGTTCTGCAATCCTAACCCTCAGAAGTCTTTTTGTGCGTCCTATATACATAAGACCGCAGGGGCATTGCATAGCGTATACCACGTAAGCCGTATTGCACGTAATAAATTCATCAATACTGAATTCTCTACCGTTGGAAGGGGATGTGAAACTTTCAAGAGCTCTCATTGGTCTACCCACTTCCCTACATGCCCGACATCTCCTACAGCTATAGAATCCTTTTTTATTCCAGAAGGTTAAAGGCCTGGGAGGGGGGTCAAGCACCTTTCGCACTATCTTATCAGCAAAGCTGTGAGCCCTTCTGTAAATGAATTTCGGTCTACATGGTAGAGATGGACCTAGAGTTTTATCCATACATAACACATGCCAATGGGCATTAAAAATATCTTCCACCTCCCTATATTGGGAGTGGAACCCTGATAGGAAGCTCCATTCATGACCTTCGTTATTTTGGACCTTAGGCCGATCCATCAGAAAGGAGTCTCTAGGCCGTATGGCCAATTCATGAATGGTGGAGTCCAAAGCCTCCCCCGCATAACCTTTTTCCACAAACTTTTTTCTAACAACTTGGGCCTGTCTTAAAAAGTCTGCATCATTGGAACAGTTTCTTTTTACCCTAGTCAGCTGACCCTTGGGTATGTTTTATGATATTTTTAATGCCCATTGGCATGTGTTATGTATGGATAAAACTCTAGGTCCATCTCTACCATGTAGACCGAAATTCATTTACAGAAGGGCTCACAGCTTTGCTGATAAGATAGTGCGAAAGGTGCTTGACCCCCCTCCCAGGCCTTTAACCTTCTGGAATAAAAAAGGATTCTATAGCTGTAGGAGATGTCGGGCATGTAGGGAAGTGGGTAGACCAATGAGAGCTCTTGAAAGTTTCACATCCCCTTCCAACGGTAGAGAATTCAGTATTGATGAATTTATTACGTGCAATACGGCTTACGTGGTATACGCTATGCAATGCCCCTGCGGTCTTATGTATATAGGACGCACAAAAAGACTTCTGAGGGTTAGGATTGCAGAACATATAGCGAACATAAAGATTGGCTTTAAAGACCACAATGTATCACTCCACTTTAAACTTAAACATAACCAAGATCCCTCAGGCCTCAAGTTTTGGGGTATAGATCATCTGAAGCCAAAGTGGAGAGGGTCCAATCTGATCCGTGATCTGTCAAGAAGAGAGACCCAGTGGATCTTCATGTCTGACACTTTGGCGCCACGGGGACTTAATGTGGACCTGGATATCAACTGCTTTATAAGCGACTACTAATGTGTGTGATTTACGGTTGACTTTTTAGTTCTATTAGCAGTTGGATTTTGCGTTAGTGAGGTTATAGTGGCCTATATCTTTATGTTATATGATCTACCTCTATATAGCTCATATGATCATCTGATCTTTATTGGGAGATTGGTGTTTATCCCTTTCTATTTTATTATGCGATTTTTTCGATCTATACATTATGCGATTTTTTTCGACCGACTCATTTAGCTCGGCCTCTCTCCTGCTTCTCCTTATTATATAAGTTTTGTCTCCATGCGGTTATGCAGAGTGGACAAGTATCTGATTCTCACATGGAGATTGGGATTAAGTTTAATTTCATTTTTATGCGATTTCCTAGTCACTCCGTTTATGACTGATCTCTATGTTTTTTGATTGGAATTTCTAATTTGAGGTTGGCGCCTAAAAAATTAGATTTAGATTTAATTTATTTTGATAACTATTCATCTCTGAATTTATATGCGATTTTTAGTTTTGTGCGATTTGTTGCCTCTCTATTTTTATATTTATATTAATTTTTTTCTTTTATTCTGATTTTTATTTGATAAATATTAATTTAAATGTTCGCTAGTTTTGGTGTAATATTAAGGCTAGCATGATCTGTGTAGGTTGGGGCTTTTGATTGCGTATATGGTCCCGCTTTATGCCTATTTAATAGAAATTTGTAATATGTGCGCATAAAATATAGGAAGATCAGGTATTTAACTGATTAAGGTCTCTCCTCTACATCTATATTCTTAATGTGCATATTAATTGGTATTCAATTTTATGTCAATGATTGTGCCATGTATCAAAGTTATATATTTAATGCGGTTTTGGAGTGAACACTTGCTGCCTATGATTAGTGATCCATAATGTTGAGATACATATATGGACGCCATTTGAGCAATATATTCTGATCAAGGTTATCTGTGCTTACTCCACAATCATGGTCTATTTTATTGGATTAGTGCAGTGCTGGTTGTGTCCCTGCATGCCGCTTACACTAAGCTGTCAGTGAAGCTGATGCCGGTGACGTGCATTCGCTGTCCCCGCAGTTTCGTTCTGATTGGCTGAGCGGCATGTGAGGGGTGTATATAAACTGGCCATTACGTCGTATGACCACGCCCTCTGTTGAAGTCAAAGGATATGACGAAACGCGTCAGGGCGTGGCCAATACGACGCCGGAAGTGACGTGTGCGCTCCACCTGGATCACCTGCACAACCAGGAAGTATCGATGTCTTCCTGAGTAGCGGCGCTGACGGCTCTGGGTGAAGTTACACACTACCTGCCTGTTTGATTGCTTGTTTTATATTTTATCTGATGTACGTATATTTATTGAAGGGGGGTTTGTGTCTGTATACAAAGGGTTTTGAATCATTAAATAGGATTACGCTATGTGCATCTCTTTTTTGTTCCTTGATTCATTATGAGCCCTGCTAGCCTGTGACCCTGTTTACTGTGATGATGACAACACACTATCGCTGAAGGCTCTATTACTCCCCTTTTCTGGTGAGTTTAACCCCCTAGGGGGTGAGTGCTTGTCACCGGGTGGATTTTACAAGTGATCGGTGGAAGGTGCATGTGGAGGATTCTCTCTTAAGATTACCTGCAGATTTTCTGTATTACACCCTGGACTTTCATCACTTCCCTTTACAAGGGATTTCTGTTAAAGGACTCTTTTCTGTTTTAAAATTGTCCATATGTGTTGTTGGCCACAAGTTTCAATTGCTCAACACTAGCGCTGTCTAGTGGAATAATTTAGTCTAAATGTGGATTATTTTATAACACTGTTTTTATGTGTATTTTTTACCTTGTTCTTTTGGTATGAGACAGCTGCTGCTTATTAGATTGTTTCTCTGCTTAAACAGACACAGCAGAGTTCAATCATTGATTTTCAGTTTGTAAGTGTTTACTGATGTTTATTTATGGTAACCATTTTTAATTATTCTTCTTAATTCTATCTACATCTTGGGCTCTTTAGGGTGTTTGGCGCTGAGTAGTGGTTTCTGCAGGCCTGGTGAAACGCTATTTTATTTTATCTTATTATTAAAACAAATACAAATATACTCACAGAGGCCAAATGGTAGTAGGCATATCATTTATCCTAAAATACTATCATTCGGAAATCCTTGCACCTCAGTGTCCAATAAGAAGACCTGGTTGACACACCAAGGCAGATGCAAGAGCTGATGCATTTCAAAGGGTAGACTCTCTTCCTCGGAGCTCTTACATCAGCTTTGGAGTGTGGCCCAGGTCTTCTTATTGATGTCCAAGGCTTGCCAAGTGACAATGTTCCAGGATTCATTATATGCCTGATACCATTTGGCCTTTGAGAGTATGTTTGTATTTGTTTTATTAATAAACTGTGCTTGAGGTAATGCACAAGGCTATTGTGCCATTTTTGTCTTTTTTGTCATTTAGAACCAAAAGATTCCCCCCAATCTGAAGAGGGCAGCAAAGCCTGAAGCAGAAATTGGAGTTTCTGGTTATCAAACCCATTTGTTCTAAGACAGTTAAGACCAAGTTTTTCCAATCAAGTATTTGTTATACATAATTTTAGCACTGATGTGGTTGTTCTTGTAGTTTTTCTGTTTGGAAATCTTTCAATGGTGACTCACATTCTAGGGATTCGTGACAATGTGGGGTTTCCTTTAATTTCCTGTTGTGGTTATGGGCCAGGAGGTGAAGGAAAATCTTCCCAATGGCCCACTGATAGCAAAAAAACAAACAAAAAAGCAAAAACTGAAAAGGGTGATAACCCTTCCTTACTCTATCCAAAATGTAAAAAAAAAAGTTATGGATTTAGTACTACTTTAGTATAGTTCCCAATAGCCAAGATACTGAAAACTATATGCCAGCTCCTTGGATAATATATTAAAATTTCAGGAATGCTCTGTCTTAGACATATTGTCTTCATGCCTCTTACCCAGGCATGTCTCAATGTCTCAATTAAAAACACGCAAGTGTCTTTTTTGTCTGCTGCTTCCTTCCTCTGCTATCAGTATGAGTCACTTCTGAAAAGTTTTCCCAACACCAAGAGAAAAAGATGACAGGGGAGGAAACTCCAGCTGATTGACAGTCTCAGCTCTGTTCCTGTGTGCTGTATGAAGGGCGGGGGTTGTCTCTTCCGTCCAATCAGCATTCAGAGCACTCCTCACTGAGCTCTGTAGAGTGTAATTTCAGGTATCCACCCTCTTTTTCTTCTAACAGCTCAGACAAGCGTTCTAAATGATATACTTTGAACTGGTGTTGACAATAGAAGATTGCACATAAACAGGTATAACTTATGTAGTAGGATTTGTTTAATCTCTGTGTATCACCTGAGGCAAGTCACTTAACTGGGTATATGTGAAGGTTTACAACCACTTGAACTGAACAAACTGAAATTAGAGGCTAATTGGTTACTATGCACAGCTTCACCAGATTCTGTGTGCACCAGTTTTAGTAAATATGTATAGGGCCAAGCCAATACACAAGGAATCATTTATGAAAGTGAACATGTATAGCGAAGATGTGTTGGTTCTTGCAAAGGATCTGGCAAATGTGACTTTTAAATATCTTTAATGTGTATGTATAAGTTTTTCTAGACCTGAACTGGCATTAGTAAGAGCCAAAGCTTTTGCACATACAACTGTCAATGTGCTAAGCTAGAAATGTAAACTAATATAGAGTCTGAGGGTTTACAAGACACAAAGCAAATAAAATAGATAGTGAAAACATAGCTATAGTTAAGTGCACAAAGTAAAGTACAGTTAGCCACATCAAGCGGAAGTAATCTATTCCTCGTTTGACCATATTAAAGATGATATTTCATTGATTTAGGGGAGTTACTAAACTTTACAAATGTTAAAATGACCATATTAATCACTTTCGAAATTGAACTGAAAGTCTTCTGTAAGAGCTCTTACACTCATCTCTCTGGTGGGTCATGTCTGCTACCTTTCCTCCATTCTGGTTTTGCAACCTCTGTCAGTCTCTACTAGAGACTCTAGACGCAGGGATCTCCAAGCTATGGCCCTCCAGCTGTTACGGAACTACACGTCCCATGAGGAATTGTAAAACTCTGACTCACAGACATGACTAGGCATGATGGGAATTGTAGTTGCTGAACAACTGGAGGGCCATAGTTTGGAGCATTCTACTCTTTTGGGCATCCCGAGCTTCATGCTGTGGTTCCATCCTCTGACCCCTGTACCAATGCTGAGTCCTGCAGTGACAGTGACATTCAAACCACATAATGTGGGTTGAAGGATCAAACCACAGCATGTATCAGGAAAACAGGCACCAGACACTCCTGGAAGTGTCAAATGAAGAGTCACATGGAGGCTGTAGCACTTGAATGGAGGGAGGGGAAGAGACATGGACCACTGGATAGACATGTATGTTAAACTTTTGTTGCAGGTGGCTTTGAGCTTGATTCTTTTAAAGTGTAAATAAAGTTAAACATCATTTTTTTCATTTTGGATAAAGGAAGATTATGATCCCTATCAGGGTGGTGTCACCAGTGTCCCCATTGGAAGATCTCCCTGTACATGTTCCAGTGATAACCCAAAATGTGGGATTTTCTTTTACTTTTAGTTTCAATGATAACAGTAAACAGGACAAATAGAAAGGTTGTTTCTCCCAAATGGGCGCACAAACAGCAATAAAAACCAACAGGTCCTTTCCACTCTATCCAAAACTAAAAAACAAAACAAAAAATGTTTTGCCCTTAGTTACACTTTAGACAAATGACTAGTTCCCTTTAATGTTCTTTGTACTGAATGACAGAATAAACTGTAAATCCAATCAATATAATTATAGACAGCATGTAAAATAAGCTTGGTCCCATACAGTATAGAAGAGCTAATAGAAAACTTTTCATATGATCCACAATTTAGATATGCTACTTAAAAAATTGTAGACAGAAGTGCATTAAAAGCCATGCCATTTAATGACTACTACTAACTACTTAAATGACTAACGTCAGAGTAGAGAGCAGATTTCCACTGGAATTACAATTTTGTCTGTATGTTAAAGCTATCTGCATGTAAATAAGCCATTATTGACCACTAGCCGACTAGCGCACACCGATGTACATCGGCACAATGGTACGGCTGGGCAAATGGGCGAACAGGTACGTCCCCTTTAGGCCCCTTTCACACATGCGGATCGTATGTCCGTATTTCATCCATCCGTTTTCGGATGAAATACGGACATACATGCATCCCTATGGGATAGCGGGTGTCAGCGGATGTACATCTGCTAACACCCGATGTTGTCCGGCTCCGCTCTCGTCCGATTCTGCAGACGGAAGAAAATCCTATTTTTCTATCCGTCTGCAGAGCGGATCGGATGAACACGGACAGACGGTCCGTGTTCCTCCGATCCCCCATAGGGGAGAGCGGAGATCTGACAGGGTGGTCCCTGCACAGTGTGCGGGTCCCGCCCTGTCATCCGCCGGCTCAGCTGGGGAAAATGGAGCGATCCCCGCTGAGCAGCGGATGTTCACGGAGCGGATCAACACGGATCCGTCCCGTGTGAAAGGGGCCTTAAATCGTGGTACTGTGGGCGTGCACGCGCCACATGCTCCGTGATCGTACCCGCGGGTCCCGCAAACTCGATGTCCGCCGGGGGGCCGCGATCGTGTCATGGAGCGGAAGAACGGGGAGATGCCTATGTAAACAAGGCATTTCCCCATTCTGTCTAGCAACATGACAGAGATCTACTGCTCCCTGTGATCGGGAGCAGTGATCGCTGTCATGTCAGTGGAAGCCCATCCCCCCACAGTTAGAAAACCTCCCTAGGATACACTTAACCCCTTGATCGCCCCCTAGTGTTTAACCCCTTCCCTGCCATTGTCATTTACACAGTAATCAGTGCATTTTATAGCACTGATCGCTGTATAAATGACAATGGTCCCAAAATGGTGTCAAATGTGTCCGATGTGTCTGCCATAATGTCGCAGTCCTGATAAAAATCACAGATTGCTGCCATTGCTAATAAAAAAAATAATAATAAAAATGCTATAAATCTAACCCCTATTTTGTAGACGCTATAAATTTTGCGCAAACCAATCAATATACACTTATTGCAATATTTTTTACCAAAACTATGTAGAAGAATACATATCTGCCTAAACTGAGGAAAAAAAAAATGTTTTGTTATATATTTTTTGGGGATATTGATTATAGCAAAAAGTAAAAAATATTGCTTTTTTTTTCAAAATTGTCGCTCTTTTTTTGTTTATAGCGAAAAAATAAAAACCGCAGAGGTGATCAAATAATCAAATCAAAAAAGAAAGCTCTATTTGTGGGAAAAAAAGGACGTCAATTTTGTTTGGGTGCAACGTCGCACGACCACGCAATTGTCAGTTAAATCGACTCAGTGCCGTATCGCAAAAGTGCTCTGGTCAGGAAGGGGGTAAATCCTTCTGGGGCTGAAATGGTTAATGTTTTTTTTTTTTACATTTTCAGAAAAATTGAAATTCTTTACATTATTCTCTGTCTACCCCTTTATATAAATATATTTTTTCCCTTTTTACTAGGCTATTCATGAATTATAGCTTGTAACAGCCTCAGCCAGCTTCCACTGTTTTGCTATCCACCAGAGTCTCATTGTCTGCACAAATCGTGTTCCATGTGCGCACAGCTGCAGTCTAAAGTGCGTGTTCTGCATATACCCACTGCTCTTGAAGTTTCCAAATATTTCAGTGGGTCATGTATTTTAAGTATCAGAGGGAAAGTGAGAAAAAGGGATAACAGCAAGACTAATTACAGCCTTTCTCTGCAGCAAGTCAAAGTACAGAAAGGTACAAAACAGGTATGCCATGTATACCTTAATTAGCAGAGGAAGCTTGTATCACACCACATTCATGGCACATAAGAAAACAATTAAACATTGTTCCTTTAAGATGATTAATTGGCTTAAATATTCAATACACATCTGCAGTCTTGTACATTAAATTACAGCCTGATGTTTACTTCCAGGACAAGTTGCTGGAGAACGGAAGACAAGCTTGATATGTACATTTTTTTCCATCTCTAACAAAATAAACCTTTTTTTTTTTTTCTCTGTGTTTTACTTAACTTATCACACAGCAATAAACTTGCTTGCTTGTTCCCTTTAATTAAACCTCATTTAAACCATTTAAAGCTTTTAAATGTGTTTTTCATTATACTAGTCAGCTACCCAAGTTGTAATTAAATCCCTGCTTTTTTTTGTACATACAAGATTAAGTACCTGCACATTGTTCACTATACTGCCACTGCAGCCGGAGGCTTTGATTTATGAAATACCCACTGGGTTCATGAAATTGACAGTTTGTGTTTTCAGACCCGCTATAAAATATTCAGTAATATTTAAGTTTTAAGTAGTAAAGTTAGTGTCTGGATACAAACATAGACCAGTATTCATGGGGCGCAGCTCAGTTTACATTCCAGCACAGAGCCTGTATGCCATGATGACGGATCTCCTGTGCATGTACCATAGTGACATCATCCTGTGCTGGCCAATCAAGATGGAGGAAGCCGAGAATATGCTGGTACCAGCAAAGGACCTCCTGAGCACCAGACCATTGAAAGCGAAAATATTGTTGATGGTTAATGCTGACCTGATTGAATAAATTCTAGCTGCTTTGTCAGTAAATCTATTCTGGGTTAGTGGCCCAAAGCATTGAAGCAAGAGGGTTCCTGATATGTTTTCTGAAAATGCTATTTGCCCGGCAGTCATTGTTATCCTCTGGTTTCACTACTTTCTAAGTTAAAAAAAATGACTGTAAAGCTCACTCTCTGAGTTTAATACTTTGAGTTACTGACCTGGAACATGGATGCACCAACATGGAACAGACACAGAAAAGGTCTCAGGACCTTTATATAGCGCCAACATTTTGCACAGCACTTTACAATCCAAAGGGAGACAGTACAGTTACAATACAATAAAATACTAAATGGTCTGGGGAGGAGCCAAGAGGACGGTTTGGGTGATATTTGGAGATAGGATTGGTGATGTAGCTCAGGGCACAGTTTTGAATGGCTTTGGGTGTTGTTAGTATTTTGCATTTTATTTGTTGGACAATTAGAAGCCAGTGAAGGAATTCGCAGAGAGGAGTGGAGGACACTAAGCGGTTGGTAAGGTAGATGAATCTGGCAGCAACATTCATGTGGACTGAAGAAGGGATAGTATATGGAGAGGCTTATGAGAAGGGAGCTGTGATAGGCAAGGAGAGAGAGATAACAAAGGAGTGAATGAGTAGCTTAGTGATTCCATCAGTTAAAATTTAGAGATGTTACACAGGTGAAGTCTACCAGCTTTTGACAGTGATTAATCAGCATTAAAGAGTAATTGTTAAGGCAGACAATTAATTTTGAATTGGTAGGTAGCTTACCTTAACCCATGTAGTGCTCAACTGCGAAGGTGCCACTGGAAAAAACCCAGGTCTCACCTATCTGTTCAGAGGCTGCCAAGCCCAGGTACCAGTTCCAAAACACACTGACTAGGCTTAGTCTAGGGGTGTCTTTTTGCAGATGTATTGTAGTACTTGAATATAGGCGGGTAGAGAGATGAGGGTCCAGGATACTCTAAAGCACAAGCAGACATTAGAGGACAGATTCTCAGGCAAAGTCCTTCAGTAGCAGCCTTTAGTATTTCTGGAGGTAGAGGGAACAGCTAGCTACTCTGA
The DNA here is from genome assembly GCA_037952925.1 of Lithobates clamitans. NCBI lineage: Eukaryota > Metazoa > Chordata > Amphibia > Anura > Ranidae > Lithobates > Lithobates clamitans. The sequence continues at coordinate 2,956,492 of JBBGZY010000756.1, forward strand.
GACTCTGTAGTCACAGTCCTTGTAGCATCTAACCCTCAGAGTACAGACACACCTGAAGCTCTAGGCAAAAGGTCCTACTCACAACGTCCAGAAACAGCTCCCAGACAGCTTCCCTGCCACACTCTTCAGTGAAAGGGGTCCTTCTCCAACCCAGCTTCCTAAGGAAGTGTTCTACAGCAAATTCTCCTTAATCCAGGCTCCTTCAGAACCTCAGCCAAGCACATGCTGAGGCCTGATAACCACTCTTCAGTAACACAGGCCTTCTCCCAGGGGAGGAGGCCCAAGAAGAGGGGAGAACTTTAACAGATGCTCCCAAACATTTATCTTCTTCCAGCCAGACCTTCTGGACCTACCTCTCAGAGATTGGTCAAATAAATATTCAAATAAATATTCATAACCCAGTGGCTGGCCCTCCTACTCTATTTCTAGAAGCTTCTACCAGAGGCAGGCAGGAATACCCAACACACAAGGCTTAGGGAGACCTGACCAGATCTAGAAAATAAATTGAGTACAGCAAAAATTTAACATGGCAACATGTGTGTTGTGATTATCTGCAGGGCAGGTGCATTGCCCGTTATTGTAGTTACTGCACCATAGTTCTTACATTAAAGGAGAATCTAAAAAAACAAACATCTATACTCACCTCCCTGCAGTAACATCAGTGTGGTGCTGCAGCTGTCCCCCGCCAGCTCTAACACCAAGAACTGAGCGATCACATGACTCACTGGAGTGCCAGGCTAGTGCAGTGGCAGGAGCAGCTGGCATAGGCTATCAGCAGTGTGCTTAGAGGCTGAGCTAGCTGCCAGTCAGTAATCTGGGTGGATCCTGGCATTATTGTGAGCCTGGAGTGGCTCTATGACGTTAGCCGACAGAGGGCTCTGAGTTTGGGTCACAGAGGAGCCAGAGTAAGTGCACTCCTGTGACCCAGAAGAGAAGTATGGTCAAAAACGCTTTAGCCATAGTTCTCTTCTAATGAAAGGGAACTGCAGCAAATTTGTGAATGGACCACATGGGGTGAAACATAGGAATAAAGGGTTAATACATTTAGGGGAATTAACCTTTTTTTTTATCTAACAGCAACAAAGTTAGTCGGATACTATGTGTAGTGAAAGCCTTTTAATTGGTTATGCTCACAATCACTCTGGCACCAAGTTTCATTGACCAATTATCTTTAATGTTCTCATCTCAACAGTATCGGAATGGTTGGATGGCACCCTGTAGAAGGTGCATGGCTTTTTCTTTAAATTGCCCACTAACGCATTTGTGGCAGACACTGGAGTCACTGCCCGGCTTCCCTCTCTCCCTCCCTTTTATGGGTTGGGTTGACTCCAGACAAAGTTTATTTTATAGTTCTAGATACAAAGAGTCCCTACTGTGGAAACATCCTTTATTTTCCACAGAGATTCTAATCCTTCCCCACTCTATCAATGTATGTGGAGGATTGAGTGCTTAACACAAAAACTGAAGCTAGAAACTATTGTTACTGCAACTCAATGTACTGTATATGTATTTACATGTAGATGGAAAGGGTTTATCTTGGTGTAAAAGACATATAAATACAAACATACAAAAACACATACTGAGGTCATTTCATGAAGCATAATTGGTTATGAGACTCTTCACTACACGGGGAAAACCTACCCTGCATATAGCACATTATGTGAGAAGAAAATAGAAAAATTACCAACAGCTAACCATCAATAGTAATGACTGGCAATCAATGAATCTGTGATTTTCAAAAATTACTAAGCACTTTTGAGTTGTAGCAAATGCAAGCAAAAAAATAAATCTACATAAATAAACAAAGAGGCATATTTATAAAGCAGTGAATGTGACATTTATCACATTTTCACTGCAGATAAATCAATCATTGTAACTTAAAGTGGTAGTAAACTGTAGCTGAAGGAAATAGCAAAAAAATAACAAAAAATCCCCTGCAAGGCAATGTCATATAATGTGCTAGTATGCATACTAGCACATTATGAGATACTTACCTTAGAAGTAAGCCCTCCAGCGCTGCCTTGTCACAGCCGAGGGGGCTGACACCTTCCCCCGGTCTTCCTTCCGGGTTCGTGTGCAAATTTAGGAGATATTCACAGTACCTATAGGTAAGGCTTACTATAGGCTTGACTGTAGGTACAAGTGGTACAACAAAGCTTACTACTACTTTCAAACACAGACACCGGAAAGATACACCTGAAGAGAATGTTTAGTGAATGTCACATTCACTGCTTTATTAATATACCCCATGTCTAATGCAAGACATAAAGAATTTAAATGTTTCTAAATGACAGCAAACAGTTAAAAGGTCTATAACCAACTTTTTCTGCTACATTTTATTTTCAGCATTACTAATGATGTTTTGTCCACATAAAAGATATCAGTCCTAATCTGAGAGAATCAGATCCAGCCCACCCGCTGATTGAATCTTTAGATTACAACCTTTTTATGTCACACTGTGTATATAATAATGAACATTTTTCTATTGCATATTCCAAAGGGATTGGGGTCCTAGCTGAGGCATCTTTCATCGTGTACCATTCTTTGCATGCAGAGGAAACATGGAAAGAGCCTATTCCAAACACTGACATCAAAGTACTATTGGACGTCATAGCTTGAACGTTTAAGAGACACCCAGAAGTAAATCATGCTACACAATATCTAGCAGGACCATTACAAATGAATGCTAATTAGAGTCTCTGTTAACAAAATGAAAAGTGATTAGACTAGGTATAAAACTATAAAATGAACTGAAATTATTACATGTCTAGTGTAAGTACTGATTGTACGTCGACACACAAAAAATGTTAAAGCTGTACTCTGGGATAAACCAATATTGTCTAAAAACCAAAGGCATGTGTATTCTTCTTTGAATCTTGGTGTGCTTTGTGTATTTCTTCCAGATCTGTGCAGTACTCCACTATGAAATGTTGTCTCTGTGTGGGAGCTTCCTGTAATAAAGACCACTGACTTTCAATATAAGGACACTTACCTGTCCAGGGATCCCACAATGTCAGCACCACGAGCCAATTCGTCAATCGGCTTCGGGTGCAGGCGCTGGCATTGTAAGTAAGGGAAACCGGCAGTGAAGCCTTTAGGCTTCTCAGCCGATTTCCTACTGCGCATAAGCAAGTCACGCTGCGCTTTCTGAATGGTCCTACTGTCTTCTGGAACCTCTGTGTGTGTGTCCCAGAAGGCAGTGGGGGGGGGGGGGGGGGAGGAGGGCCCGAAAATGCACATAGATCACTGAGCGGCAATCTTACCCAGAAGTGGGAACGGGTACCTCTCAAAACCAGGTACCTACTACCCACCAAAAAGTGCCAAATGTGGAAGTGGAGGGGGGGAAGGGTGCGAACAAGGGGAGCTTCCCCTTTTGGGTGGAGCTCCGCTTTAACTGTTAACCTTCTCCAGGAAATATAACTCTTTTTCCTGCAGGAAGACAGCTGGCTGATGTGTTCCCCCGAGATGGGGAAACACACCAGTACAGATGTTAAAAAAGCTCTGATGATCACAGTAATTCCACCAATCTGTTCGAACCCTGATATCATCACTGTACTGCTGCTACCAACATTAAAAGTATATTGCCATGTGGCCTGATATTTGCATTGTTTAGTTTATACATTCTATGGAATAATTCATGTAGGTTGCACCAAGTTAGGTCATAGCTATGTTCAAAATATAATTTGCAATAACAAATAAAAGTATTACTTTAGGCACAGGCTGCTTTGTTGGTTGAACAGCCTCTGAAGTCTAAGCCCAAAATAAGGGAAATCCCAGCAGTTTGGTGTGGCTAAGCGGATAAACATTAGACAAAACAGTAATTGTACATTTTTTTCCATTACGACAGACAAAGCTGGTTCAGTCTTTAATGATGGAATCTTAATGTTATTTTTTTGCTCTTTTTGCTGTTCTAATTTAACAAATTGTTACTCTATAAGCACACCATTACAGATTTTGTATACGTAGCAATCAACCAGTAATAGTAAATAATTACTGAAGACTTTTGATTTCCAAATGCCCCAACTGAGTAATACTATGGTTAAACTAAATAAGTAATTTATAAGCAAATTAAAGAACAGAAAGAAGGCAAGAAAGGAAAACAAATGATTGCAAAACACATAAATCCACAGTCAGTGAGTACAGAATTTAAGGATTTCAAAATTTATAGTAATGGTAATTAATGATCCCAACTGGTAAACTTGTGCCATTCCAGAGTAAATCATCACCAGTAATGTTTGCCATGTCTCTTTTTCCTCTACCGACTCCAGAGCATAAAACAAAACTACAAAACATAAATATACTTATAGTCAACAAACTTTAAACTTCCAGTGCAGGAATATTCAGTTTAGAATGCAAATAGACATTTAGCATCTGAATAAAGTGCCAAAAAATATTAATTACAAACTAGTTTATGCAACAATCAGCTCTGTTATGGTGAGATAGGCACAAAGCCTTCCACTACAATATAATGTGAAGTGAAACCTTGCCTTTTTCTATCCAGTGTACATTCTTCATTCCTCCATTTATGTAGTTAAAGTGATTGTAAACAATCACCTAGTAAAACAACCCATTCAGATTAAAATAGAAATGAAAGGCAAAACATTTGGGTATAGATATAAAAAAAATTTTAAAAAATAACTTTTCCCCCTTTTTTTTATAAGTGATCACATTCCCTATGTTATCAGCTACATAAGAGCTGGGGAGAGGAGAAGCAACACTACACTGAGCTTTCTAGTGAACGGCTCAGGACAAGTCTGATCATTGGAGGAGAGCCGGCTGAGTTTCCAGCATAGCTAGAGATCTGGCAACAGTGTGTTCTCCTGCCTAGTGTGGTCAGTTTTACATAGGAAACAGAGGGACTGAAAGGAACACTAGGGATTTCACACAAAGAAACCAATACAAAGAGAACAGGATACTTTTTTCATACAAGTACATGGTAAAGCAAGCACATATATATGTATATATAACAGAGTATGTATATATATATATATAAAAGTAGCCACAGACGTAAGATAATTGCTTCCTGATTCTGATGATTATTTTGGCCATATTACGGTACTTAATAGCCCTTAGGTTAAAAATAAAAAAAACAGCAAATAACCCCAGCTGATTACAGAAGAACAGGTAGTCAGACAGGTTGAATACTTTCAGCAAGCTGCTTTAATTTTTCACAAGATCTGAGTAGGGGTTATCGCCTCCACTTCTCCATAGCACTATAAAGAATACTTTGCTGATACAATGATCTTTTCAGAAAACAAATATTGCACCCAAATGAAACCCACCATCTAAATATGGCAGAAAGCACAGAATTCTAGGCGATTCCTGATATACAGGCCAGAGTTAACGTTTGAAACTCTACCAAATGGTCCTCAAGTATTCTGTGCATGGGCAGACAAAATCCCATTCAGTGAAATCTATCATGAGACCCAATGATAGAAGACCTTTCTGTAAAAGTAATGGGGTTTGTTTGCACATGCGCAGAAATGTCTGGACCGGCCAGGAGTGTTTCCAGCTGCATGTATGGAAGTACCTAAATACAAATGCTTTTTCAGTAACTTTAGAATATAGGGAAAAACAAGAACATGGCAGTAAATACCTTTTTGGTCTATAGGAATAATGGCCTCTTTTGAAGGTTGTGCAGAGGAAGCAAGGATAACAAGAGATGTTTAAGAGTCACTTTGAAAACTGATACAGCGGAGTAGAATCTAATGGGGCATAGTAGGTAACTAGTTACAGCTCAGCTCTTACAAATTGTAAAGCCATGCTTGAGTAAAGGTGATCAGAGGGAAACGTGGTAGGTCAGTGGCACACAAGGGGGATGCCATCTGAGCTATATAATATGCAAAGGAAATCTTCAGTTCAAGTGTTAAAGTATTTCATGCATACAGTAATTACTTTCTAGATCATCCATGTTATCATTCTTTAGGGATAATTATATGTAAGCAATCATCCCATCCTGTTTAATAAAAGCATTAAATATATCCCAGATATTTATCTAGCTTCTTCTTACACATTGAAAAGTGAATGCTAACTTAGTTGTAAATATTGTGTATATTTGGAATACCCAGCCATGTTCAGGAGAAATTAAAAACTAGATTTTGGTTAGTCGTTGTTGGACAATTAAAGAAAACACAACTTTACCTTATTCACTATGGTAAATTAGCTTTTTAAAGCAAGCCTTCCCTTTGTGATATACCAGTTTTATTCTTTAGTAAATCAACCCCCTTAGTTTTTTCAGTATATATTGATACCAACAACCTTTGCATAGATAACCTCTTGCCTTTTCTTTTCTGGACAAAATAAAAATCGTTCTGTATATATTCAGATTTTCTATATCTGCACTGCAGCTTCTTGTTGCAGACAAGAAGAGTGAGAACAAGGAAGGCATGTGCTATATGTAACATTTTGATTCAGTTAGGATGATTTACTAAAGGATTTGGGAATGTTCACAATTTTACTATCCAATCCTATAAAAATAAAATAAACTTTATAATAATTTTAACTGTACTTGATTGGATAATTATTAAAGTAGAAGTCCAACCTGAAACTAAAATCCCTGCATCTATAGTCACCCACAATCTAAGACTAACCTGTAAAGAAGAAATCAGTATACATACCTTTTCTGAAGCCGAGCCGACCCCCATCTCCAGTGGCGGAAGCTCTGCAGAGGACACAGACGACAACGGCTGTGAAATGAATGGGAAGTGACGTCTCCCATAGACTTACTATGGGGATTTCGTTGTTGGCTGCCTCCTCTGCAACCATCTACAAAGTGAAGCTGCGGCTGACAGCTCAGCGTGAGATTGGGTCGGAGTGGCTTCAGAAAAGGTATGCATACTGATTTTTTCATAACAGGGCTAGATAGGTTAGTGTTAGATCGTGAATATCTATAGATGCAGGGATTTTAGTTTTAGGGTGGACTTCTACTTTAAAGGAGATGTATGGCCAAAAGCAATTTTGGCCATTTTGGCCATACATCTACTGGGGACCACAGTGGTGGACTTAATTTTGTACTCCTGTGTTACCAGATTCAACTTTAGTCAGCCGATGTCACAAAGCCAGTCCAAGCTCTGCAGGGATCCCGACAATAATGTCAGGATTTGCCCAGATGCCTGACGGCAGCTGGCTCAGCTTCTCAGCATGCCACTGAGAGCGTGAGCCAAATTCTCCTGCCCCCTCCACTGCCCAGTGCTCCAATGAACGCTGGAGGGGCAGAGCACAGAGCCAGTGACTGACAGTCACCACTCTCTGCTCACCAAGGACAGAGAACTGAGTGATCAGCAGTCCTTCAGCTCTCTGTGTAGAGCCAGCTGCAGCATTGGATCTAGGTCAGTATGTTTGTTTTTTTGTAAAGCTGCACTTCTTTCAATGTCTTCCCTTCCCAGGAGTCATGAATGATGATTTCTGTGTTGGAATGACTGTGTCCAAACAATGGAGATCACAAACTGGTATAAGGAGAAAGCCTCTGCAAACTGAATAAAAATCCCCATTTTAGACAGTTTTTTACTTTAAAAAAAGTGTCTTCGTTTACCATCACGTTATCAAAATTTTGAATCTTCCATCATTTTCTGTCCTGGCGACAACTGTCACAAAAACAAATATAGAAGAATACTCTCCACAGTGGGGACAAAAACAGCAAAAAAACCTGGAAGGTTCTAACCCTTCCCTAGGCTACCCAAAACTGTAAAAATTTTATGGCTAAACATCCACTTTAAAACGGTAGTGGTTTAAAAAAAGAAAAAAAAAATCTCTGCAAGGCAATGTCATAATGTGCTAGTATGCATGGCATACTAGCACATTATGATAGATTTACCATAGAACGAAGCCCTCCAGTGCCGCAATGTCACCGCTCAGACGGATGACATCTTTCCCTGGTCTTCCTTCCGGGTTTGGGCCTCTGGCTACATGAGTGGCCGGGGGCGCGATGACGTCACTCCCCAGCATGCGCATGGGGGCTGCCGTTTACAGCACAGGCTCTGAAGGTCCGGCAATGTAAGTGAGCGTGAGCACTGGTGATGTCATTGGTTGCATTCACTCTGAATATTTCCTAAACTGTGCAAGTTTGGGAGATATTCACAGTACCTACAGGTAAGCATTATAAGCTTACCTGCAGGTACAAGTGGTGTAACAGAGTTCACTACCACTTTAAGTAAAATCTTTGCTGTCCAAATAATTTGCTAAATTTGCCTATATGGCAAATTCTGCTTTCAAAAATATTCTCTGACAAGTTTTTTTTTTTTTTTTAAGAGCAAGTCTCTTTAGAACTTTAATTTAGATGTAAATAATTATCATTGAGATGAACATTTTATTGTTTTGTATGGTCTACATGTAAAAGAACCTATACACAGAAACTCTATGATCAACCGTTTCATAAACGATTATATATATTGCAATCAGACACAGATAAATGTTTGTTTTATATGATTTCAATTTGTATAAGGAGGAAAATAGACTTGACAGTGCATTCTTTCTTCATGCTGATTAAAGTTTACCAGTGCAAAGAATGTTTTGTGTTATATGGATCTCACAAAAGAATGCATATAGTTTTTGATCAAAGTAGATGTACCTTGTCCATGGTGGAATCAGTTGCTGCTATGTGGACATTATTCACCGTTAAAACAGGTTTTACTAAGCATCACAAAGCACTGCTGACAGCATCTCTTTAGATAAGGGTAAAGTGGTGTTCACTCTACTCTCCTCCTGACATTTCTCATAATATAAACAGAGTATCAAGTTAAGGATAAGACTCAGAGCATGACTGAGTCAATTTAAGTGAGCTCAGGATTTAATATGGCCTTGTCAGGGAAGCAGACCCTCCCGTATAGCCTTGTTCATAAATTATATTCTACCTATCTAGGGAAATACATCAGGTTTTCTCTAGTAACCACTCACATCAAACTGTAATCTATTAATGTACTATATATTGTAATAGTTTCATTCTATGACTTCTTTAAAGTAAAACTCCACCTTAGCAACCCATATAATTAGATAAAGCAAAACAATAAAATATTTGGGATTGCAAAGATTATTAACAGTTTTTTTCCCCTTTGTATCACTTGGTAATTGAAAGTGGAGTTCCACCCAAAAGTGGAAGCTCCTCTTATCTGTCTCCTCTCCCCCTCCGGTGTCACATTTGGCACCTTTCGGGGGGAGGGAGGAGCGGGTACCTGTTACCTATCCCCACTTCCGTCGGACCTCATCGTATGTCAGAAGTTCGGCCCCCCTCCTCCGCCTTCCCCTGCTGCTGAGCCAGTAAGAGAGCGCAGTGTGCTTCGTGCATGCACAGTAGGGAATTGGCTGTGCCACAAGGCTTCACTGCCAGGTTCCCTTACTAGAGATGGCGGCGGCAGGACCCGAGAGCTGATAGAAACATTGACTGGGGTGCCGACATTGCTGGATTCCAGGAGAGGTAAGCATCCTATTATTAAAAGTCAACAGCTACAGTATGTGTAGTTGCCAACTTTGGATTATTTCGTGTGGAGAGGCGGAATATTTTTAGACAAACAATTACATGTTACATTGTTTCTAGTTCCCATATGACCATATGTATATTATTGTAAACAGTGTATGGAGAAAAATAGGTAACCAATATTGTTTACAGAGTGGAAGATTTTGCTTCCATGGCTTTAAATAGTCACTTAGCTAAAAAATGTTAGCAGTGTTGATCATGTTAGTCATTTGCCAGTGCATACATTTGCAGTTTAATGTGTATGTGTATGTAACTGACACAATCTTTCTGGAAACAAGCTCATAATATTTCCTCTTCCTGCCCATCCATCCTCACTGACCTTTCCATTACAATCAATAATACAACTATCAGTCCCCCCCTCGTGCCAGGGTACAAGGTATAATCCTAGACTCTGACCGTTCCTTTCAGCCCCACATTCAATCACTGTCCAAATCTTGTAGACTTCACTGTAACAATTCTAAAATACACCCCTTTTTTAACCAAAACCACAAAGCAACCCATTCACTCCCTTGTTATCTCTCGCCTATTGAAACTCCCTTCTCAGTCATAGACCTATAGCTACACAGGCTATCCCCCTTCGGTCTGTCATGAATGTTGCTGCCAGATTCATCCACCTTACCAACAGCTCAGTGTTCAACACTCCTCTCTGCTAATCCCTCCATTGATAGAAAATAAAAAACAGCGCTGGCAGAATATTAATCTAATTAATTCAGTGACATAGTGGCTGGTGCCATATAAATCAATATGCGTGTGTCATACAAATCAATATACAAACAAAAACGAATAATTATACACAAATCTCTAAAAAATCTATAAAGTGCTTGGTGCTCATATGATGATAGAAAAAAGTGCAACGGTGCTCCAAACTTGCAAAGTGTGAGGTGCCACACACCCCCTTCGGTGACCCCACTCACCAGACACAATCACCCCTCAGCTTTGCAGTCTGGGGTCAAAAAGGCTGTGATCAATTGATCTGGGGTATGTAGCATGATTGCACAAAAGCTCTTCCAGGGGGGTTGCTTTATAACAAAAAGGATATGCCACACTCCATAGATGGGGAGACAAAGAGAAAGCTCATAGTGAAATACTGCTAAAATGAAATGTAGAGCGCAATCTAGGCATCTAGCAAAAACAGGTATCAGTAAAACATCCGAGCCCACCGCTGTATGGCGTGCCTTCCACGGTGGTGGAAATTGCATCAATGGTTAACGTAAACCAGAAGTACGTTGATGCATTTCGCCCCTCCTCCAGGGTGTCATCAAAGGACCCGTCTACGCGTTTCACCCTCCATTGGCTTCTAATTGCCCAATGAATAATACAATTCAAAATGCTAACAAGAACATACAAAGTCATTTACAACTCTGCCCTCAACTACATCACAAATATTGTCTCAATATATCACCCAAACCATCCTCTCTGCTTTATAGCTTGCTTGTCTCCTCCTCCCATGCTCAGAACTTTTCCAGAACCTCTCCTATGCTCTGAAACTCTCAACCTTTTTCCAGGTATCTCCTACTCTGTCCACATCTTGGTGATCCTCGACAACTCATCTCTTCAGGGAAGCCTATCCTGTCTCCACCTAACAACTGAACTTTGAATTCTTTCATCAGCTCATTCCTTACCGTTATTATCTTTTGTACTATGTGCCCTACCCTACACGTACAGCCGGCTATAGAAGTGAATGTCTGCACATAATGGTACTTGGATATGTGAAACATACGCATGTGCGTATGACGTATAAGCAGACTACAAAGGAAAATGCATTTCCAATTCACACCCCAAAGATCTAAGAAAACATACAAATGAACTCAAGCCTTTCGTGTACAAGAACGAAAATCTTGAAGCAATATTCACAAACAATCTCTTGTGGCATATGAAAAAAAGCTAATTGGGAGAAGTTTCCAGCCCAGTATAAATAGAGCGTTACCCTGCATGCACTAAAGATATACAAGTCCTACTGGGATGACAGCATGACACTCTTTGCTGCAGATCCACAAACGTGATATACCTAATAATTTGTATAACATGTTCGAAAGGACGCTGTGTTGGTGAGAAACCATGCGCTAAGGAATGAATCTACATGCATTCACTGGAAATGTGCTGACAAAACAGACTTTAACAGATGGACAGCACATTCTGCTATATAAAGTGCTGTATTTGCTGTGAAATCCCAGAATACCTAATTCCTGCAGAAGTTACCTAAATGATATGTACTTCTACAGTAGACATGATAAGGATGCCAAAAAGTGCTGAAAGTAATGACATGTTTGACATTTGTAGGATATTATTTTTGGGGCTGCAGCATAAAAGATTTCTGCAATTAGGAGTTCAAAACACTCCAGTCACTCTGTCTCTAACACTTTGCCATATGCCACGGAACTGAACAGAAGGTCAAAGCAATAGAGCACATGGAGAAAATAATATGTTATTCCCTGAAGACTCTGACATTTGATAACTTTTATGATTTTAACATATTGATAGAAGGTTGATAGGTTGAGATAGAAGCAAAGGAATGTACAGAAGCATGTTTAAAAATATATATATATTCTTAACTTTTTTTGGGGGGGGGGGGGGGGTGCTGTGATCCAACTTCCTGTTAGAGGGTGCCTACATTTATTCTCAATGGTCCCACTGTATGTAGGAAGTTGGAACATAGCCATTCTCTAGTATTTGTGTATGGATTCATTTTGGAGAATTAGGATATTGTTTAGGGGTTGATTTACTAAAATTGGAGAGTGCAAAATCTGGGGCAGCTGTGCATGGTAGCCAATCAGCTTTCAGGTTTTGTTGTCAAAGCTTAATTGAACAAACTGAAGTTAAAACCTGATTGGCTACCATGCACAGCTGTACTGGATTCTGAGTGTTCCAGTTTTGGTAAATCAACCCCTAAGTGTCACTTTAATTACAGTGTTTACTGACCCCTTAAAGGGTTAGTCTACACTTGAGGTCAGCAACCTGTAGATCGTGATCTACCAGTAGATCGTGGACAGGTGACTGGTAGATCACAGTCTGGGCTTTCTGATTCACCATTCCAAAGCATCAAACAGAGTGCAATGCAGAGGGACTACTTGTAAAGTTGGAGGTGTAGAAAGGAGCAAGTAGTGATGGGCTCGGGCGTGTTCTGACCGAACCCGCCAGGAAGCCATCACTGCACACCGCCAATCATAGGCAGTGAGGCATTTCCTGGCTCGCAGCTGCACATACACACGCTGCCTATAATTGGTGTGTATGTGAGAATGAGAGTTGCGTGAGGTGAATTTAGAACATGGTGGCCACCTATGCCTTCTCTAGACTTTAGGTCTTTTTAATGTGTACTGGGAATAGGGTTGTATTGTGATAATTGTTTATACTTAGATTTTTATAATTTTGGATAGTCCCAAATAAAGATTAATACCTTCATCACCGGTTTGTCCTCACAGAAGAGTTGCTTTGTGACTGTCACAGATGTGTTCTTTAAGATTTTTCATTAACTCAGAGGACAACTAAAATCCTGGCATCTCTGATTTTGTACCCACTATCCGGGATGCCGGATATAGACGGTGTGACCACTTAAATCCCTATTAAAGGCTAAGGCCAAGGTATGGTCATTATGTTCCTTACAGGGATTACCGGATAGGCATTTAGGAGTAGTCGAGAATCCCTTTTTGCCTTTTCTTCTTCTTTGACTATATGATTGGCGGTGTGCAGAGACAGCTTCCTGGCGGGTTCGATCCAAACACGCCCGAAACCATCACTACTCCTCTGTAGTGCTGCGTCCTCCCCACTTGATTTAAACCCATGATTGCCATGCAGTACAGCGATTAGAGGTTTAAAGTGTGAGGAGGCGACACTATGCCGGTGATCTTTGATTTCTCCCATGTCCCACCTTAATGTTGCCTACCCCTGGTCTACACCAAACTCACACAATGCTTTGTTATTGCTGGGGAGGGGGGGGGGGGTTAAAGTATTTATGGCTTTTTACTCTCTCTTGGATATTTCTATGCTTGAATTTCGAGGTCTGCACAATTTTTCTGGCAACTTCAAAGGTTTTCATTCTCTCTGTCATTATCATTAATTCACTTTTTTACAAAAACATGCAATGGGAACACCTCAGTGTGGTAGAGAACAACCTAATCCTCATGATAGACAGCACAAAGCCATAATCTATAGCACTGAGATCTAGCTGATTTGAGCTCAGGAGATAAAATAAACCAGCAGCTAAGTTCTTAAGACCCCACAAATCACCGAAATATAATTAGTGAGCCAACTAACCTTTGATTGTATAGCAGAAATCAAAGTTTTAATTTTACTCTTTCAAATTGCTTACTGTGTTTTCTTTCAGGGAAACCTTTATTGAACCAAAAAAAGTGGTGCTTAAACTTCTCCTGCTGACCACCAATCCTATGGCAATATTTACTCCCACTGAGACATTTTTACTCCCACTGACGATTGGGGCATTTTTTATTCCCTCTGACCCAGATCATGTTTTACTCACATTGACCACAAATCCTGGGGCATTTCCCCCCTTTTTTCAGAAGAACAGTGAACTGGCCCTTTGTTTAAAAAGTACAAGGCCCCTTTAACAAAGTATACATGTACAGTGAGTTAGCAATGGGATAACAGAGGTAGTAACTACCACCATGGCTCATGGGGGAACCAATTTAACAGAGATTCAAGACTTATCGATGTTGATTTAATAAAGGCAAATAGGCTGTTCACTTTGCAAGAGCAATTTACACAGATCTCAGTGAATGTGGTGAAATGTCACTTTGCAAAGAATACCAAATCGTGTGCAAGGAAAATAAAAAAACAGCATTTTTTTGCTTGCATTTGATTGGAAGAAGGAGAGATCCAACTCATTCAGTAAGCTGTGGGGATAATTCCCTTGTAAAGTGCAGCTTCCCTTGTGAAGCAAATGGTCTATTTTCCTTTAATAAATCAACCCCCTTGCCTCTTTATCTTTCACTAATCTAATGGAAAACTGATCATATATGTATTAGCTAACATACTCACAGATTTGTTATGCCATAAGACTTCCCTCTCCTTCGCAAGTTCCCAGAATTTTAGTGCCTGATTTTCAACATAGTGATATTCAAAGCAGAGTTCAAGAACTAGGAGCCATAACAGTAGCTTCAGGGCAGTTATCACTATTGGGAAATCTGAGAAATTCCATTTTGTAACTGGAGTGCTGTGACCCAAACCTGATCGATTGCTCTGAGGCCCATGGGGCTATGCAGGTAACAGTAGTAAAGACACAGCATCAACACATAAAATAAAAATAAACACATAGCTTAGTTATCTCACATCATGCAATGAATAGGACATAGTAATGTAATACAGTTGTTATAAATGTGTATTTTATTAGGGTAAAGAGCTCCATGACCCCAAACAGAAAGAAAACAACCAAGTTTAAAGGTTTTGATTAATAATAACATTATTATTATATAAAATGGTGACCTGTTTAAAGGCCACTGTCGATGGGGTTTAAACACACTGAAAATGGTTGGAGTGATCTAATATTCAACAGCTTTATTTATAATAAATAATAAAACAATTAGGTCCCCACTATAAATCCAAACACTCTTTCTGTTTCTTCAGATTGTAAATCTATTAGATAAAACCAATCAGATTCCAAGTAGTTACCTTAACAGATACAGTATAAAATAGTAGAATGGGATTTGGCATTTCAATAGAAAACTCTGGGTTAACTACTACGCACAGCCTATAACAAAATACTATACAAAAGGAGATCATGAACCCTTCAATCAGTAAAATCTTAATGGTGAGACCCTGATGTGTTAAAAAATTAATTCCACCAAACATTAAGACTAATGCCGCGTACACCCGGTCTGAATTTCGGCCCACAAAAGACCAATGAGAATTTTTCGCCGGAAAATGCGACCGTGTCTATGCTCCATCGGTCTTTTGCCGGCAGAATTCCAGCCAGCAAAAGATTGAGAGCATGCTCTCAATTTTTCGGTCGGGAAAAGTTCCTATCCGAAAATGCGATCGTCTGTGGCAATTCCGACGCGCAAAGTCCCTACGCATGCTTGGAAACATTTCGACGCATGCTCGGAAGCATTGAACGTCATTTTCTCGGCTCGTCGTAGTGTTGTACGTCACCGCGTTCCTGATGGCCGTAATTTCAGCGAACTTTTGCGTGATCATGTGTATGCAAGGCAACCCTTGAGCGGAATCCCGTCGGAAAAGCCGTCATATCTTTTTCCGACGAGAAAAACGATCCTGTGTACGGGGCATTACAGTAATTTATTGCACCATTCTCAAGTAATCTTTACTTTTTTAGAGCATACGCAACAAACACAATTTTTTTTTATTGCTTAGCAATTTAGTGTTCATTCCTGTATTTTTCCACAATGCACTGCAACCCACCTCAAGGCGGATTAATGCAAGTCAATGCACATGGTGTGTACAAGCCTTTAATGCTCTGATGGACACTGACATCTACATTCACCCTTCCCTTGGAGATGTAGGAGGATTCACCCCTGCATATCAGAGCCCTCATTTCACCTTAAAAGTGGAACTTCCACTTTTTGGATTCCTCCCCCCCTCCGGTGTCACATTTGGCACCTTTCAGGGGGAGGAGGGAGCAGATACCTGTCTAATACAGGTATTTGCTCCCACTTCCTGGCATAGATCACCGCGGCGCTTGCGGTGATCTATGCCACTTCCGGCGCCTACCCAGTCTTCCCCCGTTTTACTCTGGAAGACACACAGGTCCCAGAACACAGCAGGGACCTGAGAGGACGCGCAGCGCGACTCACGCATGCGCAGTAGGGAGCCAGGAAGTGAAGCCGCACGGCTTCACTTCCTTATTCCCTTTCCGAGGATGGCGGCGGCAGCCGACATCGTGGGCGCCCTGGACAGGTAAGTGTCCATGTATTAAAAGTCAGCAGCTGCAGTATTTGTAGCTGCTGGCTTTTAATATTTTTTTTCAGCGAACCTCTGCTTTAAAATCAAGGCCCTCAGTCCTCCTTTAGATATTCAAATGAGAGTCCTCAGTCCCTCATTCACATCAGAGTCCTAACTCACAGTCCTCACCACAGTGCTGCAGCAGCGTGGTAGAGGTGGGAGGCAGAGCAGGTCTGACCCACGGCATCATTGGTTGTTATGGTGCTGGCAGCTGGCCTGCCTGCACCATGGAAACACATTAAATACTGGACAAACTGCATCCTGTTTGAATTTTACTTTGAAATCTTGGATGATTGATACTTTATGTGATGGTTACAAGCCTACACCACATTAGAAATTTGACCCATGTCTTGGGACCCTCTAGCCCTGTATAGTGACGTTATGACTGCCAGTCCTAAATAAGCTTATTCTGAATATATGTTTCCTCCATATCATGTGCATTTCTTCCCCCAAACTCCAAGAACCCATTGATAGACTAATCAGCTTCGGACTATACAGTATAAACCGTAGTGTTTGCACCTATATGACTGTTGTAGGAAAATAAGTGATTGTAAAGCTTAGTTTAAAAAAACAAAAACAAACGTGTTATACATACCTCCTCTGTGCAAGGGTTTTGCACAGAGGGGCCCTGATCCTCCTCTTCTGGGGTCCCTAAGCGGTGCTCTTCCTCTTCTCGAGTGCCCCCTTGGAGAGCTGCTCTCCCTGGAGTACTCATGTAGGCACACTCCCGAGTCCTGCTGCTTCGTCCATTGACACAGACAGAGGGACTCGGCCCTGCCCCCAGCTCCCGTGTCACTGGATTTGATTGACAGCAGTGTCAGCCAATAGCTCCTGCTGCTATCAATCTATCCAATGAGGACCTGAGACAGAAGCTGGAGCTGCTGTGCTCGTCCTCGTCACTGGAATGATCGGGCTCAGGTAAGTAAAAGGGGGGCTCTGGGGGGCTGCAGCACAAATGGTTTTTCACCTTAATGCATAGAATGCATGAAAAACCATGAGAGTTTACAACCCATTTAAATTATAACTCTTTGGGGGCAGGAACTGATGCGATTGGCGGAATGTTTTCGGTAAATCACTGCAAATCATTGTTGTTCAGTCATTATTGCCATGAGTAGTATAAAGTAGTATAAAGTACAACGTATAGCTGTGTCTTCAGTCTAAGACTGCAATTGAAAGCAATTGGATAATACACTACAAAGTATTAACTGGGGTGGTATAGGTTATTTCACAAGATTTGTCACGGGGAATGACATTTGCAATGGGTTTGTCTCTTTATAAAACATATATTCACAGCACAATATATAAATTAATTTTCACAATATTTCAGCCAAGGTGAAAACATTCCAGCAAATCCTACTTTGAAGATACCTTTCCACTAAAAATGCACATGAAAGCACCAAATGTTAAGTGCTGCCATGCTAAGTATTGATTGAGCACACCACTTGCAGAGATTTTGCCCCTATTTTTCTTTTAATCTTCTTTTTCTACAAGAAGGAAGACTTGCACTATCTTTCTTCATGCATCATTCAGATTTTTCATCTACTTTCTAGAGCAATTCAAGCCCAGGAATGATGTAGTTGTATACATCCCAATACCTGTTCAGTAGCATTTAACCACTTTAAGACCAGCCTCGTTTTCGATTTTAGGTGTTTACATGTTTAAAACAGGTTTTTCTGCTAGAAAATTACTTAGAACCCCAAAACATTATATATGGTTTTTCTTCTAACACCCTAGAGAATACAATGGCGGTCATTGCAATACTTTTTTTTGCACCGTATTTGCGCAGCGGTCTTATAAGCGCACTTTTTTTGGAAAAAATTCACTTTTTTGAATAAAAAAATAAAACAACAGTAAAGTTATCCCAATTTTTTTTTATATTGTGAAATATAATGTTACGCCGAGTAAATTGATACCCAACATGTCATGCTTGAAAATTGCGCCCGCTCGTGGAATGGCGTCAAACTTTTACCCTCAAAAATCTCCATAGGCGACGTTTAAAAAATTCTACAGGTTGCATATTTTGCGCTACAGAGGAGGTCTAGGGCTAGAATTATTGCTCTCACTCTACTGGTCGCGGCGATACCTCACATGTGTGGTTTGACCACCGTTTTCATATGCGGGCGCTACTCGCGTATGTGTTCGCTTCTGCGCGCGAGCTCGTCGGGACAGGGGGGTTTTAAAAATTTTTTTTTATTTTTATTATTTATTTTACAATATTTTATTTATTTTTACACTTTAAAAAAAAAAAAAAATTGTGTCACTTTTATTTCTATTACAAGAAATGTAAACATCCCTTGTAATAGAAAAAAGCATGGCAGGACCTCTTAAATATGAGATCTGGGGTCAAAAAGACCTCAGATCTCATATTTACACGAAAATGAAATAAAAAAAAAAAAAAAAAAAAAGTCATTTGTAAAAATGACATTTGAAAAAATATGCCTTTAAGAGGCGTGGACGGAAGTGACGTTTTGACGTCGCTTCCGCCCAGCAGTGTCATGGAGACGAGTGAGCGCCATCTTGGGCTCACTCGTCTTCAGGCACACCACGGGAGTGGACGCGATCGCCTCCGCCGCTACCGACGGCTCCGGTAAGCGGCGGAGGGCACCGGATCGCGGCGGGAGGGGGGGGGGCCCTCTCCCGCCACCGATAAAAGTGATCTCGCGGCGAATCCGCCGCAGGGACCACTTTTATCTGAAAGCCGGCCGCCGCACGAAAACGGGGATACCGGGGTTATGGCAGCTAGCTGCTGCCATAACAACGATATCCCCGTTCAAACTTAGGACGTACATCGGCGTGCGGCGGTCAGGAAGTGGTTAAAGGGTACACTTATCCTTCCTGCCTATCTCCCCCCCAACATAAAGTAACCAATCCTTTCCCATTCAAGATGCATATTTACTTAAAGCAGAATGTCAGTCGTTTTTTCATCATTCCATCTATTAAATCTTCTGCCCTTGGTGTTTTAACTTTGGATAGTAAAACATTTTTTTCTGCCAGTAAATACCTTATACAGCTCACTTCTTGTTTCTTGACTGGTCATTAGCCTAGCCTTATGAAATCATGCACAGCTATCTCTCACTCGCTCTTGTGAGAGTTTGCCAGGAAGGGAGGGGGTATGAGTCATAAGAGGGCAAATGAGAGCTGCAGAGCTAGAGGTGTGCCTCTGTGTGTCTGTGTAAATCCAGGAAGTGAACAGGCAGCAGCTTCAGCTGCCCACAGTTAAAATTTTTGCAGCCAGACTCGGTGGAGGGGAATTTCTGCAGCATATTTGGCAAATACAGAATCACAGTATATATAAGGTAATATGCAAAGTGGTTGGAGGGAAGCTACAGAATGGCAAAGATGTTTTTATTACAAATTATGTGAGCAGACTGTAGTTCCTCTTTAAGTCTGAGAGCCAAGGCATGCTCCAACTCCAAAATTATAAATCCAAAATTACCTTGCTCCTGGCCACCCCTGTGCAGTTGACCCTATAGCCTTCAATGGGAATATCTCCGAAGCATCTCTAGCCTCAGGAAATTGTCCCCTAAAAGTTTTTGTGGATTGACTGCTAAGGCGCCACTAGATATCCTATGGGATTTCAACACAAGATTGTATCCGCAGCTCTGAGATTCAGGTTAGCTTGCATCTGGGGAAAGGTAGGGTGTGTTACTTTGGGTCAAGATGGCTAGGCAATAAGCATAAGTGTTCTTCATATGAAAGTGCAATCTTTCAGTTTTGGGCTGTGTGTATAAAGTTTTTCTCATGCAGAGGTACTTCTTACCCTGTGACCTGTTATAATGTTTCAATAGGCAATTTAGGTGTATGGGAATGTCCAGACCGGAGATTAAGCATTATTGTTTAAAGCTGAACAGGGGTGATCTGTTCTGCATACTTACATTGATCCAGCTTGGACAATTTAGGTATGCATATCTTATAGCTTATGGACCACTAGAGAAACTGAAATTCACTATGGTAGTTGGTGCTTTTACAGTGATAGCGGCAATACTGCTGCTATTATTAAAGCGCCATGTTTTTGTTCCAAGAAACACAGGACGTTCTTTGATTTGACATGGTGGGCAGTGGACGAAGTGGGTAGTGACATCTCGATCTTCACCCTATCCAATCAGGAAAATGTTTTGTATTCAATGAAAATGCTTTCTAAAAATAGTGGTGGTGCCAAGCAAGCATGCAGAGGGGAAGCTGCTCATGCACAACCCTAAGCAGGACCTGGAAGATCGTGATTATCACTGTAATAATGCAGAATACTACAGTGATTTTCAGCTTCACCAGCTGCTCACCTGGTATGAGATATGTACACTTACATTGCGCCAACAATGTGATAATGCAATATAGAGGATTCCTGGAGTTCAGCTTTGATAAATGTGCATTAATTTTTATTAGATTTGTTGCTATTTAGTAAATTGTGACATGTATGGAATATAATAATGCAGATTTGTTAAAGTGGTTGTTGACTCTAGAAAAAAGAATGAAAAGTCAGCAGCTACAAAGACTGTAGCTGCTGACATTTAACAAAAGGACACTTACCTGTCCATGGATCCAGTGTCGTCCTCACCTGGGCTAATTTTTCACTAGCCTTTGGGTTCCCAGTGCTGGCATCCTAACTGTGAGCAGCCAGCTATGCTGCTTTCAGCGTCACAATCAGTTTCCACTGGGCACGCGTGAGCCACGCTGCAATTTGTCAATAGTCCCACAGTCTTCTGGGACCTTTGATGTGTCCCAGAAGAACTCGAGGAGGGTAAGGGAGGAGGAGAACTTTTTCTTGGATTGTCTAGGCGATCTGAGTGGAAATGGAAGGGGGTACCTGTCAAAACTAGGTACCCGCTCCCCCCACCCCAAAAATGACATGCCAAGTATAGGAGGAGAGGGGGGAAGAGCTTCACTCAAAAGGGGAAGTTCCGCTTTCCTCCGATCCTCTTTAAGAATTGGCACTTTTGTGGAGTGAGGAGGGGCGGGTACCCAATTTTGATAGGTACCCACTCCCACTTACGGTTTCCTCCTGGAGAGTTCTCCTCCCTCGCTCCTCCCTCCACACTGATAGGTCCCAGAAGACTGCATCCACCATTCATGATGCGCAGTGCTGCTCGCGAATGTGCAGTGGGCACCTGGCTGTAAAGCAGCAAGCTGTCAAAGCTGGGTGCCCATAGTGAAGATGACGTCGCCGAGGAAAGAAGACAGAAGGTAAAACTGACTGGGGCGAGCACACCGCTGGATCGTGGGACAGGTGAGTGGCTGTTTTTTAAAAGTCAGCAGCTACAGTTTTTCTAGCTGCTGGCTTATTTTTTTAACAGCAGTCTGGAACTGCCCTTTAAATGGTTGTTTTTTCCCCCCCAGGGATCCAGTAAAAAGTGCATTTACTTACCTTATTCCTTTTCCCACAGGCTCCTACTTCCATGCGGCCAGTTCCCCACAGCCACTTCTTATCAAAGCTCAGCTGTGATATCATGACATACAATACAGGACCATAGTCCTGCATTGTAAGTGAGGACACCAACATTACTGTCCACCAGCTGGAGTATCAGAGGAGTAAGAGATAAAGAAAGTAAAAGCACTTTTTATTGGTACTCTGGGCAGAAACAAGCAGAGGAGCTCCACTGCAAGGGTAGTTTTTTTATATTCCGTTCATCCTTAAGCTTCTAATAGGGCCACCTTCATCTATTATTTTTAATACAGGCTAGTTGAAGAAAGGACTTTACTTAGGAAGATGTGAATTTTTAATCTTTGACAGATCTTTATACTTTTTACCATTTCTTTCACTTGACTTTGATGTTATTGTGCATATTCCCATTTCAGACATTGGAGAAAAAATGGCAATAAGACAGTATGGAAAAAAACATAAGCAATTTTTTAATGGTTTTCAACAAACAGATCCTTGTAAGTGTATAATGATAAAACCAGGAATAAAAAGCTGCGATCAGTCATCTACAGTATGTATACTGCAGGAAGATTGTGGATTTTTAAAAAGATTGCTGCAGGGTGCACCTGGCATCAGAAAGAGGTTATATCAACATAAATCAAAAAAATGAAAAATATATATTTTTTGTTTTTTTTGTTTCATACATTTTTATAAATATCTTAATACTGTTGTATCTTACCTGAAGAAAGCAGTGCCCCAAAGCTGAATGTTCCTGCAGGGTTACATTGTAAAACTGTTGTAAGAAGACTGGTTCATTGTCATTGGTATCCTCAACCATTATGGTCACATGACAACTAGATGATAGTGGAGGGTTACCCTGGTCAGTAGCTATAACCACCAGATTCATTACAGTCTCGGTTTCATAATCCAATGATCTTGTAATGCTCAGAACCCCTGTATGTGGGTCTAGTTTAAAAGCAGTAGAAGAGGAACTGCTCTGCAGTGTGTAAATTATTCTGGCATTTGGGCCGTCCTCATCTAAGTCCTGGGCATTAATACCGAGGACAGCAGTGCCAGGGGAAGAGGATTCTGATACTGTCACTTGGTATCCATTAGGTTGGTTAAACATTGGAGGTTGGTCATTTAAGTCAGTGATACTAAAAAGTAGTGTTTTAAGAGTCTGTAAAGGAGGGGAGCCTGAATCACTAGCAAGCAAGCGCAGTTCATATAGATCTTTTTGTTCGCGATCAAGAAGAGCATCAACACACAGAAAATACACTTGTGGTCCAACAGAACGAAGAGAAAATGCACCATCAGCACCTTTCAAAGTCAGTGACACTTGTTGAGGTGCTCCAGTGCTTCCAGGATTAAAATTTTGTCTTTCTTCAGCAACATTCAGAGGATTTTTGCTTTGTGAGATATTTACAACAGGTGGTATTTTTGCTAGTGAATGTCCTACCACACCAACATTTTCTCTCCTATCTTGAAACTTGCCTACATGACTTTCATTGCCCTTATCAATACTGGTTTCCCAGGGCTTTTCCTCAAACTCTAAATCAGGGTCAGAAATTGAAATTCTTGCTAAGTACTCGCCTATTCTTGCTCCTTCTGATACTTCTGGTTGCCCACTTTCAGTGAGTAGGGTGACTTGTATGCTGGGTTTGTTATCATTAACATCAAGGACATTTACCATGACAAGGACACTAGAAACTTCAGGTTGGGATCCACCATCTTTGGCTTGGACTACCAGCTGATGAAGAGCTTTTTGTTCTCTGTCCAGGGGGCGACTGACCCTTACAATTCCAGTACTTTCTTCAACACTGAAATATTCCTCACCTGACCACAAGCTATAAATAACTTCCCCATTGCTGCCTAAATCAGGGTCCACTGCATGAACAGCACAAATTAAGGTGCCTGCAGGGGCATTTTCCCACACCCAACCCTTATATTCAGACTGGTCAAAGCTTGGTGGATTATCATTTGCATCCAAAACAGTTATGTTTACCAAAAGTCTTCCGGTTCTACGTGGATAACCACCATCAAAAGCTTCAACCTCTAGCTGATACTCATCAATTTCTTCTCTGTCAATCCAATGTACTAACACTAGATCCAGAGGGTTGAGGCGAGAATCAGTAGATGACCATTCTACCTCTACCTCTTCCTGTGAATCAGAATTGTCAGTATTTCCTCTTGTATCAGGATATACTTCAGAAAATACCTCTTTCCCATTAAACCCCCCCTCTGCATCCTCTATATCTGACTCCCACTGCTGTCCTCTCTCTGAGTATGAATCCTTATTTTCTTCTTTACTGTTATCAAATGAAAGCAATTCACCGCCCCTTATCCATGACCCCTCAGTGTCTGATCCTAATCCCTTACTGGTTGTCCTAAACTCTGCTGATTTGTCCTGTACATGTTCCTGACTAGACTGATCTTTTTGCTTCCAAACCTGAAGAGTTGCTTTTGGTATATAAAAACCCCCTTCCCCCCTTACCTGTTCTGCTACCTGACCCCACTCCTTCCCTGCAGCCCCTGCACCAGACATGCTATCCCCATACCTGATGATGAAGGCAGCTTCCTGGCTACCCCTGAGTAGTGAGTAGCCTAATAACCCATGCTCTCCCTTATCTGGATCCCAAGCTGCAGGTAATCTGAAGGTAGTTCCAGGTGGAGTTAGCTCAGATACTTGTAAACTAAGTGATTGTACAGGAAAGGTAGGAGAGTGATCATTGACATCATGTACTCTGATCTCTACTTGCACCACCTCCCCCAGCAATGTGGCAGCCACAAAACTGTACCGTTCTCTTCTCTCTCGATCCAGAATTCGGAGGGTCCTTACAATTCCAGTGTCTGTGTCTATCTGAAAGTCCCTGAGCACTGGGGACTCACCACTTTCCTCTGATAAGAAGAAACCTTCACCTGGGCTCCCCTCTGGCAGTCCTGCACGGATGTCTCCTACTAGGGTACCAGGTGGTAGACCTTCATCCACAGCCAGGCTGAGATTGTACACCTGAGCTCTGCAGCAGCAGTCCATACAAAGCAGCATCAGCACCAGCAGAGAGTGCAGAGGTAAAATGTGTCTATAGCATCCCATCACTCTGTCCACTCTGCACCTCACTCTATTCCTCATAGCCATCCTCTGCTGCTACAACTGCACCAATACATCCAACACACTCCTTACATCCAAGAGTTCTTCTCTGCCATGCACATACATAGATGCCAGTCACTGCCAAGCTTATTCTCTTCTATCCAATATCCAGACCTTGTCTAGGTCCTTTCTTGTCTGCAGTTCATATTTAAATTCAAGGACTGTTTTTAAGGTCCAGATGACTTGGCACAGACTGCTAGTTTGATGCAGATTCAGAAAAAAAAAACCTCCCTCCTTCTGTGAACAAATGCTGTATCCTGTCTCTTGTATTGTCCTATGCAGAAAGAAAAAAAAATCTTTAGTATTTCCATTCACATCTGGTTTTCTTCTGCTGGAAATCTGTCCTTTCCCATCGAATCAGGTGCATGCTCTGTATTATTGAAGTGCATTTTTTTTTCTTCTTGAATAGGAAAATAATAGAATCCTCTGGAGCACAGATAAGAGACGAAAAAGAAGCAGAAAAAAAGTTGATGGGAATAACAAGTGTGTGTGTGTGGCAGCAGCAGCAGCCCCTGTCCCTGCAGTGTCTCCTCCTCCCTGCTCAGACAATCTGTGCCTCTCTCTCTGATCTGCCTGTCTAGAGCTGTGCTGGTCCTCCTGAGCACGTGATCCTCAGGCAAGGGCAAAGCCTGCTCATTGCATTGCACTGCAGTAAGCATCTGCTACTATCACTATTCACATACACCAGCCTGCTCCACTAATAACACCCTTCCCTGCCTGCTGACATGGACAAATGGACAACTTTATCATCCTTAGTACAAAGTAACCTGTACACTACTTAGTGTGTTCAACATAAACTGATCACACAAACAACATAGTAACTTTGTATACACTTTGTGTATTGCTATTATGTTTTCTTTTTTTTTATGTAACTATTATGCTTTTATAACAACAACAAAGTTTTTTCTTTTCCTGTTGGGTAATCATAGTTTTTTTTCTCACCATACCAAAAATGTATAAAAATGATCAGCATATCCCTATTTGTAATCATAAAGCATCGACATTTTTTCCTTTTTTTTTTTTTTTTTGCTTTGAATGAAGGCTTAAAGTGACTAAAGGTTCGTTTAAAAAAAAAAAAAACCCAAACATGCAGCTCGTTTTGCACAGAGTAGCCCCGAACCTGCTCTTATGGGGTTCCTTGACGGCTCTCTCGGCTCCTCCCCACATCAGATAACCCTCTGGGAGAAGTGCACTCCCGGGGTATTACCTTGCAGGCGCGCTATGGAGTCCAGCAGGACTTGGCCCCGCCCCCCCGTCAGCCGCGTCATTGGATTGGATTGACAGCAGTGGGAGCCAATGGCTGTGCCGCTATCAATCTATCCAATCAGCCAAGAATCCCCTAGCAGAGAGACAGCACATCCCCGTGGGACAAGTTCAAGGGTTCAGGTAAGTAAAATGGGGGGGCTGGGGGGCCGGTCACTGACAGGTGTTTTTTCACCTTAAAGTGGGGTTCCACCCAGGGGGTCCATTAAAAAAAAAAAAAATTAAAAGTCAGCAGCTACAAATACTGCAGCTGTTGACTTTTAATTGGACACTTACCTGTCCCAGGGTCCACCGATGCGGGAGATCGAAGCCCCGCTCGCCCCCCCCCTCCGCTCGTCGGCGCCGGCATTTCAACTGTGGGCGCCGGGCTGTGGCTTCACAGCCTGGCACCCACTGCACATGCGCGAGTGGTGCCGCGCGCCGTGATTGGCCGCTCAATCACCTGGGACCTATAATGGGTCCCAGATGATTGACAGGAGGGAGGGAACAGAGCGAAGCCCTTCCTGTGCAGAGGCAGAAGTGATGTCACCAGCCCAGGCAAAGGAAGAGGCAGACTACGAGGGACCACCTAGCAACAAGCATTTAGAGGTAAGTAAAAAAAAAAATATCCAAATGTTTTTTTGTTTTTGTTTTTTGAATTTTTCAGGTATGTTTGTTTTTTTGGGTGGAACCCCACTTTAATGCATAGGATGAAAAAACACGAACCTTTACAACCCCTTTAATCCCCTGCTAACACGGACAAATGGAGAACTTTATCAACCCTAGCACAAAGTAATCTGTACACTACTTAGTGTGTTCAACATAAGCTGATCACACAAACATAGTAACTTTGTATACACTTTGGGGGTTATTTACGAAAGGCAAATCCACTTTGCATTACAAGTGCAAACTACAAGTGCAAAGTGCACTTGAAATTGCATTGGAAGTGCAGTCACTGTAAATCTAAGGGGTAGATCTGAAATGAGGGGAAGCTCTGTTGATTTTATCATCTAATCATGTGCAAGCTAAAATTATGTTTTTTATTTTCCTTGCATGTCCCCCTTTGGATCTACAGCGACTGCACTTCCAGGTGTACTTTCAGTGCAATTTCATGTGCACTTTGCACCATAACAGAAATGTATAAAAATGATCAGCATATCCCTATTTGTAATTTTAAAACATCAACATTTTTTCCATCTTTTTTTTGCTTTGAATTTCTGCTGTCTGTGTTCCATTTTCCCTTCAGTTTCTGACCCACAGACATCACAGAGTAAAAGGAGATCTCTTCCAAAATGAGTATGATCCATCCTAAGGATCACCATACACATTACAATCTAGCCATACAATCTTTGTGCAATCAACTTTGGGTTTGCCAAAATTATGTAAGGGTGGAGACCTATGCCTCATACACACGATCAGATAATCGGATGATAGAAATCGCTTTCGGATTGATTACACGATAATCTGATCGTCAGTACACAGCTTTCGACAGCTGATCACTGCAGTCCGTCCAACAATATCCGAAGGGATAAACATGAAAACTTTGCTCAGGCGATAGCCCGACAATTGTTTAATCAGTACAGTATGCGTCTGCTAAAAATCGATAGACAAACACCACGCATGATCGGAAACACGAAAATAACCCAGAAGGAGATGGGAGAACATAAACAATGTTTGTACCACGAAAATAGTCATCATTCATCCTTAAAAAAATGTTGATAATCGTCTGGATTGTTCTCTTGCAACTCTTGTAGAAGAGACATGTGGGAGTACTTCTGTCGGTCCTGCAGCCATTGCTTAGACAATGTCCTACTTTTTTGATTTCTCTTTTTAAGGACATTCTGGATAGCCAATATCTCCAACATGACAATTGGAAGTGCTGGGTCCTGCATTCCTTCTGTAAAGTTCTCTGTTCTACATTCATTAAGAGCACGAGCGGAAAAACGCACGCAAATGAAACGTGCAGAGAGCAATACATGAATATGCCTCTACACCAGGGGCGTTGTTAGGTGCCAAAAAAAACAGGGGCTGCAGCCCGAAGTCCAAGCCCGGCATGGGGGGTCGTTAGTGGGGGTAAGCTCACTTGCTGGGTGCTGCCTGGCTTACCAGTGCCCATCACAATGCTGACCACTAAACTCACCTGCCTGACACACTGACAATTACACTGACCTACCTGACATACATACACTGACTTACCTACCTGACATACATACACTAACCTACCTACCTGACATACATACACTGACCTACCTACCTGACATACATACACTAACCTACCTACCTGACATACATACACTGACCTACCTACCTGACATACATATACTAACCTACCTACCTGACATACATACACTGACTTACCTACCTGACATACATACACTGACCTACCTACCTGACATACATATACTAACCTACCTACCTGACATACATACACTGACCTACCTACCTGACATACATACACTGACCTACCTACCTGACATACATACACTAACCTACCTACCTGACATACATACACTGACCTACCTACCTGACATACATACACTGACCTACCTACCTGACATACACTGCCCTACCTGACATACATACACTGACCTACCTGACATACACTGACGGTAGTGACATAAATACACTGACCTACCTGACATACACTGACCTACCTTACATACATACACTGACCTACCTACCTGACATACACTGACCTACCTGACATACATACACTGACGGTAGTGACATACATACACTGACCCACCTGACCAGGAGACAGCCTTCATGTGTCCTGCAGCAGCTCAGCTCAGCCATAGTGTGTGGTGTGCGGGGAGCGGGATCTCACAGTGATGTGGCGCGGCGGTCGTATTGTAATTCCCGCCTTCTGGAGCCTGCTGTACCTATGATGGACGTCCCACGTCCTGCGGTCCCAGCATTGGACCAGTGGGACATCCATCATAGGCGCTGCAGACTCCAAAAGGCAGGACCTGCTATGTTACTTGGCCGCGCTCGGCTGTGCTCAGGATCAAATCGATCCCCGCTCATCGGCGGCGCTCAGGGCTAAGAATAGAATGGTGCATGCCTGAGACCCGGGGCTTTTCAAGGACCCATTCGGGACTCCAGCCCCCCCCTCCCGACGACAATGCTCTACACTACGAATGGATATCCAAATGGCGTGGCAGACACAGGGGTCACGCGTATTTGACATCATTTGCGATACGTAGCTACGTAAACAGGAAAGTTTTCCAGAATTGTACGACAAAAATTGTACATTTCATAGAGCACATTTTGCACTGTTGTATTCAATATTAGTATTATGCAACAAAATGCGAACGATAAGTCATACGATTATCTGATCATGTGTATGAGGCATTAGGCTGGTTTCACACAAGCGATCCGATCAGGTCCGTCTGTCAGTTTTTCAGGCAGACCTGATCTGACCATCATTGTTCTCTATGGAGCGACAGATGTCAGCAGACGTGTCTGCTGACACCTGCCGGCATCCAATCCGATCCTGTCCGCTAAAAACAGACGGATGGGGGATCCATTCCCCATCCATCCAGCGGATCAGATTGGATGACAGTTGGATGGAAATGGACAGGTGGTCCGTTTCCATAAAACTGCCCCATAGAGAACAGTGGGGCTGTGTCCGTGTCCGCTCTGCATAGCGGAGTGGACACAGACCTGTCATCCACCTACTCAGTAGGATCAGCAAAGAGATCCGGTGGATGCGCTTTATGAAGTCCACCCTGTGTAAAAGGGGCCTTAAAGTGGTTGTAAAGGCACAAGGTTTTTTATCTTAATGCATTCTATACATTAGGATTAAAAGCCTTTTGTGTGTAGCAGCCCCCCTCAGTCCCTCTAATACCTGAGCCCCCTCTCGATCTATCCATGTGCACAAGTGCCTCAGCCATCCGGGACTCTCCCTCCTGATTGGCTAAGACACAGAAGCCATTGGCTCCCACTGCTGTCAATCAAAGTCAGTTAGTCAATGAAGAGAGAAAGGGTGCGGGGTCAAACTGCAGCTCCATGTATGAATGGACACACACAGAGTTGTGGCTTAGGGTGCCCCCATAGCAAGCTGCTTTCTGTGGGGGCACTTGGCAAAAGGGAGGGCCAGGAAAGCTGATGAGGGACCCAAGAAGAGGAGGATCTGGGCTGCTCTGTGCAAAACCATTACACAGGGCAGGAAACAATAACATGTTTGTTATTTTTAAAGTAAAAAAAAAAGACTTTAATATCACTTTAAATCAGGATCGGATCTGGGGGGGGGACTCCGAGGCTCCCTCCCTCCGCCACCTCACAAGTTTCGTGAGGCATCATCTAAATGCACCTGTAGGGGCTTTATTTCTGCTTCCCCCGACTCCTCACAGCTCCCAGGTGGCCTAAAATATATTCCCTGGGCCCCGTCAGTTCATTTAGAGGGGCCCAAGGACTTTTTTATTTTAATTTCCGCGCTCAGGCGGATTAACACCAGGAGCCGCATTTTACGATAATGAAATGAAGGTTCTGGCGGAGTGGTATTAGTCAGCAGAAGCCTTATCACTGCCTAACTCTTTCAGCCAATAGGTGTTGAGTGGAGGACGGGCTCAAGCTGTGGGGGAAATAGCGGCGGGCAGCAGCCATCATCAGCAGCAGCGGTGGCGACACAGCAAGTGTGTCTGTGTGTGAACACACTGGGAGCGACAGGCCACCACAGCAGGCTGAGGAAAGTGTCAGGAAAGTAGAAAGCATCAAATCTGCAATGAATTCTTTGTCTCCAAAAAGGTAGTTACTCAGTATCACCCTTCACCTATGCCATGCTCTGTCTGTTGCCCACAATGAGGAATTATAAAGCAGCTAAATGTGTTCATCATGATAATCACACAGTACAGGTGCAATGAACCACAGCGCCTGTATTGTGTGATTATCATGATGATGATGATATAGAATGATAGTGAAATGAATCTTTAGGCCTCATTCACACAGGGCGTGCTGCAGACATGCATCTATCATGCAGAGCTGTCTTTTACTGGCTTGGGGATGCATAAAGTGTTGCATATATCCCTGTGTGGGCATCCCATTTATTTCTACTGAGACACACAGCCACTCTGTCCCAATATGTCATGCGTGCGGGTGTGGGTCCTAGAATGCATGGAGGGTACGTTCAGGGACTCGCACCAGCATGTCATATTGGGCTGTGTCAGTGTACAAATAAATACAAATAAAAAAAAGTGTGGCTTGTGTCAGAGTACAAATAAATCGGATGCTGGCACTGTTTTAAAACCAGGTTAGGACTGTATGATACGTTAAATACAGTTCTGTAAGCAACACCTTATTCTCTGGCAGTGCCCCTCCCGAGACTAGACTCTGGATCCCCCCTGCTTTAACCACTTCCCATCCCGCGTATAGTAATATGACGGCCGCAAGGTGGCTCTCTCATCCTGGGCGGCCGTCATATGACGTCCTTGGCTTCCCGGCTGAGGCGCACGTGTCCCGCCGGTGGTGCACACGCGCCTGCTGTGTCACTCAGGAGCCGATGCATGTGCCCGGCGGCCGCGATGTCTGCCGGGCACCCGTGATTGCTTGTCACAGAGCAGGAGAGGAGACAGATGGTGTGTTCCTTGTATATAGGGACACCGATCGGTCACCTCCCACCACAGTCAGTCCCCTCCCCCCACAGTGAGAATCACTCCCTAGGTAACACATTTAACTCCTTGATCGCCCCCTAGTGTTAACCCCTTCCCTGGCAGTGACATTTATACAGTAATCAGTGCATATTTATAGCACTGATCGCTGTATAATTGTCAATGGTCCCAAAATAGTGTCAAAAGTGTCCAATTTGTCCGCTGCAATATCACAGTCCTGACAAAAATCGCAGATCGCCGCCATTACTAGTAAAAAAAAATGATGATAATAAAAATGCCATAAATCTATCCCCTATTTTGTAGGCCCTATAACTTTTGCGCAAACCAATCAATTCACGCTTATTGCGATTTTTTTTACCAAAAATATGTAGTGGAATACATATCTGCCTAAACTAAGAAAGATTTTTTTTTTTTAAATTGGGATATTTATTATAGCAAAAAGTAAAAAATATTGTGTTTTTTTCAAAATTGCTATTTTTTTGTTTATAGCCCAAAAAATAAAGACCGCAGAGGTGATCAAATACCACCAAAAGAAAGGTCTATTTGTGGGGGAAAAAATGATCAAAATTTCATATGGGTACAGTGTTGTATGACCGTGCAATTGTCATTCAAAATGTTACAGCGCTGAAAGCTGAAAATTGGTCTGGGCAGGAAAGGTTTAAAAAAGCCCAGTATTGAAGTGGTTAAAGTGATATTAAAGGTTTGGGGGTTTTTTGTCAAAAAATAACAAACATGTTATACTTACCTGCCCTGTGTAATGGTTTTTCACAGAGCAGCCCCCATCCTCTTCTTATTGGGTCCCTCTCCGGCTCAAGCTGCTTGCTTTGGGGGCACTGTAGCATGCTCGCACCCGAGACCCGCAGAAACCTCCTTTAAAGCAATGTCTCACCCCCTCACCACTCTCTCCTCATTGGCTCACTGCCTGTGATTGGCAGCAGTGGGAGCCAATGAGGAGAAAGAGACCCAGGACAGCTAAGGCTCCTATGAACATTGCTGGATCAAGAGGGGGCTCAGGTGATAATTGGGGTGATAATTTCTGTACAACCAGCCTGTCATTTTTTTTTTTTGTTCTATCACAGCTGACGGTTATAGCCACCACCAGTGATTATTGTATTCTGATGGTGGGAAAACCTCCCCCTGTCAGAAAACAATAGCGCAGTGGAAGGGATTCTATTGACTGTGTTGATGGGGGAATCAAGCAATGTGGTTGAAGGAATGAAAACTGCATAATGCATGGCCTAACTTACCTAATCTATCCAATCAATATGTATCCAGTCAGACAGATCCTTGAACTACTAGTTGAACTTTTACATTTTACAATCTGGTTGTACAATCTTTGTACAATCAATGTTAGAGTTGCCAAATCTATGTATAATGAAGCAAGCAATGTGCTTGAAGGAAAGAAAGTTGCATAATGTATCTGCATACCTAATCTACCCAAGCAATTTGTATCCAATCAGGCAGGCCCTTGAACTGCATAGTTGTTGGTAGATCTACAAGAGATTGTATAACCAGACTGTAATGTGTGTGATGAGCTTAAAGTGTTAAACCCAAAACCAACCACACGGCCTGTATGAAAGGACCCTTGGGGTCAGGGCTGGTACAATGGGGGGGGGGGGGGGATGGAAGGGGCAGAAGCCCTGGACGGCACAATTTACTGGAGGAAGGGGGGCACAAGTGAAGTGCCGGTAGCGTGCTGCTAAAACCTGGCTGGATACATACACTGTGATTGTACACACCGGCTGCGCTAGAATACTGCTGACCGGCTGTGTCAAATTACAGCCCAGATCCCTGTGTTGACAATCAACACAGGGCTCTGTACAGATGGAGCGATTTATTTTCCCCTGCAAAGCAGAGAAAATAAACAAATCAATCTATGGTAAAAGATAGCACACAGTACACACATTACACATTGTTAGGCACACAATTAACCCCTTGATTGCTCCTGATATTAACCCCTTCTCAGCCAATGTCAGTAGTACCTTGACAGTGCATATTATTAGTACTGATCACTGTATTAGTCTCAGTGGCGATCTCAGTGGCAGTTAGTCAGTTCCCACAAAGTGGCAGGTAGTGTCACTATCACAGTCCCACTATAAGTTGCTCTTTTTTTACACCAGGGGGGGGGGGGCGCAGTTTGCCATCTTCACCCTGGGCACTGGATGACCTTGTCCCGACACTGCTTGCGGTCCCCACACGCGTTACAGTCTGACTTTTTAATCTTTAATTTTTCATTTACCAAAAATTAGGACCCACCCAATTTTTCCAATCAATTTATATACAGTCAGGCAGGACCCTGCCCTACATAGCTATTGATAGATCTAAAGGTGATTGTACAATCAGACTGTAACATGTGTGGTAAGTTTTAGATCTAAAGCCCCATACACTATTAGATTTTCTGCAGATTTTTGTCTTCAGATTTACCAAAACCATGTAGTGCAAGGGCCTGTCTGCATACAAATTGAAACTCTTAAGGTTTGACCTCATATTATATGGTTTTAGTAAATCTGAAGACAAAAATCTACAAAAAATCCTAATAGTGTGTATGGGGTCTAGAGGCCCATATTATATGGTTTTGGTAAATCTGAAGACAAAAATCTACAGAAAATCCTAATAGTGTGTATGGGGTCTAGAGGCTGTAGTCTAGAGGCAGCAGTATGCTGCTTTTGACAATGAATTTTCGGCAGACAAAAACTGGATGTTTTTTGTCTGATATGACCTCAACGTCCGATTTTCTTTTCATTAGTACGGTTTTCTGCCCAAAAAAAATCTGAAGAGCAAGACTAGGCATGCTCGGAAATGAAAGAACACATACAAAACAATTCAACACCTTACGTCACTTCTGACATCGAATTCTGTCGTCCAAAATTTTTTTGATGGTTAGTACCTTCTTCACTTTCGATTTGAGACTAGCATCCAACAAACAACTGACGAAAATTCATCCAATAATCTGACCGTGTGGACAAGGCTTAAGACTGTTCTCATCAGAACAGGTGTCCCCACTGAAATATTTACCTTCACTTTTTGTTTTGATGACAACTCTAAGGCCCCTTTCACACCAGAAATCTGATCGATTTCAGCTGTTTGTTTTTCAAACGGACCCTCCATTCTTCTCTATGGAGTCCTGGATGTAAATGAACTTGTGTGTCTTATCTCTGGGCTATCTCTGGGTCCAATCCATTCCCCTCTGGCTGGCCGGATCAGATCAAAGGAAATTTCAGGCTGGTTTTATCTTGGTTGTTGGAGAATTTGTAATGCCTTGTACACGCGGTCGGATTTTCCGATGGGAAATGTTCGATGTGAGCTTGTTGTCAGAAATTCCGACCGTGTGTATGCTCCATCGGGCATTTGCTGTCGGAATTTCCGACAAGAAATGTTTGAGAGCAGGTTCTCAAATTTTCAGACAACAAATTTTGTTTACAAAATTTACAAATATTTACAAAAATGTGAGGGGTGTATATACAGGAACTTGGGCTAACCGATCTCTGGAGGAATAGTAACCCTACAACCATACAATTTTCATGCTTTTCCAGTACCCATAGATCTCTTTCCAGAATTGACTTGGCACTGGGAACAGCATCACTTTTACCCATGATCTCAGATATTGTATATGAGGCACGAGGTATATCTGATCATTTCCCTTTAACTATAAAGATGTTTTTACAATCCAGTCCAAATCGCTCCTTTTGGAAAGTAAACCCCTACTGGTGGTCCCTTCTTTCTTCGTATTGGATTTGGCAGCTTATAGCAGTGTTTCTCAACTCCAGTCCTCAAGGCGCCCCAACAGGTCATGTTTTCAGGCTTCCCATTATTTTGCACAGGTGATTTGATCAGTTTTATGGCCTTAGTAAAAAGAAGGAGGGGGGACACAGGGAAGAAGGAAAAATGCTGCTCACCCCTGATGATTGAAACAAAAAAGAAAGAGACAAATTCCCCACTTGGGGTTTTTAGGCAGCGAAATGAAAGGGTAAAAAGCCAATTCATAAAAATGTATCTTTATTATACAAAAAACTTTAACACACTGGTTAAAAAGAATGAGCTCCCATAGGGTGTATATCAATGTATAACACTCAACACATACACTGTCTATATATGTTTATGACAACATGACATGTGCGTTGACTTGGGCAATAATATAATGGACCTGACGCGTTTCGACCTGTTCCAGGTCTTCTTCAGAGGTCAATTTTGCTAAAATTATATCAAGAAATGCATGTGTCAAAAAGAGTCAGTGATCATTGGAAACAAATACATAACATATCAATACAGCATATTTACCCAGTAATGAGTGTTCTAGGCCCAGGAGCTTCTTGTTGGGTAGATCCCTTTAAAATTAAAAGATTGCCCGTTCGCCTTCCCCCGGAGGTCTCATGGCATCACCGCCACAGCCCCCGCTACCAGGGGGGGGGAATCCCAAGGAGATGTGACTTACAAGAGGTCACACTGTGAGGCACCCCCTATATACGCAGACCACCCGGTCGGTCAGATAGGGAAGACACCTGCAATAACAACCCAGGGAAAAAGAGAATAGTAGAAGTGAAAACAGTGTATGTTATGTATTGGTGTGCACTCCAACATAAAATCTAATAGGTGCAAGAAATGTGTATATGTTTGTATCTGCTTGGTTATAAAAACCAAGACTACCTATATCCACCCACTGCATGGGCCGTGGCCCATGCGTACTGGATGTATGTGTCTGTGCGTGCGAAAGTCCGCACAGACATGTATGTACGTATATGCATACATACATATATACCATAATCGTAGTTTTAAAATACCTATTTTGATAAGAGAAATATGGCGGAGTGCACACTGGGGTAGAAAAATTATCTAAATCAAAAAGGAGGTAATAGACAATAAAATTAATACCTCAACCCTATAAAAATGTGTAAATGGAATAAAGAATGTGATTGATGGCAGGTGAAAGAGGTAGGTGAAAGAAATTGTGGAAACCTGGGACATGAATCCACTAGTGTGGACATAGGGGTGTGTAAGGAGTGAACACACGAAAAAAAGGGGTGAACGACAAAAACCATTACAAAATAGTGAATGTGAAAACCAGGTGAACAGTGCCCACTAGTGAAGGAAGAAATGTATATCAGGTGTGCCGGGTGAATTACCTTATAGGCAAGGTAAAGGCAGTGCAAAAATCACACTATGTTGCCCAATATTACTTGCACTTAGGTATGACCTGACCCGGGATAGGTCACTGCCTAGAACTGGCTGAAAGCGCCAGTCCAGGTTACCATTTGGCAAGTCTGAAATTGTAAAATAAAATAAAAAATATTGTATACATTTGAGTATTTGGTGTGTATATATATATGGTCGTTGTAATAGACCAAGAATTAGATTATAGGGCAGCAAGAGTGCAATGATGTGAGCAAAAAGTGTACTTACGATGTGAAGCCGTAGCGGAGACCATCAGCTGGACAGGAAGTGTGCAGAGTGATGAAGAGGGGATGAGGGAATGTATATAAGCCCTTAATGTTGGGGCGGAGCTCCAGTGTGGGTTGATTGGTGGCAGGTGTCAATGTTCCACTAATGAGACCGCTCCGGGGGGACCCAGTATGCAAAGCGGCCTCGTGTGATCTCCTCGGCGTTCAGGGCGAGCAGACGCCCCGTCCACTGACGTCATCGCCGTCGCAAATGCGTGACGTATCCGCATCACGTGGCGCGCGCGGGGCCCCGCGCATGCGCAGTGAGCGGAGACGTCCGGGGATGTCCCTGAACGCCGCCGGCAAGGGGGAATCCCCGATCTGGCACCCAGGTCCACCCTGGGTGTCCAATGGGGAACGGCGGGAGGGGGAGCCAACCATAGAGGAGTCCCGCCTCCCCGCCTTGCCTTGCCGGGAAGACACATCTCGGGGAGCCAACCCCGGTGCCGGGGCGGCGCAGGCAGCCACGATGGCTACTCCTGGGGGGGAAAGGGGAGCAGGCTAATCAAAGGGACGACATTTCCATAATTATACAAGAACAATAACGTACAAGAATAGTAAAAAATATAAATGTAAGCGTATCATCCTATATTGATACATACAATCTTGGCAGAAATGATTTTCATATAAGACATCCATATATGCAGGGTAAATTCACATATCTAGGTATATGGAGGTAACATAGGGTAAAGAACACATTCTAGAGCAGAAAAAGAAACAATACAAATTGAAATCAAAATTGCATATACACTGCACATCAAAAGATGTACACAGAATAAAATAAGTACATAGGTAATCATGAGTGTCCCTGAGCTATCAGAAAGGGGATGGGGAAAAAGGGGGGGGGGGGGGGGAAAGAAAAATGGAAGATGGAAAAAAAGGAAAAAAGGAAAAAAGGGGGGAGGGGGGGGGAGGGGAAAGGGGGGGGAAAAAAAAGGGGGGGAAAAAAGGGGAAGGGAGGGGGAAAGGGGAAAGGGGGGGAAAGACGTGGGAACCGATGAGGCAGGGGAGCCCCCTAGGGGGCACCATTGCTTACTAAGGTTAACAAAGGGCAAAAAGACCTTATTGGGTCTTACCCGAAACAAACCCTTTTAGGAACGGGGCAAAAGATACGGCATCATTAAGTCCTGGGAACGAGGTGGCATTTAATTGAAATATCCACTTTTGTTCGTGTTGCAACAGGATTTTGTTCCAATCACCGCCTCGATTTGGTATGTGTACTCTATCGAGAGCGGTGAAGGATACTTTAGGCATTTTGTAATTGTGCACTGACATCACGTGTCGGCCCAATGGTAGATAGTAGTTGCCAATTTGCATATGATAAATATGCTTGGACATGCGACGATGGAATTCCTGTTTGGTCTTACCAACATAATAAGCCCCACATTCACAAGACATAAGATAGACGATCCCTCTAGTTTGGCAATTCGTGAAGTGTTTGGGCTTGAACAGTGCCCCATTTGGGAGGTGGAAGATTTTCTCCCGTCTGATGTATTGGCAGGTAGAACAGTGTCCACAAGGGAAGGACCCCAAGGTTACACAATGTTTAAGTCTCTTTATTTCATCTTTGAACTCGCTTTGAACTAGTCTGTCTCGTAAAGAGGTAGCACGTTTATAGGTAATTGATGGTTTGTTGGAGATAAAGTTACGGACTCTTGGGTCATTCAGCAATATAGGCCAATGTCTTTGGATAACATTGTTGACCATCTGATGTTGTCTAGAGAACCGCAAGATGATCCTAGTGGGGCCAATGTTGGTACCATCACTTGGCTTTTTATTGTATTGAGATAAAAGTTCAGACCGGGATTGTGCAATTGCCCTATTATATCCCCTTCGTAAACAGGAGCGGCTATAGCCACGTGCCAGCAGGCGGGTTTGTAGCTTATAGGCTTCCTCTTTGAAGAGGGTATCACTTGAGCAGTTCCTGCGTAGACGCAGGTACTGACCATATGGTATCGACCTCTTCAGGACTGTAGGGTGAAAGCTTTCGGCGTGCAACACTGTGTTGCCGGCCGTGCTTTTACGAAAAAGAGTGCTTGAGATCTTATTGTCAGGGGTACGTATCAATTTTACATCCAAAAATGTCATTTGATCAGGATCATAGGTCATAGTAAACTTCAGATTGTGTTTGTTTAGGTTAATATGATTCAAAAATTGAAGCAACATTTCCTCCGAACCCTCCCAGACGATGAGGACATCATCAATGTACCGTAGCCACAATTGAATGTGGCCCGTGTATACCGCGAGGTCCCCATCGTCTCGGAGGGCCCTCTCCCACTCCCCCAGGTACAGATTGGCGTAAGCCGGGGCACAACAAGTGATTGGAACAAAATCCTGTTGCAACACGAACAAAAGTGGATATTTCAATTAAATGCCACCTCGTTCCCAGGACTTAATGATGCCGTATCTTTTGCCCCGTTCCTAAAAGGGTTTGTTTCGGGTAAGACCCAATAAGGTCTTTTTGCCCTTTGTTAACCTTAGTAAGCAATGGTGCCCCCTAGGGGGCTCCCCTGCCTCATCGGTTCCCACGTCTTTCCCCCCCTTTCCCCTTTCCCCCTCCCTTCCCCTTTTTTCCCCCCCTTTTTTCCCCCCCCTTTCCCCTCCCCCCCCCCCCTTTTTTCCTTTTTTCCTTTTTTTCCATCTTCCATTTTTCTTTTCCCCTCCCCCCCCCCCCTTTTTCCCCATCCCCTTTCTGATAGCTCAGGGACACTCATGATTACCTATGTACTTATTTTATTCTGTGTACATCTTTTGATGTGCAGTGTATATGCAATTTTGATTTCAATTTGTATTGTTTCTTTTTCTGCTCTAGAATGTGTTCTTTACCCTATGTTACCTCCATATACCTAGATATGTGAATTTACCCTGCATATATGGATGTCTTATATGAAAATCATTTCTGCCAAGATTGTATGTATCAATATAGGATGATACGCTTACATTTATATTTTTTACTATTCTTGTACGTTATTGTTCTTGTATAATTATGGAAATGTCGTCCCTTTGATTAGCCTGCTCCCCTTTCCCCCCCAGGAGTAGCCATCGTGGCTGCCTGCGCCGCCCCGGCACCGGGGTTGGCTCCCCGAGATGTGTCTTCCCGGCAAGGCAAGGCGGGGAGGCGGGACTCCTCTATGGTTGGCTCCCCCTCCCGCCGTTCCCCATTGGACACCCAGGGTGGACCTGGGTGCCAGATCGGGGATTCCCCCTTGCCGGCGGCATTCAGGGACATCCCCGGACGTCTCCGCTCACTGCGCATGCGCGGGGCCCCGCGCGCGCCACGTGATGCGGATACGTCACGCATTTGCGACGGCGATGACGTCAGTGGACGGGGCGTCTGCTCGCCCTGAACGCCGAGGAGATCACACGAGGCCGCTTTGCGGCCGCCATGCCCCCATACTGGGTCCCCCCGGAGCGGTCTCATTAGTGGAACATTGACACCTGCCACCAATCAACCCACACTGGAGCTCCGCCCCAACATTAAGGGCTTATATACATTCCCTCATCCCCTCTTCATCACTCTGCACACTTCCTGTCCAGCTGATGGTCTCCGCTACGGCTTCACATCGTAAGTACACTTTTTGCTCACATCATTGCACTCTTGCTGCCCTATAATCTAATTCTTGGTCTATTACAACGACCATATATATATACACACCAAATACTCAAATGTATACAATATTTTTTTATTTTATTTTACAATTTCAGACTTGCCAAATGGTAACCTGGACAGGCGCTTTCAGCCAGTTCTAGGCAGTGACCTATCCCGGGTCAGGTCATACCTAAGTGCAAGTAATATTGGGCAACATAGTGTGATTTTTGCACTGCCTTTACCTTGCCTATAAGGTAATTCACCCGGCACACCTGATATACATTTCTTCCTTCACTAGTGGGCACTGTTCACCTGGTTTTCACATTCACTATTTTGTAATGGTTTTTGTCGTTCACCCCTTTTTTTCGTGTGTTCACTCCTTACACACCCCTATGTCCACACTAGTGGATTCATGTCCCAGGTTTCCACAATTTCTTTCACCTTCCTCTTTCACCTGCCATCAATCACATTCTTTATTCCATTTACACATTTTTATAGGGTTGAGGTATTAATTTTATTGTCTATTACCTCCTTTTTGATTTAGATAATTTTTCTACCCCAGTGTGCACTCCGCCATATTTCTCTTATCAAAATAGGTATTTTAAAACTACGATTATGGTATATATATGTATGTATGCATATACGTACATACATGTCTGTGCGGACTTTCGCACGCACAGACACATACATCCAGTACGCATGGGCCACGGCCCATGCAGTGGGTGGATATAGGTAGTCTTGGTTTTTATAACCAAGCAGATACAAACATATACACATTTCTTGCACCTATTAGATTTTATGTTGGAGTGCACACCAATACATAACATACACTGTTTTCACTTCTACTATTCTCTTTTTCCCTGGGTTGTTATTGCAGGTGTCTTCCCTATCTGACCGACCGGGTGGTCTGCGTATATAGGGGGTGCCTCACAGTGTGACCTCTTGTAAGTCACATCTCCTTGGGATTCCCCCCCCCTGGTAGCGGGGGCTGTGGCGGTGATGCCATGAGACCTCCGGGGGAAGGCGAACGGGCAATCTTTTAATTTTAAAGGGATCTACCCAACAAGAAGCTCCTGGGCCTAGAACACTCATTACTGGGTAAATATGCTGTATTGATATGTTATGTATTTGTTTCCAATGATCACTGACTCTTTTTGACACATGCATTTCTTGATATAATTTTAGCAAAATTGACCTCTGAAGAAGACCTGGAACAGGTCGAAACGCGTCAGTTCCATTATATTATTGCCCAAGTCAACGCACATGTCATGTTGTCATAAACATATATAGACTGTGTTGAGTGTTATGCATTGATATACACCCTATGGGAGCTCATTCTTTTTAACCAGTGTGTTAAAGTTTTTTGTATAATAAAGATACATTTTTATGAATTGGCTTTTTACCCTTTCATTTCGCTGCCTAAAAACCCCAAGTGGGGAATTTGTCTCTTTCTTTTTTATGGCCTTAGTAATTACCACAGCTATTTCATCTGAGGGAAATCCTGAAAATATGACCTGTTGGGGTGCCTTGAGGACTGGAGTTGAGAAACACTGGCTTATAGTATTGCCAATAGATCCACTGTGACTCTCCCAATAAAACTGGATTCACTGAAGACCTATCTTTAAGGTCTCCTTATCTCAAAAATTTCCAAAATTATACAGCGCTCAAGGAAAAAATAGCTGGCTAATGAAATGATACAGGCTGAAAGCCAATGTGTTAGTAACCCTAATTCTGAAACCCAATTACAATGGTTACAAAGTCAACAAAGGTATGCTTCTGTTGCTATACAGAAAGCTGACCATAAAAGGTTTTTTCTTTAACAGCCATATTTCAAGGATGGGGAGGGTACAGGACACCTCTTGGCTACTATAGTGAGGGCTCAGAGGCCTTCAGGCTATGTGTCAGAAATGCAACTTTCCTTGAATATAAAGGTGACTATTACTCAAAGGATTTCTAAGGATTTCTTAATTTTTTCAAACACTATACAGAAATAAACTGTAATATTTTGTGGAAGATCTGATCAAGTTTCTGGATACTATTATTTTACCAGTTTTGTCAGAGGCTGAAAGGGAAACCTTTCAGAAGAGCCTTTAACTCTTGATGAATTTAGGGCCGCTTCAGCCAGCTCTCCTAATAATAAAGCACCGGGGGCTGATGGCCTTCCAGGAGAGGGGATGGGGATGCGCTTTTGCCAGAACCTCTGGAGGTATGCAATAATGCCTTCCTTGACTGAGGCCATAATTATAGTATTGCTGAAGCCAGGCAAGAACCATTGTAGTCCTGGCAAAAGTTAGTTCACCTAGACCAATCTGGGTTTATCCCAAATAGATCCACAGCCATTAACATCAGGCATCTATTCCTAAATTTACAAATCCCAACACTAAACACAGGAAAGAAAGCCATACTGCCGCTTGATGCGGCAAAAGCCTTTGATGGTATAGAGTAGGACTTCCTATGGCACTGTCTCAGTTTGGATTTGGGCCACGTTATATCCAGTGGATACAACTTCTCTATACTACCTCGAAAGCCAGGGGTCAAGTTAATGGCTATATATCAGACCCTTTTTCATTGCACCAAGGAACAAGGCAGGGGTGTTCCCTGCCACCCCTCCTTTTTGCCCTGGCGCTGGAGCCTTTGGCAGCAGCTGTTAGGGAGTCCCCGGATATCATTGGATTTCAAAGGCCCACAGGCGAAGATAAAATAGCATTATATGCAGATGACACCCTATTGTTTTGGGGAGACACTTCTTTATCATTGGATGCAGCTATGTCCCTAATAGATACCTACAGCTCTTTCTCCGGCTTTAGTATCAATTGGGACAAGTTGGTACTTTTTGCCCCTTGACCCTATACCAGCGGAGATTACCTCTAAGGCGAATCAAATAGCAATAGTCACATCTTTCAAGTACCTAGGAATTATAGTTACACCCAGAGTGCAGGATTACGTAGACAGAAACGTGGTCCCTCTACCTACTAGATTCAAACAAACAGGCAAAACCTGGAGTAAAATTGCCTTCAACGGTAATAGGCAGAGCAAACTTGGTTAAAATGGTATGGATGCCACAATTACGATATATCCTTCACAACTGCCCTGTTTGTTTGCCGCAGTGCTTTTTCCAAATGATTGATTCCACTTTTTGTGATCTTATCTGGAGATATAGACGGCCTAAAATTAGACTTTCTATATTACAGTTAGCTAAGGATAATGGTGCCCTTGCAGTGCTCAATGCAAGATTGTACTTTATTGCTTCCCAACTATAGCAGTGGTATGGATGGGATGAAGTGAATTTACCCAGTACAGAGTGTTATCTTGTCACAGTTTAATGTGTCTCTGCTGGTTCAACTAATGGTGGCACATCATTTCCATGACAAATGAAAATTTCCCACTTTTTGCCTGATACACAGGCTGTGGGTAGCCATGCAGGCTATCACTCTGTATGAGAATTACACTAAACATATGCCCATT
Source organism: Lithobates clamitans (assembly GCA_037952925.1). NCBI lineage: Eukaryota > Metazoa > Chordata > Amphibia > Anura > Ranidae > Lithobates > Lithobates clamitans. Next base: position 3,000,711 of record JBBGZY010000756.1, read on the forward strand.
TGGGACAATCTGTGCCTGGTTGAACTGAATAAATTAACGGCGTTTGACTCATGGAAGAGGGTTGGTATTACTCTTCTTCATCAACTGTATGACAAAGATGTCTTGTCATTTAGTGCACTTAAGGAACATTTTCAGCTCTCCAACAATAATTTCTACCAATACCTCCAATACAGAGTAATGCATTCGTTTACCAGATGAAATATAACCCTTCCAATACCTTATCTATGGACATTTCTACAAGCTGCACAAAAAGAGGTTTAATAGGAGATTTATACTCTTCCCTCCAAGCCACTGTTAGTACTCGTACTCAGATAAACAGCCTTAATTCATGGCAAAGGGACCTAGAATTGTTGGGAGAAGAGGACTGGACTCAGGCACTGGAGGTGTTGCCAAAAGTTTCCCTTTCACCTTCTCAGCATCTTACTTGGTTGTTTATTGTTCATAGAGTGCATTATACTCCACAGAAACTCCACACTTGGGGCAGAACTACATCCCATCCTCGATGCACCTCAGATACTGGGACCCTTGTCTACATGTTCTGGAGATGTCCTAAACTTCATCGCTATTGGGAAAAAGTATTTCAGACCCTAACCAAGTTAACAGCGGATCTGAAGTTGGCACTCCTGGGTATTATTCCTGAAGATTTACTCCCAGAATAAATGCATATCATGTGGACAAGGTTCCTATACTTAACCCGTAAAATCACACTACAAAAGTGGATCTCAACCTCACCCCCAACGCATAAACAATAGTCATAACTTAATCCTAACATAGGGAATGCCCTAAAAAGTTCCAAAAAATATAGTCCTGGTGGGTGAACTCTAATAATTCCCTGTATGCTCCTTCTCCTTAGAGTTCAGAGGATTCCTCATCAAATTTGTTTATTATTTTTTTAAAGACTGACAAATTGAGTACATACAAGGATGGTGGTACAATATTCAAATAGCAATGGAGCTAAACATATTGATTTATGAACAGGATGAGTATGTAAAAATATAACAAGTAGAGCAACAAATAAACCAATAGAATTACAGTATTATAAAGTATTACATCAAAAGCATTATAAAATTCTATTGTATTGGTTCATTTTGCAAGAGCAGTAATAAAAAGATCAATCTAGTAGAAAACCAAAAATAGGTGTAGATAGAGAGAAGAGGGTAAAAAAAGGGGGGGGGGGTTACAAGTGGTGATGCGATCCCAAATGAATAGAAAGTATAGTCAAGGCAAATAGAGTAAAATTACCAAGGCCATAATAGTGTGTCATCAAAGGCTGGAGGTAAACAATGCTCAACCCAAGGAAGCCAGAGTTTTGACCAATTCGATCTCTTTCGATTGCTACCATTTTAGCAGGAATAAGAGCTTTATTAGATCTGTTAATGGTTTCAGCTAGAATTTAATATTTCGTTTTTTCATGCCTTAGCAATGGTTGGTTTTGTGTCTGTTGGGAGCTGTAAAAGAAGGCGAAATTGATTCTGTGTGATCCCATCAGGTTTCAGGTTTAATAGACAAAAATATTTCCGCAAGAAAGGGGAAAGAAAAGTAAGGCTCAAGTGACAGGGAGTGCAGTCTGCTGTATAGAATGAATACATAATCTTTTATGATACAATTATCTAAAATTGTGTATGCTGAATTGCAGCCAAAGCAGTGGGGGACATATAAAAAATGCACAGCGTGACTAATGAAACAGGCCGGAATGGGTCAAAAACATAAACAGACAATGCATATAACATGTACATTTACGTGCGGACACCAGGTAAATCGGCACATGGAGCAACACCACGAAAATGGCGTGTATGGCATCTATGAATGGAGCAGTCTATATGTGGCATCCATGTGTCAACCCCCTGGGGGCACAAGCTGTGGGAAGGGAGGGAAGGGAAGAGCAAGGTGGTGAATATTTAATCTACAGTCCGGTGAGGATACAGGTGGGGAATGAACACAGGTATCCTGTTAAGGGTGTTGCAAAAGGCTGTGAAGCTGTAAAAGAATGATCCCATCAGGTTTCAGGTTTAATAGGGCTGTAGAAGGATTGGGCTGTATAGGTGTATCAGAGATTTTGGAGGCCAAGTCAAAAACTGCCTTCCAGAATTTTTGGACTAATTGCGCAATCCCACCAAAAATGAAGTTCAGTGCCAGACACTGAACAGCCGCGAAAACAAGCCCCAGGGTAATCAGAGGCATATTTCGATATTCTAGCAGGTAGTTCAGAGGATTCCAATTAAGCTCCTAAAAACAAAACCTGTTAGATAAGACGACACTTAGGTGGTGTTGGAGGGGAAACAGATAATGTAGGTGGTGAAATGTGGTCATTGAGGTGGCATCATCTAATTAAAAGGCAAAAGTATATCATACAGGGTAGTTTAAGGGTATTGCATGACATTTGAGTTGACAACTATCTGTCCATGGTATACACACTTAGTTGTACATGATATTAATAAAAAATCTATTGAGGCTGTGAAGTGTTTTGTACTGTTTGTTTAGTGTTTTATTTTATATTTTCTCTATTTTCTTTGTTTTGTTTTGTATCAAATGTCCCTCCTTGTGATACTCTTTTGCTATTACTTATGTGTTTTTTGTAAGCATAACAAAATGGTTAATAAAAAAATTACCTGATTATAAAAAAAAAATTTATAAAGCACTGATTGAATGTTTGAACTTCTTAAACTCTGCGAGGCAACCATCCAATCTGCCACCTAGTGTATTATGTGCATGCAAAACAGCATGGGCATATACTCACAACATTAGTAGAGTAAAACCATGGTAAAGGGATCCTATTCTACCCTTTCTATCCTATCCATGCTATTTTATCCAATCCCATCCACATAGTAGATTCTTCCTCCAATTTTGAATTTACCTGAACTGAACATTCTGTAGCAGTGGGATTGCATCCCCAGCACTCACATTGGTCCTTCTCTAGTATCCCTTCTTCCGCACACTCAATCTCCAATTTCCATTCCAGCGATTCTCCACTCTGCAATCTCACGCAACACAAATTTATTAAACTGTCACGTAAACAATCCATGCTAGTATACATTCTTAAAGGAGCTTGCAGGAACAACTATAAATGTAGTTTTTGTTTCAAACTTTAAACATTTTAAATAAAAAGGGTAATGCATACCACCCTACGCCCCTCTCCTGTGTAAGTTAGCATAGAAACACTTAGTTACTGTATAACCCAGTGTAAGTGCAGATCAGTGGGGGAGCAGGAAAGGGGAGCACAATTTAGTTCTACTATGCCTAGTGTGAGTGCACCTTTCATGCTTGATCACAGTTTTTGGAGCATTGTTTGTGTAGACCAGTTTGCAACACTAAAAGGAAAAGAGTTCTGTGTCTGAGCGGTCTGAGAGGAAATTTTACACAGGCACAGCTGCAAAGAGAGGTTGCTACTACAAACTGTGAGCAGCCAGTGTTAAGGCTGCTCTCCATATACTAGGGGAACCCTGAGGATGTGGACTGCTAGATAAAATAGATGGGGAGAAGTATGAAAGATTGTGGGAGAGATAGTTCCATAAAGGCTAAGCAAAAAGAACTACAGATCCCACAGTTTGGAGAGTTCTCAGTAGAGAGTAAGAAGTGGGCTGTTTCTGGCCAGAGGCTGATGAAAGGAGGTCATTTAGAAAGTGTTTGTGCTCATTGGTTGCTGGTGAAATGCTGACCACCACATCAGCGATAGAGAGAGGCACTGGAAAGGACACCTTCTGATACGCAGATCGTTACTAATTAGTCCACTGTCTAGCTGAAAAGCATTATGGTTGCAGACAGGATGGGTCATCGATCGGGAACTGAGAGAGTTCACCTGTTGTCATCACAAAAGTTGGTGAGAGGCCACTCGCCAACCCTGCACTACAGCTTAATAAAAGAGAGACAGAGTTATCTCCAAGAAACACAGTGTCAGTGCCTGCTTCAGCTCTTAAAGTGACACTACCCTGAGTGCTCCATCAATATGGTTGGGCCCCAGTGAGCTGGCCAACAGAAGAAATACAGTAGTACATATTGACTGCTGCTCTGTTATAGTGGTATAACTTTTCCTAGTAAGAATTGCCTAAGTATAGGGTTTAAGAAGGGTTGTGCTTTATGCCAATTATTGTTTCCGCAGTTTATTTCTGCTAGTTTTTCAATATATTTCTCCTTTCTTGCTATTTCTTAACTATTTGCTGTGTCATTGTTGGTGTCTATATAGCTTGAGCCTTTAGGATATATATACCTATATATGCAATAAGTATTCCCAACCCAACCAGGTGTGTCAGTGTGTATGGAGCTATTTTAAAGGGCAACTCCACTTTCGTGGGGAAAAAAAATAGCAAATAAAGAAAAAATAATATAGCGTATACAATTGTGATACAAGTTATATTGTAATTGAATGTTAATAAAAACTACCTTTCCTTTTCAATCTGCAGCCGCTGTAATTTTCTGCAAAGTAACATGGCTACATGGAGTTGTCCTGTACACAGAATGTATACTGACCACTCCCCAGAAACACAATTTCCTGCTTGTGTGATTGGCTCACCAATTTTCTCAGAAGTCTGCCTAAGATACAAGTCAAAATGTAATTTTTGGTGAAATATTTCCAATAGGAACACATCTAAGGCCCCATTCACACGGGGCTGTCCATTTTTAGTACTCCGCTTGCTCAGCGGGGATCACACCGTTGATCCCCACTGAGCCGGCGGATGACAAGTCCGTCCCTGCACACTGTGCAGGGACAGACCTGTCAGAGAGTCAGCTCTCCCCTATGGGGGGATCGGATAATTACAGACCACCTGTCCGTTTTCATCCGATCTGATCCACCAGGATTTTGCTGAGCGGATCGGGGCAGATCGGATGTCAGCGGACATATCACTGCTGACATCCGACGATCCATAGAGATGTATGGAGCGACCGTTCAGATCCGCCTGAAAAAACTGACAGGCGGATCTGAACGGTCCGCACATGTGAAAGGGGCCTAAAGGGATGCAGGCCTAGCAGCTTTCCCCATTAGTGCTCTGCAGCTGCCACAGCTGATTGGTAATTAGGAAACCAATCCCATTAGACTCAGTGAGCCAAGAGACACAGACAAACACACCTGGATTTCTTCAGAATAACAAAAGATAGGAATCTGCAACAAAGGTTGTTATAATCCTTGCAATGTACATAGATCACCCAGAAGGGAATGTTTTTTTCTCAACAAAAGTGGAGGTACACTTTAAGAGTCGTGGGCGCAGGAACAAGGGACCCAATACATTCAGTGGCTCCTTCAGGGGGAAGTGCTACATTTATTACATCCCAACCTTGTCCATTTTAGAACAGGCACATTTTTGCTGGTAATGTACAAACAAGGTGTAATATACAAACTTGTAGTAACAAGTAATCCTACATTTCTACAAGGCCTACAGCCCTATAGTCTTTTATGGCTCTTAAAATTTTAATGGTGTGTTACAAAATGTATGGATATATGTATATGAGTATAGGGTAGGCTGCAGGCGATTAAAGTGGAACTTCACTCTCTCAAACAACATTGAATATTTGTAATCTTAATGCTACTACCATTAGTAAATAGATAGGAAAGTATATCATGTGTACTTGTTTTCAACTTTTATTTACATTTCTTTAGTTACTTCCTAGTTCCCATGCCTAGGCAAATGATGTCATACATACCAGGAGTCTTCAGGAGAGGAGGAGGGGCTTTCTCAGCTAAGCATACCCTCCTACCTGCAAGTCTGAGCTAAGGGAAGATGGATTCCAGGAAGTAAATACTGCATGAATCGTCTGCCCTTACTAAAGATGGTCGCTGCCAGAATTGCTAGGGGGTGTTTTACAAAGTGATTTCTCAGCAAAATAAAGCATATAGACATGGATAGGGGGGTTTGCTTTGAATTTTAAAAATGAATAAATAGAGCTTTTGGTTTGTGGTGCTCAGATACAGTGTAGTACCAGTTTAAGCACAGGTTGAACTGGATGTCTTTATTCAACCTTACTAACTATGTAACTATGGGGTTGATTTACTAAAGACAAATATACTGTGCACTGTGTAAAGTGCAGTTGCACTCTGCAAGAGCAGTTGCTCTAGAGCTTAGGAAATCAGCAGAAGCTTTGTTGACTTCCATCATCCAATCATGTGCAAGCAAAATTGCTGTTTTTTTTAAATTTTCCTTGCATGTGATTGGGTGTCCTTTGCAAAGTGGAACTTTACCTCCTTAGTAAGTTCTAGAGCAATTTCACACATAGAGTGCAACTGCATGTTGCAAAGTGCACATTTTACTTGCTTTTAGTAAATCAACCCCTATGTAATTAAGTACCATGTAGAAAACAAAGATAAAATATGAATGATTACTTTCAATCACACTGGCAGGGTTCAATAATTTTTTGCGTTGAGATCTAGCAAACCTAAATTTCCCATATAATTACAAAGTCCACTGCTGATTCCCTTACACACACACAATCTGGATGCTGGATATTAGGTAGTAGGGCAAAAAGAGCAAAGATTTGCAACATCCCAACAACCAATCGGTGTTCTAAATTGTCCCAAAGGGACAGATTACCGTACTTCACTACGCTTTACAACCTGTTATAAACTAAAAACACAGAACAAGCTTTGTGATCTACTATACAGACTCTTCCCTCCAACGTAGTTATAGTGTCTTATTAATTATGCTGTTAAGGTTAAAGTACCGTACTTCATGCATTGTAAACTCATCCAGTACTATTGGGAACATTAGGCCATTACCCTGCTACAAATGTGCGAATTAGATTTGTCACATGGAAAACTGAGCTAAAGAGTGTGAGAAAAACAGGATTTTGGATATTAAAAATATAGCTTTACATAAATAACAGCTGCGGCTTACCAATAAATTATTCTTCATCCTCTTGAAATTTTTGATTAGGTGTAGGTAACACTACATTTTTGAAGAAAACATTTCTTGTAGCTTAAAACAAACATTTGTGAGAATATTGTATATACAGCCAAATGTATATCTGCAAAGCTGCATTCTAAGAGCAAACATAAAACCCATGTTAATTGTGTTCAGTAGTACTTTGTGCAGGCAGAGAGAGTTAGGACCAGCTCTTGCAATGGCACTACAGACAGTTCCTCCCTGGAATGGCTCCGTCTTACTGCTTTTTCTGTTTCCTAAGCATCTACTCCATCCACTCCTCTCTCTACAATGCCGGTATTAGCCAAGACATGCTAAAAGAAGGGGGGGTAGACGACAGCCTTAAACATCCACCATGTGAGTGATCTATGTAATATTTTTTTAACCGAAAGACATTTTTAAAAAGTTTGTGGAGTTAATACCATACAATAATAGAACCACTTCTTAACCACTTGCCGACCAGCAGTTTAACCACTTGACCTCCGGAGAATTTTACCCTCTACATAACCGGAGCATCATATGCTATTCAGAGCTGTGCTATTTTAACTGGCAATTGCGCTGTCATGCAATGTTGTACACAAATGACATTTTTGATCAACACTGTTTTTTTTATTTTTTGCAATATAAACGAAAACATTTGGAAAATTTTGAACAAAAAAAACCTATATTTTTTACTTTCTGCTAGAAAACATATCCAATACAAAATTTAAAGAAAAAAATAATTTCTTCATGAATTTAGGCCAAAATGCATTCTGCTACATGTCTTTAGTACTGTATATACTCGAGTATAAGTCGATCCGAGTATAAGTCGAGGCCCTAATTTACCACAAAAAAATGGGAAAAACGTATTGACCCGAGTATAGGACGAGGGTGAGAAATGCAGTAGCTACTATAAGTGGGAAAAGAGGGTCAACAATGCCCATCTGCAGCTGTATACCTCCCTGTGTCCTGTGCATGTGTCCTGTGCATATGTGCATGTGTCATGTGTCCTGTGTATATGTGCATGTGTCATGTACCTGTGTCCTGTGTATATGTGCATGTGTCATGTACCTGTGTATATGTACCTGTGTCCTGTGTATGTGTGCATGTGTAATGTGTATATGTACCTGTGTGCATCCTACCTGTGTCCTATGCATGTGCCGCTCTGCACTGATCAGCGTGTGCGGCGGCCATTCACTGTTCAAAAGCCGCGCCTCCTCCTCGTCCATGATAGGCAGAAAATTCCATTTCCCAGCAGTCAGCGGTCAGCCTATCATTCTCTCATCCTCATACCACGGACGAGGATGAGAGAATGTCCGTGATAGGCTGTACACTGACTGCCTATCACAGACGAGGAGGCGCGGCTTTTGAACAGTGAGAGGCTGCCGAGTGCTATGTAGCACACGCTGGCCGCCATCTGCCTGCATGACACAGTGATCATGTAGGCAGACGGCGGTGACTCGAGTATAAGTCGAGGGGGGCACTTTCAGCCTCAAAAAAGGGGGTGAAAAGTTCGACTTATACTTGAGTGTATACGGTATATAAAATCCCAATAAGTATATATTATTTCCTTTGCTTGAAAGTTATATCATCTGATATAGATATTGGAATATTTTTTTATGCTAGTAATGGCGGTGAGCATCGACTTATAGTGGGACTGTGATAGTGCAGCGGGTAATCTGACACTAGCTGACACTGGCTGGGGGTATACACTAATTGACATCAATAGTGACACTAATACAGTGATCAGTGCTAACACTATACAATAACACTGTACTAATGACACTGGCCGTAAAGGGGTTAACATCTAGGGGCAATCATGGGGTTAAATGTGTGCCTAAAAATGTTTACTGTGTGTGTTATATGCTGCTTTTACTAGGCGATCTTGCTGTTTTTTTTCCCCCTGCTTTTCAGGGAATAAAAAAAAAGCAATATCGTCTGTCAGTTTTTGGAGCTCTGTGTTGTTTTCACCCCTGTCAGCTAGCCAGTGTCATTAGTACAGTGGCATTGTACAGTATTATCACTGCTCACTGTATTAGTGTCACTAGTGATGTCAGATGGTGTCATTTAGCCAGTTAGTGTCCCTCCCAGCCAGTGTCATCGCCAGTCCCTGATTGCCCACCACACTATCACAGTCACACTAGAAATGCAATAGGCAGTCAAAAAGCCAGAGCTGAACTAAAAGCTGAGTAAATTCCTTCGCTGCCAGTGTCATGTATACAGTAATCAGTGCATTTTTATAGCACTGATCGCTGTATAAATGTCACTGGTCCCAAAAAAGTGTTAAAAGTGTCCGATCTGTCGCAGCCCTGCTAAAAATCACAGATTGCCGCCATTACTAGTAAAAAATGAATAATAAAAATACCGTAAATATATCCCATAGTTTGTAGATGCTTATTGTGATTTTTTTTTAATCAAAAATATGTAGAAGAATACATATTGGCCTAAACCGATGAATAAATTTGTTTTTTTAACATTTTTTTGTGGATATTTATTATAGCAAAAAGTAAAAAATATTGCTTTTTTTTTTTAAATTGACGGCGCAAAAATTGTTTATAGCGCAAAAACTAAAAACCAAAGAGGTGATCAAGTACCGCCAAAAGCCCTATTTGTGGGGGAAAAGGGACGTCAATCTTTTTTGGGTACAACGTCGCACGACAACGCAATTGACAGTTAAAGCAATGCAGTGCCGTATCTCAAAAAATGCCCTGCTCATTAAGGGGAAAAATCTTCCGGTCCCTAAGTGGTTAAATATGAATATTGCAGCAATGCTGATTTGTTATCTTATCTTAAAATGGCATTTTTTTTCATCTTGATATTTTTGGCTGGGGTTCTGCCTTAAATATTCAAAACACAATCACTGTAATTTGTAAAGAGAGTGAAGATACTCTTTAGGAATCTGTCTCATTGTAGTGCAAAAAATGGGGGAACTTGCGACAGATTGATGTACGTGTGTCAGTAAGGTGTATAAGAACCTGTTACCAATCTGACAGAAATGTCGCAAGCACTTTCCTGCAAAGTTTTACAGGCAGAGAAGGTATTTGGAAAAGTTAGAAGAGTAATCTAAACTCATTAAATATCAGTTCCAGTTCCAAAATCTGTTGCAGAATTGTCTCAAAGATGCAACACAATAATTACACATGTTACACAATCCATAATTTACTCCACCAAGAAATAGGTTTTATTTACCTCCTCATTCCTTATAACCGCTATGGTGGTATTTCTTTATGAATTTGTTGCAATAATAGCACCATACAGTAAAAGTGTCACAAATAAATACTTGAATTTGTTGCACATGTCGGTACTAACCATAAAAATATTGCAAGGTTTATATGAATTTGGAGCAAGGCTTCCAACTACATACACACTGCCAAAAATGTGTTGCAAATGCCTTATTAAATCGTTCCCAATATACCATATTTACCTTTTATTTTACTTCTAAACAAAAAAGAAATGATTTAAAGAAAAATTACATATTGCCTTTTTAAATAAGCAGTATGACTGTCAAAAATCCAATATTTGAAAATGTAGACTATATTATCTGTTATTCAGGCTTACATTCAATAAACATATGGAGAAACATTTTATAAGCCTCATGTTTGTTCTTGCATCACATTTATAGTCTATGTACAATTAGTTTGCCAGTCTTTATACACAAGCCATAATGGTTTCTTACGTGGGAACAACATGACTTCCACTTCTAACCGTCATTAACCAAATCACTAAAGATGGAAGATAATACAGAAAGTTACCAAAACCCTTGAATTCATTTCCTGAAGGACCTAAATACAATATCCCTTGGCTTGGCTAAACAGCAAATGGTTTGTGTAAGTTAAATAGCTTTTCAGTGCACAGAGTGCATTCAAGTTAACTGTGAAATGCGCTTCATTGCAACTCTAGCCAGTCTCGTAAAATGAATTTGCTCTGAAGTGTTTTGGCTTGTTAAATTTTAGGCAAAGTACAAAATGTGAACAACATAAAGCTGGAATAGAAAGTGAAATACAGTAAATTGCTCAGAAACATCCAAATAGTTTGAAAACATGCAAAAACACTAGTAGCTGGATTTTAAAATTGTACTGATTTATAAATAGCGGGTTGTCATATTATGTGCATAAAACAACATGTGTAACTTGTAGCCATCTTTATCCATGGAGGAACGCCCTTACAGATAACCAAACTTAAACTAATGAGGTCACAACATGTAACACCTGTTTTCTGTGGCTTTGTACATTGTTCATTATGGATGACCCTGATTAAACCTATTAAGCTGGTTACCAGCATTTCTTAATTTCTAAGGATAAGCAGCTAATGGGGTTATTACATATAGTATACGTGAACAGACCCAATCTGGCTATACTGTCAAAAATCAATAGTGCAAACTTAATTACAGCTTTATAGACAAGCTAGGAGATTATTTTACCATCATGTTATGCAGAATGATGAGATAGATAGATAGATAGATAGATAGATAGATAGATAGATAGATAGATAGATAGATAGATAGATAGATAGATAGATAGATAGATAGATAGATAGATAGATAGATAGATAGTCCATAGACAGTGAATACCTTTATGGAGCATTTGGCGCACAGTTTAGTGACACTGTGGTTGATTTACTAAAACTGGAGAGTGCAAAATCTGGTGCAGTTGTGCGTGGTAGCCAATCAGTGTTTAACTTCAGCTTGTTCAATTACACTTTGACAAAAAAAGAAAAACTGAAAGCTAATTGGTTTCTATGCAGAGCTGCACCAGATTTTGCACTTGTTTTAGTAAACTCACCCCACAATGCCATTACTTCATCGGTTCATATTTTGACCTGCATCAACCAATTAAAGTGTATCTTTCATGAATTCAGAGCAATAAGAAAAATCTAAAATGATTGTTGATTGTTTAATGATTTTTGCACATTGAACTTTTTTTTTTTCTAAACCCTTACTTGATTCTGGGTGGCAATAAACTGCCTGATCGTCCTAATTTTAAGGCATTGATAATTGCATGAGAATAGGGCTGTATAAGTCAATGCTAGGGGACGATAGTGAGGTTTCCTGATTATCAAAAGGATTTTTTTATCACATACAGCGATTTTCAACCTGTTGGAAGATGGACCCAACAACTGTAACCCAAGCAAATAAACATATTATTTATTATTATTACTAATAATAATAATTCAATAAATACTGTTGAGATCTTGACACTTTCTTTACTCCACAACATCAAATGTATATAGAACAAAATAGGGAAAGCTCCTCTTGGATCATGGGAACAAAGTTGCAATCTCAAGATGGGCCACAAGATGGCCCAGAAGCACATCTTAGAATAGTAAGCACAATCAGAGGAGAAGAACACCAGGCATGGTGGGTGGAAAAGTGTTGACTGCCTATGCAAAAGGAGGAGTTGTCTTCTTTTTTTTTTTACAGTTGGCTGCACTGCTTTTGGGCTTATAGAAGACCAAAGAAATGCCAAACACGGAGATTTCTCCATTTCAGTTGGACATTAGTGGGGAATGTAGATCTGTCATTGTGCTCTATGCTGCTCTACTGTAAACTGTGTCATTGGGTCATCTGTTGACTCCCCCTTTGCGATATTTTCTACCTTCTTGTCAAAAATTTAAGTTTGGTTGTATCTCAAAGATTTTCAAACAGGTTGTAAATTGTGTGTGTGATAATGAGTACTTCTCACAGAGAAGAAAACTCATTATCATCTTCTAATGTAGATCTATTAAGCCTTATCCTTGACTAGTTGTCGATGCCATGGTGGTAAGATTAGGCAGGTTGTTGCCATCCAATATTGGCTAGATCATGTGACTATGGACCCTGTTTAAAGAGGAACTTCACCTCTACCTATTTTTTTTATTCCCTGGTAATTGTTCTGTAAATAAAAAAAATACATACCTACTAGTTTATAGAGTCCAACATTTCCTCCTTGCAGCCTAATGTTCTTCTTTGTTGTTGTGCTCTTAGGCCGCCATGACAATTGGCACATGAGCAGACATGCAGTAGGTATCTGTCAGGTCTGTGAGACCTGGCACAGCCATGCAGTATAAGACTGTGCATGCACTGGAATGCACAAAATCCCACACACATGTACAAACATGCCAGGCGGCTCTGCCAGGTCTCATAGACTGGCAGAAACCTGCTGCTTTGTGCAAGTGCATGGGTGTTTTTGATGCAATTCCGAAAATGTGCAGACACTCCACACAACTCAGTTTCTCTAAATCTCATGGCATGTCTGCACATGTGCAAGATTATGCTGCATATATCATCCTCACCTAGGCTAGAATGCAGGAAAATAAACATGTAAGTGTCCCCAATTGTGAATGAGAGAAGGGGAGGAATCAAAGGAGAGAGAAAAGCATATTATGGGTAAACACAAAGAAAAGAAAAAGGAACTATTGTAGGCTATTTAGATTATAAACAAAACCAATAATATTTAAAAAGAAAATTTTTTTATAAACATATGGATGAAAAACAAACATGGCTGGAGTATACAGAGTCACAAGTACAGTTCAAACACCAGAGCAATATGATTTTAGTTGCTTATATGGTAGCAAAGGGGCACTGATGCTTTTTAAAGCCCACTTCTTCTTCAGAGGTGCCACATGCAAACTGGTAGAATGAACTATGATTGAGAAAATTACAATACACAAAAGTTAGTTTAAATATAATATGGATATAGTCTTTTGTATATACTGTACATAGTACAAACAGTATTATATACCATATTAGCTACTAACCTTAAGTGCACTGAGGGTATACATTTGCAGCCACTAAGTAAAAATGTTAAAACCAAAGTTGATGAAATTCCACAGATTCATGCAGGGGAATACGGGGAGATCGCCCCAAAGCCGACATCCCCTACTCTTCCACTACTGGGGCAGCAGAGGATGGCAGCCCCAATAGGAGGATGTGACTGGCACAAGAAAAATATATAAGAATATCTGTACTTGTTTATGATCAGTGCATATGCACTAAACCAGGGCTTAAAATAGTTTATAATCTAGGTAGCCTATAATAGTCCCTTATTCAATTTAGAGGGTATTTTCTTTGTGTTCAATGTTGGGTTGATGGCTACTTTTTGACACCAGATCCTGTCAAGCTTAATATTTATGGGTAAAGGGCCATTTTAGCAAAGGAAAGAGTATAGTCATTGGGTGCACACTCTGCTGGGTAAGAATGCTAGCAACATGGTGCCATCCTTTTATTATATCATATTGGTAGAGATAGATGAATAATGCAATATGCGTTATCGGTGACAGATAGATGTATGATTTACAGTTTGCAATACTCTGCATGTTCCTGCTTTCTTAATATTGTGTCATCGGCCTTCAGCTTTCAGTGCCTTTCCATATATCTACACAAACTGGTGATTTATACTGAGATTGTTTCTTTATTAATTTTTCTGAGGTCACCCTAATGAACTGAATGATCCATTTTAAGTTAATTAGTCATCTGACACTTTCGCTAACACATTATTCAGTTTCACAGGAAATCATTAAATGAACATAGCAAAATAATGATGTTGTAAGACCCAAAAATAAACCAGGCTAAATGTTTTTCTCTATTCATGTAGTATTAATAAGTTGGGTGATCAAATATATTAGAAATGGAATATGAAAGGAGAAAAATGGCAACATTTCCCCCTAGTATATTGTATAACAGATTTCATCTTTTATAAATGTTCCTTTTTAAATAATAATTCAAACAATTGACAATGTTTAACTTGTAGAGGCTCATGCCTGATGCTGTGGTCTAACGTGCAAGACTTGTTGTCTCATCTAATCTTTCTTTGTAAAATCAGTTTGTAAAATCTTCAGAAAATACACATTTGTAACCGGCAGCTAAGATTAAAAAGTAGATAAAGCAGACCTTTGCAAAGTATTACAAAACTTCCCTTACAAAGCTGAAGCACTACTGCTGAACAAATACTGTCCATTGGGACACACTTATCCAGACCTGGATTTGTGGAAAGGATACCTAGGCCAGTTTCTTGGGGCAGCTGACTAGCCCTCAATTTGTCATGTTTTCACACTTCTCTTATTTAAAGCTTTTTTTTGCATAGTTACCCTGGTCCAGCTTGGACCTAGTGTGCATATCTCATAGCTGAGCGGTCTCTGTGGGAGCTGTAAATTTCTGTAGTGGTCATCACTACTACAGTGATAGCACCAATCTTGTGGGTCCAGTCAGGGCTGCCATCAGAAATTTTGGGGCGAGTTACACAGCTTTAGGTCTGGGCCCTCCCAGGCCTGACCACAAATATTCCTCAAGGCCCGCCCACTGGCTGTCCCACCGAATCCACCCACTGGCCCTCCCACCAAGTCCTCCAGTGCTGCCCACATTTATTTTAATCTTCTTACAACCTAATATATTCTGCATCCCATGTCCTCTTCCTCCTTCACTCCCATATCCTCCATCCCATGTCCTCCTCCTTCTCCATCCCATGTGCTCCTCTTCCTCTTCCAGTCCCAACTCCCCCATCACATGTCCTCCTCCTCCATCCCATGTCCTCTTACTCCTCCAGTCCCATCGCCTCCATCCTATGTCCTCTTCCTCTTCATGTATGCAGTGGTCTGGGGGTGATGCAAGCTGGGGGGGGGGGGGGGTTTATAATAAAAAAAGTACTAATATATACAACAATACATAATACAACATTGGTACTCCTGTTATAAGATGTAAATACTGTATATATTTATATAATCCAGCCTCTAGCACTCTGTTTATGTCCGGAAGATGTGAAATTAATTTATGACAATTCATTTAACCCTTGTGTCTAAGCTCTGAGTCTGTACAATCAGAAAACTAACCACATAAACACAGCGTTATACGAGTGGTCATAAATTACCTTCACCTCATTTGGACAGAGTGATTGGGGGATGTTTATATAGATAGGACTGTATGCCAGCTTGGGAGATATCTGTCACACTCACTGTCTCTTGATTCTCCTTGTACCCTTATCACTGCAATACCTACAAGACAAATCCTAACAGAAACTTTGGCAGATTTTCGTCCAAGGAGACTTTGCTCAGAAAAAACTCAGCTCACCTCCTCCCTGTAGTGTGAGCATCGGCCAGCCCGGCCAGCAGTAGCTACACTGCACTTGCCCCCCCCCCTTAGCACACGCACTAGTGATCGGAGTAAGGGGGGAGTGGGTTGAGTCAGAGATCTCACAGTGCAGGAGAGGGGGGAAGGAGCTTTGGAGATTCTAAATACATACACCCCCAGCGCAGTGTATGTATTTAGAAGCAATGACACTGCTGCTGTCCCCACAGTGGCAAGTGTACCCCCCCTCCACTTACCCTGGGCCCTCAGTCCACCCCTGGTCAGAATTGAGTAGGAGCCTAGGCTCCATCGGCTAGGTGTGCTGTTGTGATAAGCAGACGACACCTGTCACAGAGTGCTTCATTGCGGCGCCGGTCCTCAGAGGATTTATTTTTTTACCAAAAATGTGTAGCAGAATACATATTGGCCTAAACTGATGAAGAAATTAAAATTTTTTACATTTTTTTATTGGATATTTTAGAGCAGAAAGTAAAAAATATTGTTTTTTTTCCAAAATTGTCAGTCATTCTTTGTTTTTCTAGCGCAAAAAATAAAAAAAACAGAGTTGATCAAATACCACCAAAAGAAAGCGATATTTTTGGGAAAAAAGGACATCAATTTTATTTAGGTACAGTGTTGCACGACCGCACAATTGTCAGTTAAAGTAATGCAGTGCCATATCGCAAAAAATGGCCTGGTCAGGAAGGGGGATAAACCATCCAGAGATCAAGTGTTTAAGTAAGAAAATTGTATAATGTATGGCCAGCTTAACACCAGACATCCCAAGTCTCCTGCGAGCCGCAGGAGTCTCCCACATTTTGCTGCGGGCTCCCGGACACCCGCAAGTGCCGGGCGATCTTCCGGCTGGGCCTGTCACTCAGCCACAGACAGAAGACAGAGTAGCCCGAGTGGCCGAATGGAGTATGGGTGCAGTGGCTGCTCTGGCTGCTCTGTCTTCTGTCTGTGGCCAGGGGAGGGGATGGGACAGAGCCGGGAGTGCTCCGATGGTGAACACTGAGGCTGCGCTGGTGGACATTGATGAGGTGGCCCTGAAGGAAACTGATGGGCTGCATTGTTAGGCACTGATGAGGTGGCACTGATGGACACTGATGGACTGCACTGGTGGGCACTGATGAGGTGGCACTAATGGACACTGATGGACTGCCCTGATGGACATTGATAGGCTGCACTGATTGACACTGATGGGCTGCACTGTTGGGCACTGATGGGCTGCACTGGTGGACACTGATGAGGTGGCACTGATGAACACTGATTAGTTGGCACTGATAGGCTGCACTGGTGGCGACTGATGAGGTGGCACAGAAGGGCACTGACACTGATAGGCTGCACTGGTGGGCACTGATGAGGTGGCACTGATGGGCTGCACTGGTGGGCACTGATGAGGTGGCACTGATGGGTACTGATAGGCTGCACTGATTGACACTGATAGGCTGCAAAGGTGGGCACTGATGAGGTGGCACTGATGGGCACTGATGAGATGGCACTGATGGACACTTATAGGCTGCACTGATGGACACCGATAGGCTCCAGTGGTGGGCACTGATGAGGTAGCACTGAAGGACACTGATCGACACTGATAGGCTGCACTGATGGACAATGATGGGCTGCACTGGTGGGCACTAATGAGGTTGCACTGATGGACACTGATAGACTTCACTGATGGACACCGATAGGCTGCACTAGTGGGCACTGATGAGGTGGCACTGAAGGACACTGATAGGCTGCACTGGTGGACACTGATGGGCTTCACTGGTGGGCACTGATGAGGTGGCACGAATGGACACTGATGGTCACTGATAGGCTGCATTGATGGACAATGATGGGCTGCGCTGGTAGACACTGATGAAGTGGCACGGATGGACACTGATAGGCTGCATTTAATTGTCACCGATAAGGCTGCATTTCATTGGGGGGGGTCGGCGCCGGCGCGAAGCGTCACCTCCCTGAAATTAGTTTTTGCAGGTTGGTATGTCTGTAACACTGTTTAACAGGAAGAAACACTTCAGTTCAAAAGCACATATTCTTTGGCTCTAAGGCATTAGCTACTGCATAGAGGAGTCAAGAGCCTCTCTGCAATCCAAAAACATGCAGTCTTGTCCAAGTTCTCTGTAGGCGTTAATGACAGGTGTACTGTACTGTCTATATATGGCATATGCTGGTTTTATTGTTCACAGTGATTGGAGCCTGTACATAAAGAACATCATCATATATGTAGGCGAAGGCAGTTTTTTTCTGAATATAGCCCTGCATCTGAATTATAAGCTGTTGATAGGAAGAATCATTGCCAGTTGTTTACAAGAACATTTTCAATGGTCGGCAAAACATTTGTTGGCAGGCTGTTCCGAGTCATTGTTTTGCGCCTGTGAAGCTGGAAAGAAATATCATGCATTTTTAGTGATGATTTTTACAGTGATCTCAAAATCTGAGGAATTACATTTCCAGATTGAAAACTGCAAACTAAATTAGTCATGCGTTTTGTTACAATCCGTGTCCTGCTGTTGGGGGGAAGACAAGGTTACCTCATCTCTCTAGAACTAACCTGAAACGTAGCTAGCCCCGTCTGAGAAGGACTTCCTTCCTAGATCTGTACTCTATAGGTAGTTTGTGTATTTAGTGCCACAATGGAATAACACTTTATGGGAAATTTAGAGGATCAAACCATTTTTGTGCGCTCTTGTGGTAGTTATCCAGCTTATTAATTGCACAACTAATACTGACGTTTGTTGTCGTTGGAAGGAAAGCTTGTAATGCGCAGTGTAAATATACCCAGAAAAGTTGGTTTTCATCTTTCAGACACTTTGAACATAACAGTTACTCAATCAAGTCCATTCACAGGAAATCCTACAGTGCCTATAGGGCAATTATCTGCGTATTAAATGACTTTCCTGTCTGATTTGTTCCAGACCCCAGAGAAACAAAAAAGGGTCAGGAGGAAGCTTGAAGACAGCTTTACTAAAGTGTAATAATATACAAATGGCTTCGGAAAGCCTCACACCGGAGTTCATGAAAGCACAATTAGCAGCACTACCTAGACAAGGAAATATTGGAATTGTAGGTGTTATGTACATAAAGGTTTCTTTAATTGAGATATAGAAAGTGATTTTTACTACCACAGGTCCTTTTGAGGGTTTACAGTTCACTAGTTGGCAAATATTGAAAATCAAATATAATATGTACATAGCATAGAGGTTACGTTTTATATTCGCGTGTATGTAGTAATAAAAAAAATATGTACTTTCTGGTAAATTCATATCATTTGAAACATCTGATAACACAAAGAGTGTAAACCATTGAATTTATTATTGCTTTCCGGATGTTATAAAAAAAATACATTGAAAGATCATTGTGTTTTCTTAACCTCTTGCCAGCCGCCAACAGTATATTTACTGCAGGTAGACGGCACAGCCAGGCACCGTGACATAACCGTACATTGCTGTGTACTTCCTGGTTTTCGAGCTTGTATGTGCGCACCCCCTGCTGCCTTGTGCTGTGACTGGGCACAGGATGAGTTTGTCAGCAGGTTACAGCCAATGATTATGGTTGTATACCTACAGATCGGTTGTGACAAATCACAGCATAGACCTCTGTGTTTTTAAACACAGGCTCTGGCTGGATTTCTCCCTGCTGTTCAGAAATGAAAGCTTGGAGCAAAACCCAACCAGATCAGCGAGTACAAGCACCACACATAGAGCTAGTTTACACTTGCTTCAAAACATGGCTTAGGACAGGCTTTGTTAAAGCTCTCTGAATGCCAGTCAAAGCTCCTGTCTCTAAATAAAATGGTTAGCTTACAGTCCTGTTTACACCTTGCTTTTGCTTGGTGCTTCGATGAGGCTTTGGTGGAGCTTCGATGAGCCTTTGGTGGGACTTCGATGAGGCTTCAGTGGGACTTCAAGCGAGCTTTGCCATAGACTTCTATGGAGGCTTTGAAGACGATTTGATGCAATGCTAAAGTTACATGGGGTAAACTTTTTGAAGCAAAGCCAAAGAAAAGCAAAGCAAAAGCAAGCAAAGTGTAAACAGGACTGCAAGCTAACCATTTTATTTTGTGACAGGAGCTTTGACTAGCATTCAGATAGTTTTAACAAAGCCTGTCCGAAGTCTTGTTTTTAAACAAGTGTAAACTAGCCATTAATGTGTGTTGAAGCCGAAGCAAGTGTAAATGAGCCCATACACTTGCAAGCACACAGCTAATCCTTTGATTACCCTCCTGATCCCCCTGTCACCAAGCCAGTGCCATTAGTACAGTATCGGTGTACAGTATTTTCACTGATCACTGTATTAGTATCACTAGCAATGTCAGTGTCAGTTGGTTAGTTGGTATCCTTCCCAGCAAGTGTCAGTAAGCACCAGATTGCCAGCCACACTATCACAGTTACACTTTACTTTCGGGTGTTGGAGGTTGATGATCAGTCATGGCTAGAGGAATTTTTAATTTTTTTTTCTGCATTTATCTGACCTCCATGTGAATATTTAAGAGAGACATGCCTATTCATACAGCCAATGTCTGCAGGGTGAGATGGGAGGAGTAATCCTAGGTTCACACCTATGCATTTTTTAGTGACTTTTACAGTTTGCAGAAACACACTACAGTCCATTTAACATGGTTTCCTATGGTACACGTTCACATCAATGCTTTTTTTCAGCCTGCGCATTTTTGGAAAGGGTCATGGACTTTTTTTCCCCATAGCAGATTGCGTGTATTTTGCGTGTAATAGACTTCAATAGACCCACACCAAAAAAAGGTATGTTCAAAAACGCACCTGAAAACCATCAACTGCAACCGCATAGATGTGAACCTAGGGTGAGACTTTGCACACATTTTGTATTGATGCAGTTGGAATGTATTAAGCTAATTTAAATTGGAAGTTTGACTGAGCTTTGAAGGATAAGTTTACTTTTTGGGGAAAAAAAAAATAACTGCTAATTTTTTGCAGGTAAAAAAAATAACTGCTAATTTTTTGCAGGTAAAAAAAATGTGCATTAATTTCATTTATTTTTATTTTTATTTTTATTTTTTGGAGCCTGTAATATTCTGTTCTCTGACCTCCCCTTCCCCGCAGTGGTAATCTTCCGGTACTGCAACTTTTTTTTTTATCCAAAAATAATTTTATTAAAGATTTAACACCTTACATTACCATACATAACAAAACAGTACATAACCCATTGTACACATATCCATCTGATGAGTCAGACCTTTATACAGATAAACCGAAAAACAATTGTAATAAATTCATTATGTCCTTTAGACCCATACCTCCAGTCATTGGCCAGAACTGCCATCATGCAGTGGCATTGCCTGTTCCCACTGTGGAGCTGACCCCCTTACCCGGCATTAAGTCTGAGCAGACGGTCCATGATCAGATCAACAGGGACATCCAACCAAGGAGCCCACAGTCTTTCACATTTAAGTGTACAACCCCTGTGTTGGTATATGAATATCTCCATTCTCAACACATTGCCTACGATCCCAACCCATTCCCCACCTGTAGGAGGGTCTTCAGACTTCCAGTGCACCATAATGAATTTTATTGCCTGGAATAGGACTCTGGTTATGGCCTCTCTAGTGTACCTTTCCCAATGATATTCCTCCAGTATACCAAGCAAGCAAGATTTCGGGTCCATGGATACAGACACTTGAAATACAGAATACATAGCTTCCCAGCCCTCCTTAAAACAAAGAGAAGAAAGCAGAATTGTTCCTTGCTGGAAGTTCCAGGAAAGAGCATATGAAAATGGTAAGCTGCATTTTTTTTGCTATGTGAATGTAGACATGTAAAAAAAAAGTAAGTATTATTTTAATTTACACTTTAAGTTCATCTGTAATGCAGCGTACACACAGGCGGACTTTTTGACCGGACTGGTCCGACGGTCTATCCAACGGACTTTCCCAACAAACAGACTTGCCTACACATCATCACACCAAAGTCCGACGGATTCGTACGTGATGACATAGGACCGGAATAAAATAAGGAAGTTCATAGCCAGTAGCCAATAGCTGCCCTAGCGTTGGATTTTGTCCATCGGACTAGCATACAGACGAGTGGACTTTTCGACAGGGCTCGAGTCCGTCGGAAAGATTTGAAACATGTTCCAAATCTAAAGTCCGTCAGATTTTTGACCGAAAAAATCAGCTGCAGGTCCGATGGAGCCCACACACGATCAGATTGTCCGACGGATTTGGTCCGTCCGGTCGAAAAGTCCGCCCGTGTGTACGTAGCATAAGTGTTATATAGTTATTTAGCTTGAAAAAAAGACAAGAAGTTTATCTATTTCAAGCAATAGAGGAAAAGAAAATGAATGAATAAATAAACTGAACACATATACAGAATAGTTACATCAGCATTTTCTATTATTTATACATTTACAGAATAACGTCTATAAGAAGTAGAAAGTAATAAAGTAGATTGCATAATACACAATTGAATAAGTGACCTTTACTGAATTTAAAACTGCTACCAGCAAATTACGCTGTAAGTGTCAAGTGTCAATGGCTGCATTATAGTAGAGGGAACCAAAACTTCTTTGAAAACCCAGATGATGGCAAACCCATATTATACTTTGCCACAAAGTGTTTACAAGCTGGTTACAGTCTTTCTAGCACTTCGCATTAAGTAACATGTTTGTGTAACTGTGGTAGGAACTTAAGGCTGCAAATTCACTGGGGTTGGAAATGATCTAAATGGCTTAATGGAACGGAGTTATCAGAATCTCAACTAACACCCCAACTTCAGCTGAATATTGCCGGTTTATAAGATTTAATACCGGTAACAAATTTATTATTAAAAGTGATATTTTTCACTACAGTTGTGGATGAGCTTTTGTGACACTAAAATTGATACTTGGCAAAGCATATTTTTTTTTTAATTTTAGCATGTCGTTTTGTTGACCCAATGTTACCATGACAATGTTGAATCAATTATGTACAGATGAGGCGAGGACAAATGAATCCTCAATAGACAGCAAGACCTTGCCTTTGTTTCATTTCTGCTCATATGACTAAGCAGCAAGTCATTTCTAAAATACTGCAAATGCTGATCACCCTCCTAGGGTCAGGTTGCAAATCTCAAAGAGTTAACACAAAATAAAGAAATGAATGTTAATTCTTCCACATGAGGACACATGAATTTTCAGTGTCGATTTTATGTATTCTTATTCTAACTTTAAGCCTTTTTGCTATGTAATGTTCATCTGCAGTGCTCATTTTATGGCTTAATTCATTCAATTTATGTACACCCATAAAAAATAGTTATTGTGCAGCATTAAGATTTCAACAGTTAATGGTTTTATATATGTATTACTTTCTGTAGCAACTTAGGTCCCAAAAAAGTAAAATAAACGCAGATCCACCTACATTTCTTTGTTGCTGATCCAAGAGAAGGCAATAAAAGCAAACTAAAGCCACATCCAATTTATTGTAATCTGATTCTTCTTAGGGAAACAATGGCATCTTTTCATCGGTCTTTTGTTTTATATCTTTGTTTTTTCTTTTTAATCTAAATGGAGTCTGTTTAGAGAACTGCAGCAGTTAGGACAAATAAACCTAAAAATAAACCTTAAAATAAACCTGTCAAGTCACCACTAAAGACTGCCATTGATGTTAGAGGGCTGTTTGATGTGCAGGTATTATCCAATCACCATCAGGCAGCTGTGCCAAGCAGATTTTTTGTAAGCCCACATTATTCGATCAGAGTAGTATTGTAGCAGAGTGGAGAATGGGAGTTGCAGACATTACTCTTGACAACTTATAGGGCGAAAAACAGTAGGGACCGCATAAGGTTTTCCAACATGTTGTGTTTCACCCTAACAGGTCTTGACTGATGTTGTTTGCTTGCGCATGATACATACCTGAAACATAAAATCAGGAGGTTGTTGCCTGGGTACATTAGAGCAGATCCCTAGCCAGATATTTATTAATTATAGGTATTTATATAGCACTGACAATTTACACATCGTTTTACATATACAGTATGTTGTACATTCACTTCAGTCCCTGCCCTCAAGGAGCTTATGATCTAAGGTCCCTAAAGTCTGCTATACATGGATCAAAATTTGACCGGTTCAGGGGGGCTGATTGTACCCAAGTTGATCCCTTGTTTGACTTGGATACAACCAGCCTGTCGGATATTTTAACTTTGATTACTACCATCCATGTTAGAAGGGAAAAAAAACAAGTCATCTATGGACTGCTTAAAGTGATACTAAAGTCTTGTTTTTTTTTAATTAAAAATAACAAACATGTTATACTTACCTGCTCTGTGTAATGGTTTTGCACAGAGCAGCCCAGATCCTCCTCTTCTTGGGTCCCTCTTCAGTGCTCCTGGCCCCTCTCTCCTGTTGAGTGCCCCCAAAGCAAGCAGCTTGTTATGGGGGCACCCAAGCTATGTCACAGGTCCCTGTGTTCATTCAGACATGGAGCTGCAGCCGACCCCGCCCCCCTTTCTCCCCTCATTGGCTGACTGACTTTGATTGACAGCAGTAGAAGCCAATGGCGCCGTGCTGTTGTCTCAGCCAATAAGGAGGGGAGTCCCGGGCAGCCAAAACAATCCTACAACATCGCTGGTTCTAGATGGGGCTCAGGTAAGTATTAGAGGGGATGAGAGGGACTGCTGCACACAGAAGGCTTTTTGTGTTAATGCATAGGATCCATTAAGATAAAAAAAACTTCTGACTAGGGATGAGCTTCGAGTTCAAATCGAACTTATGTTCGACTGGAACATCGGCTGTTCGCCAGTTCGCTGAACAGCGAACAATTTGGGGTGTTCGCGGCAAATTCGAAAGCCGCGGAACACCCTTTAAAAGTCTATGGGAGAAATAAAAAGTGCTAATTTTAAAGGCTTATATGCAAGTTATTGTCATAAAAAGTGTTTGGGGACCTGGGTCCTGCCCCAGGGGACATGGATCAATGCAAAAAAAAGTTTTAAAAACGGCAGTTTTTTCAGGAGCAGTGATTTTAATAATGCTTAAAGTGAAACAATAAAAGTGTAATATTCCTTTAAATTTCGTACCTGGGGGGTGTCTATAGTATGCCTGTAAAGGGGCGCATGTTTCCCGTGTTTAGAACAGTCTGACAGCAAAATGACATTTTAAAGGAAAAGTCATTTAAAACTACTTGCGGCTATTAATGAATTGCCGGTCCGACAATACACATAAAAGTTAATTGATAAAAACAGCATGGGAATTCCCCACAGGGGAAACCCGAACCAAAATGTAAAAAAAAAAATGACATGGGGGTCCCCCTAAATTCCATACCAGGCCCTTTAGGTCTGGTATGGATATTAAGGGGAACCACGGCCAAATTTTTTTTTAAAAATGGCGTGGGGTCCCCCTCAAATCTATACCAGACCCTTCAGGTCTAGTATGGATTTTAAGGGGAACCCCGTGCCAAAATAAAAAAAAAATGGTGTGGGGTCTCCCCAAAAATCCATACCAGACCCTAATCCGAGCACGCAACCTGGCAGGCCGCAGGAAAAGAGGGGGGACACGAGAGAGCGCCCCTCCTCCTGAACCGTACCAGGCCACATGCCCTCAACATTGGGAGGGTGCTTTGGGGTAGCCCCCCAAAACACCTTGTCCCCATGTTGATGGGGACAAGGGCCTCATCCCCACAACCCTTGCCCGGTGGATGTGGGGGTCTGCAGGTGGGGGGCTTACCAGAATCTGGAAGCCCCCTTTAACAAGGGGACATCCAGATCCCGGCCCTCCCCCCTGTGTGAAATGGTAAAGGCCTACCATTTCACAAAAAAACGGTCAAATATGTTAAAAATGACAAGAGACAGTTTTTGACAATTCCTTTATTTAAATGATTCTTCTTTCTTCTATCTTATATCTTCTTTCTTCTATCTTCCTTCGGTTTCTTCCTCTCTTCTGGTTCTTCTGGTTCTTTTGGTTCTTCCTCCGCTGTTCTCGTCCAGCATCTTCCTCTGCGGCACCGGCATCTTCTTCCCTTCGTCTTCTGGGCCGCATGGTGCATCCAGCATGGTGGGAGGCTCCCGCTGTGTGACGCTTCTCCTCTTCTGACTGTTCTTAAATAACAGAGGGCGGGGCCACCCTGTGACCCGGCCCCCTCTGACGCACGGGGACTTGACGGGGACTTCTCTGTGGCATTCTCCATGACGTCAGAGGGGGCGGACAGGGAAGTCACCGTGCATCAGAGGGGGCGGGGTCACCGGGTGGCCCCACCCTCCGTTATTTAAGAACCGTCAGAAGAGGAGAAGCGTCACACAGCAGGAGCCCCCCACCATGCTTGATGCAGAGCAACCCTGAAGACGAAGGGAAGAAGACGCCGGCGCCGCGGAGGAGGATGCCGGATGAGAACACAGGAGGAAGAACCAGAAGAAGAAGATGGAGGAAGAAACCGAAGGAAGATAGAAGATAGAAGAAAGAAAATAGAAGATAGAAGAAAGAAGAAGCATTTAAATAAAGGAATTGTCAAAAACTGTCTCTTGTCATTTTTAACATTTTTGACACTTTTTTTGTGAAATGGTAGGGGTACTTTTGTACCCCCTTACCATTTCACACAGGGGAGAGGACCGGGATCTGGGGGTCCCCTTGTTAAAGGGGCTTTCAGAATCCAATAAGCCCCCCCGCCCGCAGACTCCCACAACCACTGGGCAAGGGTTGTGGGGATGAGGCCCTTGTCCCCATCAACATGGGGACAAGGTGTTTTGGGGGGCTACCCCAAAGCACCCTCCCAATGTTGAGGGCATGTGGCCTGGTTCGGTTCAGAAGGGGGGGCGCTCTCTCGTCCCCCCCTCTTTTCCTGCGGCCTGCCAGGTTGCATGCTCGGATAAGGGTCTGGTATGGATTTTTGGGGAGACCCCACGCCATTTTTTTTTATTTTGGTGCGGAGTTCCCCTTAAAATCCATACCAGACCTGAAGGGTCTGGTATAGATTTTGAGGGGGACCCCACGCCATTTTTTTTTTTTGTCCAGGGTTCTCCTTAATATTCATACCAGACCTGAAGGGCCTGGTATGGAATTTAGGGGGACCCCCCACGTCATTTTTTTTAAAATTTTGGTTCGGGAATTCCCATGCCGTTTTTATCAATGAACTTTTATGTGTATTGTCGGACCGGCAATTCATTAATAGCCATGAGTAGTTTTAAATGACTTTTTTTCCTTTGAAATGTCATTTTGCTGTCAGACTGTTCTAAACACGGGAAACATGCGCCCCTTTACAGGCATACTATAGACACCACCCAGGTACGAAATTTAAAGGAATATTACACTTTTATTGTTTCACTTTAAGCATTATTAAAATCACTGTTCCGAAAAAACTACTGTTTTTAAAACTTTTTTTTGCATTGAACCATGTCCCCTGGGGCAGGACCCAGGTCCCCAAACACTTTTTATGACAATAACTTGCATATAAGCCTTTAAAATGAGCACTTTTGATTATTCATGTTCGTGTCCCATAGACTTTAACGGTGTTCGCGTTTTCGAACAAATTTTTTGCCTGTTCCCATGTTCTGGTGCAAACCGAACAGGGGGGTGTTCGGCTCATCCCTACTTCTGACTTTACAATCAGTTTAACTTACATTCATATACCAGGGCCAATTTACTTACCAGTATGTCTTTGGAGTGTGGGAGGAAACCCGAGTACCTGAAGGAAACCCACGCAGGCACAGGGAGAACATGAAAATTCCAGGCAGGTAGTGCCATGGTTTGGATTCCAACCAATGACCCTAGTGCCGTAAGGCAGAAGTGCCAACCACTTAGCCACTGTGCTGTACAAGACGCAATCTAGGGTGGCACTGTATTTATTCATATTTTTTTAAATGCAAACAGTGTAAGTGCCTGTATTTGACCCAGTACAAACTTCTGGCAATACCCTGTATGGCAGAGCTCACACTGGAAGAGGGAAAAAAAAATCACAGACAGGATTCTCTGGCTGACAGCTGAATTGGCTGAGCAGGGATGACCTATGGTTGTTAGAATTCTGGCAGCTGCCTAACAACCAGTCTGAAAGAAACATTTAGCTGTCACATTTAACAGCAGTAGTAATAATTCTTCACTTCCCGCTGCCGGTGGAGGTTTGACTCGACCGAACACCACTTTAGTTTGCCTGTTTGCTGAACCTGAACCTGAACCAAGCAATATTCGGTCCAAATCTAGGTTCAGACCAAACCGACAGCTCATCTGTCCTGATAATACCTGGCTGGATGTTGTGTCAGAGTTCTGATTGACGATTAGCACTTGCTTGTATAATTATTTTTTTGGAAAAAATTTGGATTTTTTTTTGGAAAATCTATGTGTTATCATGCTCTCCGAACAGTCAGCAACTCCTTTTATCACCAGGTAAGAAGCCCTGCACAGTCGTTTTATTTATTTTTTATTTTTTTTTTACACACAAGCAGTGAGCAAGCTGAGCTAAGAATGCCTGTGTATAAATATAATTAGATTTTTGTTTTCGGAGCAATTATCATTTTGCCTGAAGTTGTTTTCTGTACTTTGTAACATTTCTTTTTAAATATTCAAAGTGCTCCAGACTAGGATTACCTCGAGTTTTCTTGTGTTGTGCCTTGTAATTATCTGTAGATGCAGAGCTTTGTTTGATGAAAAGGAATTCAGTTTCATTGGCGGCGGGATTGTTTGCTGTCTTTTTTCATATTTTCATAATTATCCTGAGCATAAAATGTAGTATTTGGTTTTATGGATCTATTTAATGTATTACTATTTTGTTGCTTTAAACAAAAAAAATAATATTGTAAACATTTAAAATCTGGATTCAGTTTTTTTTTGGCTAAAAATTAATTAATAAATATATTGTAGTCCCCAGGTTATATTATTAAATACACTGTTACATAAAAATGTCCGGTTTTCTTTAAAAATCCAGCTTACTAGCTATTCTAAGCAATCTGATTGCTATGAATTACATTACGTCCCCGTCTTTTACAACAAATTAAATATGCCAGGCTGTATTAAAAAAAAAAAAAACTATTGTTAAAGTATTACTAAACCCAGAACAGTAAAATCAGTCTGTATATGCAGTAAAGCATGCTTGTAATACTCACTGTGGAACCTAAGGGGTCAATCCTCTGCATTGTGTAAAAATACCATTTGATCCTGCCTTCTCTGATGCTCTCCTTCTTCCACTGTCCACAAATTATGTTCTGATAGTACAGAGCTTTGATGGCACTCTGCACATGCTCAGTTTGGTGTGTATTGCTAGAGAATTTTTTTCTTGGGAGGGTGCATGTGATCAGCACAGGGCCAATTAGCACTGTCCAGACAGAGGGTCAGGGGTCCTGCAGCCTCATAGGATAGTCATGGGAGAATGAAAAATCCTAAAAGGTATTCAGTTTATATTTACTAAAATAATTGCATTTCCATGTTCTGTTTACTGTGGGAGAAACTATATAGTGAATGCAGAGTCCTGTGTTTAGTAAAACTTTAAAAGCTGGTTGCAAAGATTGAAAACATTGATTTAATTATGTTTTATTGGAAGTGAACATATAAAATTGTTAGTCCGGGACCCAGGACCAACCTCCATAGGAGCTACCATAAGCGGTGATTCTCTTATGCTGTATGTAACCTCAGTATAATGAGGTAAGGGGCCATTATCCACCAGTGTAGGATTGCTGCATGAAGAGGATTGACCTATACACTTCACATTTCCCACTTATTCAAGCGCATGACGCTAGAATCCAGTTTGCTGCTTGCACTATCTCACTGTTTGGCACATTGAAGATTGATGAAGCATTGGAGATTTTGCTTGCTTTCACTTTTTCTTGGACTGTATCAATGTCTTTAGACAATTTTGAGCACTTATTGTTTGCACTGGACACTTTATTGCATTTTTCACAGGCATTGTGATCTCTCCGGACGTACAGTGTAACATTGCACTTTTTTGGTTTTATTTTCATTTTTAGGAAGTTGCTATTGTGTGATCAATGCTTTAGTCACCCACTTATTTATATATGCACTATATGTTAAGTCTGACACTGCATGTCTTTATAACACTCATGTTGATGTTTATATATTGTAATTTTTCATAGTCTGGATATTTTGATCTGTTTATTCATTTATCTATTTTTCCCAGACTGAGCACAGGATATTTACATTTTTATCTTCTCATAATATTGTTTAAGTTTAACACACATTGTATGCTCAGGTCAGGTGATTAGCTCCTGACTCAGCAATACTTTAGCACCGTTGCACTTATGCATTTGTGTATCCACATGGATTAGCACAGCACCACACCCACGCGCTAGCTTTCGACCGGACTGGTCCGACGGAACGAATCCGTCCATGTGTGGGCTTCATCGGACCTTCAGCTGACTTTTTCTGCTGAAAATCAGACGGACGTTAGATTTGGAACATGTTTCAAATCTTTCCGACGGACTCGAGTCAGGTCGAAAAATCCATTCACCTGTATGCTAATCTTAAGGGATAAAAAAGGACGCAAATGCAGCTATTGGCTACTGGCTATGAACTTCCTTATTCTAGTTGATTCTAATTGATTAATTGCCAGATTCCATCCACACCCAACACAGTATATAACAAGGCTTTCTTTACGGGGGAACACATACAGGGGGCTGCACATACAGGGGGTTCTTCCAAAGAAATGGGGTTCTTTAAATAAGTGGCACTTCTGCTCTTGCACTTCAGCAATTAGCACAAAGCAAACTACAACAGACTGCAGATGACCCCATTTTCAAATTATCTCACCTTCCTCTCTGAAACATGCACTCTTTACCTATCCTCCTTTTCACAATTGCTGCCTCTCTCCTCAAACTCTCTTTTCTTCACCCCTCTGCTCCACCCCACAATCTGTACATATCACCCCCACTCCTCCGCTCCCCCTATTACTGCACTCATCACCTCTTTCTAACTCTAAACCCACTTGCTAACAAACCCCCCAGGATACTGAAGCATGTCCTCTCATACAAATCACATTCTCATACTACCTCCCTTACTCTTCTGCTTCTCCTAATCGCTGGAGATATTTCCCCAAACCCTGGGCCTCCCTTATTTAACTGTACCCAACACACCCATCACCATCACCCTACACCCTCTGACAGTAGTCCAATCTACGCAATTTAGTCTCCATTCCTCTTCTTCCCAACGCCGGCCTTCCTCTCTCCTGCGCCCTCTGGAACACCCGCTCTGTCTGCAACAAACTCACTGCTGTTCATGACCTCTTTGTCACTAATTCCTTTTATCTACTTGATCTCACCGAAACCTGGCTCCACGAATATGACACCCCTTCTCCTGCTTCCCTATCCCAGGGTGGCCTTCACTGGACTCACTCCCCTGGGCCTAATAGATGCAAGGGAGGTGGAGTGGGATTCCTCCTATCCCCCCAGAGCACCTTCCAGGTTATTCACTCCCCTCCCTCTTTTTCCCTCTCATCATTTGAAGCCCACTGTATACGTCTATTCTCTCCTACTTCCCTAAGAATTGCTGTGATCTACTGGCCCCCTGGACCATTATCGACTTTCCTTGATGAGTTTTCTGCCTGGCTACCCTAGTTTCTCTCTTCGGAAATTCCCACAATCCTTCTCGGTGATTTCAACATCCCTGCTAATACAAACACTCCTGCTACTTCTAAACTTCTTAGTCTAACCTCTTCATTTGACCTGAAGCAATGGGTACAGGCTTCTACTCACTCTGATGCCAACACCCTTGACCTTGTATTCTCCTACCTATGCACTCCATGCAACTTCTCAAATAATCCTTTTCCTCTCTCCGACCATCACCTTATTAGTTTCTCTCTCCCCCTGTCTTCCACCACCTTTCCCTCCAATCGCCTAACCATCACCCGTAGAAACTTTCGCAACTTCAACTCCTCTCTCCTCTATTCTGCTACTGACCACCTCTATGACAAAATCTCTCCCCTGTCCTGCCCCAACCAAGCCACGTCCATCTACAATAAATCCCTGTCCTCCACCCTGGACAAGCACGCTCCCCTTACTACAGGCAGAATCAGGCCTCGACCCCTACAACCCTGGCAAACAGATGACACTAAAATTCTCAAAAAAACGTAGTCGCGCTCTTGAGCGTCTGTTGCACAAGACTAAGTCTCTCAAAGACTTCAACCAATACAAACCTGCCCTCAAAAAATACTATTCTTTCCTCCACACTGCCAAGCAAACCTATTTTACAACTCTTATTAACATCTTCTCATCCAGTCCCCGTAAACTCTTCTCTACCTTCAACTCTCTACTTTGTCCTCCACCGCCTCCACCCACTGACTTACTCACTACCTAGGAGATCGCTAATCACTTCAAAAACAAGATTGATACAATCCGTGATGAAATCTCCACTCTAAAAAGGTATCTCCCCTAGCTAAGACCCCATGTCAACAGGTACAACTGACACTCCCCCTATTTAAATCTGCTACTACAGACGAAGTTGCTAAATTCCTTTCTATCACCCACCTAACCACCTGTCCCCTGGACCCTATTCCCTCTCAAATGCTACGGTTGCCCTCTGACCCCACTCTGACTACACTCTCTAACCCACATCTTCAAACTCTCCCTTACCTCTGGCATCTTCCCCAATGCTCTAAAACATGCACTGGTCACTCCCATACTTAAAAAGCCGTCCTTGGACCCTACCAATCTTAACAACCTACGCCCTATCTCCTTGCTCCCCTTTTCCTCTAAACTAATTGAACGCCTGGTCTACAACCAACTGAGTGACCACCTCATTAAAAACAACCTTCTTGATCCCCTTCAATCTGGATTTCGCCCTCAACACTCCACAGAAACTGCTTTTTTAAAACTCACAAATGACCTACTAACTGCAAAAACCAACGGACACTATTCTGTACTCCTACTTCTGGATCTTTCAGCTGCCTTTGACACAGTTGACCACCCCCTCCTCCTCAAAAAAACTTTACTCCCTCAGTCTCCGTGACTGTGCTCTTCAGTGGCTCTCATCCTACCTATCCCAATGCACCTTCAGTGTCACTTACAATTCTACTTCCTCCACTCCTCTTCCCTTCTCTGTCAGAGTCCCCCAAGATTCTGTTCTTGGACCTCTTTTATTTTCAATCTACACCTCTTCCCTGGGTCAGCTGATCTGACCTCTCACGGCTTTCAATATCATTTCTATGCTGACGACACACAAACTTATCTCTCCACCCCTCAACTCACTTTATCAGTCTCCTCACGCATCACTAACTTACTAACCGACATATCTGTATGGATGTCACACCACTTCCTCAAACTCAACTTGTCCAAAACCGAGCTTATAATATTTTCTCCCCCACGTGCCTCTTCCCCTGACTTCTCTGTCCAGAGCAATGGCAAAACCTTCCACCCGTCCCCACATGTCAGGGTGCTAGGTGTTATCCTGGACTCTGAACTCTCCTTTCGGCCCCACATCCAATCACTTTCCAAAGCTTGCCGCCTCAACCTCCGCAACATCTCTAAACGACGTCCCTTTCTAACCAATGAAACCACAAAGCTCCTGATTCACTCCCTGGTTATCTCTCGCCTCGACTACTGCAACTCCCTCCTCATTGGCTTACCTTTAAATAGACTATCCCCCCTTCAGTCCATCATGAATGCTGCTGCCAGACTCATCCACCTTACAAACCGCTCAGTGTCTGTTACCCCTCTCTGCCAATCTCTCCATTGGCTACCACTCACCCAACAAATTAAATTCAAAATACTAACAATAAGTTACAAAGCCATCCACAACTCTGCCCTCAGCTACATCACTAACCTAGTCTCAAAATACCAACCTAATTGCCATCTCCGTTCCTCCCAAGACCTCCTGCTCTCTAGCTCCCTCATCACCTCCTCCCATATCCGCCTCCAGGACTTCTCCCGAGCCTCATGCATCCTCTGGAATTCCCTACCCCAATCTGTCAGACTGTCTCCAAATTTATCCACCTTTAGGCGATCCCTGAAAACTTTCCTCTTCAGAGAAGCCTATCCTGCCTCCATCTAACAACTGCACTATTTTCTCCATTAGCTCATCCCCCACAGCTATTACCCTTTTGAATAACTTGACCCTCCCTCCTAGATTATAAGCTCTGTGTGTACACGGCTTTAGGACTACATTCTCACGTCTTACGTTGCCTTTGCCCACACACACAGGCATTGGAGGACACTGCAGGTGGGAAATAGGGGTGCCTGAAAGGAGGAGCAGAAAGCTTGCTTTCTTCCAATGATGGCGAGTCTGCTCATCCTTGCGTCAGCCTAGTGAAAAAGAACACAGGTGCAGAAGTGCACAGCATGATGGGACGTGTAGTCTCAAAAGTTGGCTGCATGATACCCAGGAGCGCACTCCCTCTGCTGGAAGCTTTGAAACTTCAGTGCAAGGATCGCTGAGGATGCGACTATTAACAGTTGGTACATGATGTTAGCTGGATTTTTTTTTTAATAAAGAGTGATGGATGATTAGAAACACTTTATTGGAATTGCAAGTGGGACGCATGTTTTTCACACATTCAGGGAACTCACAATGAAACGCCTGTTTCCATAGGAGTTCCCGGAATGCACAGATATGAACAGAGCCTAAAGCTGAACTCCAGGGATTTTTGGTATTACATACTAACATTGGTTCATTTTGAGAGAATGTAAGTATACACATCTCATGCCTAATTGGCCGCTTCTAATGCTGACAATCACTGTAGTAGCTGGCCCTATTACAGTCATAGATTCTGTGTGAGAAGCTTCCCCTCTGCACACTGACCACAGGGGCTCAGCTCCGCCACCACCACTTTTTTCTTTTTTGTGAGTACACAGCATTCTCTGTTTGGACAAGGTAGAAAAGAGAGGCAATGACATTACAATCTCTACTTCATCCAAATACATTTAAAAAAAAAAAAGACATACTATGAATGGCAGCAGTGCCGAACAAGCGACCCCCTGTGGTCAGTGTACAGAGAGAAAGCTGCACAGGACCCAGGAGATCGTGGCTATTGCTGTAATGGTACCAGCTACTACAGTCATTAGAGACTGCGGTCCCTCAGCTGTGAGTAATGCATACTTAGGTTGTGCTAAGTTGGGCAAATGTAAGTATGCAATAAAGATCATACCTGGAGTTCAGTTTTACAGTTTACTTTTTTACTTTCCCACTTTGTTTTAGCTGGAGTTTCACTTTGTGTCAGAGCTGACTGTTTCATTATACCTTGTGGCTGATTTAAGATGTCAAAGTTTAGTAATAACTTATGTTAAAGAACATAATAATTGGACATGAGCTGTGAATACAAAAGTCAAAAAATGGTAAATAATAATATAACCCAGGTCACTGAACTGTAACAGGGAACTATTCATCCACAAATGGGCCATATCATGTGGCAGCACATCCTGCAATAGTCATTAACTTTAGCTAGGTGAATTTTATCAGAAATACAGATCGTGTGTAATGTTGAACACAAACATTACATATTTGCACACAA
Organism: Lithobates clamitans; assembly: GCA_037952925.1. Lineage (NCBI taxonomy): Eukaryota > Metazoa > Chordata > Amphibia > Anura > Ranidae > Lithobates > Lithobates clamitans. The sequence continues at coordinate 3,035,959 of JBBGZY010000756.1, forward strand.
TGATATCATTTTATTCTACACTGAAAAGTTTTTTTGGCAATATAACGTCATTTTGGTTTTCATGTTTTGATAATTCAGTATGTAAAAACAGCTAAATTGCTGTGGGTGTGAGTAGATCGTAATTAAAAGATATCGCTCTGTCCGAGCTCCGTTTATGGCATTTATTAAAGTTGGGGAATTGCATGTATAAATTGTTCTGTAAAAAAGCTTATTTCTAATCACATACCCAAGAATGATTCTCAATTATGGGAAGAAATTGCTCCATGTGTTTCCAGTCTGATAAAAATATATATATATATGAGATAATTGTATAGCAAATATTTTTTATGTGTGAAGCAAAATTTACATGCTGTTGAGATGTAAGGTAAATGTGCCTTACCATATTATTCCGCGGTTTATGTACCAACAATAACCCCAAGAAATGAAAGCCCAGCACAAGGCAATCTTTGTATTTTTTTTTTGTATAGTGTGTGGTTTAAACCCCTGTCAGATGCCATTGCTCTCTCAAAGCCAGCGTCTGAAGCATGTTTTTAAATTTAAGGAGTTAATTTATTCCGGAGTTGATTTAACCTTTCATTAACTAATAGGTGTTCAGGAGGGAACCGTATACTGTAGCCCCTGAATTGTGCTGGCTTGTCATTTTTGTTATTTTTTCTGAGATGGAAAAATAACAAGGTAGTTGGCTTCATCTTTCCATATTTTCAATATGAAGCCCAGATTAAGAACATGGAAGTATGACTTCAAACTAGCAGGAATAAAGTTCAAAACTAATCTTAGAATCTATTATTTTACTGTAAGAATAGTTAATTCTTAGTATAGACTTCCAGTAGAAGTAGTGTAGTCAGTCAACAGTAAGTGTATTCAAACATGCTTAGGGCAATCATAGATCTATACACAGACAAAAAAGTAAAAAAAAAAACATAACAAAACAAACAAAAAAAAAACACACACACACAAAAACAAAAACATATAAAAATAAAAATAAAAAAAAGGGGCATATACTATTTGTGTAGTGCTCCTTTTTGTTTTCTTGCACATTTCATTGTTCACCCAAGGTACCTTTAAGGCCCATTCATGTTAGAGAGCTGCCTAACCTTTGGTTTTTGTACTCCATAGTATGGACTCACCTTAACAATGAGAAGCAAGATCAATTCCAGATCCAGTGCCCACCAAAATTGTCTAAAATGTTTCTAATGCTGTCTGTGTACAAATTGCTATCTTTATGTTAATTAGAGCAAGCTTCCTTTATTTCCCATCCTGAGGACCTCATATCACACACCAATGTCACCATGGAAGTGTGTGGAAATCTCCCCAATGAAAACTGACATCTGTGAAAGGAAATAGAGTGACACAAAGTTGACAGGTCAACATCAGCAACAATAACACATTCTGCCAAAACAATCTGCTGAATCAGACAAAAAACAGGGCCAAGGGCAATTTGAGATTGATAGCATGAGACAAACCATAAAGGGAGATACCAATACAACAGCAAAATGATATGACTAATCTAGAAAGCAAAATGAACTCATGGTAAAGGTCAACCATACCCCTTCCGTTTTCAGCCACCAAATTAATTTCTGTAAAAGTTACACATGAACAGAAACACACATTTTCCAGTAAGTTCCGAATAATAAAAATGTAAAGCTTAACTCCAGCTAAAGAAAAAGGTTAATTGAAAATTCATAGCCCAGTAATAGTTTAATTAATTTAAAAAAATGCTGCATATTTTTCTTCAGTTTGATGCTGTCCATAAAGGTACGTTTTTGCTTAAAGGTGTGCTCAGTCTTTCAAGTTGAATAATGGCCAGCATCATTCAACCCACTTTTTCTGAGTCCAGGCTATCATCACACAGTTCAAAGGACCACTGCAATGCGAGCATACGTCATAATGTGAGCACTTGCCAGTGCAGCTCTAAGCACCACCATTGGAAGGGAAGAGAAGGGTTCTATGATGTTATCAGACCAGCCAGAAGACCCTTTCTAAATACCTTGCATAATGTTAGCAACTTCCACCAAATTCAGCTAGCTTTTGATTGCAAAAATAACCAAATAGATCAAGGAAAACTATCACCAGTGGTTGCTATCTAAGCTGTGAAATGATCAAAGCAGATCATGTTTGGTTGACTTGGTCCATTCGGTAATTTTTGTGATTGAAAACTAGTTAAACATGGCTGAAATTATTTAACTCATTTAGAAACCTGGCCTGAAAGTATCCAATTGTGTGTGCTTTGCTGCATTTTTTTGGAAGAATAACCTTGTGTGAATATTAAGACCACTTTGATCAACAGATCAGAGTACATCCATGATATCATATATTAATAGTTGTAACCAACTGATCCACTTTTATTCCAGCTGTCTTAGCTGTAGTTATTATAAATCAGGCCCATATAATGTTGTGTACTGTATGTATTTGATTGTTACCAATCAATGAATAGAAGACCTCATCCTGGAATTATAATAGAATGTTCTTGCTAATATTTTGCTAAGGTCATTTTGGTTCGCATTTTAGAAATCCTTCACAATCCTTCACCACTCTCCCTAAATTGGACTCACCAGATCGATATATTGATAAAATATAAACCAGCTGGAGGACCACACTCTCCCTAAACAATCCTCAATTACAGTTATATGGTCAGATTTCCCTCCAATATCATGGGAAAGATAAAAATGAAGGCAGGAGGCTCCCAGAGTGTAAAAACATCTAACAGGCTTGTTAAAACTTATCTGTAATCCACTCACATTTGAAGAGTGCCTGCCCATCACTAGGAAATAACACACTCAGCTGTTTTAGCCATCCATTTCGTCGTGTGAGGTCTTCAAGGAGCGGCTATGAACATACTCCAAAGCTGGACACGATAGCGTCAGAAAAATGATGGCCCTCACATTGCTCAACATGTTTGAATGTTGTTGACACATAACAACGTGGTATTTTTACTGAAGACAAGTTATGAAGGCCTTGAAGCCAAGCTTCCCAATGTGGCCTGAGGTCAACAGGAAGTGGTTCATCCCAGCCTATCTTGTCTTGACACATCCTTTGTAGTAACCTTTTACCAACTAAGATGAAGGGAATGACAAATCCGAGAGGATCAAAAAACGAAGCAACTGTAGACAGCAATCCTCTTCTAGTGGAAGGATTTTCCCTTACTAAGACTCTGAAATGGAACTTGTCTGCAGTTACGCTCCATTGGACCCCTAGCACCCTTTCTATTGTAGGTTCATCTGGGGTCAAATCAAAGTCAGTTGCACCTTCAGCACATTCTTCCGTTGGGATTGTGGCCATCACCCTCTTGCTGTTGGTGACGAATTTGTGTAAGCGAAGTTTCCCGGTATTGTAGAGATCCCTGGCTTCCTTCACAAGCTGGATAGCATCTGCTATCATAGCATGTGTCTACATTTCTTAGACCATTATCAACATAAAAATTGCATTGTATAAACTTCACTGTAACTTGATTAAATTTGCCTTCACCTTGTGCGGCAAGGTGCTTGAGCCAAAAGCTTGCACATCCAGACGAGGAAGCAGCTCCAAACAGGGGAACTTTCATGCGATCCACTGATAGTGGGGATTCCATTTTGCCTTCTTCCCACCACAGGAACCAAAGGTAGTTTCTATCCCTTAAAGCAACATGAAACTGATGGAACATACGCTCCACATTACACATGATGGCCACTTTGCCATTCCGAAAATGAAATAAGACTCCAACAAGGGTATTTGTGAGGTCAGGTCCAGTTAGTGGATGTTCATTCAGGGAAGTATTCTAAAAACTAGCAGAGAAATCAAAGACAACGCAGATCTTGCCTGGTTTCTGGGGGTGATAAACCCCATAATGAGTGATATACCATTCTGGTTCATTGCTTATCTCCATCTCTGGAACCTTTTCAGCATCTCCTCTTACTATTATGTCACTCTTACTCACTTCATGAAAGCCATGTAGTCCTTGTAGTATTGCTTACCTTTCTTTAGACGTTTCTCTGTTTTGAGTCTATGTTCGCCACAAGCTTTGTTGTTTGGCAAGTCTGGTTTCTTGTCTTTAAAAGGCTATGGCATCTCATAGTGTGCATCTTGCCTTTGCTTAATTCCTTTTTTGTTGTCAAAAACTGTAGGTCCCTTTGTGACATAAAAACTTCCTCCTTTCACCAAAACCTGACTCAAAAACCTTCAGTATATCTGCTAAAAAAATGTCCCTTTTCATTCAAATGTGCCCATTAGGTGTTATATTGCAGAAATGAATGCAATTTTGGGCAGGAGGCTCAGGATCAGTGGGCCTGTGCAGCACTTGTCTTTGTGATGTGATCTGTCTGCAACAAAACCTTGGGACAACAACGGAAGATTCCTGGTGTGCTGGCGAGTTGTGCTTTGTGCAGTAAGAAAGTAAATAGAATTTTTTTCCACTCTTCCAACTCCTCTAATTACCACTTTGGTTCTTTAGAGATATCAAAGCTATAAGTAAATGTTACCAAATCTTGTCCAACAGGAACTATTGGTCCATTGTTCTTAGTCAGAATGCAGATTTAGGCAAGATATGGAACAAAAGATCAAGATAAAACAAAAAAAAAGTCATATGGAGTCATTGAGAACAATCACTCCAACCATCAGATAAAGCAGCTACAGTTTCTCTAGATCTAGCTGATGTGTACATACGCACTTCAGTATGCCCAGGCTTCTGAGAGTTTCACTTTGGGTTTGTTCAACAACCTTTTGACATTTCCACATACTCAAGACATTTTTCCAGAACGTTGCTTACAGTAGTGGCCATCTTGCAGAGGCAAATGCTGCAGGTTCCCTATGCTAATAACAGCTGCAGGTGGCTCAACATCCTCCAGGTCCTGGCAAAACCCTGGTTCAGAGGGAAGGCTAACTATTCTTATAATAATGACATTTTAGACTTTCAGGAGAATACTGTAGAGTTGCCCTCATGGAGGGTGATCGTATTGGGTCTTATGTAGAGGCAAGTCCTAGCTCTATCCCATCTGTTTGTATCCCATGGTCTCAAATGGTCGAGAAGTAGTCTGCAGTAATCCATGCAGTCGGATGGACGCACTGGAAGATTGAGCACATCATAGACTGGCCTTCTAAGGTAATGAAAGATTTGCTTCCTATTCCAGGGAAGATTACCCCACATATGGGACTAGTCCCGTTGATGGTGGCAAAGGATAGTTAATCTTATCAACTTCCAGGCATACCAATCATCAAATTCTATTCACTTTCTTAATATTCACCTCAGTGACCTCCTAGCTCAAGGTCAATGACATAGGCCAATGGAGGACGAAGTGTCTAACATCAGGGGTACAATGATTCCCAAGTGGGGAAGTCGTTTGGGCAACACAGCCTAGGAGGCCTCAGTTATGCCCCAAACAGACAGCAATAGGTAATCTCCTATCATCATGACAAGAGGTATCTCCCATTCAGATTTGCCAACAGTAAAACCTGTCTCATCTCATCGCTCAGTGTTCTGGCTTCCCAGAACTTCCTGTTAGATACGGTAAATTACGAAGCCTTGGATGTCAAGGGTGAATCCCTAGACCAGCAAGTGGTTCAATGAATCCCAACTTGGCAGTAAACTCAATGGTCAGGAAGGGCAGTTATTTCTGCAAGAGGAGCTTTCCAGAAGTGAAAGCAGGGGATCTACTAACATCCAGCTGGGTCGGCAGGTTAGCCTATATAGCCACCAGACTCGGTGATCTCCAAGCTCCTCATCAGGATCATAGTACATAGTTAGGCAGGTTGAAAAGACACATGTCCATCTAGTTCAACCAGGATCCGTAGTCATACAGCTGGGATAAGGGCAATAATGATCCGGGGGCCTTACAGGCCGTGGTGTCCTCAAATTACAGTCTTTGGCCCAAGAACCTCCTATTCTATTCTTCCTGAGATCTCAGACCTTACACAGCAGAGCCAAATGTATCCAAATTCAGCCATGTTGGACCTAGCAACTGGGAGACCGCGTTAGGAAGGCTCATCGAATGGTCTCACCACTATTATTTGAAACCTTGTGGAAACCAGGGCAACCTACGGCAAACTCCAGGTTTACTATAACATGGGAAATCTCACAGAATTTAAGGATAGAATCCTCTGCTCCCGGCTGCAAAGGTTAAGATGGCTGCAAGTAATATAAAATAAGGGATTGAGCAGTAGTCAAGTCTTGGTCGGGTCCTCAATTCCTGAGATCCAGTGACCGCCGCACATCTGGGGGAACCAATTCCGAAAGGCCGGTACAGATCGTTCTTTCCCCTTAGAACTGGCAGTGCAACTAGTGTTGGGAAGGTTGTCCCACTCCTCCATTCTTCTGAACAAGACTACTTCAATAGGTTCAGTGACACTAAAGCAGTATTTCTTAAGGATATCACGTCTGGGAGAATTATTTCTGAGATCCAAGCGTCAAGCTGTAAACTACCCCATTGCTACCATATTCAAACAAAATAGCTCTGGTTCCTTCCTCTCCAGCACCAGACGAGGGTCTGCATCCTTGCTTCTGGGTCAAGACATCACCCTTCCAGCATGTCCAAACTGAAATGTCTGCGTCACCACAAGTTGGAGTAATGCACTCTATGTGGAAGAAATACATGGAAGTGGCCCTTCTCTAGAAGGTCAGACAGTGGCCTCTTCAGGCCTGGCAGTATCGGAATACTTTTTCACTGTCCACTAGGACAATGGCATTATCTTGGGTCAGAGTAAGCCTAAGGGGCTTATAGGATGAAGATAAATTCATTAATCTAGTGCAGAGCTCACTTTATCAGATGGGTTAGCAACATTGGAAGTAGGGGAGTTGACTTCAGTTCTAAATTAATCTAATATGTTGATTCAAACACTTCAGCATGGCCCTCCCTTATAGGTTTTGTTGGCATGCTACATCCCATTCGTGTATGCTGTCATGCTTGTGTCAGGAAAACGGAAAATTTGATACTTACCTGACGGTAATTTTCCTTTCCTGATGCAAAGCATGACAGCATACAGATCCCTCCCTTGTGCGTTTCGCATTTGAGTATAGTTAGGAGAATGCCACATATATTCAGGTGTCTCACATCAGACCCAATAATGACCAACTGAGAAATGCATCCCAGCTTAGTCTCTCTATAAATTTATGGCAGCTTATGGGGTGGCGCAGACAGGGGCAAGGCGCAGACATCATGGCTCTGTCCTGACTGGCTCTGTCACGAGTGATGCGCAGTTTCACCGACGCAGTTTAACGAAAGCAGGATAACTAAAGCTGCATGAACAACAAGAACTCTGCAAGACGACAAGCAAACCAGCTTTGACATTTATTTTATATTAGGTTAGTTTCCCACTCTCTATCCACTAACATGCTCCTTATTCTCTTCCTTCTCACATTGGTGTCTTCTATCCTCTAATTATCTTTACTCTACCCCTCCTCTCTTCCCTGCAGCATGCACATATCACCCTCACTCCTACCCTCTCCCTACTATGGCACCCATCATCTCCTGCAGTTGCTGCACCCACATGCTGACATAAACACCAGGGCCACTAGACACATGCGCTCATGCACATCCCACTCCCACCTTGCCTTCCTCACCCTCCTCCTTCTCCTAGTCTCAGGTGACATTTCTCCTAATCCTGGTCCGCCATTTTTCAAATGCAAGCCACATATCCAATACCCCTCCCCCTCTGGCAACCACCACAATCCACTCAGTTTAATTTCTATCCCCCTGCTTCCTCAAAGCAGCCCACCAATCTCATGTGCCCTTTGTAACGCCCGCTCCATCTGTAACAAGCTAACATCTGTACATGACCTCTTCATCTCTCATGGCTTGAACATACTCGCCATAACAGAAACCTGGCTTCAAAATTTTGACTCAGCTTCTCCTGCTGCCCTCTTCCATGGTGGTCTCCATTGGACTCACTCCTCCAGACCCAACAGACAGAAAGGAGGTGGAGTTGGCTTCCTTCTGTTCCCACAAAGCACCTTCCAAGTCCTTCCTGTCCCTCCCTCTCTATCCCTCTCTTCTTTTGAGATGCACTGTATTCGTCTGTTTTCTCCCATTTCTCTGAGGATTGCAGCAATTTATAGGCCTCCAGGACCGGTATCGCGCTTTGATGACTTTGCTGCCTGGCTACCCTACTTTCTCTCCTCTGAAATACCCACCATTATTCTTAGTGACTTTAACATTCCTGTCAATGTTAACAGCCCAACTACAGCTAAACTTCTCGACTTAACCTCATCTTTTGACCTAACCCAATAGACACATACTTCCACTCACTCCAATGGTAATACCCTTGACCTTGTATTCTCCCATCTCTGCAACCCTGGCAACCTCACCAACACCCCCTTTCCTCTATCTGATCACAACCTCATTACTTTCACTGTATCCTTGCCTCCAACCACCCATCCCTCCAAGCAGCAAACAATTACTTGTAGAAACCTTCGCCACTTTAACCCTTCACTTCTCTATTCTGCTACTGACCACCTATATGACATAATATCTCCCCTGTCCTGTCCTGACCAGGCCACCTCTGTCTACAACAGTTCACTCTCATCTTCACTAGATGCACTTGCTCCTCTAACCACACGCAGAATCAGGCCCCCACCATTACAACCCTGGCAAACTGACAACACTAGAAATCTCAAGAGACATTGCCGTGCTCTTGAACGACTGTGGCGTAAAACCAAATGCCTGCAAGACTTCACCCTATATAAATCTGCCCTTCTAAAATACAATTCATGCCTCCATGCTGCCAAACAAGCCTACTTTGTCTCTCTTATTAATTGTCATCCAGTCCCAGTCGGCTCTTCTCAACCTTTAACTCTCTGCTTCGTCCACCACCCCCTCTACCCACTAACTCACTCACTGCCCAAGAGATTGCCCATCACTTCAAAGACAAGATCGATGCAATTCGTGAGGACATCTCCACTGTGCGTACGTCTTCCCCACCCATCATACCTTGCCTAGCAGCACATTCAACACTCTCCTCTTTTGAATTAGCTGCTACGGAAGAGGTTACAAAAATTTTCTCGGATGCCCATCTAACCAATTGTCCCTTGGATCCTGTTCCCTCACAACTACTACGGTCACCCTCTTCTTCTATCCTATGCTCCCTCACCCACATCTTCAATCTCTCCCTCTCTAGTGGCATTTTCCCCACCCCTCTAAAACATGCGCAGATCACTCCCATTCTTAAAAAGCCCTCACTGGACCCTACCGACCTGAACAACTTAAGACCCATCTCATTACTCCCATTCACCTCTAAACTTCTAGAACGCTTAGTCTACAACCGTCTTAGCTCCTACCTCAATGAAAATAACCTTCTTGACCCCTTAGTCTGGCTTTCGCTCGCAGCACTCCACGGAAACTGCCTTACTAAAACTCACTAACGATTTACTAACTGCTAAAACCAACAGCCAGTACTCCATACTCCTACTACTTGACCTCTCTGCGGCCTTTGATACTGTTGACCACCCGCTCCTTCTCAATAAACTACATTCCCTTGGCCTCCGAGATTCTGCTCTATCCTGGTTCTCTGGCTATTTATCACAGCGCTCCTTCAGTGTCACCTACAACTCTGTCTCCACCTCTCCATTGCCCCTTTCTGTGGGGGTCCCCCAAGGCTCGGTTCTTGGACCCCTTCTCTTCTCTATCTACACCTCCTCCCTTGGTCACTTAATAACTGCCCACGGCTTCCAATACCACTTATACGCTGATGACACCCAAATCTATCTGTCTACTCCTCACCTCACTCCTTCAGTCTCCTCTCGCATTACTAACTTACTAACTGACATATCAGCATGTCGCACCACTTCCTTAACCACTTGCCGACCGCCTCACGCCTATATACGTGAGCAGAGCGGCACGGGCAGGCAAAATCACGTACCTGAAACGTGATTGCCTTCCCGCGGGTGGGGGGTCCGATCGGACCCCCCCCCCGGTGCCAGCTGCGGTCGGCATTTGGTTGGGAGCGATGACAGACGAGGGGGAGGCCATCCGATCGTGGCCCCCCCCCTCGCGATCGCTCCCAGCCAATGAGAAACATCCCCTGCCTCTGTATAGTACACAGAGGCAGAGGATGTGATGTCATCTCTCCTCGGTCTGGCAGTTTCCGTTCCAGCGCCGAGGAGAGATGACATGTAAGTGCACAACACTCACACACAACACAGTAGAACATGCCAGGCACACATTACACCCCGATCCCCCCCCCGATCGCCCCCCGATCCCCCCCCAATCACCCCCCCCCCTGTCACAAACTGACACCAAGCAGGTTTTTTTTTTTTTTTTTCTTGATTACTGCATAGTGTCAGTTTGTGACAGTTAGCAGTGGTGGGACAGTGAGTATTACCCCCCTGTAGGTCTAGGGTACCCCCCTTACCCCCCCTAATAAAGTTTTAACCCCTTGATCACCCCCCCTCACCAGTGTCGCTAAGCGATCATTTTTCTGATCGCTGTATTAGTGTCGCTGGTGACGGTAGTTAGGGACGTAAATATTTAGGTTCGATGTCAGTGTTTTATAGCGACAGGGACCCCCATATACTATCTAATAAATGTTTTAACCCCTTGATTGCCCCCTAGTTAACCCTTTCACCACTGATCACCGTATAACCGTTACGGGTGACGCTGGTTAGTTCGTTTATTTTTTATAGTGTCAGGGCACCCGCCGTTTATTACCGAATAAAGGTTTAGCCCCCTGTAGGTCTAGGGTACCCCCCTTACCCCCCTAATAAAGTTTTAACCCCTTGATCACCCCCTGTCGCCAGTGTCGCTAAGCGATCATTTTTCTGATCGCTGTATTAGTGTCGCTGGTGACGCTAGTTAGGGACGTAAATATTTAGGTTCGCCGTCAGTGTTTTATAGTGTCAGGGACCCCCATATACTACCTAATAAATGTTTTAACCCCTTGATGGCCCCTAGTTAACCCTTTCACCACTGATCACCGTATAACCGTTACGGGTGACGCTGGTTAGTTCGTTTATTTTTTATAGTGTCAGGGCACCCGCCGTTTATTACCGAATAAAGGTTTAGCCCCCTCATCGCCCGGCGGTGATATGCGTCGCCCTAGGCAGCGTCAGATTAGCGCCAGTACCGCGAACACCCACGCACGCACCGTACACGCACCGTACACCTCCCTTAGTGGTATAGTATCTGAACGCATCAATATCTGATCCGATCAGATCTATACTAGCGTCCCCAGCAGTTTAGGGTTCCCAAAAACGCAGTGTTAGCGGGATCAGCCCAGATACCTGCTAGCACCTGCGTTTTGCCCCTCCGCCCGGCCCAGCCCAGTCCAGCCCACCCAAGTGCAGTATCGATCGATCACTGACACTTTTCTTTGTAGCGTTTTGGTGAACTGGCAAGCACCAGCGGCGTAGTACACCCCGGTCGTAGTCAAACCAGCACTGCAGTAACACTTGGTGAATGTTTTGAACGCTACCATGCACTAGTTGAGTATTAGCGTAGCGTACAGCATTGCACAGACTAGGCACACTTTCACAGGGTCTCCCAAGATGCCATCGCATTTTGAGAGACCCGAACCTGGAACCGGTTACAGTTATAAAAGTTACAGTTACAAAAAAAAAGTGTAAAAAAAAAAAAAAAACACAAACAAAAATAAAAAAAAATAGTTGTCGTTTTATTGTTCTCTCTCTCTCTATTCTCTCTCTATTGTTCTGCTCTTTTTTACTGTATTCTATTCTGCAATGTTTTATTGTTGTTATGTTTTATCATGTTTGCTTTTCAGGTATGTAATTATTTATACTTTACCGTTTACTGTGCTTTATTGTTAACCATTTTTTTGTCTTCAGGTACGCCATTCACGACTGAGTGGTTATACCAGAATGATGCCTGCAGGTTTAGGTATCATCTTGGTATCATTCTTTTTAGCCAGCGGTCGGCTTTCATGTAAAAGCAATCCTAGCGGCTAATTAGCCTCTAGACTGCTTTTACAAGCAGTGGGAGGGAATGCCCCCCCCCCCCACCGTCTTCCGTGTTTTTCTCTGGCTCTCCTGTCTCAACAGGGAACCTGAGAATGCAGCCGGTGATTCAGCCAGCTGACCATAGAGCTGATCAGAGACCAGAGTGGCTCCAAACATCTCTATGGCCTAAGAAACCGGAAGCTACGAGCATTTTATGACTTAGATTTCGCCGGATGTAAATAGCGCCATTGGGAAATTGGGGAAGCATTTTATCACACCGATCTTGGTGTGGTCAGATGCTTTGAGGGCAGAGGAGAGATCTAGGGTCTAATAGACCCCAATTTTTTCAAAAAAGAGTACCTGTCACTACCTATTGCTATCATAGGGGATATTTACATTCCCTGAGATAACAATAAAAATGATTTAAAAGAAAAAAATGAAAGGAACAGTTTAAAAATAAGATAAAAAAGCAAAAAAAAATAAAGAAAAAAAATAAATAAAAAAAAAGCACCCCTGTCGCCCCCTGCTCTCGCGCTAAGGCGAACGCAAGCGGCGGTCTGGCGTCAAACGTAAACAGCAATTGCACCATGCATGTGAGGTATCACCGCGAAGGTCAGATCGAGGGCAGTAATTTTAGCAGTAGACCTCCTCTGTAAATCTAAAGTGGTAACCTGTAAAGGCTTTTAAAGGCTTTTAAAAATGTAGTAATTTTGTTGCCACTGCACGTTTGTGCGCAATTTTAAAGCATGTCATGTTTGGTATCCATGTACTCGGCCTAAGATCATCTTTTTTATTTCATCAAACATTTCGGCAATATAGTGTGTTTTAGTGCATTAAAATTTAAAAAAGTGTGTTTTTTCCCCAAAAAATGCGTTTGAAAATCGCTGCGCAAATACTGTGTGAAAAAAAAAAATGAAACACCCACCATTTTAATCTGTAGGGCAATTGCTTTAAAATAATATATAATGTTTGGGGGTTCAAAGTAATTTTCTTGCAAAAAAAATAATTTTTTCATGTAATCAAAAAGTGTCAGAAAGGGCTTTGTCTTCAAGTGGTTAGAAGAGTGGGTGATGTGTGACATAAGCTTCTAAATGTTGTGCATAAAATGCCAGGACAGTTCAAACCCCCCCCAAATGACCCCATTTTGGAAAGTAGACACCCCAAGCTATTTGCTGAGAGGCATGTCGAGTCCATGGAATATTTTATATTGTGACACAAGTTGCGGGAAAGAGACAATTTTTTTTTTTTTTTTTTTGCACAAAGTTGTCACTAAATGTTATATTGCTCAAACATGCCATGGGAATATGTGAAATTACACCCCAAAATACATTCTGCTGCTTCTCCTGAGTACGGGGATACCACATGTGTGGGACTTTTTGGGAGCCTAGCCGCGCACGGGACCCCGAAAACCAAGCACCGCCTTCAGGCTTTCTAAGGCCGTAAATTTTTGATTTCACTCCTCACTACCTATCACAGTTTCAGAGGCCATGGAATGCCCAGGTGGCACAAACCCCCCCCCCCAAATTACCCCATTTTGGAAAGTAGACACCCCAAGCTATTTGCTGAGAGGTATAGTGAGTATTTTGCAGACCTCACTTTTTGTCACAAAGTTTTGAAAATTGAAAAAAGAAAAAAAAAATTTTTTTTTCTGGTCTTTCTTCATTTTCAAAAACAAATGAGAGCTGCAAAATACTCACCATGCCTCTCAGCAAATAGCTTGGGGTGTCTACTTTCCAAAATGGGGTCATTTGGGGGGGGTTTGTGCCATCTTGGCATTTTATGGCCTTCAAAACTGTGATAGGTAGTGAGGAGTAAAATCAAAAATGTATGCCCTTAGAAATCCTGAAGGTGGTGCTGGGTTTTCGGGGCCCCGTACGCGGCTAGGCTCCCAAAAAGTGCCACACATGTGGTATCCCCGTACTCAGGAGAAGCAGCTGAATGTATTTTGGGGTGCAATTCCACATATGCCCATGGCCTGTGTGAGCAATATATCATTTAGTGACAACTTTTTGTAATTTTTTTTTTTTCTTTTTTTTGTCATTATTCAATCACTTGGGACAAAAAAAATAAATATTCAATGGGCTCAACATGCCTCTCAGCAATTTCCTTGGGGTGTCTACTTTCCAAACTGGGGTCATTTGGGGGGGTTTTGTACTGCCCTGCCATTTTAGCACCTCAAGAAATGACATAGGCAGTCAGAAACCAAAAGCTGTGTAAATTCCAGAAAATGTACCCTAGTTTGTAGACGCTATAACTTTTGCGCAAACCAATAAATATACGCTTATTGACATTTTTTTTACCAAAGACATGTGGCCGAATACATTTTGGCCTAAATGTATGACTAAAATTTAGTTTATTGGATTTTTTTTATAACAAAAAGTAGAAAATATCATTTTTTTTCAAAATTTTCAGTCTTTTTCCGTTTATAGCGCAAAAAATAAAAACGGCAGAGGTGATCAAATATCATCAAAAGAAAGCTCTATTTGTGGGAAGAAAAGGACGCAAATTTCGTTTGGGTAGAGCATTGCATGACCGCGCAATTAGCAGTTAAAGCGACGCAGTGCCGAATTGTAAAAAGTGCTCTGGTCAGGAAGGGGGTAAATCCTTCCGGGGCTGAAGTGGTTAAACTAAATCTCTCTAAAACTGAGCTATTAATATTACCCCCCGCCCGTGCCCCCCTCCATGACTTTTCCATCAAAATCAACAATGCAACCATCAGTCCCTCCCCTCACGCCAGGGTACTAGGTGTAATCCTAGACTCTGACTTGTCATTTCAGCCTCAAATCCAATCGCTGTCAAAAGTTTGTAGAATTCACCTCCGTAACATCTCTAAAATTCGCCCTTTTTTAACAAATGAAACCACCAAGCTCCTCATTCACTCCCTTGTTATCTCTCGCCTTGACTATTGCAACTCCCTTCTCATTGGCTTACCTCTCCATAGGCTATCCCCTCTTCAGTCTATCATGAATGCTGCTGCCAGACTTATCCACCTTACCAACCGCTCAGTGTCTGCCAACCCTCTACCTCAATCCCTACACTGGCTCCCAATCACCCAGCGAATTCAATTCAAAATTCTAACCACAACATACAAAGCCATTCACAACTCTGCCCCAAGCTACATCACTAATCTTGTCTCCAAATATCACCCAAATCAACCTCCCCGCTCTTCTCAAGACCTCCTGCTTTCAAGCTCTCTCATCTCCTCCTCCCATGCTCATCTCCAGGATTTCTCCAGAGCCTCTCCCATCCTCTGGAACTCGCTACCTCCATCTATCCGGCTATCCCCTACTCTTGCTACCTTCAGGCAATCCCTGAAAACTCATCTCTTCAGGAAAGCCTATCACGTCTCCAACTAATCTCCTACCACTTCCACCAGCTCATTCCCCACAGTTACAACTTTTTGTACCACCTGCCCCACCCTATTAGATTGTAAGCTCTTCTGAGCAGGGCCCTCTTAATCCTATTGTATTGTATTGTATTATAACTGTATTGTCTCCCTTTTATATTGTAAAGCGCTGCGTAAACTGTTGGCGCTATATAAATCCTGAATAATAATAATAATATATTATAACCAGTCCTGATTAGGTGAGAGGCAGAGCCTATCCCATTCATGTATGATGTCATGCTTTGCATCAGGAAAGGAAAATTACCATCAGGCAAGTATCAAATTGTTCGTTTTTTCTTCTTTTTAGAGTAAAGTATCTAATGCAGGACGTGGACCTGCAATTTTTTTTTTCCCACCAAGACAAGAATACTGTTCTCCTCCACCTCCCAAAACCTCATAGGATATTGATGTCACATATCCCAAGAGGTTTGAGGCCATCTCCACTGTACTGCACATTCAGCAAGCAATACTAAACTAGAATGAGGAAGAGACAGCCAGCCCCTGGTGACATCAGATGAGAAGATAGTGGCATAGGACCCTGACAGCTGACGATAGACAATGCTTGATTAATTGGGCATGTAAGCATGTTTTTGGGGGGCAACCCAGTAGACAATGTAAGAAGGGAAAAACATTTTAAGAGGTTGTAGTGAAGTTCCTCTTTAACATCTTCATCCATTTCTCCCAAGCCTTTGTCCTTTTGTTCCTTTAAAAATAGAAGCATGAAGCATGTTGGGTTAGTTGTATTAAATAATGCAGATAATTTTTCCACATTTTGGATTTGTGGAGAAGCATATAGTTTAAATTGTTCATACAAATTCAGAAGCGTACATGTTTTGTTATGGTAGCAATGGGGGTGATTTTAAAGTTCATAGTTAGTGTATATTGCTCCAGTTATGCTTCAGTTCCATCTGTTCCTTGTCAGTGAAGTGTCAAACAGAGGAAACACTAAAATCACTGCTTCTACTCTCCAGGACATAACAAGTGAACTGGCACTTCCTTTACTGTTTATAGTAAGGGGCAAGGGACAGGACATCTTGGTTAACCCCTTAATGACCAGAGATCACTGAAGCCTAGTTGCCGATATCAAGTTTAGCTTAAGAATACATGTGTTAACTAGATTATAACTCTTTGACTAATTTGTCTGTCTAAATCATTTTTAAATTGTTTTATGGTTTTTATTTGGTGCACTGGTTTAATAAATACCCTGCTCATTTTTTCACAAAGAAATATTTTTTATTTATTTATTTTTTTTACCCACTATAATCATTTCAAATAATGCACTTCTTTCTTTGTGCACAGCAAGGGCACAGTGAGAGAGGCACAGAGTAATCTACAGACTTGCAAAGTTTGTTAACAAATTTCTCCAAGCCCACCGTGGTCACCATAATTGGTTGTCATGGCGATTATTTGATCAGAAGCCACGCTGATTGGTTCTTGATCATTAATTTAGACTGCACAGTTACAGAATTAGAACACACAGTTGCAATTTTAGTTCTTAGGTGGAATTTAGGCTGCCATTTTCTCGTCACAGGAAACTGAGAACATTTAACTGGGTCCCCTGATTGTTATCTGGTTATTAGGTTTATCATGTTCAAAAACCATAAAAATGTCAAAATTGGACTTGTGAGGCACAACATTTGTTCTATTTAAAAAAACACATGTTATTCATTTTTCTAAAATGCCATAATGTTACATTAAAACTTTTCACGATACAGTACATAACCATAAAAAGTCAATAATGACAATGTGATACATGTTGTCCACATGTGATGGTCTTAAGGCTCGACATTTCCTGGGCTTAGTTCACTTCCTTAGGAGCCAATGATACATAATACGCACAGAATGCAATCTAAATAGAATAACAGATATCAGCAAACACTTCTTTATCATTTCATATTCCCACCACCATCCATTGCCACCAAATAGTAACCCAAGAAATGCTCAGATCCATAAGGGGGGAGCAGGACTCACTGACGGAGCCAAGGGGGCCGCTCCCATGCCCCCACCTCCAAAAAACGGACATCCCACCCTCCTTACAAGTTGGACATATACAGTGCATCCGGAAGTTATTCACAGTGCTTCACTTCTTCCACATTTTTTTTATGTTACAGCCTTATTCCAAAATGGATTCAATTCATTCTTTTCCTCAAAATTCTACAAACAATACCCCATAATTATCTTCTTGTTCTACCTAAAGCTATCCCTTGATTTAGGTTTGTTCCATACAGTGCCTTCGGAAAGTATTCACAGTGCTTCACTTTTTCCATATTTTGTTATGTTATAGCCTTATTCCAAAATGGATTAAATTATTTTCCTCAAAATGCTACAAACAATACCCTATGATGACAACATAAAAAAAAGTTTTTTGAAATCTTTGCAAATTTATTAAAGATAAAAAAAATCCCATGTACATTAGTATTCACAGCCTTTGCTCAATACTTTGTTGAAGCACCTTTGGCACCAATTACAGCCTCAAGTCTTTTTGAGTATGATGCTACAAGCTTGGCACACCTATCTTTGGACAGTTTCTGCTATTTTTCTTTGCAGGACCTCTCAAGCCCCATTAGAGTGGATGGGGAGCGTCCATGCACAGCCATTTTCAGATCTCTCCAGAGATGTTCAATTGTGTTCAAGTCTGGGCTCTGGTTGGGCCTCTCAAAGACATTCACAGAGTTGTCCCATGGCCACTCCTTTATTATCATGGGTGTGTGCTTAGGGTTGTTGTCCTGTTGGAAGATGAACCTTCACCCCAGTCTGAGGCCCAGAGCGCTCTGGAGCAGGTTTTCAACAAGGATGTCTCTGTACATTGCTGCATTCATCTTCCCTCGATCCTGACTAGTCTCCTAGTTCCTGCTGCTAAAAACATCCCCACAGCATGATACTGCCACCACCATGCTTCACTAGAGGGCTGGTATTGGCCAGGTGATGAGCGGTGCCTGGTTTCCTCCAGACATGACGCTTGCCATCCAGGACAAAGAATTTTGTTTCTCATGGTCAAAGTCTTTCAGGTGCCTTTTGGCAAACTCCAGGCATGCTGTCATGTGCCTTTTACTGAGGAGTGGCTTCCGTCTGGCCACTCTACCATACAGGCCTGATTGGTGGAGTGTGGCAAAGATGGTTGTTCCTCTGAAACAACCTTCGACATAAAAGGGGTGCTCTGGTCTGTCAGTATCTCTTTGGGGAACCCAGTTTGTGAAAACATTTGAAACTCCCAGGCAATGGCCTTAGAGGAAGTTTACCTTAAAGGGACTGCTTCTGGATACCTAGTTGCATAATCCAGGACTACTAATATATATCGGTGTCCCCTTGCTGACTTTACTAAGGGCCCCACCAGATCCATAGAAATTCGTTCAAAGGGCACCTCAGCTATGGGCAAGGGAACCAGGGGGTTTCTGTAGTGTGACACTGGGGCAGTTTACTGTCAAGAGGGGTAGGATGCACAGTACCTTTTTACCTTCACCCCTGGCCAGTAAAACTAGTCGGTTATGCTGGCCTCTGTTTTCTCAGCCCCCAGGTGTCCCCCCAGTGCATCTTTGTGGGCTAAATTGAGAAGCATCCGCCGATAGGGCTGGGGAACCAACAACTGCTCTACAGTCTCCCTTCAGCTTTCAGCAACTCGATAAAGCAAGTCCCTGTTCAATGCAAAACCTTTGATCCGCACCAGGCACTTGTGAGACTCTATTAACCACTTAAGGACCGAGTCTCTTTTTTACACTTGTTAAAATCATTTTTTTTGCTAGAAAATTACGTAGAAACACCAAACATTATATATATATTTTTTCTAACAACCTAGAGAATAAAATGGCGGTTGTTGCAATACTTTCTGTCACATCGTATTTGTGAAGTAAAAAATACACTTTTTTGAAGTAAAAAATAAGACAGTAAACAGTAAAGTTAGCCCAATTTTTTTATATTGTGAAAGATAAAGTTATGCTGAGTAAATTGATATCCAACATGTCACCCTTCAAAATTTTGTCCGCTCGTGGGATGGTGACAAACTTTTACCCTTAAAAATCTCCATAGGCGATGTTTAGAAATGTATACAGGTTACCAGTTTTGTGTTACAGAGGATGTCTAGGGATAGAATTATTGCTCTTGCTCTAACAATTGTGGGAATACCTCACATGTGTGGTTTGAACACTGTTTTCATATGCGGGCGCTTCTCACGTATGCGTTCGCTTCTGCGCGCGAGCTTGTCGGGACGGGGCGCTTTAAAAAAAAAATGTTTTCTTATTTATTTTACTTTTAATTTTTTATTTTGATACAGTTTTTTTTTTTAATGTTCTGGTCACTTTAATTCCTATTACAAGGAATGTAAACATCCTTTGTAATAGAAAAAAAGCATGACAGGACCTCTTAAATATGAGATCTGGGGTCAAAAAGACCTCAGTTCTCATATTTACACTAAAATGCAATAAAAAAAAATAAATAATTGAAAAAAAAAAAAGCCGAGCAGGGGACATCTTCCCCTCAGTCGGCAGACAGGCATCCATGGGAGAGGACATGATCGTCTCCGCCGCTAGCGGGTCCGGTAAGCAGAGGAGACGACCGTAACGCGGCGGGAAGGGGGGTGGTCACCTCTTCCGCCGCCGATAAAAGTGATCTCACGATGAATCCGCCGCAGAGACCACTTTTATCCTAAAGAGAAATGCACGGCGTTCCCAAAAATATGGGGGATATGACAGCTAGCTGTTGCCATAACCCTGGTATTTAGCGTCAAAGTACAGACGTACGGGTACGTCGTTTTGCGTGAAGTGGTTAATAACTGAACCCTGCTCCCAAACATTGACCAAAGTAGGATCCTGTAATTGGGCAGTGCCAAACACACTCATGGATACGTTCAGGTCTGAGTGCCTTGGTCTAGAGGAAGTCTAGATGAAGTCCCTTCATCTTCCTCAACCAGGATCTGCAATGGGGAAAGTTCCTCTTCATCCTCCCCCATCATGACCTGTAACAGAGAGACTTCCCCCCCCCCTCGGAGGTCAACACGGTCTTGATACCTGAAACACAAACTTTATCAACTAGATTAATATTTTCTGCAATGTCATTATCAACGATAGCTATGTCACCATTAGGGGTGTGTGTTGTGGGAGGTTCTGAACTGGACCCCTCAGACTTTGGCCCTTCAAGGCCCAGTGTCCCCTGTCCTCTTGGCTGTCCAGGAAGCCCACTTTGTACCTGGTTCCATACTTCGAAAAACAACGGACAGTCACGCCCAACTATGATACCATGTATGAGAATTTTAACCACCCCAAATTCTTGTGTCACTGAGGTAGGGCTATAGGCAATGGTCACTGGAACCAGGGGTACTCCCTGGTGTCCCCATAGATACATACTACCCATAGAGTCTTACCTACTGGGCTGAGTTTCCCAATCATCCTGGCGTGTACCAATGTCACCATGCTGCAGGAGTCCAGTAGAGCCTTGGCAGGTAGGTGGTTCACCCACACTTCACATTCAAACTGACCTGCCACCAAAAAGAGGATCATAGAAAGAGGATCTCTGACCAGCCCCGCATTCCATAGGCTCCTCCTGAAGTGGGCACTGTGCCCGGGTATGTCCCCAGGACCGGCATCGCCAACACTGTATGTCCCCCATTCTGGAGACAGGGCCCGACCTACGTGGGTCTGTAGAAGTTGAGACAGGGTTGCGGGTTCCAGGGTCTATCAGGGCTTCTCTTCTAGGCACTGCAGCTGGCCTTGCTGTCCTTGGTGTGAGTTCCCAAAGCTTGGCAGGCCCGAGCAGGTCCTCCACCATGGTTTTTCTTTCAACCAACTCTACCAGCTGGTCCATGGTTGTAGGGTCTCTATGGCTTACCCAGTGCTGCAGATCATCTGGCAGGGACTGCAGGTACAGGTCCATCACCATCGTTCCACCATATGGGGGCTTGTCAACTTTTCTGGTTGTAGCCATTTTTTTTACCAGCTGAACCAGCTCATGCATCTGGGACCTTGGTGGTCGATCAGGTCTCTGTTCCCGGAAGGCTGTAGTCACTCCCAGGCAGGCCAGGATCTCTGCCTTCAGTCATTTATAGTCTCTGATATGCTCAGATGTCAGGTCACAGTAGGCATTTGCAGGTCACCAGTAAGAAGGGTGGCTATAATGCAGTCCCACTGGTCATGGAGCCACCCCTCAAAAAGGTGGTGAGAAAGGCCTCCACATCATCATTAGGTGTCAGTTTCTGCAAGACATGGTTGTCCCTCACGACTACTTGGTTGCCAGGGGCAATGGCCGCTTGCTCCCATTCCTGAGCAAGACACTGCACTGCCTCCTGCAAGGCAGCCACTTGTGCCTGTGTGGTTTCCTGCTGGGCTGAAAACTGGGCATCCAGCAAATGGGTATTTTCCTGCTGTGAAGCTACAGCCTGTGCCAGGGCCTCCTGCTGCTGAGCCATTGCCTCCTCATGGCGACGGTTTTCCTCGATGGAGGCTTGCTGCTGAGTCATGGTGGCTTGCATAAGTAACTTGATGACCTCCTCCATGTCTTTTCCTGCTGCTTGCAGTGGCTGAACTGATTTTACCCAAGACATGCAATAGGTACACTGTCTCTTTAAATGTCAGTTTTAGGTTTAAATGGCTTTTGCGGCTGCAATGCACTCTGCCAGCATCCAAGACATCAATTGTAAAGCTTGGGGGTTATAGCTCCATGGGACCAAAGCCATTTAACTTTAAACAAAGAGGTGTTTATTTTTCTTTAGGGAAACACAAAGAAACGTTTCCAGCAGCAAAACAAAAATGCAACACAAAAAGTCTGCTTGTCTTCAGTACAACAGCATAAACAAAATATAAGGAAACACACAGCTCATAGATGGGACTTTACCCCAAGGTTTGCACAGTCCCAGTCTGGAAGCTCCTACTCACACCCACAAACCCTAATACTACTTCCTGTTTTAAGTACTGCTTCCCCTTTGGGGACTGGAATCCCTGTGGAGGCCCTTTTCCCACCCAAATGTCACTTCAGGGCAGGGCTGGACTGGGACAAAAATTTGGCCCTGGACTTCATCATGACCAGCCCACTTTAATTATGAGTGTCCCCAACAGCGTCCCCCTTACATTAGTGTGTCCCAATCAGCAGGTCCCTTCTCATCAGAGTGTCCACATCAGAGTCCCCATCAGCAGTCCCCTTCACATCAGTGTGTCCCCATCAGAGAGTCCCCATCAGCAGCCCCCTTCAAATCAGAGAGTCCCCATCAGCAGCCCCCTTCAAATCAGAGAGTCCCCATCAGCAGTCCCCTTCACATCAGTGTGTCCCCATCAGCAGTCCCCTTCACATCAGTGTGTCCCCATCAGCAGTCCCCTTCACATCAGAGTCTCCATTAGAAGCCCCCTTCACATCAGAGAGTCCCCATCAGCAGTCCTCTTCAAATCAGAGAGTCCCCATAAGCAGTCCTCATCAGCAGTCCCCATCAGAGAGTCCCCATCAAATCAGAGAGTCCCCATTAGCAGTCCCCTTCACATCAGTTTGTCCCCATTAGCAGTCCCCTTCACATCAGTTTGTCCCCATTAGCAGTCCCCTTCACATCAGTTTGTCCCCATTAGCATTCCCCTTCACATCAGAGTCCCAATCAGCAGCCCCCTTCACATCAGAGTCCCAATCAGCAGCCCCCTTCACATCAGAGAGTCCTCATTAGCAGCCCCCTTCACATCAGAGAGTCCCCACCAGCAGCCCCCTTCACATCAGAGAGTCCCCACCAGCAGCCCCCTTCACATCAGAGAGTCCCCACCAGCAGCCCCCTTCACATCAGAGAGTCCCCACCAGCAGCCCCCTTCACATCAGAGAGTCCCCACCAGCAGCCCCCTTCACATCAGAGAGTCCCCACCAGCAGCCCCCTTCACATCAGAGAGTCCCCACCAGCAGCCCCCTTCACATCAGAGAGTCCCCACCAGCAGCCCCCTTCACATCAGAGAGTCCCCACCAGCAGCCCCCTTCACATCAGAGAGTCCCCACCAGCAGCCCCCTTCACATCAGAGAGTCCCCACCAGCAGCTCCCTTCACATCAGAGAGTCCCCACCAGCAGCCCCCTTCACATCAAAGAGTCCCCATCAGCAGTCCCCTTCACACCAGAGTCTCCATTAGAAGCCTCCTTCACATCAGTGTGTCCCCATCAGAGAGTCCCCATCAGTAGTCCCCTTCAAATCAGTGTGTCCCCATCAGCAGTCCCCTTCACATCAGTGTGTCCCCATCAGCAGGCCCCTTCACATAAGTGTGTCCCCATCAGTGTGCCCCATCAGAGAGTCCCCATCAGTAGTCCCCTTCAAATCAGTGTGTCCCCATCAGCAGTCCCCTTCACATCAGTGTGTCCCCATCAGCAGGCCCCTTCAGATAAGTGTGTCCCCATCAGTGTGCCCCATCAGAGAGTCCCCATCAGCAGTCCCCTTCACATCAGAGTCCCCATTAGCAGTCCCCTTCAAATCAGAGAGTCCCCGTCAGCAGCCCCCATCAGCAGTCCCCTTCGCATCAGTGTGTCCCCATCAGAGAGTCCCCATTAGCAGTCCCCTTCACATTAGTGTGTCCCCATTAGCAGTCCCCTTCACATCAGAGAGTCCCCATCAGCAGCCCCCTTCACATCAGAGAGTCCCCATCAGCAGCCCCTTCACATCAGAGAGTCCCCACCAGCAGCCCCCTTCACATCAGAGAGTCCCCACCAGCAGCCCCCTTCACATCAGAGAGTCCCCACCAGCAGCCCCCTTCACATCAGAGAGTCCCCACCAGCAGCCCCCTTCACATCAGAGAGTCCCCACCAGCAGCCCCCTTCACATCAGAGAGTCCCCACCAGCAGCCCCCTTCACATCACAGAGTCCCCACCAGCAGCCCCCTTCACATCAGAGAGTCCCCACCAGCAGCCCCCTTCACATCAGAGAGTCCCCATCAGCAGTCCCCTTCACATCAGAGTCTCCATTAGAAGCCCCCTTCACATCAGTGTGTCCCAATCAGAGAATCCCCATCAGCAGTCCCCTTCAAATCCGAGAGTCCCCATCAGCAGTCCCCTTCACATCAGTGTGTCCCCATCAGAGAATCCCCTTCACATCAGAGTCTCCATTAGAAGCCCCCTTCACATCAGTGTGTCCCCATCAGAGAGTCCCCATCAGCAGTCCCATTCATAGAGTCCCCACCAGCAGCCCCCTTCACATCAGAGTCCCCACCAGCAGCCCCCTTCACATCAGAGTCCCCACCAGCAGCCCCCTTCACATCAGAGTCCCCACCAGCAGCCCCCTTCACATCAGAGAGTCCTCCCTCTCCCACATGTACTCACAGTTTTCAAGGCAGCTTCTCATTCCTTTCTCCAGTCATTTGATAACAAGTGATGGGGAGAGAGGAAGGAAAGTCGGCCGGCTGTCTATCTCCCCCTGCAGGCTGGAGGGAGCATAATGCCTAATGCTCTCTCGAGCAAGTGATGGAAGCTGCTCCTCCTGACAGGAGTGAAATCGCGATCACACACTGTCAGTGAGGAGTGACTCCAGGACTGCACCTGACTGGCCCACTGAGCCATTCGGCCCACCAGGAAACTCCCGGTCAGTCCATGCCTGCTTCAGGGCCTCTAAAATTCCGGGTCCCAAATACCTCTCCACTAATACAGAGACAGACCTTTTCTTTTTCAGGCTAATCCGGAATTCCTCACCTATCACGGGTGAGCCCCCTGAGTGCCCACACACTTTCCTTAAAGGGACCATAACCCGAACATTGGTGACACATATGGCAAAAGAAAAAACTGCGCTATTATGTGTAGTGCTAAAGCTGCAACTCAAAGTGATATACAACACAAAAAGAAACTATGGAACAAAAGGAGCTGCACTAATGGTGAAATATAAGTTATGCTGTAAAGAACAAAAAATAAATGAATACATAAACATAAGCATGTATAAATGTGCATCACACCGAAAATGTCATGATATTGATAAAACCTACAAACGCAAAATCGGAAAGTGCTAAAAGTTCAAACAATAAATGTGCACAAACACAGGAAACAAAAAAAGTCTATAATAGTTGAAATCAACACAATGATAATGTTGCAACACCCTGTGGCAAATCTTCATGGAATATGAAACAGTGTGATTCCACCACCTTAAGAAGTGCAGGCTTACCAGATAGCCAATAAGATAGGCATATCACTCACTTCTGGGTAGTGAAGATCTCCCGCTGCTGTATACAGCCACTGTGAACAATTCACCGACATGGCGTTCTAATGGAATTCTGACACCGGAGATCCAGCAGTCCCGGTAGGACAGTATCAGCTAGCAGGCTCAAAAACTGGTAAGCAGCACTCAA
The DNA here is from genome assembly GCA_037952925.1 of Lithobates clamitans. Classification (NCBI taxonomy): domain Eukaryota; kingdom Metazoa; phylum Chordata; class Amphibia; order Anura; family Ranidae; genus Lithobates; species Lithobates clamitans. Next base: position 3,061,464 of record JBBGZY010000756.1, read on the forward strand.
TCCACATGGGTGGTGAGGAGGAGTTGGTGAATACACCTGTCTTGGAGAGCTTGATGAGATTGTTCACTCCCATCAACTTCCCATTCGCTGGATTGAGTGCTGCATTACCAGTTTTTTATGTATTTATTTTTTTCTCTTTACAGCATAACTTATAGTTCACCATTAGCGCAGCTCCTTTTGTTCCATACTGGTGACACATAGCATCCATCCAGGACCCACCCTTGGCATCCTGTACACTGTTCACAGACGTGTCACCAATAATGACAGACCGATCATTAAAAATAAAAAATATATATATATATATATCTAAAGCACCTCGCCACCTTTGCCACCAAGTGATCATCAGATCCAGCCAAAGGAAGAGAAGAGAGAACACCAGCCAGGTGCTGCCTCACATAAATAGGGTCCCCCTAATGAGCCGTACCGGACGGCATTAGCCGGACGGTGATCTGGCCACATCCAAGATGGCCTCTGGTGCCTCTAGGAGTAGTGCGCATGCGCGCGCACATGCCCAGACAGAACAAACCAGCTCGGGAAGGAGCCAGTGCCCTGTAGCAGCTACTGGGCTGGGTTGCACAAACACCATCCTAATCACATAATGACGGGCAGTGTCCTGTGCCCAGTAAACTGGGCCCAGCTCTGGCGTCTGACTCCATCTAACAGATAATCCCACTCCCCACTCTGAACATTCTGTACATAACGGGCCAAACAATGGAGGGGTCATTTAAAACAAGACATTTGTTTGCAATTTAAAACAAGACAACACAGTAATGCTAATAGCAATGATCAAAAATAGCATTTCACCTGACACCATTTAAACTGGCCACCTACCTATCAACATAAATGCAATATATTTAGACTAGCTCTAAAGAAAAAAAGTGATGTCTATGAATTTACAAAAAAGGCGCAAAACTAATGACATCATTTATCCCTGTGGCAGTGAATGAAGCTTGGCTAAAGATGGAATGTTCTCCAACATCAACAAATAAAAGTTCATAAGGGAAACTGAACAAATGTGGAAAAAATTTAAAATCTGGGAAAGAGTCTGTTCAATGAAGTAAGCGATGGATAATCATCTGTTACATGATCACCGGGGATTGAGCGTCCACTATCCAGGGGTAGGTACTCTTACTGGAGATTGTGGACTCGCAAGCCAGCGGCAGTGAGTCAAACAAGCGTGAGGATAGAGACAGGAACTCTAATGAACTGTCACTGGAAATCCAGATGCAATGTGCCAACGTCTCATCCAGCGATTCCGCTCTCTTCTCCCGCCACACGCTCGTCACTCCCGTAGGGTCCATGCACATGGAGAAGAGAGCAGAATCTCTGGATGAGACGTTGGCACATTTCATTTGGATTTACAGTGACGGTCCTCAGGCACCATGACTCCTAAGGTGTATACTAGATCCAGGGTATCTTTAATATAGGAGGGCAGGCTAGTTACATGCTGCATTAAAAATAAATCAATAAACCTACTGGTGGGTTTGGAGTATACTCCAATTCCCAAGATGATTGGACTCCCAGAGGATCTGTAGTATTCTTGTGGATCTTTAGTAGTGAATAGAACACTGGTACTTTGGAATGTTTCACAATCAAACATTCATTTGTTTCTTTATCAATAGTTCCGGTATTGTAAGCTTTAGCAATTAGTTTAGTAAATTTAGATTTGAATACATCAAAACTATCCTTGTGAACTGGTTTGTACAAATTTTTGTTTTGCAATATGCTTTTACACATTCCATCGTATTGCTCACCATCCATCACCACTACATTTCCGCCCTTATCGGCTGGTTTAATAACTATAGAAGAGATTTTTCTTAATCTGTCCAAAGCCTGTAGTTGTTCCTTGCTAAGATTCCTATTTTGTAATAGGGAAAGGTTAAATCATTTCAATTGCCTTTGTCACCTGTGTACCACTAGCTCCTAACTTCTTCTAACCCTTCATTTTCATTGAGCAATTGGATAAGGTCTCGTAGATCTCTGAAGTCAGTTATGGTATAATTTTTGAATTGTTCTATTTCCCTTTTGTCCTCGACTTTTTGAGTGTGATCTTTATCATAGAGAAATCGAAACGTTAAATTTCTTGCAGATAAAGATTTGGTTATTAGGTTTTGTGGCTTCTTAGATTCTTTAATTCTAAAGTTTTATAAATTTAAATGAAGGAAAGTGCCTCAATCTAAGTAAGGAGATATAGGTAGGGGCGGGTACCATCATCCTTATGCTTACAGCAATTTTGGGCGGGACGGATCAGGTGAGGTCGGTCGCTGATGCCAGCCGGCACACCAACGTGGTCCTGATTGGAGGCCCTATAAGGATGCGTCTGTGGTGGCCCTCAATTGCAGAAGGCCGTCACACGGAGACGTCACCCAATTCAACACTTGCAAGGTAGGAATTTTAACCGTGACATTCCACAGTGATGCTCTTTTCCCTTTGCCTATGTTGGTTGTGTAGGAGTGCTCCTGCTTACACTTATTACAATTTCTCTTTAGTTTAACTCTGCAGGGTATCACCAATAGGCAGTGTCCTGAATGTTGGACCTGCCTGGGGTATAGCCCTCCTCCCTATTATTGTTGCAGTGGTTTTGGGTTAAACATTTTTCCTGATCCCCGGGTTTTACTCATCACACGCCATTCATTGGGTGGGTCTAACTTCCAATATTTAGATGTCTCTCTTTCACTTCCTGACCCCTGCCCCCTTTTCTTTTTGTTACGCTCTCATTGCCGCCCCACCCTTCCCTTTCTCCTCTTCCTCAACCCAACCCCTTCCTCCAACTTCTTCCCCCCCTTTCTCCTAACCTGTCCCCATCCTAATTTTTCCCCAACTCCCTTCATTTCCCTTCCTTTCCTTCACTTTCTCTTTACCCCACCTTAACCTTTTTCCTTTTTTCTTCTCCTCCCACTTCTTCCCCCCCCCTTCCTCCTTTTTCACACCCCCCCTCTTTCTTCCCTTTTTCCCCCCTTTCATCCTTTTTCTTGTACGTGTGTGTTTTTAGACCCATATATATCAGTTATATTACATTATATAACTATAATACATCTTTTTCAGTTATCGCATCTGTGACGAACATGGGTGTCAGATCCCTGCCCTCCTCGCTAACTTGCAACGAAGGACCGGCCAACCTCACACCACGCTGTCACTTGCGTAACAATGCCACTCTCAGCTGCGCCCAGCACAAAGATTTTCCAGCTTGCGGGACCACAATCTAGGTGCGAGCAGCCTGAGAGTGATTGTCACTGGGCTAATTACACAATTAACCCTTTAACTGCCACCACCCCCGTTTAAAGACCGAGCCGGGGGAGACTCGTAATTTTAGCAATACCAATTATAATTTTAGAATAAGCGTCTGCCACACACACTGCCACCACAGACAGGTCTGCTCAGAGTCTTACCCTACAACAGTAGCGCCCTTCAAGAGGCAGGTTCGTTTATAGCTTGCATCAAGAGCTTTAGAGACAAGGTTAACACTTTTCAACATAAGGGTTTATTATGAAAAGGTCAAAGTTGGTGCAAATAAAATATTTACAGAAAAAAGATGTTTCAAAAAGATAAAGACAATATACAGCCACAAAGCAATAAGGTAGAATTGGGAAGAAAGAATACTTGCAATTAATGTCCGAGGGTTGATCAGAGTTCAATCGATGAGCTAGGTAATCGTTTCTCGACTTGGCAGATGTTTCTTCTTGGATGGTAAAAGGAGCACTGCCCATTGTCTTGGCATCTCCTCTTTTCTGTCAAATCAAAGGGGGTGTTGACAGCGACCAGTGACCAATCGTCTGGTCATCTTGTTTAGGGGTTGGTTGCTGGGAGGTGTCTACACTCATGACCACGTCCCAGGTAGATTTTGTAATACATATTCATATATCTGCATCTATAGTGTTTACAGACTCCAAATATCCATATTATTATTCAACTTGAGATTTCCTTCAAAACAAGTCTAAACATGCTATGTCTATAATGTATAGCTTGCTTTGGAGGAATAAGTGGTCCCAGGGGTTTCCCATATGACCTGACATAGGGGTGTCTGGACTTGAAACGTTACATATTATCGGAGGAAACTAAATATGTCCATATTATGGCTGTGCTATTAATAAGTCAGAAGTTATGACACATGCTGAAATATCATACTTATTCCACGGTTTTAAGTTGGACGTGTATTCAGACAATTTACAACCGGGGCCTGTTAGGTCTCTGAATGGAGAGGGTGACAGTTTTACGACAGGCCTGAACACTCTGTCCTTTCAACACCAGTTTACTGACCTAGCCTGGTTCTGTTTTCTCTGTTGAGATAACCTTTTCTGTTGAACTTAAAAAGCTTTGAATTCCTAAGACAAGGGAGGAGGGAGTTCAGATTTCTCTGTAATGTTACATGGTTAGCCAAACTGTCATGGCTACTTCCACACAAGATGGCAGCTAGCTACAGCTTTTCATGACCCGTACTTGATATCGTTACAGCATCCTTTCAGTACCCCCCGTGTTTGCCGCGGTGGGATTACCCATTTTTGGGTGCCTCAAACTGTGCCGCCCATAACCCCAAATCGGGTTCCCATTGGTAAGCCAGGCATAACTGTAACATACTTACTCCAAGCATCAATGTATTTATTTTGTAATAGTACAACCTTCCCCCCTTGTATTTCCTCATAGATGCATAAGGTTAATTCCTCCTGAAGAAGCGAATATTTTCACGAAACATGTAGAGGATCACATTTTGGACCTACATCTTCGGAGGCTCCACTATTTTGTGGGGTTCCCACTGTTTGGTTTGTATCATCTTGCTATTGTATGCAACATAGAGGGGTGGATGGGAAGCAAACAAGGATGCTGTGCAAGTGCCCTATGTCCTCCCTATTTACCAATGACATCATAAGTTGTTAGGACGCCAGCAGCTGGCCCAAGGCTGTAATGATGCACAATGAAAACCTGAGGCGTTGTGTAAAACAAGGCAGGTTTGATCCACCCGCTGGTTTGATTACAATTTTGGGGAAATTTGGAGCAGTTTTTAGGCATTTTGCCAAGGCACCCCTGAAGAACCCAGATGGCACCCCAGGGTGCCACAGCACCATGATTGAAAAAGGCTGATCTAGTCTGTAACATGTAATTCTATTCCTTTATAATCTAGCATGTAAGACCTAATGTCAATCCATTACATGTAAAGTATAATGGTGCATTGCAGGTTAGTGTCAAAACTGCCGGGCTGCTCGATGTTTAAAGAGCTTTGCTTGTCCTTGGTAGTCTATTCTTTATTATTACTAGTGTTATTCATGGCAAAGGCATGTTTTATTCTACAGATGAATCTTTTAAAAATATGTCTTTATATTCCTAGCAGTTGAATTAGGATCTAAGAAGCATCCATAAACATCTAATGTCTACCCCTCCAGTAAGCATTTCCTTTTGAAGGGTATTAGACGATGTCCCTTCCTCGCTATGGGGCTTATACTGTAGTGACAGACAATGTAGACAGCAACCTGCTTGACAACACAGAATTCACTTGTTATGCATGAAAGTATCACAAATAGTAAATGCGTGACAAATGTAATTTTGATTCACAATGACCGTTTTTCTTCTATTTTCTAGCTGATGGGCAACACTTTAGACAACTTGCAAAAAAACGAGCTAAACCTAAATTACAAATGAATATTTTAAATCACTTTCCTTTCCTGTAGAGCGAGAAAGATAAGTCATTTAATCATTATGCAACGCCTTTTACATCATGTGTTTGCAACAGGGATGCAGAGCAGCGAGGAAAGATTCCCTGCAGATCTCCTAGTACAGAGATGCGCAATAAACTGCAAACATTTTTTTGTTTTTCCTTAACAAATGTGCGCTGCATGTCAAGTGGCTGCTCTGAGTTTCAGAGAATTTTATTACATTTAGCTGAACTGACTGAAGGGGCTCTCCATTCCAGTTAATCGGAGTGATGTATAGCTGCTGCAATGAACCATAATGGCTCTTACTGAAAAAGAATTTGTTTTATGACTCATGGAGCCAACAATCTGCACAAAGTCAGCCATAACGATATTTCATACACTATCAAATTAAAATCTGGTTAGGGGGCATACCAGAGGTATCTCACAGCAGAGATATCTGCATGCATGATAAACGACACACCATGTATAATTACATCTCAGTAAACAAACTTGGAATCTGATTAAAAGGTCTACCCACCCAAAATTGGAACTACAGTTTGTTATAGATGCTAGAGAGTTACCTGACAATACAACTGAAACATGCAACAGTGGGCAGAAACATGCAAAACTCTCAGGTGGACAGAAATAGAGGGGGGTGGAGTTATAGAAGATTTCACAGTTAGGACATCCAAGACATACAAAACCAGGGATTGATGCAGCTCACTATATAAGTATATATCACTTTAGGTGAACTACCCCTTTAAAGTATTTTAGCTAGCATGATTTTAAAACATTGTTCTTTATTTTGTGACTACAGAAGGTAGTGGGAAGGAAATACACTGAAGTTGAAAAAGATGAGTTGAAGAGCTCTAAGAGGATCAGTAATTGGGCGCAGGGGCTGCCCGTCCATTAGGGGTGCCCAGGCACCGCCCCCTCTCTTCAGGCCACCCCCTATATGCAATGGATAGATTCATGCATAGCATAGAGAATGTGACTGGAGCCCACCCAGGTGTGTTACAACAGCGAATGAATATTCACTGTTGAAACACTGATCTTCAATCCAGCAAATCAGAAGCGGGTGTGAGACCGGTTTTCCGATTGACCAAAAGGACAGGCAATTCTATTGGATGCCTAGGAGGAGGGAGGAGGATCACGTTAGGACACCCTGCGGCTGCCCGTAAGACATGCTGCGGCTGCTCATAGGACCGGCTGCATACCCGCCTGTCCGCTACCTAGATAGGGTAATTGCCGGCTTACCCCGTCCAACTGGGGGGGGGGGGGGCGTGAGTACCACTGACTGACTGGGGGGGTGGTTGTTTGCCGCTCCTCCCCCCCCCTAAAAAAACACACCAGCCGCCACTGATTGGCCAACTCATCAGACAGGGAGTAACTATAATTTTCAGTTTAAAAAACAGGTGGAAATTTGGAATCAAAAATGCAAAACAGGGTCAGAGAAGCAAAGAGAATGCATACCCTATAGACAGGGCTGAGACAAGGGGAGGGGGGAGGGGTATAAGGGCACATGCTTTGGGTATAATGCTATAATGTAGAGGGGGGAGCAGCAGTGCCATTGCTATAGGGCACCTCAGGTCCCGGCCATATGATTGCCAACATTGCTACAGCTAGCATTTCTTCCTGCCAGTTGTTAGAACAGATAATTTTTCCTAATGTAATAGATATGATTATTATATGATATTCATCTCTAGAAATTTCTAATTGTCTTGCAGACATAAAACAGCCTATACCTGCAGAACATAATATCATGCCTCTTTCTTTTTTGCTTTATTATAGGCTTTCTTTAAAGTAGTTTTGGTATATTCTCTAAGCAATATTCTGGACCTCAACAGTTTTGCCTCCTCGTCAAACTGTTCCTCAGTGGAACAGTTCCGTTTGATTTGCAAATATTGTGAATATGGAATACTCTTGATTAGGGGCTGTGGGCGGGCACCATCTGCATGGAGTATGGTATTCCCAGCGGTGGGCTTCCTATATAAAGATGTGCCCAAAGTACCATCCGACTGCTTAGTAATATACGGATCAAGAAATGGCTGTGTGAGATTATCACATTGCATGGTAAATTTTAAGTTATAGCTGTTAGCAGTCAGATGGTCCATGTATTCCTGCAACCTTGTGCTATCCGAGTGCCATACCAAAAAAAAATATCATCAATATACCTGTACCAGCATATTATGCTGGACAGGTATGCTGAGGACAGTTCATCAACAAATAGATCCCACTCCCACCCCCCCCAGGTACAGGTTAGCGTACGATGGGGCACAACATGTCCCCATCGCAACCCCCTGCACCTGGAGGTAGTGGGAGCCATCGAAAGTAAAAACATTCTTGGTAAGGATATGATGTAAAATCTGTGAGACAAAGGCATTGAGCAGTCAGCCCCTTCTCATTCAAAAATGTTCTCAAGATTACGAATACCTAAATCATGGGGAATACTGCAATAGAGAGAGCCTCTACATCAATGGATACTAAGAGACTATTGGGCAGTATTATCATCGACATCTTTGTCAATAATCCCATTTCTATATGCATTGCCAATAAGTGTGTCAAATTAATTGTTGAAATCAAGGATCTTCCCCTCTTGAATGATTTCATACCAGTCTTTGTTGGAGAGAATATCAAGACACATACGTTTGTATCTAGATGTATCCATCACTACAACATTTCCTCCCTTATCAGCCATCTTGATAGTAAGGCTTTCATCTCTCTGAAGTCTGTCCAAGGCCTGCCTTTGCTGTGGTGATAGATTGTGTCACCACACCAAAGAACAAAGAGGACCTCTCCTTACTCCTCATCAACTGGGATCTCCAACCCCACTATACCTTCAGTCCTCTCTGAGACCTGCACTGAGAGGAATGAAGGTGTAGAATTTAGTGTGTCACAGCCAAGCACTTGGGGGCAATCTGCTATCGGTACACCGACGTCAGATTGTACCAGGCAAATTTCCCTGCCCCAGCTGCTGCACCGCCAAAATAAGTTCGCTCACAGCCATCCACATGCTCAACAGTTGAATGCTAGCTTGGCTAAATTGCTAGCACTTCAACTGCTGCCTTTTCAGTTGATAGACTCTGCCCCCTTCCGTGAGTTTGTGGAATGTGCGGTTCCTCAGTGGCAGGTTCCCAAACGCCACTTTTTCTCACGAAAGGCGATTCCGGCTCTCTACTGGCACGTGGAAGGCAATGTCTTGGCCTCGCTGGACAGAGCAGTCAACGGTAAGGTGCATATTACCGCTGACTCATGGTCCAGCAGGCATGGACAGGGATGTTACCTATCTTTCACCATGTACTGGGTGACTCTTCTGGCAGCTGAGAAGGATGCAGGACAGGGTGCAGTAGTGTTGGAGGTTGTTCCGCCACCATGCCTCCAAAATTCTACTAGTGGTGATTCTGCCACACCTCTCTCCTCCACCCCCTCCTCTTCTTCTTCCTCCATGGCATCTTCCTGTGCTGATTTGTTCTCGGAACCAGCGGTGCTCCGTAGGCGTTCAAGGGGCTACGCAAGCACGCAGGCAAAAAGATGCCATGCAGTGCTTGAGCTGGTGTGCTTGGGGGACAGGAGCCGCACTGGGGCAGAGATTCTGTCAGCTCTGCAGGGGCAGGTTCAGAGGTGGTTGACGCCACGCCAGCTTAAGGCAGGTATGTTGGTTTGCGACAAAGGCACCAACCTCCTCTCCGCCCTCCGACAGGGACAACTGACCCATGTGCCCTGTTTTGGCTCACATCCTTAACTTGGGGGTGCAGCGGTTCTTGGGCAGGTACCCAGGCTTACAGGATGTCCTGAGGCAGGCCAGGAAAGTCTGTGTGCATTTTCGCAGGTCACATAATGCCAGTGCTCTGCTGGCTGACCTCCAAAAGGAATTTAACCTGCCCAAGAACCGCCTAATCTGTGACATGGTGACAGGTGGAACTCAACTTTGGCCATGCTGCAGCCGCTGCACATGCAGCAGAGGGCCATCAATGAGTACCTATGCGACTATGGCACGTGGACAGGGTCAGGGGACCTTGTTTTTTTTCCCCACGCCAGTGGGCTATGATCAGGGATGCATTCACTGTCCTGTCGCCATTTGAGGAGGCCACGAGGATGGTGAGCAGTGACAGGGCATGCATCAGTGACACTGTACCTCTTGTCCACCTGTTGGAGCACACGCTGCGTGGAATAATGGACAGGGCACTTGAGGCAGAACAGAGGGAGGAAGAGGAAGACTTCCTTACCTCTCAAGGCCCCCTTTATCCAGACAGTGTTCCTGCGTGCCCGCCGATCACATAGTAAGAGGAGGAGGAGGAGGATTGTGTCAGCATGGAGGTGGAGCCAGGCACTCAGCATCAGCAGCAGTCTTCAAGGGATCATTTACAGTCCCAAGAAACCCATGGACTTGTACGTGGCTGGGAGGAGGTGGCTGCTGATCATGTCGTCCTTAGTGACCCAGAGGACTCCGGACCTAATGCCTCAGCAAACCTACGCTGCATGGCCTCCCTGATCCTGCAAAGCCTGCGGAAGGATCCTCGTATTCGTGGTATCAAGGATAGGGATCAATACTGGCTGGCAACCCTCCTTGATCCACGTTACAAGGGTAAGCTTGCAGACCTTATCTTGATGTCGCAGAGGGTGCAGAGGATGAAACATCTTCGGGAGGCCTTGCAGAAAGGTCTGTACAACGCGTTCCCAGAGACGGGGAGGTTACAAACTCCTGTTCCTGGACAAGGTGTTGCTGAGGCTTCGGTCAGTCAAAGAAGGAGCGGTGGAGAAGGTGGCTGTCTAACTGATGCATTCAGACAATTTTTTCGTCCGCAGCCCTAAGGTATGATCAGTTCCAGCAACCTTCGCCAGCGTCTGTTTTACATGGTGCAGGAATACCTAGGGGCAAGTTCTGACTTGGACACCTTTCCCACCGAAAATACTCTGGGTTACTGGGTCCTCTGGGTTACTAGGTCTTGAGGATGGATCACTGGCGAGCTTGCACAGTATGCAATTGAGCTACTGGCCTGTCCTGCATCCAGCGTTCTTTCGGAAATCACATTCAGTGCTGCTGGAGGCTTTGTAACCGATCACAGGGTGCACCTGTCCACCGACTCGGTCGATCGACTGACCTTCATAAAAAGGAATCAGTCTTGGATCACCACCAGCTACCAGGCACCTGATGCTGATGTAACCGTATACATTTTTTTGAAATGTCAGATCCCTTCAAGACTGCCTATGCCGATGCTGAGTGACTATCCTGTTATGCTGAGTGATTATCCTCTTCCTCCTCAATGATCATGTTAATAGCTTGTAAGAACATTTTTGGTTCTGGGCACCGCCACCAGTGGTTAAGGCCCAATTTTTCAGACCCTGTTTAACAGGGGCGTGTAATTACAATTTTTGATGCAATACTTTGCAGCAGGGCTCATTCCTGCGCTCCAACTAGAGTATCTGTAAGGGGTTGCAGTGGTGTGGCACCAGCACCAGTGCCCAAGGCCCACTTTTTCTGCCCCTGTTCAACAGGGACATGTAATTACAATTCTTGATCTAATATTTCACAGCAGGGTCCATTCCTGCGCCCACCAAGAGTAACTGTGAGGGCTTACAGTGTTGTGGCAACACCAACACCTAAGGCCCCAATTTCTACAGAGTATATAAGGCAGGCCCCTACTTTCAAACATCCAACTTACAAACAACTCCTACTTGCAAACGGAAGGAGACAACAGGAAGTGAAATGAAATCTACCCCTAGGAAGGAAAATTCTCTCCTGTAAGAGTTAATATGGGAAAAACGTGTCTCCTCTCCACTGATGCTTTATCACCTTGTTTCACTAAAAAACCCACATTTTCAATAAAACATTTGTCGTTGGGACAGAAAGTGAGGTGAAATCTTCTGAAGAGGTGCACAGACAGCAAAATGTTACAAGGGTGATAACCCTTCCCTATGTTTTCCAAAAAGCTTAAAAATAGATTTTTTGGCTGGAGCTACACTTTAAAAATGTACCAGTTCAAAATTACAAATAGATTCCACTTAACAACAAACCTACAGTCCCTGTCTTGTTTGTACCGCCTGTATACTGATGTTCAGAGTATATAGGGCCTGGGGGCCCCACGCCTTTCCTTTTTTAAATTTGGGTTTGGGGTTCCCCTTAATATCCATACAAGACCCAAAGGGCCTGGTAATGGACTGGGGGGGGGTTGTCGAACTGATTTTCATCCATATTGCCGGGACCCGACATTACATTAAAGCCGGAAGCAGTTTTAAATGACTTTTATTCCTTTAAAAATGTCATTTTGTGCAGAGACAGTTCTAAGCACGGGAAACACGCGCCACTCTACATACTATAGACACCCCCCAGGTATGATATTTAAAGGAATACTTTTTTTTAACTTTAAGCATCATTAAAATCACTGCTCTCGGAAAAACCTCCCTTTTATAAACTTTTTTTTGCATTGATACATGTCCTCTGGGGCAGGACCCGGGTCCCCAAACCCTTTTTAGGACAATACCATGCATATTGGCCTTTAAAATGAGCACTTTTGATTTCGAACGTTCAAGTCCCATAGACTTTAATGGGGTTCTAAAGTTCGCGCGAACTTTCGGTCCGTTCGCAGGTTCTGGTGCGAACCGAACCGGGGGTGTTTGGCTCATCCCTAACACACATGATAGGACATCATGTGGACTGCCAGACCTCTGGAGTCATATACATTATGTTCTGCAGGTGTGGGGCGTTTTATGTTGGCAAGACAGTTAGAAATTTCTGGAGACGAATATATGATCATATCTACTACATTAGGAAAAATCTTTAGCACACATCGATAGGTAGACATGTGGCCCTTAAGCATAACCACGACACCTCTATGGTCAAATTAACTGTTCTCGAGAAAGTCTTTGGGGGTCCAAGGGGAGGCAATTTTGATAGAAAGTTGCTACAAAGAGGCAAGATAGATATTTAATCTTAACGCCACCTCCGCACCTGGTTTGAATGACGCTTTAAGTTTTAAATCCTTCCTGTAGAATAATGAGCTATGGAATTAGCAATGTATATGGAATGATTGAATGGTAGACAGCACCTGCTCCACCTAAATAGTGTACTAAATCCCAATATAATAATCCGTGTTTGTGACTATACCTTGTTAGTATCATATGGATATCTATATCCTATGGTGACTTCTAATAAATATACAGCAGTGGAATTAACATATAAAGTGCATATATAGATGACTGTGTGAACCAAAGTCAAAAATGAATAATACATCAATCAATTCAATAATCTTTACAGCTACAATTTAAAACCATATAGTGATAACTGTGCAAAACAGAGTATTTTCCTTGTGAGAAAGTGCTGTTGTGCTCCGTGTCCCATCAGTGTCAATGCATCTACCTCCCAAGATGTAGAATACACCAACATGTAGCAGTACATGTATGCTAAAAGATAGACTTTTCTAGGATTGTTTTATTGTCTTTATATTGTACTAATTATTTCTGTGACAACATCATATGTCATTGATGTCCTTGTGAGTACTGCGTTCGCTTCAGTATTTGTAATCTGCAGTATGTCTGTTCTTCTTGTATGGACATGTTGTTGCTGGGTGTGTGCACAAGGATATACGACAGCTGGCTGACAATATGCTAGCTCTATTATAATTATATAATATAAACACATTCCCATAGACGTCCAATGACGAAACGCGTAGGGCTTCCCAAACATCATTGAACAGCTGATGGTTAACCAAAAAACTTTGTCTTCTATTACATGGTTTTAAATTGTGAGAACCGCTCTGCTTGTTTAAATAAACTTTTTAAAAACGATCTTACACTATGGGCACCCCTTCTCTTTTTATATGATACACCACGATCCTGAGACTGCCAGGAATTGCTGCACAGTGGCATAGACTGTAACTGCCTGATACCCCAGCAGAGGTGAAGTTAGATAATGAGTGTCTGCACATTTAGAGCACGGGATTTAATCACTAATCAAGAGCACGAATATTACACAAAATAATTTGTTATGTGAAAAAGAGACTTTTATATATTTTTGCATTTGTTTGTGAAAAAAAAGGACTTTTATACATTTTTGCATTTGTTTTGCACGTGTGCACTTTAATTGAAGGAATTTGCACTTGTAGTTGATTAATTTAATTTTACCTTTGCATTCCACCCCCCCCCCCTTCCATTGTTCCCCTCCCCCCCCGTGAAAATATTTTACACATGATTAGTACCATGGTATTTATGATTTAAATAGTTGAATACTGAATACAACTTTGACTTCCCCACCTCACGTCTTAGTAAGGGTATTGAATACAGCATACTTACAGGATATCACAGGGTTTAGAGGAACAGCGCCACACCCTTCTCCCAAAACTATCTATTATAATTATGTATACATTCTTCTTTTCCTGCCTCTTGGTCCCACGTGTGGGATACATCTAAAGACTTGGGGTATCATTTTTTATGTGGTGGAGTTGCGGTGGAGGTAACATGGGACCCGTCCTTTATCATCTCTTATGGTGGCTTATATGTGAGGGGGATGTTATAACCTTTTACATTTTTGATATCTGTGACCTTCCCACACTGCGGTAGGATGTTTTGTGTCTGTAATGGCTTATTCTACCTCTGGAGGCAGTGTTGCTGCGTGACTGGCCTTTGTTTTGTGTGCATTGCTGGTTGTCACTGGATTCCGTATCGCCATCGCCTTTTTATTTGTGGGGTCACAGGTGTTGTGTGGCCGTTTTCCATGCCTGGTTTGGATTTTTTGATTATGAATTACTTTCCAGCACCGCCGTTTGCATTGTACATGCGTGGAGGAAGCTCTTTGCTGTGATTGCGGATACTACCATGCCACGCATACACAGTTAGGTTGGTTGGCTGGGGGTTGCCGTGGTGTGTCTTCATTGCCTGGAGTGGTTGCCGATGGATGCCCACAATGGCGGCTGAAACACATGCTGCTTTTGCATGCTGTGTTTGATTACAATGATAGATTCAGGTGATGGTATAATGAACACTAATTGATTTGTCTGGCAATCCCTGACACACTGCAAAGGGGCGCGGGATGATAAGGTCATGATTTTTTGGCACCAGGGTCCAATATATAGGCAGCTTAAACTGAAAAAAAAAACAAAACGCCAAAGAAATCTAAATATTGATATGAGTAAGGAATAATATGAAAATTGACAATTGACAGCTGCAGTGAATAAAACTTTGCAATTGCAAAGTGATACTAGTAAAGAGAATAATTATACTGCGCTAAGTGCCAAAAATGTTAAATAAATATCACATTTTAAACCGATGCGACTTTGGAAAAAAAATCGCTAAAAAGTCCCATGCAGATAATTTGTTGCAAACATCAATAACCTTGAAGCAATAAAAGTTCCAAATCCCAAGTAAAGTGCTCGTGCTCTACAAAGTGGATACAAATCCGTGCTTGATGAGTTCTTGATATGTGCTCACAAGACGGTGCCCCCACATAGATGTGAACTCACCCCTCCAAGTGGACCAACTATTTCTAGTTTGGTCAAACACACATGTGGAGCAGTCCCCGTGGATTTTCTGTGGGCTGATGTGGTTTAAGATAGTTGTTTCCTCATATGAATGGAAATAATAAGAAGTGCTTCATTCCTCTATGTACTAGCGATGTTTGGGGCAGATGTTCCTCATAAAAATGACAGAAAAAGCCTCATTGCGCAGCAACGTTTAAAACATTTATTCCAGATAAAAAAACATGGTATTAGACTCACATGTAAGGGTGCCTGAAAGCCTGGCACCCGTTGTAAGCAGATAAGTACCCAGGAAATCTGCCCATAAGCAGTAGTAAGCCGCCGCCGCGGTATACTGGTTGATTTCCAGAACCGGAAGTGTGTCGCGATGATGCAATAAAGTGGACCAACCTCTACATGTTTCAGCCAATCAGACAGGCCGTCCTCAGGAAGTTGTAGTTCCACCATTTTTATTGAGGGTATAAATACCCTGACTTCAGGTCACATGTGTGATTATATCCAATCGGGATTTATTGGGATTTTTTACTTGCTCTTTACTCTGGGGGGCTCACAATCTCTTTAATAACACATTCGGTGTACCAAATACTTAAAACATCACACCCGAACAATTCAGTATGATGTAGATCGTAAGATCAGAGAATTAAAAATTATAATATAACGTCCAAAAACTGGAACAAACCGGACGTGGAAAAACTTTATTTCTCTATCAGAAACTGATTTGTACCTACAAATACACATTGGCGCCATCCTGTGGTTGAAAATAGGTACTTTTCTCTCTACCTTCATAATACTAATCTGAGGTCATCTAGTGGCTCAATGTAGTAATTATCCAAAATGCTTATAGATGGAAGAGAAAGTTAAATATGTAAAAAATGTATAAAAAATGTAAGAAATAAAGAAAGAAAAATATATCAGATAAAAAAGAAGAAAGATATAAAAATAAATAAAGAAAATGCAAAAAAAAGAGAGAAAGAAAAAAGGATAAAAATCGGAGACAAAACTGGCAAATTTTAAAAATTAGTTATAAAACAATTGCAGTCCAGCTCAATGTTTAACCCTAATGGTGCGAGGGTCTGGAGCTCAAAAATCCACCTAGACTCGTTTTGGGATATCTGTTTAACCATATTAGCACCTCTCCAGTGTCTATCTATAGTATCAATAGCATAAAAAGATAGAGTGGACGGGTCACAGTTATGTACCATTTTGAAGTGATTTGACACGCTGTGTTTTGGGAAACCATTCCATATGTTGGCAATGTGCTCCCCAAAACGTATGGCCAATGTCCGAGGCATACGGTCTACGTGCTGGTGCCCACAGCTGCACTCTAGGACATAGGTCACGTGTCTGGTATTGCATGTGATAAAACTTTTTATGGGATATTGTTTGTTAGTTTGATTAGATTTAAAATGAATATGTTTCCCCGGTGCAGCCCCAGTGCTTCTACAGGGTAAGCATTTCCCGCATCTGTAGAAACCCTTGAAGTCAAACATGGTTGTCCTTGCCGATTTGGAGGAACAGGAATATTTTTAACCAATCTGGTTCTCAGCCCAGGAGCTCTCCGATAAATGATTTTAGGTTTGGGGGGTAATATTTCTTTAAGTGTAGGATCTTTTTGTAGGATTGGCCAATACTTCTAATGCCCTGTACACACGATCGGACATTGATCGGACATTCCGACAACAAAATCCATCAGATTTTGGGCCAAGCTTGTCTTGCATACACACGGTCGCACAAAGTTGTCGTAAAATCCGATCGCTCTGAAGGCGGTGACGTAAAAAACACGTACATCAGGACTATAAACGGGCTAGCAGCCAATATCTTTAGTCTTTTAATTTATTCTGAGCATGCGTGGCACTTGTGCGTCGGATTTGTGTACACACGATCGGAATTTTTTATCCTGCTCTCAAACTTTGTGTGTCGGAAATTCCAATGGAAAAAGTCAGATGGAGTCCACACACAATCGGAATTTCTGACAACACAATCCGATCGCACTTTTTCCATCGGAAAATCTGACCGTGTGTACAAGGCATTAAAGATCTTCTTTAAGTATTTGTATTGCTTATTAAAGCCTGTTATAAAAGTGATGTCTCAGATGTTTTCTTGTTTTTGTTTACTTTCTAGAAGTGTTTCTCTGTTTATTCTTCCCACCTGGTCTCTGACTTCCAGTAACCTGGTAAGGGTATAACCCTTATCCAGGAATCTCTGAATTAATACATTGGTTTGGTCTATGTAGTCTTTGAACACTGAGCAATTTCTGCGTATACAAATAAATTGACCTTTGGGGATTGCAGTTTTCCATTGAGGGTGATGGCAACGGTTACATTCCTATCGGTAGCCTGATGCCGCGTACACACGAGCGGACTTTACGGCGGACTTTGCCCGGCGGACTTTTCGACGTACTTTCCGACGGACTTTGTGAACGAACGGACTTGCCTACACACAATCCACCAAAGTCCGTCGAATTCGTACGTGATGACGTACGACCAGACTAAAACAAGGAAGTTCATAGCCAGTAGCCAATAGCTGCCCTAGCGTGGCTTTTTGTCCGTCGAACTAGCATACAGACGGCGGACTTTTCGACCGGACTCGATTTCAACGGATAAATTTTAAACAAGTTTCAAATCTAATTCCGTCCAACTTTTGAGAAAACAAAGTCCGCTGGAGCCCACACACATCGAATTGTCCGACGAAATCCAGTCCGCCGGGCAAAGTCCGCCGTAAAGTCCGCTCGTGTGTACGCGGCATAAAAGTGAGTTTTAGTTCTAAGCTTGTCTCCATCTTTGAATATATGTAGTTCTAAAAAATCTGCATGCTGATCATGTATATTGACAGTGAATCTCATTCCATAATGGTTAGTATTAATATGTTGAATAAATTCATTAAGAGTCTCTACCGTCCCTTGCCATACAATCAGTATGTCATCAATATACCTGTAATAAGCTTGTAGGTTTGGCCACATATCACCATATATCGCCTCATCCTCCCACTTGTTGAGGACGATGTTAGCAACACTCGGGGCGTATTTTGCTCCCATCGAGACCCCTTTGATCAGGTTATAGTGTTGGCCCCATACCAGAAAAAGTTGTTCATCATGGCCAATTTGAGGCTCTGAAGAAAAAATTGTTTCTGTTTGAACTTTAAGTTGGTAAACTTGTTCATAGCCCATTTTACCGCTTTTATGGCATCTGTTTGTCGGATGTTGGTATATAGTGGCTCCACGTCTATTGTGACCAGTATGCTGTTATCATCTACTACAATTTGTTGGAGACGATTGATAACATCCTTACTGTCCTTCAAGTAACTGGGACTTTTACTCACAAGTGGCTGGAGGTACACATCTATGTAGTCTCACACAGCTTTGTGAACAATGAGTTTATCCCACTAAGGATCGGTCTCCCCGGTGGTTTTTCTGCATTTTTATGCACCTTTGGTACTTGATATAACACCGGCATGATAGGTACATCCGGGACCAGATAACTAGCTTCCCTTTTATTCAGAACATCACCTGCTTCATTTACCAAATCCTGCAATTCTGTTTTTAACTCCTTAGTGGGGTTTTTATTCAGTTTCTTATACATGCTTTTGTCACCCAGGATGTGCTGCATTTCTGAATCATAGCCCTCCTTATCGAGAACCACCACACCCCCCCTTTATCTGCGGGGCGTATTACGTTTCTTTGTTTTTCTATGTTCCTAATTCCTTCCCATATGTGTTTATGTTTAAAATCTTTCTGTATGGGAATCTCCCTAATATCTGTCTCAACCATTTTTTTAACACTTCTATAAATTGATGAGCTGGGGTTTTAGAGTTAAAATATTTAGGCAGCATGGTTTCTCATTCGTGTGATTGAATGTTGGTGGACACATTGTTGTATTAAGACTGTGGGGTAAGTGCAATTACTTTTTTGTTTTTAGCCAGCAGTGTTTCCATTCTGGTTTATCGTTTTGGCTATTGATCCCCCTTATCCATTTATATTGTTGTAGGTGGTTTCCCTATCTGGTTTGAATTTTTGAAAGTAATAGCCTCATTTATAGGACTGAATACAAAGTCTGGTGGGCCTTTCCATTTTGGTCCCTTTTTTTCCTCTCCCCTTCTCATCCATCTTGGAAAGTGGTAAATTATACTAATAAGGCATATGGTAAATATGTCTGTTTATTCCTCACTAGTATTTTATATATTTTTTTTATTTTTGGACCATTGTCTTTTTGGTATTGTGTCTAATTGTATTTTGTTGATAATTGTAGGTCTTTCACCCTATTTGCGGATATCTAGACAATAACTTTGTACATCTGGGGTACAACCCTACGTTTGCTGTCTTTTCCATACTGTGCCTTTTTCTTCATCTGTAGACAAGTAAGTCCTGTACTATGGGGATATTGTAGTATATGAAGAGGTTATCTTGGTTGGCTGTCCGTTTATTCTCTGTTTATTTATTTTATTTCCCTATTATAGGGCTAAATTTGTATATGTTATTCTATTGCCCCACACTACTTATCTTGTCTTCACTATATGTTCCACTATCCTTGTGCTATGCCCCTGTGACAACACGTGAGTTGACATATAAGATGTAACAAACTGTATGGATATCTTGACATATGTTGAATACTAGTTGATTATTGCAATTTTTTTTCTGTATAGGCCATTATCTCTGCTGTCAAAACAATGGGGTCCTGAGAAGGTGACTATGTGAAACGCGTTGACCTTTTTGGCATTAGCATAAACACATTGGCTTCTCATTATGGTGTATATTTTCTGTCAGATTGATGCATGTTTTTAACAATTTTATCTTTTTTGTAATATTTGTGTATAAAAAATGTTGATATTTTTCTATTACCCATGTGGCCATTTCTGGTACCAGTAAAGTGCAATTTTTCTAGTTTTTTGTTACGTATTTCTAAACCCAACACTGACTGCAACACTCTGTGTATTATGAACTCCTTACCCCTGCACTTTATACACCATTACAGACTGCTGCACTATACTGTATATACCATATTGTGCATTATATACAGTTCTTTTTACCAAAATATTCATTGTCTCAACAGTCCCTGAATATTTTAAAGTGGCTGTAAACCCTCTCATTTACCCAGTGAAGTGAATAGCCTCAGGTGATACGGAGAGATGAAACAAATCCTCCTACATAAGTTTTAATTGTTTATCTGTAATATTCTCTTCTCTATATTCCTTCAAAAGTGCAGATTTGTGATAAAATCCTTCTGCATCTTTGAGGAGCAGAGATGAGGGGATGGAGAGCTGCATTTATAGCGTGTGAGAGCTGATTGGAGGAAAGGGACTCCCCTCCATACACGACACAGGACTGAAGGAAGGATATAGAGCTTTGTTCTGAGCTCCCTCCCCATCACAAATTTATCTCATGTAACCGGAAAACTTCTCTGAAATGACTCATGCTGATAACTGAGGGAACAGAAAGAAATAACACTTATGCTCTGTACACACGGTCGGATTTTCCGACGGAAAATGTGTGATGGGACCTTGTTGTCAGAAATTCCAACCATGTGTAGGCTCCATCGCACATTTTCCATCGGAATTTCCGACACACAAAGTTTGAGAGCTTGCTATAAAATTTTCCGACAACAAAATCCGTTGTCGGAAATTCCGATCGTGTGTACACAAATCCGACGCACAAAGTGCCACGCATGCTCAGAATAAATTAAGAGACAAAAGTTATTGGCCACTGCCCCGTTTATAGTCCCGACGTACATGTTTTACATCACCGCGTTCAGAACGATCGGATTTTCCGACAACTCTGTGTGACCGTGTGTATGCAAGACAAGTTTGAGCCAACATCCGTCGGAAAAAATCCATGGATTTTGTTGTCGGAATGTCCGATCAATGTCCGACCGTGTGTACAGGGCATATGAGTTTTGGAGATAAACAAGTAAACACTACAGAGATATGTGCTTTGTTCAGATTTCATGACTGAAGTTTACAAGCACTTTAATGAAGTTCTTTAACCACTTTCTTACTGGGCACTTATACTCCTTCCTGCCCAGGCCAATTTTCAGCTTTCAGAGCTGTCACACTTTGAATGACATTTGTGCGGTTATGCAACTCTCTACCCACATTAGATTTTTATCCTTTTTTCACAAAAATAGAGCTTTCTTTTGGTGGTATTTAATCACCACTTGTTTTTTTATTTTTTGGTAAACAAACAAAAAAAAAAAGACAGAACATTTTGAAAAAAAAAACAAAAACATTTTTTATAACATATTTTGTTATAAAACTTTTCAAACAGGTGATTTTTCTCTTTCACTGATGGGCACTGATAGGCTGCACTGATGGGCACTGATGAGGTGGCACTGATTATGTGTCACTGGTGGGCACTGATCAGGAGTCACTGATAAGGCTGCACTGATGATAGGTGGCACTGATGACCACTGATAGATGGCATGGAGAGTTGTCACTGATAGGCAGCACTGATAGGTGGCACTTATGGCCACTGATAAGTGACACTGATGATGAGACAGTTATAGGCTCTGATTGGCAGCACTGATGAGCACTGATAGGTGGCGCTGGTGGGCACTGATTAGCAGCACTGGAGGACACTTATTAACAGCACTGGAGGGCACTAAGGGGACTAACTGCTTTCTTCTTTTCTTCATGTTGACAGCGTAAAGAAAAAAAAAGCCAATAGCCGGCTTCTGTTTACTTCCGCAATCAGCTGTCCTTGACTGACAGCTGATTATGTGGTAAAGGGCCCGTTGTGATTGACCCTTTACCTCGATCAGTGATCAGCCGAGTCCCAAGGATGATATAGTTTGTGTAGGAATTCCCCTTTATTAAAACATTTAAATATCTATAAGGAGATTTTAATCTGCCACAAGTTCTATAAGCAGAGTTTCTTTGATGAGAGGAGGTCTTTGGAGTATGGGTAGCCATGATCTTCAGCTAGCTATGGTGGGGCCCAGAGATGTTACTGTGCAGTAGCAAGCCAATAAAGCTGAATGGAATAGGTGTATTTTCCCCAGCAAAGACCATCCAACTGGTCAAGTATAAAGGTGTCTGCATTCAGTGTCTTTAAGTAAAGTGTCAGAGTTAAGATGGGCTCCTGTCTGATCATCAATCCGGGCGATACATGGGTCCTGAGAGAGGACCTTGCTTGTTCATAGTATGTCCCTGTTCAGTAGTATGTCCCTGTGCAGGCTCTTGAAAGTTTGCAGCAAGTTGTGAGGTGCCTGACTGGCAACCTGTGGGCCCAGAAGTCCAGCGATGACTGTGTGGGTGTGAAGTGAATGTGGACTTAATTAGCAATGCAGCGGATGTAGTGACAGCGACAGCAACCCTGCGCCCAGCGATGCAGCCCTCGGGGTGAGAGGTCCCAGCTCTGCATAGGCTGTGGTGCCCGCCAAACAGCACCTGGGCTGACAGCCTCTTGCTCTTGCAGCTCTGAATCCCATGTCCCAAGAGAGCGAGCCTGTCCAGGACAGTCCCATTTATTCCTTGTTGTTTCAGCACACTGGAACTTGTAGTTTTTAACTGCATTAAGTCTGCATATAAAGGAACTGATTTCTCAATTTCCCCCTGCTTCTCCTCCTCTCCCACCCGCAAGTATTCAGCGGCTGCAGGAGGAAAATGGAGAGATCGGTTCCTCTATGCCAGTGTTTATCAATCTTTTTCCAGTCAGGGCACCCTTGAAGTATACCCCTAGGTGAATGGGGCTGCACTGCAACCACCCTGCAACTGTGTGCATTGCATGCAGTTGCAGCATAGTGATGATGCATTTAAGGGGTTAAAACAGGCAGTCAGGAGGCAACATATTGCCTCTTTACAGGCTGTCAAATGCCTCTCAAAAGCGATCTGAGCATGGATCGCTTTTCAAAGGAACAGCATTTTTTTTTGCTGGTACTATGAACAAGCAAGGAAAAAAAATCAGTTCTGATTGTACACGTATAGGGGGTCAGGATTATATATGCATACAAAAAATGTGCATACATACATGTAAACACACACACATACATACACATATATAAACAGGCACACATAATACAAAAACATATACAGTATATATAAACGCACACACATATATACAGTGTGAATGCGCATATGCACACACATATAAACACATGCATACACACACCTGCATACATACATGTACATGCACATACACACACACATACATGCGCACACACATACATGCAAACACACATACATGCATGCATGCACATGCACGCACACAAATACATGCACATGCACACACACACACATTCAAAAACACATACATACAGAAAGCCTTTTAAAAAACGGCAGTGCTTTACCTTACGTCTTCCTGCCAGGTACTGCACTGTAGGGGGAGACAAAGAGCACAGAACAACTGTGCTTTCACTTTAGGTCAAATCAGTGTGACCAGCTCCCTGCAGTGCCGATTACAGTTCGGTTGAGGATCGGGGAGCTCGGTCTCAGCCGCCCCTGTCGCTCCTCCTTTCGAGGTATACTAGGGGCCCTCAAGGGCCCCCTGCAGCATGGGGCCCGGTCGCCTTGGTGCCCTCAGCGACCCCTATACTTCCGCCACTGAGTTAGACCACACCCATTCTTTGCTGCGGTGCTCACAGCGATGCATTACTGCCCTCCCTGTAGTGCTGAAAGTTGTCCCAAGTCCTAAAAAATCCTAGCAATGCCCCTGGGGGTGCGCTGGGAGCTCCTCATCAATGGGAGTGATTGCAGTGTCACTCCTGTCAGAAGCAGGGGCCAGATAGCTGCTGAAGGGAAGATTGTGCTCTCTTCTCCTTCCAATAGCTGCCTACTGTGGAACATACCACAGTTTCAGTGCAGCACCACTGGGGAATGAGGGCAGACTGGCTCTCTTTCTGTCTCTTCTTGTTATGTGACATATCACATGATCTAAGTTAGGAAGGAGAAGATGCCTTTATTCCCAGCTGGCGCCATGCTGAAACTGAGATATGAACTGTGAGTACCCAGAGGATGGGGGGGCAACTTAGCCGTAGACCCCCCCCCCTCAGAACCCCCTTTAGCTTCCTCCCTTAGAACTCGTTCACACCCTCAGAAGAGCAATCATTATGGAATGCCACCTCCTCACTTCCTTTTTTAACCCGTAAAATCCTATTTAGTTGTGTGCGCCACTATATTTTGCCATCTCTGCCTTGGGCACTGGATGACATTTTCCCAACACTGACTACAAGGTAGTGCACAACAGATAATGAAAGCTGTTCAAACATGGACTCTTTTCAGCACAATCTCAATGGCTCAATTAGGGTAACATGTGGCTTCATAGCATAGTCTCTAAAGAACGCCATAAAAACACAGAGTCACAATTTCAGTACAATATTTCAGAACACAAACAGCTGCTTGAGGCTGTACTAATAAACAGTGTCCCTTTCAGTAAATTCCAGGGTAGCTCTAGTAACACAGGCGAACAGCTAGAAGAATCCAAGCCACAAGGACGAAACATCACACTGGAATCTGAATACTCTGGTAGTGATGGGGGGGGCTCTCTCCATAGTGTTTGTTATTAGACTCTGGCATGGCTGTCCACATGCCAGTTCTGACAGTGGAGTGCCACTAACCTGGCTACAGCTCACCTAGCTACCTCTGCCACATCAGGTGTGAAATCTTTGAGCTGCTGAGGGATGGAAGCTAAGGCATTTATCTTTTCTTGCTCGGGAACCCAGGTAGTTGGGGAAAAGGAGTTACAAGGGCCTGTGCCTGCATTTGAATATGGTAAGTAAATAGACACTCTGCTACAGAGTAATGCCAGGGAATGAGCAAAGCCATGAATGAACTGCTAATGCTATCCAAAAAACACTTCAGTTTTGTTGGAGTAACACAATGTGGCCAAAATCCAAATGGTACCGTAGATGTGCTTAATGGCACCCCAATGCACTTTCATATCACTCCTGTGTTGCAGCATACGCAAACACATGGCTAAATACCACTATGCTTTGCACTGTGCTGGAGAAAATGGTCAATGCAAGATTTTTAGTCAATTGTGGTGTTGTGGTCAGTCCATTTAATTAAAAAGACTCACTTACTGCATGTAACACATGGCTTAGCACCTGCTAATACACATACATTATTACACCACAATTTACTGTGCCTGTGCTGTGCATAAGCCCCTATTGTAGCTTGTAGCAGGTTAAAAAATCTGGCCAATATTCCAGGAAATGCCACATAGACAAAAAGAAGGGGGCAGAATATTTTTCATGGGATAAAATTGCCTAGTTTTATTGTTTTAGCACATTTAATATATTAGATCAATACTACATAACAGCATAGGATAAATGACCTATAATTAGTCAGAGTTGCTGTGAGGTATAGAGGCATATTTATAGAGGGATTTCACGTGTTCCCAAAGGGGCCATTCATTCTACTACATTACTTTCTACAAAATGAAGAATGTCCAGTTTTTTTGTTTTATTACATTTAATATATCAGATTAATGCTACGTACTAGCATAGGTAAAATTACATATAACTAGTCAGAATTGCTATCAGGTATAAAGCCATGTTTAAAGAGAGTTTTCACACATTCACAAAGGGGCTATTCACCCTAGTAATGCAGAATTGCCTCATATTACCCTGCACATTCACTGGGTAAGAAGCATTTGCCCGCATTTACCAATTGTTCTTTAATGGGAAAAGGCGCTTACTGTACTATTCACAGACATCCCAAGTCTCCCGTGACTCGCGGGAGTCTCCCGTATTTGACGGCGGGCTCACGGACATCCACGCTCATGCGAGTGCGGCACAATCTCCTGGGTGTCAGACGCAGCAGCCCGAGCTGCCCCCTCCTCCCAGCCAGGAGAGGCAGTGGCATCACTATAGGGATCGATTGTGCCAAAGCAAGTGCAGCACCGAACTTCCTATGTGTCCCAGACTGTTACTCCGCCCTCCTCTCATAACCCTCCAGCTCCCCCAATCACTGAGCGCCCCGCCCTCTGCCAGTCCAGCTCATAGAGAGTTGGAACCTGGGACAGCCAATGGGATTTGAGGAGCAGCTGGAGATTGTGTCGGATTTAACAGAGGGAGGAGTGAGTCCAAGAGTGATTGAAAGAGAGCTGGTGAGTGTGATGATGGCATTTATTACTGTTATACACTGCAATGTCTTCTCTAGCAGGACTGTGTTCCTGGCTGGATCTCTGTGTGCTTCCACACAAAGCCTGGTGACCGTGCAGGCAGCCCCTGAGTGGTGTACACATATGGTGGGAGCTGGTACCTGGTAGACAGGGGAAATAATTTGGTGGGAAATCCTAACTGGTCAATCATTCTCCCAGATGACCTTGTCTGGGGACAGGGGGACACTGATCAAAGGAGGAGTACAAATTTCAGGTGATTTCACCATTTCTCTTTATGTATCCAGATCACACTGACCCTCCCCAATGTCTGTTGGCAGAATGGCCTATTTGCTGTTTCCGCTGCCCTGATGTAAAGGGGAACTCTTCAAACTCTGATGGTGGTGTGGGGGGGTTGTGCAAAAGGCCTTGCGGTGCCACCTCCCTGAAATGGGTTTGCCACCTCCCTGAGATGAGTTTTTGCAGGTTGTGATGTCTTTATTCACCATATTTACAATGCAATGTAGGGAGTCTGTGCAATAAAAGGTGTTCTCAAACTTTCATATATATATATATATATTTCTTTATGTGTATTTCTTATGACACACCATGTTCACTTTTTTTGTTTAACATGCTGGTTGTCTTTTTCCACTTCTCCACCAGATGGTAGGGTCTGGCGTCTGTGGTTCCTGTGGTGCCGCTTGTGCGCTGACACCCGGCAGGTGGGCTCCCCCTGTTGCAGCCGAGGACGGTGATGGTTTTCCCTTCCTGCCTTGTGCTGGCTGTGCGGTGTGGAGCGTTTACATGCCCTCGCCGTCGTCTCCATGACGATCAGCAAGGCCTTCCCGCCGGCTGCACCACGCGCCCTTGTGCCTGGGGTACGCCCCTTCAGGTATGTCCCCGCCCGCCATGCGTGTCAGCGCGGCGGCCGGGGCTGCCTCTCGGTCTGCCTTGGATTGGCCCTTCCGTACACACCCCCGATCCAATCATCCCCAGCTGTGTCACCACACAGGTGTATCGTTTTTGAGCAACTCTGCTATAATCACCCTTTGGCTCCTATATATAGGCCACTTTTCTGCTCAGACACGGATGTCTTATGCCAATACAGTGGCAGACACCGGACTGTCAGCAGCAGTTGTCCCTGATCCACCTTCAATACCCAGGTAAGAACCATGCCTTCTATGGATTCGGCGCCCCACAGGGCCTGTCCTTATTTATTTATAAAGCAAAAAACATACTCTTTTGGCCTCTCCTCTTGTGCAATCTTTCCCCCTAATGCTGACATTGTTTGCTACAGGGTGGATTAGGCGTACCTTGTGAAGGTGCCCTTGCGGTTCCGCATGTTGTCGCAGGCGCTCTCCCTGTCACCCTAGGACCCTCACAACCAGCATGTTGATCTCCTTATCTGCTTGTTTTTATTCATGACATGAGCTTCACTATGTAAGTACTATGATTGATGATCTTTTGTTATAACAATAGCTACAAAGTAGACCATTCCCTTGGTCCCCTTTTTTTGCTATGTTACTTATTAATGTTCATATTTATGTTTTAGAGACAAGAAACCATTCTCTTTCACCTATCTATATGTATAAACAATTCCCCTGAAGAAGGAGTATACAAGTTTGACTACGGTCTTCTCCGAAACATGTCGGGATATATGCATTAGCCACCTACCCCCACCACACTCACCCTGCGTGGGTGGATGGTTTGGGTTCGCTGGCACTGGGTGATACCATTCATTCATTTTCTATTCATGCTTTACATGTCTCAGATACAATTTTCTGTAAAAAGATTGATTACCTTTTGTTTATGCTTGTCTTTTTAGACAGTTTTTATCTATTTTTTTGTATACTAATAAAGTTGGCACTGCCGGTGCCTTTAATGGTTACACACTCTCTATACTCTTTCTCTGCCTTTAAAATCCAAAGGGGCGTCCCTTATATGTACTTTGTTGCAGAAAATCTTTTTCTAAACTTTGAACTGTGTATATATGCCCATTCGCACCTTGCTCATTGATGTTAGAGGTGCTTTGTCAGGTCGAACATTATTTGTTCAGAACTGATGAACCGCTATTCTGCTTTTAGTTGCAGGTGATAAGCTCATCACATCAGTGCTTGTTTTTTTGTTCTGACGAGTTATTTGATGATGAGGCAGTGCAGATTTATTGACTTTGTCAGCCAGCCATTTGACCAAACTTTTTGATCTTATTATTTGAAACAGGGCTTTCACCTCTTGGGGGGGGGGGGGGGGGTCTAATTTCTTGTGTTAACCAGGCCTTTTTCTCCCTAAACCCCCATTACATCCCAGGCTGTTTTTTGTTTGTTTGTTTGCTTGATTTTTATTGTTTTGACAATGTCTCCATTCTACACACTGTTTTTTAGATGTGTGGTCTACCCTAAAGTGTTATACATAATGTTTTGGGGGGGCAGAAAGAACTTAAATTTAGTAGGAAGTTTGGATACATATATTTTTTATCTCCTTTTTTTGGGGGGGGAAATAAACAGCAAAAAAAAATGTGAAAAGCATTTAGGTAACTTGCACAACAACATATATTTATAAGAAAGTATATTCAACCAAATCTATGGATTAACCACTTCCTATCCTTAGGCCGTTTACAAAACAGCCTCAGGTTGAAGTGGTTATATCGGAATCATGGTTGAGGCTACAACCATGATCTCGGAACTATTTTTTACAGAAGGTGATTTTCTTTTAGGTAAAAATGATCCAGGTGACTATACAGACACTGGATTGCTTTTACAGGTAGCAGAAAGGGGGTCATCGTTCAATCAGGGAGCAAAGTAAGGATGCGACTGACGGGTTCTGATGTTGTTCATACCACTGTGTAATGTCAAAAACAAGAAGCACCAGAAAGCAGATTTTATCATTTCTGGTTTCGGTCTGATGTAAAAAAAGCCATTATCAGCTTGTCTAATAGACCCCAGATCTCTCCAAAAAGAGGATCTATCCTGGCCCATGCTATCACAAGGGATGTTGTTCATCCCAATGTTAAATGTTAAAGATCAAAACTGCGCTATCCTGTATAAATTTAAGTGTATATTTGAAAGTGTCATAAATAATAGAGTATAATAATAATAGAGTATTATTATACTATCCAGAAGTATGGGGACCACATCGCTGGATCAAACTCAGGAGAAACACAGAATCATAGGAGATATCATAGCGCAATACCGTTTATTTAAAAAAGCATAGAAGATAAAAATGATGTACACTCACAAGTTTGGTGCCGCCGTCAGTGGCAGTACGTCCATAAGGGCGCACGGGCGCTGCCCCCCTCTCTCCAGCCACCCCCTCTATGACCAATAGATAGATTCATGCATTGCATGAATCTATCATGGCCACCGATGGAACCCCCTATTCAGGCTACCGGACCCTTTTCGGGAGTCAGACACCTGAATTACAGCGGTGGGCGGTGTTTTTGAAGCACCTGATTAGAACCATAGGCTCTAATACGCGTCAAGAAGGTCACCTGCGAGCGCCATGCTTGGCACTCGCAGTTCACCCAGGTGTGTTAGAACAGTGAATAAATATTCGCTTTCCTAACACTGAACCGCCTCTCCACCAATCAGGTGCTCGGGACTGTTACACGTCACCTGATTGGCTGAAACAACAGGCGCTGTGATTGGACGCCTATCAGGAGGAGAGGATGGGAGGAGACGCATGGAGGACACCGCTCGCTGTTATCACTCGCTGCCCCACTGAGACAGGGTAAGTGCCAGGCAGACGGCGAGCAGGCAGAGGGGGGGTCACAGTGGCGGCATTCAATGGCACAGTGGCGGCATTCAATGGCACAGTGGCAGCATTTGATGGGCACAGTGGCTGCATTTGATGGGCACAGTGGCTGCATTTGATGGGCACAGTGGCTGCATTCGATGGGCACAGTGGCTGCGTTTGATGGCACAGTGGCTGCAATTGATGGCACAGTGGCTGCAATTGATGGGCACAGTGGCTGCGTTTGATGGGCACAGTGGCTGCGTTTGATGGACACAGTGAGGCTGCAATTCATGGGTTGTTTTTTTCTGAATTTTTCAGTTTGGTTGCGCCCCCCCAAAAATTGTGAGCACCAGCCATCACTGGTCGCTATCCCGGGACCAGGACTGATTTGTCAATTGTGTAACTGAAAAGACGCGTGTCACAATTGAATATATGTTTGCACCATAGTGCACATTGCCTTTGCATGTAACTACTAGCACTTTATACATTTACACATATTGCACATTTGTATTTATGTTTAAAGTACAGCGTTTGCACATGTGTATGCATTTTTTGACACTAAAGGCCCATACACACGATTGGACTTTTTGACAACAAACATGCAAATTAGCAACATCCGACCGTGTGTACGCTCCATCTGACAAACTTTTTCGGTTTTCATCGGACAAATGTTGGCTGTGCGAACAGACAAACTTGGCGGCAACAAAAGTCCTACATCGGCAAGTCCAATCGTGTGTACACAAAACCATCGGACTTTAGAACAAAGTACAAACACGCATGCTCAGAACCAATGCAAAAGATCAGACAACAATACAGAAGTTGACCAAAGGGTGGCTTCGAAGAATTGAATGTCCTCTTTTGAAGTGTCGTCAGTACATTGAAACAACAAAAATCCACGGAAAAGTTTGTTTAAAGTCCGATCGTGTGTGCGAGGCTTTAGATATACACTTAAAATTATACAGGGTAGCACGGTTGTGATCTTTTAACATTTTATTCATGGTCTTCACACCATTTTAGCCGCAGCAACCCATTTCTTCGTTTTCTTTGTTGCATTTAGGATTGGATACCATTGCGCAAGTGAGTATTTAAGTTTTTATTAAACAATAAAATGTATTTTGTTTTCTTATTTTTAATTTTTTTTCATTTAAATGTTTTTTCTCATAGGAAGAACCCATCAGGTGAGTGGAGATCATATGCAGACCCACCTATGCAGCAGCAGATCACTTTTAACAGTAATCAATTGCTGGCTGTAATCAGACAGCAAAAGATCACTATGGCAGTGACCTACTGTTGTAAGGACAACGAGTGTAAAAGCGGATGTGACGCAATGACGCAGTAGCTCCATAGCTCCACAGTAGCTAGGCGGAGCTACTGCGTCATTGCCTCACATCCGGTTTTGGTCCGTGGAACGCATTGCGACCTGGACTTCCTGTTTTAATACTATACACGCTTGTTACCTGCTGGAATCATGTAAGTGTTCACTTTTTTTGAGCAAATAAACAATGTTATATGGAGTCACGCTATGAGTACCATTGATGTTATTTCATAATACTGAGGCAGAGGAGACCATAGGAGGGAGCCGTAGATATCTTTATTACAGTTAGGGGTACTGTGAAGGCTTGTTGCCCCTTGGTGGGTGAGATTTTCTGGTGAGTGCGGTACAAGAGGGGGGCACGAGTGTGACACACAACCACTGCTCCATTGCATGCACCTTTTGGAGCATTTATGTTTAATACCTTTATTGATCTATTGCAAATAGCACCTTAATATTGAATGTGTAAACCTATGCATTATGATTTTGCAATTTGCACTCTTGAAATTTGTCACTTGTTGATTAATTTGTTGATCAATTTGTTTATTTTATGGTGTTTCACTGCACACATTAGGTTATTATTTAAAAAGCAGCGCCAAGTCCACTTACCCTTTGATACCCACATAGTGTTGACATTCCCTTCTACAATGCACTCCTTTGTAGCGATCTGTAGAAGCATCAGCTGAAACAATCAGCTCCTGGGCTTAAATTGGAGCTCCACCCAAGCACCCCTCTCCCCTTTCCTGCCACATCTGGCATGTCATTTTTTTTTGGTCTGGGAGCAGGTACCTAGTTTTGAAGTTCTTCTCTCCCCCTCCCTCCATGAAGTCTTCTGGGACATGTCACAGGTCCCAGAAGACTGCCAGACCATTCATCAGGCGAAGCGTGACTCGAGCATGAGCAGTGTGCACCCAGCTGTGAAGCCGCAAGCTTTCACAGCCGGGTGCCCACAGTTGAAATGCCAGCAATGGGGAGAGGAGAGGAAGACAAGTGAAGGTTCTGGTGACCACATTGCTGAATCTAGGGACAGATGAGTGTGTGTTTATTAAAAGTCAGCTGCTACACTTTTTGTAGTTGCTGCCTTTATTAAACACAAAAATGACTGGAGCTCCACTTTAAGCTGGCATTTAAAATGTTTTATTTTCGGAATGTTTGTTTGATTTTCTAACTGTTAATGAGGTCAAATTGAAGTTTGATTTTGACCTCCGCGATGAGGAAATTTGAACAGGATGGAAATTTTTTCTTAAACAAATGAATTTCTAACAGTGAATGGGGTTTTTGGTAAAGTGCATTCACTCCAAAACTGAATGTTAAAAGAAAACTTTTTTAAAGTACTTTTGAATGCCAGATCATCAAATATGCTGAGAATTTGCATATGAATGTTCATACAAACATTCATTTCGAAAATATACTAGTGTATAGTCATCTTTATGACTGAATGATAACTGTTGCAGCTTGCACCCCTCCGGAACCACAGGAGCTGCTGATTCCCAAAGCTGCTTAAACAGTGCTGGGATGAACAGTCACTTTTCTGGGACCATTTTAAAATGGGAGGAGGGACATAGCTTGGGAATAGTAAATACTTGTGTCAGTTTGTTACAGCTTGTAACCCACTGAGGAGACATAGTCTCACTTCCTGTTCCTGTGACAGCAGAACAAGTATTGAAAATAGGAACAGTAATGATAACCGAATAGAGGGTCTAACCACTTACCTGTTTACTCAAAATGAAGAGTTTTGTTGCCGTCTATGTCCCAACTGAAGCAATTTCTCATCACTTCCTGCCTTGTAAAGGAAATTATAGGAAATCTCTTTAATTTGCTCACAGAAATACCCTGACTGATGTTCTATCCCCAACACACTCTATCCAAATCTTTAAAAAAAGCATGTAAATAGAACTTTAGGCCTCGTACACACTATCACACTGATCGGGAGGCGGTCGGCAGACCTTCTTCAGTCATGCCCCTTTGACAGAAGCTAGCAGAATGGGTCGGCTCCTGTCAGACCGGCTGCCATACACACGGGTCAAATGTCGACCTGTTTCTATGAAATCGGCCGATGCTGCCTGACATTTGACTCATGTGTACTAGGCTTTACACTAATAACACATGATTTGATTTGAACCACAATTCATTTGTAAATTCGCTGTAGCTCCGAGGGGGACATGCAAGGGAAATAAAAAACAACAACATTTTAGCTTGCACATGATTGGATGATAAAATCAGCACAGCTTCCCTCATTTCAGATCTACCCCTTAGATTTAGAGCGACTGCACTTCCAAGTGCACTTTCAGTGCAAAGTGGATTTGCCTTTCGTAAATAACCCCCTATATCTCATGACAGACAATAATCAGGCTGTGTGTTAAATCAGAAACTTTTGTACTGTTTACAAAAGTTTGTTGAAGATTTGCAGACATTTCTCCCCAAATTACGATACATTGAAGTAAATGTAATTTGATTAATTTAATGTAATTTGGATGACATTTTTTTTTCTTTTTTATAAATCTTTATATTAACCACTAGTTAAATCTTCATTTTGCAAAGAATTGTGGGAAAAAATGACAACATCAAAAACCTCACCATGCATCTAACTAAATACCTTGGAATGTCTAAAAAAAAGGGGTCATTTGGGGGGTATTTGTACTTTCCTGATTTCAGGAAATGAGATAGGCCGTCAGTACATCAGGTGTGATCAATTTTTTATGATTTGCACCATAACTTGTAGACTGTCTAACTTTCACACGGACCAAATAATATCCACTAATTTGGGTTATTTTTACCAAAGATATGTAGCATTATAAATTGTGGCCAAAATTTATGAAGAAAAATTACTAATTTGCTAAATTTTAACACAGAAACAAAGAAAAATGTGTTGTTTTTTAAAATTTTCGGTCTTTTTTCATTTATAGCGCAAAAAATAAAAAACCCAGAGGTGATCAAATACCACCAAAAGAAAGCTCTATTTGTATGAAAAAAAGGACAAAAATTAATTTGGGTACAGTATTACATTACTGAGTAATTGTCATTCAAAGTGTGAGAGCTCTGAAAGCTGAAAATTGGTCTGGTCACAAGGGGGGGTTTAAGTGCCCAGTTGTCAAGTGGTTAAATTTCTTAATAAACAAACAAAACAAAACACAACAAGACATCATACACATTGAACCTAAAATATAATAATACAGTTTCAAAATCTAATATGACAACTATTAATCCAAAAAAAGGAAGAAAATAAAAGGGGGAGGGAGAAAATAAACATTAATTCCTTCTTTCCTGAGTGACCCCAAACATTCCTTATATGGGATTACCCATATTATAAATAATGACCCCCGTGGGCATTGGATGCTGTATACGGTTTTTTCAGCCACTTTGTCCACACTTTATCGTACTTACTAGGACAACCCCTATTCATGTAAGTATCCCTATACAATGGGAGATTATTATTTACCAATTGTTTCCAGTGTAAAAGCGTAGGGGGGCGAGGTTTCTTCCAATGCAACGCAATAGCTTTTCTTGCGTAGAATAATGTTATATTAGCAAGCACTCGCTCAGACACTGTAGGAAGAATAGTCTCTACCAGACCAAGTAAGCAGACAGAGTGATAAAGTTCAATAAATCCACCACTTCCACCCAAAAAATAACTATATATGGGCAAGTCCAGAAAATGTGTGTAAAATCCCCCTGAATTGCTCCACATCGCCAACACTCTGAAATGCACACAGGATTAATCTTTTGAAGTCTTTGTGGCGTGATATACAGTCAGGTCCAGAAATATTGGGACATGGACACAATTCTAATCTTTTTGGCTCTATACACCACTACAATGGATTTGAAATGAAACGAACAAGATGTGCTTTAATTGCAGACTTCCAGCTTTAATTTGAGGGTATTTACATCCAAATCAGGTGAAAGGTGTAGGGATTACAACAGTTTGTATATGTGCCTCCTACTTTTTAAGGGACCAGAAGTAATGGGACAATTGGCTGCTCAGCTGTTCCATGGCTAGGTGTGTGTTATTCCCTCATTATCCCATTTACAAGGAGCAGATAAAAGGTCCAGAGTTCATTTCAAGTGTGCTATTTGCATTTGGAATCTGTTGTTGTCAACTCTCAATATGAGATCCAAAGAGCTGTCACTATCAGTGAAGCAAGCCATCACTAGGCTGAAAAAACAAAACAAACCCATCAGAGAGATAGCAAAAACATTAGGTGTGGCCAAATTAACTGTTTGGAACATCCTTAAAAAGATAGAACGCACCAGTGAGCTCAGCAACACCAAAAGACCCAGAAGACCACGGAAAACAACTGTGGTGGATGACCAAAGAATTCTTTCCTTGGTGAGAAAACACCCTTCACAGTTGGCCAGATCAAGAACACTCTGCAGGAGGTAGGTGTATGTGTGTCAACAATCAAGAGAAGACTTCATCAGAGTGAATACAGAGGGTTCACCATAAGATGTAAACCATTGGTGAGCCTCAAAAACAGGAAGGCCAGATTAGAGTTTGCCAAACAACATTTAAAAAAGCCTTCACAGTTCTGGAACAACATACTATGGACAGATGAGACCAAGATCAACGTGTACCAGAGTGATGGGAAGAGAAGAGTATGGAGAAGGAAAGGAACTGCTCATGATCCAAAGCATACCACCTCATTAGTGAAACATGGTGGTGGTAGTGTCATGGCGTGGGCATGTATGGCTGCCAATGGAACTGGTTCTCTTGTATTTATTGATGATGTGACTGCTGACAAAAGCAGCAGGATGAATTCTGAAGTGTTTCGGGCAATATTATATGCTCATATTCAGAAAAATGCTTCAGAACGCATTGGACAGCGCTTCACAGTGCAGATGGACAATGACCCGAAGCATACTGCAAAAGCAACCAAAGAGTTTTTTAAGGGAAAGAAGTGAAATGTTATGCAATGGCCAAGTCAATCACCTGACATGAATCCGATTGAGCATGCATTTCACTTGCTGAAGACAAAACTGAAGGGAAAATGCCCTAAGAACAAGCAGGAACTGAAGACAGTTGCAGTAGAGGCCTGGCAGAGCATCACCAGGGATGAAACCCAGTGTCTGGGGATGTCTATGCATTCCAGACTTCAGGCTGTAATTGACTGCAAAGGATTTGCAACCAAATATTAAAAAGTGAAAGTTTAATGGATAATTGTTAATCTGTCCCATTACTTTTGGTCCCTTAAAAAGTGGGAGGCACATATACAAACTGTTGTAATTCCTACACCATTCACCTGATTTGGATGTAAATACCCTCAAATTAAAGCTGAAAGTCTGCAGTTAAAGCACATCTTAGTTTCGCTTCAAATCCATTGTGGTGGTGTATAGAGCCAAAAAGATTAGAATTGTGTTGATGTCCCAATATTTATGGACCTGACTGTATGCTCTATGTACCAATTTATATTGGATCATGCGATCTCTCAAAGATACCAAAGATCGCAAAGGGAAATCCCACACACCCCTCCAATCCTCCATATATAAAGCTGGTATATCTCGCACCCACCTAGCTCTAAGAACCTCTAATGGCAGGATAGAGATTAATGCATGATGAGAATACAATCTCGAGGTGGGTTCATCCAGACAATCAGACCTAAGCACTGATTCTAAGGTAGATTGTCTAATCGTTAAACTATCCTGTGGAAACTGTGCATGAAAAGTATGAAGAAGCTGGAAATATCTAAATAGATGTGAGCTTGGAACGTTAAAAGTCAGTGTAGAGAAGGTAGATAATAGAGTAAATGTAGAGAAGGTAGATAATTTCAGATCAGTAATCACTTGAGAAAGTAATTTAATATTATATTTAGTCCATGCAATAGGCTCTGGTGCTTTAAAAAATTGAGGAAGAGTAGAATTAAAACCATAAGGGGGCACGTGGAGAAATTGCACCCTTAGAATAATGTTCACATCTAAGACCAGCCTCCCAAGCTCGAATAGTAATGAACATTAAAGCAGTCAACTGATAAGGTGCCCTATGGCCTAAATAAAAGAGCCTTAGGAGCATCCATACTACTGCCGCTTCCAGCCGGGTAGAGGAGTTATATATATCAGGGTTCAGCCACCATGCGGCCGTAACCAACTGAGTGGCTGTCAGGTCACCTGGGACCAGGTGACAGATGCACTTTGTAGGAGTCGGAAGTGCACCGCTAATGTAGTGGACCCTAGGACTGACTGCTGCGGATTGAACCCTGGAAGGTTCAGGAAGCAGGTCTACAGGATAACTAACATGGATCCCAGTGGGAGCTAGAGCATAGATTCCCCAGGGCGCGGAGTCTAAGAGCCAGAGGGTGTTCACCAGAGCCTCTAGTGGTGAGGATGGACTGCGCTGCAGTCTGGCTCCAGGTCACGGCCCCCAGGGTCTCACAGCTCACGCTCACTACAGGAGAAGAGGAAGGAGGCAGCAGGCTGGAACAACAAGGAAGTAAGGGGTAAGCCAAAGGTCAGGGCGACTAGCAGACAGGGAGAGTCGAGGACAGGCCAAAGCCGGTAACAGGAATCAGAAATCAGGCCATGTTTTTTAAAAAATGGGACATTTATTATAGCAAAAAGTAAAAAATATTGTGTGTTTTTTTTTCAAACTTGTCATGGTTAAGCATGGGCCATGCTTAGAGGAGATGATTGTTAATCTGTCCCATTACTTTTGGTAATAAAACCAGTCAGGTGAGAGGCAGCTGGTCTTTAGAGATGAATACATGGAGACAGGTAAGCTGACAGAGAAACTCTATTGCATAACTATGACAGTGGCTAAAAAGTATTTATATAAATCCAGAAAGGCTAGTCCTACTGATCACAAGGGCGCATCAGGGTGGTTAATTTATACCTGGGGTTCTTCGATCCCATAAAAAAGATGAAAAAAGTTGGTTTAATCTTGTAAAAGGGGACATAGGAAGCCACTGGGGGGAGGGTCTAAACAGATACATACATTTTAGTAGAATTTTCATTTTTAAAAGATTAATACGTCCCAATAAAGACAATAGTAGAGACTTCCATACTTTCAATTTTGACCCAGTATCTCCCAGAATCGGGGTCAAATTCAGGAAAAAAATTCAGAAGCTTGGCGGGAAATTACAACTTCTAAGGTTTTGATATTCTCCACCCACTGCAATGGAATATCATTCAAAGCCGTACTACAGGCCTCCATATTGGAAATAGCAAGGACTTGTTCCAATTTACCTTCAGCCCTGTGACTGTTGAAAAAGAGTCCAATATCTTTAAAGCTCCTTGGAGAGTATCCAAAGCCTTCTTTATGTCTAGGGAGGCAAGGACCCTAGAACCTGTATTAAGATGTGAGGCATGAATATTGGTATATAATCTCCCCACATTCACATTGGTAGCCCTACCAGACATGAACCCCGTCTGATCTAAATCAAAAATATTAGACAACAAAAGGTTGTAATCGTCTGGAGATGAGCTTTGTCAAAATCTCAATGTCTACATTTAAAAGAGCAATGGGCCTATATGAAGCACAAGAAGATGGATCTTTTGGGTGCTTATAAATTAAAACTCAATGAGCATAACTTATTGATTTTGGTAAGGCTGCTTCCTTCAGACAATCAGAGTAAAGAGAAGCCAGTACAGGAGCTAAAGGCTCTCCATGAGCATTATAAAATTTAATAGGAAGGCCGTCCAGCCCTGGTGACTTCCCCAATGGAAAGGAACCGATGACCGAAAGGACCTACTCCGATGTTATTGAGTGTACTAGCATCTCCCTCTCATTATCTGTTAGCCGGGCCAGTGCAACTGAATCCAGCCGAGCTGCCAATTCTGTTGGCTGGAAATCAGAACACAACTGAGATATGTACAATGTCTGATAAAATTGCTGAAAAGTCTCCTGAATCTTAGGCTGTGTACAGACCATATCTCCAGAAGTGGTGCGTATTTCCAAAATCGGAATGCTAGGTTGTTTAGCCATCATGGCCAAAAAACTACCATTACGATCTCCCTGCTCAATGAACTTCTGTTTAGTTTGGTATAAATCCAACCTTGTGACCTCCGCCATATGCAGATGTAGTGCCCGTTTGCCATGGAGTAAAGCATTAAATTAGACTCTGAAGGATCCGAAGCATATTGGCCTGTTTTTTCATCCACTATAAGTTTCAAGGCATCACTCCTTATTTGCTGAGCCTTATTAACTGCTTTAATAGTGGATATATACTGTCCTCTTGTGTAAGCCTTAAAGGCATCCCATA
Organism: Lithobates clamitans; assembly: GCA_037952925.1. NCBI lineage: Eukaryota > Metazoa > Chordata > Amphibia > Anura > Ranidae > Lithobates > Lithobates clamitans. The sequence goes on from JBBGZY010000756.1 coordinate 3,100,817, forward strand.
TTTTTGCTGAAGTAGATGACCCTGCATTGAATTCCCAATACTCTGTTAAAAGAGACGCAATTTTATTAGCCAAATCTGGATGTGAAATCCAGTGAGTTCCCAATCTCCACTGTTTTATATCTCGAAACTGATGCATGCGAAGCATAAGCATAAGTGGAGCATGGTCAGATAATCCACTCGGCAAGTATTTAACATCTACCAAACCCACTAATATCGCCAAATTGACAAACGCTAGATTTATGCGAGAGGCGGTCTTATAAGAAGTTGAAAAACAGGAGTATGCTCTAGTTGATGGATTTTTCCATCGCCAAGCTTCTACCAGATCTACCATCTTGGCCCAATCAATGAGTTCTCCAAAAAAATATTTGGGGGGGTTGGTCTATCCAAAGCAGGATCAAGTATAGCGTTAAAATCTCCCATTATCAATTACTTAGCTGGACCATACAAAGAGATCTTTTCTATGAGACTAAAAAAAAGAGTCCCCACAAAAGGATATACACACTAACAACTATATATCTCTGAACCCACAGAAGAAACACAGCCAAAACATATTTACCCTGCGGGTCAGAACATACATCCTCCACCATACATGGCAATGATCTACTAATCAATATTGAAACCCCTCTAGAAAATGTGGAATATGTAGCATGATATGCCTTCTGTACCCAAGGCTTCTTAAGGGTCAAAAGCTTGCTCCCCGTTAGATGAGTTTCTTGAAGTAGCACTATATGTGGAAAGTAACTTTTCAAATATATAAATAACAATGCTCTTTTAAATTTTGAGTTAAGGCCACGAACATTCCATAGGATGTAGGAAAATGCTGCGCTGAACCCAACAAAACAAATTGAAAAACAGCAAAAGCAGCTAGCACACAAACAAACCAAGTCTCATAAAGATGTAAATAAATAAAGTGCAGCGCTGAGAATATCTAACATAAGCTTGATATATGTATGAAAATTTATAACATAAAATACACCTGTGAAAATGTGAATATAACAGCAAACCAAATGTGGGAAACCAGCAGTGTAACCTGCAGGATTTAATCAAAGTGTCTATAGTGAAATATCGAACAGCAAGGGACGGAAGTCCATAAGGTGTAGGGTAAAAGGGAAGTCTTCTCCAGTAAGGGGGTACTATAAACACCGGGAGGTAAGTTGACACTCAAATGGAAAGGCGACCACAGATACCAAGGCACACAAATCTTCAATGGAAAAAGTTGGATACCCTTACCAGATCCGTAGGACGCACATGCCGTATAGCAGTGCGTCTAATAGGCATGAGGGAATGGTCCCCCGTGATGTCCACTCGAATGGTGTCCTATAGGCCACGGTCACCAGTGAGGAGTAGTTGTCATAGGAAGACGTTAAACCACTGTCACACACGCTCTCCGGTTCCGGAACAGAATGGTCAGGAGGAAACAATTCAAAATGGAGCCATGGAAAAAGAAAAAAGGGAACTCCATATAGTGTAGGTCAAAGAGGGTAACCTTTTTTATTCTCCCAGATAATATAGACAGTTTTTAGAGCCCTATTACTTAACTCCATTTGGCAAAAAGGACATAAGAGAAATCTGGACCCAAACACCTATCTGGCATATGTTTACCAAATAGGTGTGGAAAAATGGCAGCAGCGCATGCTCTAGGCCTAATCAAGGGCCACAGCACAACAAGTGTAGCCGCCCACTTGTGTCTTCAACTGTAGGATATTTAATTCAATACTGTTCAAAACTGTTGAATAATTTTCCAATAATTGTTCAATAGCTGGTATTCAGTAGCTGGTATATTGTAGTACTTTAATAATAGTCCAGAATATTAATTATAATATTAATGTTAGAGTTCATAGACATACCTCAGGATGTAATAGAATAGCCACTACCAGCACCACTACTTACTCCAACGGGTCTGGAACTTCAACCAATTTGACCAATTGGCCACCTAAGAAAGGTATAGTCACTCCACAGCCATAAGCAACAGACAGTAACTAGCAGCTGTGGTCTCTGTCCTGCAGCTCTATTGCAGCAAACAGGCATGCTTGAAACAGCGCAGGGGGCCAACCAACCAGGGACCAGGATCCAGGGGCCAAGATCTGGGAACTGAGAGCCAAGAGCAAGGAGTCAGGAGCTGGAAGCCAAAGGCCAAGAGCTGGGGAGCCAGGAGCCAACAGCAGGCAGCAAAAAGCAGTAAGTTAGCTCTGTGAGTGTTCAGTGGGAGCCAGGGAGCCAGGAGCCAACAGCAGGATGGTTGCAGCAACAGGCAGCAGGAAGCAATAAGCAATAAGTTAGTAAGTTAGCTCTGTGGCTATTCTGTGGGAACCGGGGGGGCCATAAACCAGGAGCCAACAGCAGGACAAAAGCAGGCAGCAAGAAGCAGTAAGTTAGTAAGTTAGTTCTATGGCTGTATTGCTATTCTGTGGGAGTCAGGGAACCAGAGCCAGGAACCAAAAGTCAAAAGCCAGATAGCCAGCAGCCAGGACAAACAGCGGATTAGTTCTATGGCTATTCTGTTGCTATTCTGCGGAAGCTATGGAAGCCAGGAACCAAGAGCCAGGAGCCAGGAGTCAGTGTCAAACAATAAGACAAAGCAGCGGGTTAGTTCTTTGGCTGTCATACCGGAGGAACGACCAGCCAAGCAAAGTACAAGTACTATGGATGCAGTATCTCCTAGCATCCATCCACGCTGAAACCATGCTATGATCCTCCTTCAGATAATTATCAGCCAGCTATCAGCAGCCCCCTGGCTATCACAAGCCACCGGAGCTGATGCCGTCTCACCATCTCAGTGTCTCAGGTCTCTAAAGCCGACCAGGACGACAGGATGACAGGAGCTCTCCGGTGTGGCGTCTCGGCGTCTCAGGTCTCTGAAGCCGGACAGGATGACAGAAGCTCTCCACCATGCACCATTTGGATGACATTTAGTTTTCTTCAGTCTGAGTATTCTAAATAATTGCTATTAAAAAAGAAATAAGCATTTTCATAATTTTTCATACTTTGTTGCATCTTATTCGACTAATTTCCTGCATCTTCTTTGCAGACCCATCCTGTCAACATACATGTATTTCAATGATGGCTGTATGGCACTTCTCAGGGTGGATTTTCTGATGGTGACAACAATGGACCATGCATACAAAAAATGTGCAAAGATTATCACTTGGGTGATTATTACCATAGGGTGATAATGCAGGAAAATAATTGGGAGACAGAAACAGAGCATTGTCCCCTATACTAGGAAGTTCCTAAACAAGAACCTTCATAGCCGAATTTCCAGATATTATTTATATTTAGATTTACAAATATTATAAATCACTTTTCAACATGTTAAAGCCTATATAAAAGTTGAGTAACTGGGTTACCATCTACTTTGAAGTAGATGTAAACCCTAATTGGATGACATTTAATTTACTAATTGTAGTACTTTAATATTAGTCCAGAATATTAATTACAATAATAATGTTATAGAGTTCATAGACCTATCATAAACAAAACATCATAACATCACAAACCACTCCATGGCTTTTCCTTTACCACTCCATGGCGTTTCCACCTTTTTCATCATTTTTTTGCATTTAAGTGCTACAGATTTCCTACATCTTTTGTAACTACTTCCTTTTACATGCACTCGCTCCAGCACCAGCTGCACATTATTGCTCTGAGCTGCCTTCATGATAGTGACAATGGTGGGCAATGCCTGTGAAATGAATGTCAGCACAGACACTTTAGTCCAGGGTGCATAAGAGAGGATGACAACACAGGACCACTATTGGGAGACTGTTGTCACTCCATAACAGGAAGTTCTTGTACAAAAACCTTAATGGCAAGATCCCTACTGGTTGTATTTATTTAAAAAAAATCCAAAGCTATATGTATAGAATAAATCAGGAAAGTACTGCATTATCGCCACTAGACGAAGCTGATGATCATATGAAATACTTTTTTCCATGTGGATCTGAAAGTGAATCTGCGCGCAATATAGCATGATCCCTCCTCTCCACCCCTCCTCGGGTCCTGTGCATAGATAGTGTTTTGTTTTTTTATTTATCCTTTTTTAAGGAAACTGTCCAGCCAGCCCCGCCCCCTCTAGCACATCATTTGCACAGGCAAATAACGTGCACTTTCCTCTCTTTGTTTCCTGGGATATGCACATCACATATTACAGGAGGAAAACCCTTCCGTTCACTAAAGATAAAGGGGGAGGGAGTAGCAGGGCATCGTTGAGAGGCGCGCCATCTGAGCCTGGGACAGCCCTCCGATGACCTCACAGCAAAACATGGCGGCACAGGAGCGGTGGCAGTAGAGAAGAGGATTTCAGTTGGACATCGCTGGATCCGCCGGGTGGGTGAGCATCTGAAATATGCTAAGCACAACACCAGTTAAGCAGGGATATTTTTAAAAAAAATGGGGGGGGGTGGAAATCTGCTTTAATTGGAACACATTTTAAAACTACAGGTTAAAAAGAATTGAGATTTTAGAAATTAAGTTAATATCTGTTATAACTAAGCATTTCAAATTTGCCAGGTATAACATTTTTCAAATGCACTGTCTTTGGATTATAAAAATTATCAGAGAACATGGTTTCAGTAAATATGAAATATGCCAAATCCTGATGAAAGTCTATTAATATTGCTCCTATTTTTAGGGTGTAAATTTAAATATTAAAAATATCCGCAAGTGGTAACATGATGCTCAAAGATTGGCACTTGGCTCTGTTTGAAAATAGTCAATGTCCGCCTTATCCATTTACACACATAAAGCTTCTAACCATCTGGAGTAATAATGTCACTGGAAAGAAACATTTGTCAAGGTAATAGCCGTTGCTTTGAAAATAAACACAGAGGCTTTGCTACAATTTATATTTCCGACAAAAGGCTTGTTATTGCATTGCGGGGATGGGGCCTCAGATGAATGGCTTTATGCTTCTATCTTAATGTTCTGTAGGTTTTATGCATGTGTTCTCAGCTGGAAGGTTAAGTCGTACCATGACGGTACAAGTTTGTTTTTTTTCATTCATACATTTAATAGCACTGGTACTTTTCATTAGCCTAGTGCTGATTAAAGCCCTAGGATTTGTAGTTATGCAGCTGTTGCGAGGCTTGTTCTATTGTTTACATCGCCAGGCACATTAATTAGCTTAATTAATGACACAGATGTTCAAAGGGAGGGGATTAGGTACAAATTGAAATTTAGGGCCCATCCACACTATATGTGTGTAGCGCCCTCCTAGTTGGGTTGCTAGGATGTTAGGAAAATTTAGATCTTTTTGGTTACTCTGTAATCATTGGAACAGTAATCATTGGAACAGATTTCTTTTGGCTGTTCTGAGTTTCCTAGGCTGCAGGTTTGAAAGTTTTGGAACATAGGAGTGGAGCAAGGCAAACGGGCAGCATGAATATTTATTCTGCTGCAGCCAATCCCTGGGGAGGTGTACCCAGAAGGTGGCTGAGAAACACATAAATAGTCTGAGCTGTAGAACAGCAGCGTGTTCTTTGTTCAAAGGATTCCACCAGTTCAGGTGGTGGGTCGGCTACCTCCTACATCCATCCATCCTGCTGTTTTAAGTGGCTGTTCATTGAGGTCCTGTCTGTGGCAGAGCTGAGGGTCTACATCTGAGAGGGTATCAGACACTCATAAGCTTCACCTAAGGATCCAGTTTGCACAGTTTCACTGGAAGGCATCTTGAGGGAGCTAAAGGGGCACAGCTGCTCCTCTGGCCTCATGAGTACTGCTTTGCTGCAAGATCTGGGTGACTGTGTACTATTGGAATTGCTCGGCCTCGTAGTTTCTCTCCTGAGAGGTACATACCGACCAGTCCTCAATCGTTTTTTGGAAAGACTTTGAGCTAAGTAGTTCCTCTCTTGGGAGATACATACATTAATCTTCTCTGAGTTCTCGTGGTAGGACTGTCTTTGAAAGCTAAGTGGAGTAGTTCCCCTCCTGAGGAGTACATACCTCTGAAACTTACTAGTATCTCACAGGAAGATTGTACTCTGAGCTGAGCAGAAGAACTGTTCCTGAATGTTGCAATTTTCTAGAACAGTGTCCTCTTGTTTCTGTTAGTGGTTCTGAAATATCTCATACTGCCCTACATCCCATCCAAGTTATTAAACAATAAAACCACAAAAAGACATCCCCTAGGCTGCTCTGTGGGGTTTACTTACAAAAAACTAGAGAGTGCAAGATCTGGTAAAGGTGCCCATGGTAGCCAGTCAACTTCTAACTTCAGTTTGTTCACTTAAGCTTTGACAAGAAAAGCCTGGTTGGTTTCTATGCAGAGCGGCACCATTTTTTGCACTCTCCAGCTTTAGTAAATCAACCCCTTTCTGTCAGTGTGCCTGGACTGTGCTCTGTGTGTGTGCTGGTAATCTCTGCATTAGTGAGGGAGAGCTCTGGTCATCATCATCATCATCTCTGCTGGAAGTGTACAGTGACTGTGCCTTTGACTATCAACAGCCAGCAGCTCTTTCGGGAGTAGCACTTCATTTGGTAATGCACGCTTTACTGCAACCCACGTTAAGTGCGTTGGTACGATATGGTGTCATTCATTCTGGATGGCACCCCAGCACACCTGTTGATGGACATGCATTGCAGCACAGCGCAACATGTGGCACTGTACTTTGTAATGTGTGGTGTGGTGCACTGTTTAGAAATGGTGCATGCATTATTTGTTGCCAGCACATGGGACAGCTTTTTTCCTTTATTTTAACCTAATAATCCTTCTTTTAACTCACTTCTCGTCTTTGAGTGATAACCATATTAACCACTTCAGCCCCGGAAGGATTTACCCCCTTCCTGACCAGAGCACTTTTTACAATTCGGCACTGCATCGCTTTAACTGCTAATTGCGCGGTCATGCAATGATGTACCCAAACGAAAATTGCGTCCTTTTCTTCCCACAAATAGAGCTTTCTTTTTATGGTATTTGAACACCTCTGCCATTTTTATTTTTTGCGCTATAAAGGGAAAAAGACTGAAAATTTTGAAAAAAAATGATATTTTCTACTTTTTGTTATAAAAAAAATCCAATAAACTAAATTTTAGTCATACATTTAGGCCAAAATGTATTCGGCCACATGTCTTTGGTAAAAAAAATGTCAATAAGCGTATATTTATTGGTTTGCGCAAAAGTTATAGCGTCTACAAACTAGGGTACATTTTCTGGAATTTACACAGCTTTTAGTTTCTGACTGCCTATGTCATTTCTTGAGGTGCTAAAATGGCAGGGCAGTACAAAACCCCCCCAAATGACCCCATTTTGGAAAGTAGACACCCCAAGGAAATTGCTGAGAGGCATGTTGAGCCCATTGAATATTTATTTTTTTTGTCCCAAGTGATTGAATAATGACAAAAAAAAGAAAAAAAAATTACAAAAAGTTGTCACTAAATGATATATTGCTCACACAGGCCATGGGCGTATGTGGAATTGCACCCCAAAATACATTTAGCTGCTTCTCCTGAGTATGGGGATACCACATGTGTGGCACTTTTTGGGAGCCTAGCCGCGTACGGGGCCCCGAAAACCCAGCACCACCTTCAGGATTTCTAAGGGCATACATTTTTGATTTTACTCCTCACTACCTATCACAGTTTCGGAGGCCATGGAATGCCCAGGTGGCACAAACCCCCCCCAAATGACCCCATTTTGGAAAGTAGACACCCCAAGCTATTTGCTGAGAGGCATGGTGAGTATTTTGCAGCTCTCATTTGTTTTTGAAAATGAAGAAAGACCAGAAAAAAAATTTTTTTTTTTCTTTTTTCAATTTTCAAAACTTTGTGACAAAAAGTGAGGTCTGCAAAATACTCACTATACCTCTCAGCAAATAGCTTGGGGTGTCTACTTTCCAAAATGGGGTCATTTGGGGGGGGTTTGTGCCACCTGGGCATTCCATGGCCTCCGAAACTGTGATAGGTAGTGAGGAGTGAAATCAAAAATTTACGGCCTTAGAAAGCCTGAAGGCGGTGCTTGGTTTTCGGGGTCCCGTGCGCGGCTAGGCTCCCAAAAAGTCCCACACATGTGGTATCCCCGTACTCAGGAGAAGCAACAGAATTTATTTTGGGGTGTAATTTCACATATTCCCATGGCATGTTTGAGCAATATAACATTTAGTGACAACTTTGTGCAAAAAAAAAAAAAAATTTGTCTCTTTCCCGCAACTTGTGTCACAATATAAAATATTCCATGGACTCGACATGCCTCTCAGCAAATAGCTTGGGGTGTCTACTTTCCAAAATGGGGTCATTTGGGGGGGGTTTGAACTGTCCTGGCATTTTATGCACAACATTTAGAAGCTTATGTCACACATCACCCACTCTTCTAACCACTTGAAGACAAAGCCCTTTCTGACACTTTTTGATTACATGAAAAAATTATTTTTTTTTGCAAGAAAATTACTTTGAACCCCCAAACATTATATATTATTTTAAAGCAAATGCCCTACAGATTAAAATGGTGGGTGTTTCATTTTTTTTTTTTCACACAGTATTTGCGCAGCGATTTTCAAACGCATTTTTTGGAGAAAAAACACACTTTTTTAAATTTTAATGCACTAAAACACACTTTATTGCCCAAATGTTTGATGAAATAAAAAAGATGATCTTAGGCCGAGTACATGGATACCAAACATGACATGCTTTAAAATTGCGCACAAACGTGCAGTGGCAACAAAATTGATACATTTTTAAAAGCCTTTAAAAGCCTTTACAGGTTACCACTTTAGATTTACAGAGGAGGTCTACTGCTAAAATTACTGCCCTCGATCTGACGTTCGCGGTGATACCTCACATGCATGGTGCAATTGCTGTTTACGTTTAACGCCAGACCGCCGCTTGCGTTCGCCTTAGCGCGAGAGCAGGGGGGACAGGGGTGCTTTTTATTTATTTATTTTTTTTCTTTATTTTTTTTTGCTTTTTTATCTTATTTTTAAACTGTTCCTTTCATTTTTTTTTTTTTAAATCATTTTTATTGTTATCTCAGGGAATGTAAATATCCCCTATGATAGCAATAGGTAGTGACAGGTACTCTTTTTTGAAAAAATTGGGGTCTATTAGACCCTAGATCTCTCCTCTGCCCTCAAAGCATCTGACCACACCAAGATCGGTGTGATAAAATGCTTCCCCAATTTCCCAATGGCGCTATTTACATCCGGCGAAATCTAAGTCATAAAATGCTCGTAGCTTCCGGTTTCTTAGGCCATAGAGATGTTTGGAGCCACTCTGGTCTCTGATCAGCTCTATGGTCAGCTGGCTGAATCACCGGCTGCATTCTCAGGTTCCCTGTTGAGACAGGAGAGCCAGAGAAAAACACGGAAGACGGTGGGGGGGGCATTCCCTCCCACTGCTTGTAAAAGCAGTCTAGAGGCTAATTAGCCGCTAGGATTGCTTTTACATGAAAGCCGACCGCTGGCTAAAAAGAATGATACCAAGATGATACCTAAACCTGCAGGCATCATTCTGGTATAACCACTCAAAGTCGTGAATGGCGTACCTGAAGACAAAAAAATGGTTAACAATAAAGCACAGTAAACTGTAAGGTATAAAAAATTGCATACCTGAAAAGCAAACATGATAAAACATAATAACAATAAAACATTGCAGAATAGAATACAGTAAAAAAGAGCAGAACAATAGAGAGAGAATAGAGAGAGAGAGAACAATAAAACGACAACTATTTTTTTTTATTTTTGTTTGTGTTTTTTTTTTTTTTTTTACACTTTTTTTTTGTAACTGTAACTTTTATAACTGTAACCGGTTCCAGGTTCGAGTCTCTCAAAATGCGATGGCATCTTGGGAGACCCTGTGAAAGTGTGCCTAGTCTGTGCAATGCTGTACGCTACGCTAATACTCAACTAGTGCATGGTAGCGTTCAAAACATTCACCAATGCAAAGACCAGGATTGTCAGGACAGGAGGGACAATAATAGTGGGTGTCACACCTATATCCGCGCTTGCTGCAGACACAACATCTTTTTTGGGGGGGTTCGTTGGGTAGGGGTACTCGGGAGGACATAAAGAAAATGCCTCTCATGCAGCCGACTGCATTTGGTTGGGGATGTGAATGGGGGAAGTACGGGCGCTGCAGAAGCGGTGGGTTCCCAATTAGGATTGGCGAATGCAGCAGGAAGGGCACTATGGGCACGACGGGCCTGTGTTTGTCTTTTTGGTGGCAGCGGGACACTACTTGTGCTTGCCACCTCACCAGCTGGAACTGCACTTATGGGACTCGCCATGTCACCAAGTGTTACTGCAATGCTGGTTTGACTACGACCGGGGTGTACTACGCCGCTGGTGCTTGCCAGTTCCCCAAAACGCTACAAAAAAAAGTGTCAGTGATCGATCGATACTGCACTTGGGTGGGCTGGACTGGGCTGGGCCGGGCGGAGGGGCAAAACGCAGGTGCTAGCAGGTATCTGGGCTGATCCCGCTAACACTGTGTTTTTGGGAACCCTAAACTGCTGGGGACGCTAGTATAGATCTGATCGGATCAGATATTGATGCGTTCAGATACTATACCACTAAGGGAGGTGTACGGTGCGTGTACGGTGCGTGCGTGGGTGTTAGCGGTACTGGCGCTAACCTGACGCTGCCTGGGGCGACGCATATCACCAGCGGGCGATCAGGGGGCTAAACCTTTATTCGGTAATAAACGGCGGGTGCCCTGACACTATAAAAAATAAACGAACTAACCAGCGTCACCCGTAACGGTTATACGGTGATCAGTGGTGAAAGGGCTAACTAGGGGGCCATCAAGGGGTTAAAACATTTATTAGGTAGTATATGGGGGTCCCTGTCGCTATAAAACGCTGACGGCGAACCTAAATATTTACGTCCCTAACTAGCGTCACCAGCGACACTAATACAGCGATCAGAAAAATGATCGCTTAGCGACACTGGTGAGGGGGGGTGATCAAGGGGTTAAAACTTTATTAGGGGGGTAAGGGGGGTACCCTAGACCTACAGGGGGCTAAACCTTTATTCGGTAATAAACGGCGGGTGCCCTGACACTATAAAAAATAAACGAACTAACCAGCGTCACCCGTAACAGTTATACGGTGATCAGTGGTGAAAGGGTTAACTAGGGGGCAATCAAGGGGTTAAAACATTTATTAGGTAGTATATGGGGGTCCCTGACGCTATAAAACGCTGACGGCGAACCTAAATATTTACGTCCCTAACTACCGTCACCAGCGACACTAATACAGCGATCAGAAAAATGATCGCTTAGCGACACTGGTGAGGGGGGGTGATCAAGGGGTTAAAACTTTATTAGGGGGGGTAAGGGGGGTACCCTAGACCTACAGGGGGGTAATACTAACTGTCCCACCACTGCTAACTGTCACAAACTGACACTATGCAGTAATCAGGAAAAAAAAAAAAAAAAAAAACCTGCTTGGTGTCAGTTTGTGACAGGGGGGGGGGGTGATTGGGGGGGGATCGGGGGGCGATCGGGGGGGGATCGGGGGTGTAATGTATGCCTGGCATGTTCTACTGTTTGTGTGTGTGTTTTGTGCACTTACATGTCATCTCTCCTCGGCGCTGGAACGGAAACTGCCAGACCGAGGAGAGATGACATCACATCCTCTGCCTCTGTGTACTATACAGAGGCAGGGGATGTTTCTCATTGGCTGGGAGCGATCGCGAGGGGGGGGCCACGATCGGATGGCCTCCCCCTCGTCTGTCATCGCTCCCAACCAAATGCCGACCGCAGCTGGCACCGGGGGGGGGGTCTGATCGGACCCCCCACCCGCGGGAAGGCAATCACGTTTCAGGTACGTGATTTTGCCTGCCCGTGCCGCTCTGCTCACGTATATAGGCGTGAGGCGGTCGGCAAGTGGTTAAGTAGGGTTATTACCCTAGGAAAGAGGCGTATTATGACTACATAACCCCAGATAGCAAGGATAACTTGCAACAAATTTGTGGCAGTGTTGAATTGCAAGTCTTGTTAAATGCTGCACATTTTCACCGGCAAGTTGTACACTTGCAGCACACTTGAAGCACAAGTTCTAGTTAACACTTTTCCAATTTGTAGCAAATTTGCGCAGCAAGTCTGTAGCAAGAGCAAAGTTGCAGTGGTGAGTCTGCAGCAAGAGCTCTGCAAGTCTACAGCATGAAAATTCAGCCACAGTGACCCCTATGGTGGGATGACTATTGCAAAACCAGAACTTGCAGCAGACTTACAGAATGTTTGCAAAGAAAGTTAATCTGGAGTCATGCAATGAGGACTTGCTGCAATTGTGCAACAAACTTGTGAAGCCTGGCAAGTCTAGCAAACGCTTAGCAAGTCATGTTTAAACTTGCAGTTCAATTGCTTGCTATCTGTGACCTCCCTCTCTTTTCTATAACAGTTTATAAAGTTTCTGGCTTTCTGGCTGGCTGTACTTGTTGAACAGATATAATAAAACACATTCATACATGGTATTTTTAACAGACCAAAAGGTAGCAAAGAAATGTATTGTTACAGTTTACATATACTTGAACTATAACTAGATGACATTTAGTTTGTTAAAGCAGTGTATATCATAAACAATTGTCAGTTTTTTCATTAAGAGAATACTGGTTTCATTTTTATTTAATCTCAGTGGTGCTTATATCCTCCAACCTCCTTATATCCTTTTTGCAGAATGTTGTTAAGAGTGGGCTCCCTTGAGGTGACAGTGGTGGACACAGCTACTCATACTCTCCAATAAAAGTGTATGTGACAGGTTAACATCACAAAAGAGCAATTTCGGAGACAGTGACACCCTATAACAGGATGTGTCAGAACCAGTGGTGGCCCGTCCATTAGGGGAGCAGGGGCGCCGCCCCCCTAATCCATGCACCCAGCCCCTAATTTACATGCAGGGTGCCAGGCGCATGGATTCCAATGGGAGTTTTTTTTTTTTTTAGAAGCTCATGATTAGAGCCCGAGGCTCTAATTGGCTTAAAAAGAAACACTCACTTGTTTGACAATAGCAAATTTATATAAACTATTGTCTTCCTGCTTCTCCTTCCAGCCAATCCCAGCTCAGGAAGAGGGGCCCTGAGACCTGATTGGCCGAGAGGATAAGCAATCCTATTGGCCACGGAGGAGGGAGGAGACTCAGGGGAAGCCGCACCGCCATGAAGCAGAGGAAGGAGGAGACACAGTGGCCCGCCGCCCAGAGGAAGACCGCGACCTAGATGGGGTAAGTGGGGGGACCGATGTGGGGGGGGGGGTACGGGAGGTGGTTGGTGGCAGACAGATTGCTGACCCCCCCAAAAATATACCACCAGCCGCCATTGGTCAGAAAAAGGACCTCAATGGCCTCTTTTGGTTGGGGGTTATGACAAAAGGGGGAAGGCTGAGGTCCAGGCACTTCCTAGCTGAACTGGTTGATTCTGTTCTGTTTGTGGAATTGGGACTGCTGCTGAAGACACTGGGACTTTCAGAGACATCAAAGCCATGGACAATGCCATAATGGACTCTCGGCTCACAGAGGTCACACCACAATAGTTGGGTTAGGGGAAGGATGTTGTTCATACTGAGCTGTATGCTGCAAACTGTTCAGTAAAGTTACATTAACCATTATGAACCTGGTATGAAGTTATTCTGGGGTGAATGTTGGTTCTGGCGCATCTAAAGAACCAAGGTCTGTGAAAGCACTAGGGGGTATGAAGTAACATCATCACAAAAGGGTTAACTATGCAAGAAGAGTGTAGTCACTATGGGTAATTAAGTGAATTACCAAGCTACAAGCAACCAATCGTTAAGCATGGTACCTGGTAAGGTGACAGATCCTCCAGTAGTGAGGGAGTCATTATCTGGCTACCTTCCTAGTGGTCGGTATCCAAAAGCAATCCAATCTGAACCCCCCTTTATAGAGATCCATAGTCTAGTCACAGGGTATGGGAAGGAAGTCCTTTAAGGAAGGCGTTAATGAGCACGCACGAGGTCTGTGTTATGTGCTTGGTGGAACCCCATTCTTTTACTGGGAGTGAGGTAGCAGGGGTACGCTCCACTGGTGGAGTGCGTGCAGGTTCGGCACGTCCCTCCAAATGCAACATCTTCTAGGTTACAGTGTGTAGGGACATGGAACAAAAAACTTTTCAGAGGAACTCTGCATGTTATCCTGGATTCTGAACTCTCCTTTCAGCCCCACATCCAATCACTTTCCAAAGCTTGCCTCAACCTCCGCAACATCTCTAAACTACGTCCCTTTCTAACCAATGAAACCACAAAGCTCCTGATTCACTCCCTGGTTATCTCTCGCCTTGACTACTGCAACTCACTCCTCATTGGCTTACCTTTAAACAGACTATCCCCCCTGCAGTCCATCATGAATGCTGCTGCCAGACTTATCCACCTTACAAACCGCTCAGTGTCTGCTACCCCTCTCTGCCAATCCCTCCATTGGCTGCCACTCGCCCAACGAATTAAATTCAAAATACTAACAATAAGTTACAAAGCCATCCACAACTCTGCCCCCAGCTACATCACTAACCTAGTCTCAAAATACCAACCTAATCGCCATCTCCGTTCCTCCCAAGACCTCCAACAATCTAGCTCCCTCATCACCTCCTCCCATATCCGCCTCCGGGACTTCTCCCGAGCCTCGCCCATCCTCTGGAATTCCCTACCCCAATCTGTCAGACTGTCTCCAAATTTATCCACTTTTAGGCGATCCCTGAAAACTTTCCTTTTCAGAGAAGCCTATCCTGCCTCCATCTAATAACTGCACTATTTTCTCCATTAGCTCATCCCCCACAGCTATTACCCTTTTGTATAACTTGACCCTCCCTCCTAGATTGTAAGCTCTAACGAGCAGGGCCCTCTGATTCCTCCTGTATTGAATTGTATTGTACTTGTATTGTCTGCCCTAATGTTGTAAAGCGCTGCGTAAACTGTCCGCGCTATATAAATCCTGTATAATAATAATAAATAATAATAATGTTAATCACTGCACACAGTGAAGGCTCATCTCTAAGTCCGGGAACTGCCTTAATGTTAAATTGCTCACATGACCACAGTTTCCGCCTAGTCCTGAGCATTGGTAAACACGCTACGTGAAAGGTACCCTCACATGCAAGGGCGAGCGGCCCCACTCACAACTATAATGCCGCCTACACACGATCGGAATTTCCAACAACAAATGTTCGATGTGAGCTCGTTGTCGGAAATTCCGATCGTCTGTACGTGGCATAAGTGTATAGATACTCTCAGAAGCTATGGGGAACGATTGCATATTACTATTAAACATGGGAACACTAGCCTAGTAATTCCTGTACTCTGGTCTGGGTTTAGCAACAGCTCTCCCATGAACAGGATATGTGTCTCAGACTTTCTCTCTCCCTCTCTCCCCTTCCTTCTCTCCCAGGCCAGCCTTCCATAGACAAGAAAAACTGATACATAATTATACATAATGCTCTGACAGCAGCATTAGCAGCATAGCCATTTACAAATACAGACAGGAGAGTCCAGCAGATCCCTACATTATCATTACATATTTTACTACAGTTACCAGATTACAGTACAATACTTTTCAGAAAAAGTGATCCTTCAATTAACAAATACAGGATATAGCTCAGGTACTCTATATATGCAATGTAAGCAGCAAAGCAGATGGCAAATAAGTGTGGATGTGTGCGTTTGTAAACAGTGGATTCACAAATGCATATAAAACACACAAACATTTGCTACTGGAGGCAGTCTGATATGTTAAACCATGCAACTGTGGGTACATCATTGAATTTGCAATATTTAATCGTTATGGGAATCTATTTGAATTCAACAATGTGCTTGCAGTGCAGTCTTATTTGATGAGCCCATGAATTCATATTTGCGCAACGTCATGCACAGGATTATTCAGCAATGTCATTTTCCTAGGCTGATACTGTATGTTAGATCTACTGAAAAAAAATGCTGCACTGCTATGTGATCGGACTGAAAGAACAAATAATTAATCAATCTAATGTCTATGCAGGTTTCCTATCTGAAGTATGCTATACTTGAGACTGCTTGATGTAAGTAAATGTAGCAGGAAAAGAATGATACCTAAAAATAAACTCCAGGATGATATAAAAGATGCAAGTAAATGCAGCTCTGTAACCACTAATACATTAATGTATTTTTCTACATGCAAGCAGTGTAGGTATTTGAAATTGATCTGGCATCAGCCTTTTGCAATCCCTGTATAGCAAGGAATAAGCTATATAAGGAGTCAGTTTGATTGCTTTAAAGAAGCACGCTGACAGGAAGAGAAAGCAGAGTGGTGGAGATGAGCTCGTCACTGCTGCTTCTCATTTCACTGTTCAATTACAAGCTGGAGCAGGTCCGGGATGACCTGGCTTTCGTGTAAAGCCTGGATAACACAATGAGATTATCGGACAAATGATCATCTGGTTTTTTTTTTTGTTTTGTTTTGTTTTTTTTGCATTCTGAGCTCCATATCAAAAATTAAGGTTAAATTAAAGTTACAAAAATTTTTGTGATGTAACTTATTGGGGGTTATTTACGAAAGGCAAATCCACTTTGCACTGAAAGTACACTTGGAAGTGCAGTCGCTCTAAATCTAAGGGGTAGATCTGAAATGAGGGGAAGCTCTGCTGATTTTATCATCCAATAGTGTGCAAGCTAAAATGCTGTTTTTTTATTTTCCTTGCATGTCCACCTCGGATCTACAGCGACTGCACTTCCAAGTGCACTTTCAGTGCAGAGTGGATATTCCTTTAGTAAATAACCCCCACTGTGTTTTTTTTGTATTTTCAGATGAAAACTGTACTATAATACAAAAAGTATAAATACTTTTTATTTGCAGTAAAACTATCTTTTAAAAAAACACTCTTCAAAAAACTACCTTTTTAATTTTGTATGTTTTGTTTTGTGCATAAATTACATAGAAAATTAAATGCTTTTTGCAAGATAACATTGCAAAAAGAAAGCCTAGTTTTCACCCCAACCTAAAAAAACAAAGTATGTAATTCTTATGCCGCGTACACACGATCGGACTTTCTATCCTACTTGGTCCGGCACACTTTCTGATGGACTTTGTCCGCCAGGTGCGCCGGACTTTAAAACGGACGGACTTGCCCACACACGACCAGACTTTGCGGCGGGCTAAGTCCGCCCGTCTTTCCGACGGACTTTCGCCGGAGTTACGGCGGACTTTCAGAATGAACGGACTTGCCCACACACGGACAAGTCCATTCATTTTGAACGTGACTCAGGTGCGATGGGACTAGAAAAGGATGTCAATCTTGCCGCTTTTATCGGCGAGATTGACACCTTGCGAGCCCCGTCGCGGGGCATACCAGGCCCTTAGGTCTGGTATGGATTATAAGGGGAACCCCTACGCTGAAAAAAACGGCGTGGGGTCCCCCCTAAAATCCATACCAGACCCCGATCCGAGCACGCAGCCTGGCCGGTCAGGAAAGGGGGTGGGGACGAGCGAGCGCCCCCCCCTCCTGAACCGTACCAGGCCGCATGCCCTCAACATGGGGGATGGGTGCTATGGGGGAGGGGGGCGCCCTGAGGGGCCCCCCACCCCAAAGCACCTTGTCCCCATGTTGATGAGGACAAGGGCCTCTTCCCGACAACCCTGGCCGTTGGTTGTCGGGGGGCTTATCGGTATCCGGGAGCCCCCTATAATAAAAGGGCCCCCAGATCCCGGCCCCCCCACCCTTTGTGAATGAGTATGGGGTACATGGTACCCCTACCCATTCACCCAGGGAAAAAGTGTAAATAATAAAACACTACACAGGTTTTTAAAATATTTTATTAAACAGCTCGGGGGGGGGGGATCTTTCTCCGGCTTCGGGGGTCTTCTTCCGGCTTCGGGGGTCCCTCCGGTTCATCTTCTCCCGGCGTCCGGTTGGTTCTTCTCCGCTCTCTTCTCCCGGTGTTCCAGTTCTTCGGCCGGCTCCTCCGCTGTCTTCAGGTAGCTCTCTTGCCAGCAGAGGTCCGGACTTCTGGGCTTCTTGTCTTCTCTTCTCCAGATGTTGACACGACGCTCTCTCCGGCTGGACTGCTCTCTGTGGGCTGCGTTGTGACTTATATAGGCGAAGACCCCGCCCCCTTATGATGTCACAGTCCCTGGGCATGCTGGGACTGTGACATTTTAGGGGGCGTGGTCACCGGGTGATGTTGACCACGCCCCCTAAAACGTCACAGTCCCAGCAAACCCAGGGACTGTGACATCATAAGGGGCGGGGTCTCCGCCTATATAAGTCACAACGCAGCCCACAGAGAGCAGTCCAGCCGGAGAGAGCATTGTGTCAACATCTGGAGAAGAGAAGAGAAGAGAAGAGAAGAGAAGAGAAGAGAAGAGAAGAGAAGAGAAGAGAAGAGAAGAAGTCCGGACCTCTGCTGGCAAGAGAGCTACCTGAAGACAGCAGGGGAGCCGGCCGAAGAACTGGAACAACGGGAGAAGAGAGCGGAGAAGAACCAACCGGACGCCGGGAGAAGATGAACCAAAGGGACCCCCGAAGCCAGAAGAAGACCCCCGAAGTCGGAGGAAGATCCCCCCCAGAGCTGTTTAATAAAATATTTTAAAAACCTGTGTAGTATTTTATTATTTACACTTTTTCTCTAGGTGAATGGGTAGGGGTACCATGTACCCCATACTCATTCACATAGGGTGGGGGGCCGGGATCTGGGGGCCCTCTTATTATAGGGGGCTCACGGATTCCGATAAGCCCCCCGCCCGCAGACCCTGACAACCAACGGCCAGGGTTGTCGGGAAGAGGCCCTTGTCCTCATCAACATGGGGACAAGGTGCTCTGGGGTGGGGGGGCCCCGCAGGGCGCCCCCCTCCCCCAAAGCACCCATCCCCCATGTTGAGGGCATGCGGCCTGGTACGGTTCAGGAGGGGGGGGCGCTCGCTCGTCCCCACCCCCTTTCCCGACCGGCCAGGCTGCGTGCTCGGATCGGGGTCTGGTATGGATTTTAGGGGGGACCCCACGCCGTTTTTCCGGTGTAGGGGGGTTCCCCTTTATAATCCATATCAGACCTAAGGGCCTGGTATGCCCCGCGCTCGCTGCAATAGGACATCTGGTCCGTTGGACCAGCAAACACACGAGCGGGCTTTCCGTCGGACTAGCACACAGACGAGCTGACTTTCCACCCGAAACTGAGTCCGACGGAAAGATTTAAAACATGTTTCAAATCTAGGTCCGGCGGGCTTTTAGGAAAAAGTCCGCAGGAAATGTCCGCCGGTGCCTACACACAGGCGGATTGTCCGGCACACTCTGGTCCGCCGGACCAAGTATGCAGGAAAGTCCGACCGTGTGTACACGGCATCAGTTATCTTAAATAATGGCAAAGTTATCAAAGGAAAAAACAGACCCATAGTGGAAATGTAAAAATTGCTCTGGTTCATAATAGGTACAAAGGGGCATAAGGGCATGAGGGATAAAGATGTTCAGAAGATAGAATTAATTTGATGATAAATCAGAGAAGGAAAGAAAGAGTTACACAAAAGAAGACAGACCCCCAGCACATGTAAGGAACTATTTGGGATTTGGCTATGCTGGATTCATTTGGCACAATTGCAGTATTTACTTGTGGATGTTCTTTAATTTGCTCTGTTCTTTGCCTAGAATTTTATAACCCTTGTGTAGATGCTTCCAACAAACAGAGAAAACTTTGGTACCTTCCTTACCATTACCAATAAAGTAAGAATGGAAAGTCTATATGTTTTTTGTTACTTATATCAGGACTCCAGCCTAAATATTTTGTTTCTTGATAGTGAGTTAGAATCTCTGCCAGGTTTTTGCTGTCTGTGTCCTCATTGGGAGATTTTTCCTCACGACCTGTCCTGTAGACACATCAGCAAGAGGAAATCTCACATCTCACTGTTGAATGTAGCTAAATAATAAGAATATTAAATGCATTGCATGTAGATTAGATATAATTAGCAAGATAATTATTATTAAAGTTTAACTCCAGGATTTTTAACAAAAATAAATAAATTTATATATATATATATATATATATACAGTGCTGTGAAAAAGTATTTGCCCCCTTCCTGATTTTTTTTTTTTGCATATTTCTCACACTTCAATGATTCAGATCATCAAACTAATTTTAATATTACACAAAGATAACCCGAGTAGTAAATCCAAGATGCAGTTGTTAAATTATTATTTCATTTATTAAGGAAAAGAAGCTGTTCAAACCTGCCTGGCCCTATGTGAAAAAGTAATTGCCCCCTCCCATGCCGAATCATGAATGAACTGTGATTAACCACAATTTTTAAAAAAGCTGAGTTAAATTTGACTTGCCACACCCAGGCCTGATTACTGTCAGACCTGTTGAATCAAAAAATCACTTAAATAGAATCTGTCTGACAAAGTGAAGCACGCTAAAAGATCTCAAAAAGCCACACATCATTCTGTAAACCAAAAATAATTCAAGAACAGGTGAGAAACAAAGTCATTAACATGTATCAGTTCGGAAAGGATTACAAAGCCATTTCTAAGGCTTTGGGACACCAGCGAACCACAGTGAGAGCCATTATCCACAAATGGAGAAAACTTGGAACAGTAGTGAACCTTACCAGGACTGGCTGGCCAACCAAAATGACTCCATGAGCACAACAACGACTCATCCAGGAGGTCATAAAAGAACCCAGAACAACATCTAAAGAACTGCAGGCCTCACTTGCCTTAGGTAAGATCAGTGTTCATGATTCAACAATAAGATAGAGACTGGGCAAAAAGTGGCATCCATGAGAGAGTTCCAAGGCCAAAGCCACTGCTGACCAAAAAGAACACAAAGGCTCATCTCACATTTACCAAAAAACATCTTGATTATCCCTAAGACTTTTAGACAAATATTCTGTGGACTGATGAGACAAAAATGTAACTTTTTGGAAAGTGTGCGTCCCGTTACATCTGACATTAAACTAATACAGCATTTCATAACAAGAACATCATACCAAAGTCAGGACCTGGGCAAGTTACCATAATTGATGGAACCATGAATTCTGAGCTCTACCAGAAAATCCTATAGGAGAATGTCCGACCATCAGTTCATGACCTCAAGTTCAAGTGCACTTGGATTGTGCACCAGGACAATGATCCAAAACACAACAGTAAGTCCACCTCCAAATGGTTCAAACAAAGCAAAATTTAGGTTTTGGGGTGGCCTAGTCAAAGCTCGGACTTAAATCCAATTGAGATGCTGTATCATGACCTTACACAGGCCGTTCATGCTGTGCAGCAATGTGAAAGACTAATTTCCAGTTATCGCAAATGCTTGATTGCAGTTGTTGCCGCCAAGGGTGGCACAACAAGTTATTAGTTTTAGGGGCAATTACTTTTTTACATAAAGCCAGACAGGTTTGGGCATCTTTTTTAACTTAAAGTGGATGTAAACCCGAAAATATTTTTTTTAACTAAGGCTTGTAACGTGTACAGTATAGGATTTCATGTCATCTGTGCCCAGTCTTGCCACGAAGAGTTACTCCATCTCTGAGCAATTCTCTTATCTTTTTTCAGTGAGATAAAAATGGACACATAGAGAAATACCAGTCAGTTCTTCCCCCGTACTGTGAGTGACATGTGATTTACATATCTCATGCACGAGCCTTAGAGAGTCTTATGTAGACTACGGAGTATGTGCACATGCGCAGGAGTGACATGGGGCTATGAGCGCGCTCTGCTTCTTCACAGAATGCACTCTTCCACTCCTGTGTGTGCACTTTAGTCTCCCCTGGCGCAAGGCTCGTCCTGGCAATGCTGGCTGGCCAGGGGAGTGTAGTGGTGGGTGGAGGAGTCCTCCGACATCACGACTCTGCCTACCGAGGGCCGGACAGCAGATTCCCCCACAGATTCAGGTATATTGAGTGGCTCCACTAAACTAAAGGGGTGAATTATGACAGGTAAGGATACATGTAAGAGGCATATATATCCTTTTAAATATGCCCTATGTTATTAAATTAGAAATGATGACAGTGGGTTTACATCCACTTTAATAAATGAAACCATCATTTAAAAATGGTATTTTGTATCTACTCTAGTTATCTTTGTGTAATAATAACATTTTTTGATGATCTGAGTCATTTAAGTGTGACAAATATGCAAAAAAATAAAAAATCAGAAAGGGGCAAATACTTTTTGACACAACTGTATATATACATAATAAAACCTTATGTGCTCTCTAGAGTTGTCTCTGGTGGACACTCTGCTCATCCTCTACATTGCATTTCTCTTTTGAGTTGAAAGACATCTAGTGTTTTTAACACACTTGCTGCAAGTTCAGGGTGTCATGGACACTTCCCCTATGGGGGAGTCACCACTCAACCTGAGAACACAGCCTACTGCTGCACAGAATGACATTCATACATCCCTATATGAGGGCCGCTCTCTGCAGCAGTAAGTCTGCCTACCGGCGACTCTGGAATATTCAGGTACTGTAGGCCCTCTTATCGGATGACTGGTTAGAAGAAATAGCTGGGGGATTCAGGTAGGAGGAGGGAGGAGTGCTTCTGTGGGGGTTTGTTAAAATGGAGTTGAGCTTTAATACTAGACATTTTTAGGTATGCACACCAGGGGCAGTTGATCCTGGGAATATCTGATGGACTCCTGGGGAATCAGGAAGGAATTTTTCCCCCTGCTGGACCAAATTGGATCATGCTTGTGGTGTTGTCCCTCACCTCTTGTTGTGGGATGAAGTCCACCTGCTCACTGTATATTATCTAGGGAATATAGGGTAGAATCCCTCAACTGTTAAGGGTTCTTCTAGCATTTTTCTTATTTCATATCTCCCTCTGTACACTCTTCTCATTCCTTGGTTCAGCAACATAATCCTCCACATGTGGCTGTAATGCAGTGTAAAAGGATGGGAAGGGGCGTGGGAGGTCAGTTCTAGGCTCTTTGTATCCAAGACAAAATTATAGCTTTCTTATCCACAAAATGTATAACTGCAGTCTGCTTTTTGTAAGCAGCCAAGCTATGATTTGGGGCCGCTTGGAAAGAGGGGACAAGGACTTGACACCAGCACTGGTGTGTATGGGACCTGCAGTGCTCATATCCAGAGTGGATTAAGGTACACTGGGAGCTGTACTATGTGAGAAACCTAAACAGAAAATTTCTGTGGTAAAGACATAATAATGGTTCGAAAACTATTGACATTATCATGCCTGGTGTTGGACTTTATCTCAACAAAGCATATTAGCGCATTGTTTATAAAATGTAAAAAACAATAAGCAATTGAAATTACCACGGACTAATTAATAACTCCTGTCTACATTGTCATGTTTTTTAATGAGAATAAAAAGTCAGAGCCGCTTGATTTTTCAACTTTTTGTTCACAAATGTCAGTGGTTTTTATATTGTTTTCTTTATACAGCTTTAGACTTGTATAACTATCTACTAAAAGCATGAAGTTGACAGATATTATTTTCCTCTGTGACATAACACTGTTAAATTATGCAGCACAGTAAAACATAACCTGACAGATCGTGCATTAAATTACATGATATAAATATTTGACTGAGATCAAGCTTAGAAACACTCTTTTTGGGGATTATTGTTTTTTTCCAGATACATTAAAAAGTATTTTATTCTTCAGATATCAGTACGCCTTTTTCTTTGTTATTTTAACCTTTGAAATCTTGGATATTTCAGAATCAGAGATACTTTTGTGATATAGGAATTCTATTCCTATTAAACATTTTTAAGAAATCTAAGATATACAGTACAAAAAGGAAAATAGTTTTCATACAAAGCCTAAACATTATAACTATAGACACAATATACAACACATAAAATTATCAAATCAGTCGGTGAAGTTCATAATCAAACTCACCCTGCTTTTCATCTGGAGTATCTGGAGGCATTACTCTACTTCAGATAAACTAAAGCGCAGACTCTCAGAGACAAGCGCACCTGGTCAGGCTACAGAACCACTCAACCCAAATCAAATGCCCTAGAAATATATGTTCCACTTTGGGACGAGGCTCGCTGTCTCCCCCCCCCCCTCTCTTTTCCACCTTACCAGTCTCCCTTCCCTTCCCTTGCCCCCCCCTTTTCCCTTCATACTATCACTCCTCTCTTTCCGTATACTTTCCCCTTTAGCTAACTATAGCCACAACTTGTAACCCAAATTATTCTGATCTCCAGTAATGATTACCTCAAATACCCAGGATACTTGAGAATACGCCAACGTATAAATGCTGTTAACTCTTATATTACCTGTCTGATTATTTTGAGTTCCTTGACATCTGGGCGCGGCATGATCCCGTTGGGGCGTCCAGATCGCAGGAAATTTCATTTACATGTTTAACAGCAAGATCTGAAAGTTGTCCTGGCTGTCGAGGTACCTAGTTTTCTACATATTGATGACAGAATGCATAATATTGTTCTTCTTACTTATGTATGTTCCATTCCTATTAAGCCAGATTGCCCGATGTCGAGCACCTGATCTTGTTCTTGTTTTCATCTTCCGTTTGGAAAATTATTTTAAATACAATAAAAACTTATTGAACCTAAACTCACCCTGCTTTTCCACAGGGTTTTGCATTAGGTGTACACAGATGTTCTCTAAAGTAATGGGAGAATGGTGCCATTAAAATACTGCATGTTCACAAGGTTAGCAGCAATTACATATATTATTCACAGTAAAATAACAAATGTTTAATAGGTCTAGTTACATAGTTGGTCAGGTTGAAAAAAAAGACACAAGTCCATCCAGTTCAACCAAGAGAAAAAAAAAGCACACACACAAATAGAAAACCTCCACATACACAATCCTATACCCAAAGCTGATCCAGAGGAAGACAAAAAAAAAAACAATAAAGGGTCACTGGCCCTGACCATCCACTCGGTCACAGAGCCTAACACCAATGATTTTATCAACAGATGCTGAAAAGACCTTTGACTGAGAACACTGGCATCTTTTTTTTTCATTTATTTTTTTTATTCAATAATTTTTATTGAAGTTTTTAACAGAACATACAGGAAAACAATAAACAGCACATCAGAATGAGTGAGATGACAATGAAAGAATATGCAGTACCGAAGCCATGTATGGTCTACATACTACAGCTATGCAGGTTCATAAGTGTGTCAGAATATTTGGGATATATTTGGGAGTTGCTCCATGTAATCCATGGTTTCCACATACAATCAGATTTGGTATTTGACCTTAATGACAAAGCTCTATCATATTCATATGTAATCTTAATCAAAGCCACAACTTCTGAAAGTTTTGGGACTAATGGGGCGTACACACGGTCGGACTTTTCAGCTACAAAAGTCCAACGGGCGCTGACGGACTAAAGCTGGCTGGTAATCCCATCGTGTGTGGGCTTCTCCGGACTTTCAACTGACTTTTTCAGCCTCAAATCCGACAGACTTTAGATTTGAAACATGCTTCAAATCTTTCCGAAGGACTCGAGTCCGGTCGAAAAATCCGCTTGTCTGTATGCTAGTCCAACGGACAAAAACCCACGCTAGGGCAGCTATTGGCTACTGGCTATGAACTTCCTTATTTTAGTCCGGTGTACGTCATCACGTAAGAATTCGACGGACTTTTGTGTGATCGTGTGTAGGCAAGTCTGTTCGTTAGAAAGTCCGCCGCAAGTCCGTCGAAAGTCCGCCAAAAGTCCGTCGAAAGTCTGTCGGACAGGCTGTCGGACTTTTGTAGCTGAAAAGACCGACTGTGTGTATGCCCCATTAGTCTTTCCTCCAGTGTTTTGTTTTAACTGACTTCGCTGAAGAATGGCAATTTTTGACATCCACCCTGAAAAATGGACCTAGGAACACATATAATTCTGTGTATCTCAGCCCTATTTTCCACACCTCAGTGAGTTAATAAAACACGTTGAGTATATCTTCCCCATCTAATGGTACTTGGCAAGATGCCCCCTGTCCCCTTTTATATTAATCCTAAACCTGGAATTTTTTTTTATGCACAATCAGAGCAAAACAGTCTATTCAGGGCCTTATGACACCAAACACAGAGCACAAAATAGCAGCTTAAGTAGATCACCTTCTGTTATTTATTTTCAACCCAGAGACTGCCATCACTATCCTCTGTTAAACAATACAGAGATTTATTTAATTTTAAAATGAATTACAACAAATCTGAAGCACTCAAAATCAATATCCTGCTAGACAGGGTAGAAAGGCTATAATATGCACCCATTCTATTGGTCCCAATCTAGTCTTAAATAACTAGGAACCAGAATCACACCAGATCCCTCAAAACTATTGGCGGATAACTTTTGTCCCCTGTTGACCAAGATAAGCTCAGCTTTCCGCAAGTGGCAGGAGTTGACTTGGTCTGGTTTGAGAGATGTAATGCCTTTAAAATGACTACCTTACCCCAAATCCTATAACTAATTCAAACACTACCCATACAAGTGCCTCAGTCATACTTTGCCCATACAAGCTTGCTTTTATCTACATTTTTCTGGAATAACAAAACACCAAGTACAATACTACAAAGTGCTCCATCTATCTCAGGTAGTGACTTGTGTGCTCTGCCAGCAAGCAATGAGTATATGTGGAACAAAGAATAATAAAAGGGAAAAAAAGAGGTAACAAACCTCAGGACTTTTAGGGTGTTGGGTAAGGCAAATAGACAATTAACAAAATAGATAAAATTCAATATTTATTACAAAGATAAAAAACACGAGAACAATATTTCATCCACATCACAAATTGTTTGATTTATAGAAGGGCATACAAACTGACACTACCACTCAACATGTTTTGCTTTACAAAGTTCCATCAGGAGATTCTGGTGTGGTGTATTATATGCTATAGACCAGTGGTCATCAACCCTGTCCTCAGGGCCCACTAACAGGCCAGGTTTGCAAAATAACTGAAATACATCACAGGTGATATCATTTGCTGCTCAGTGATTGCAGTGTTCTAGTCTGCATCTCCCCAAGGTAATACATAAAACCTGGCCTGTTAGTGGGCCCTGAGGACAGAGTTGATGATCACTGCTATAGACAACAAAAAGATAGGAATAAATACTCATGTCGATTTGTTTCAAGACCACAAAACAATCAATATCAATTATGTTGGAATATAGTGAATATGCATGTATTCCAAATTTAGAAGGTAGGATCAATAACATTAAAGGACATTTAAAGTGTAGAGATATAGAATGAACCTTACCGAGAGCTGCTGTAAATCAATAAACAATTTGGAATTTTAGATAAAAAATATATCCCCCACATGTGCACGAGATGTCCCGCCTAAGAAATGTCCTCCGGTGTTGGCAGAGAGAAAAAGAACTAATGCAAACGTTCCTATAGGGAAACAAAAATATATATGTCTAATGGGCATCAATTTAAAGAGTAGAGGCAAAAAGCCCCATTCAACAATAATTCAAAGAAGAATTGTGATGATTAAATTACCTTGATCACATTGAAAGTGGTTGAATTAATTTATAGATTAATCTGGCTGGTCTAGTTTACTGTCCAGCATGGCATCAAGAATTCAGGCAAAGTCAACGTTAAGCTGGAATGCAGTTTAATGCATGCACAGCGAAAAAGACTCCGAACAAGGTATGTATTAGTTCAGAAGCTGATGCTTACACAAAAGATCTGAAAAATATTATAAAAACACCCATGGTAAAGTATACCGCACCATCGGTGTCCAAGAGCTACAACTAAATCTGTCATATGAAATGTGGAAAGGATATAGTATCCATAGAAGGCTAGATGAACTTACCAGTATAAGGAGAATGGGAGAACGTAGAGAGAAGTGGGAGAGATGGTATCTCTCCCTCTCACTGGCCGCTTCTGACAGAAGGTAGCGGCATATGCCGCATTCATAGAATCCCTCAGACCCGGCAGCGTCTGATGTATATAGGTGGAACAAACTTTGTCCCCAATTGTATGATCTTCTATCCCCAGTAAGAAACTATAGAACTCTAATATCACAGTTAGTCATCAAACTTTCCACTTACAGGCTATCTTTTCCTACCTTTCCCTTCTAAGTCTATTATTAGGAAATTATTTTTTTCCTTGGCACAGAAAATAAACACCTCCAACATCTGACAACAGGTAAATTCCACCATCTACTTTACATTGTATGTTCCTAAATGGGTTGTCTCATGAGGGGATATAAAATCTACCTACCCCTCCTTAGGATACCTGGGGGTCCTGCCAGGTCAGGCATTTCTTAATGTCTATACCAGACACAACCTCCTTACTAGGCTTCTATCTCCCTTTGAGACGCTATGTGGGGATGGAACTTATGCACCCCATTTTCTATCACTTCTCTATAAGCTTATCTATGTACCACCTAAAGGCTTCACTCCTCCCTCCATCTTTAAATGGGAATCTGAACTTCAAGTGACCCTCAATATTGCACAAATCACTAGAGCCATTACTCTAGCAAATAAGCCCTCAATTGCCAATCATTATCAGAAACAAGTGTACAGATTACTCTCATGAAGGTATCGGGTTCCAGTGCTTCCCCATAAAATATACCCGCAGGTCCCAAATGTTTGCCAAACCAATGACCCTCCTACATATCTTCTTTGTCCTCTACTATGCTTCTCGTCTGAAGTTCAAAAGTTACATCTGTAGATCTTGGGACAGATTCCATCAGTTATCTATTACATGAGACTCTATAAAACCTCACTGACCATACACTTGCTAAACGTAGTTAGTGACTGTATTCCTAATAATTGAAAACAAACCACCCCTCCTCTATTGGTATGTGTTTTTCTAAAATCCACTAACTAAAACAATGGAAGAGCTATTTTACACAATAGAGAGGAGCAGCATCACAACACCCCCATCCCCCCCCCCCCCCCATTAAACAACTACTCTCCCATTTTATCCCCCTACTACTTCCCAGAACTTACATATTTATAAAAAATGAACACCATGGCAGTACAGGCTGATATACCTGTCTGACCTAGCAGGCAACCACTGATTACTGGAAGAGAACCATTAAGACATCAGTACTCAGATGTATACTAGTTTATACAAAAGGCAGAATACTGGATGCATCTGTACCACCATGAATGTAAAGCTTTCATGTATACGAAGTTTAGAACAACTGTTATATATATTGTGTTTCAGAACAATGTTCAAAATAAAGCATTTAAAAAAAAAAATTGGGTAGCAGTACATGAGAGTGGGAGAGGGACAGAGAAGTGGAGAGAAGGGAAGAACAGTAGAGAAGGAGCAGGGTTTGGTAAAGAGCTTCCAGAGGTTTCGAGCATAAAATCAGCAAGGCTGCAGGCTAAATCTTGATGAAGGAAGGAAGAAGGGTAATGGGTATTTGAGTGGCAATGCTGGGTCTATAAATAAAGTGGAGCCAATGTATAACTTCAGCACTCCCAAGAAGTAAGTCATTTTGTAGAAACATTGTGGTGAGACACCACCGTGGTATGAAATTGTGGTAGAGATGGGGTTTGGGAGATATATATGATCTGCTGGCCAGTAATCAGCACTGAGGCATTAACTTGTCTGGATATACATCCACCACCCATTTCTCCAAACTTTGCTCATTCAAGAGCTATGGCTGCATAAAAAAACTTTCTGACAGTGCTGTAAATGAGCTGTGATTCCATATGCTGATCCCTATGCCACTACTCAGTGCAATGTGGAATCAATCATCTAACAGAATTTGTTAGATGTGACGAGGCTATTGCTCTGCAAGCAACCAAAGGTCAGAGGAACGAGTGGTGGGACAAGTGAATATAAACACTCTTTTTTTGCAAGTTGCTCATTTTGAAATTTTCTGACCCAGGGACTGGATCGCTTTACCACAAAGATAAGAATTTTTTATTTTAGCCATTTAACTGTATTTTTCAAATATCTTTAAAAATAACTGGTACATTCATGAAATTTGAGCCTATTATATCAATAGCCAACCTGTTGACTGTTTGATAATCATGTTTTAGGTGTTGCTTCTGCCAGAGTACCCAGACAGGGAGTAATCACACACACACACACAGTTTTTAGTGAACTAAATTATTTTGTATTAATATGTACAGGTTGGCATCTTTCAAATATAAACAGTTTTGTTGTCAACAGTATAACTACTCCAGAAATTATAATATCTCAGTGTTATCTGACTTTTAGTTGGCATGACCAGAGGATGGGTTCTGCTGGAGGGGTAGCAGTATATGTTGACCTTGGCCGCACTATTTCCACTGTATGAGGAGATCTCAAAGTCCCATTGTGGGTACCACTCTACATTTCTACCTAGACTGTCCCTACTCACTGAGAACTTTTCCCTATGTGATTCTCTCTAGCCAGTGGGTACCTGTCCCTGACCTACCATTCGCTAGGGGCCTTTGTCACGATGGCTTTCTGAGATCTCAAGGCATTTCAGTGTCCAGTCAGACAACTGTCTTCCCTGAGAAGGGTTATGGGGTCTGTAAGGAATAATTCCCTTACCCAAACCCCTCCCCACCTGTAACAGCAGCCCAGTGCCACGTACAGTTTGGAGGAATGCCTGTAACTACCTACATGTTGCTACGCAATATATTTGTTTTAGCCTACACTTTTTTAATATAGAGACATTTGTATACATTGCTGGCATTGCTACCTTTTTTCTGGATTTTTCTTTAGTGAAATTCTTTTGGAATTGGCACCCAAACAGTTAATGGTATAATTCTAGTATATCTTTAAATAATCTTTACTCATTGTTACATAGTATGTGAGGTCCAAAAAAGACACAAGTCCATCAAGTCCAACCTATGTGTGTGATTATATGTCAGTATTACCTTGTATATCCCTGTATGTTGTGGTCGTTCAGGTGCTTATCTAATAGTTTCGCTGAGGTGGTGGTCTCATATATAATGATGGTTGCATTAGGAGCATGTACACTGTCTGTTGAGGAGATAAGGTCAAGAAATAGATTATTATTCTGCTAATCTCGTGTTTATCTCGTGTTAGTAGAAGTTTGGTGAGAGACGATTTGCGCTTGTGAGACTTGTATTTTTCAGTTCGTTTTAACTGTTGTTCAGTCTGTGCTTGTGAGGTTTGTATCTGCTTTTCAGTGCTTTGGTCAGTTGGCATTGAGCAATCTTTGTTTTATTGTCCACTCGTTGCTGATTTTCAGGTTGCTCTTCACAGGCCTTGCTGTTCTTCAGTGTGTTCTGTTAAGTGCGTTCTGACTAGTCAACCGTTTTGAAGCCATGTTACCTGTACGTACTCGTCGTAGAGCTCATGCATTGTATGTGCTTGGTGCTGTAGTTCATTCTTCAGCCCAAGACCAGTCCATTAACAGGGCGAGGAGGAGTTCATGGACGAAGAATTGGTTGCTCCAGTGTGACCAATTCTGTCACATGCCATTGCTCCGTGAGATCCGTGAGAATAATCCTGAGGATTTCAGGAACTTTCTCCAGATGACGGACCCCGTTTTTGACCATTTGGTAGCTTTGCTCACCCCTTATATCAGCAGGCAGGGTACCTGCATGAGGCAGCCCCTCCTCCTCCTCCTTCTCCTCCTGCCACAACTCAACCACTAGAGACATAGCCTCCAAGGAAGGCTGCAGGGAAGGGTGCAGGGAAGGGTTCAGGGCAGTGTGGAGGGAAGGCTGCAGGGAAGAGAAGAAAGTGATGACCTGGGTTAAGTCTGGTCTGACAGAAGACGCAGGCTGTTGTAGTACCACAGTCTGGGGACATCTATATCATCTGCTGGTGCTGTTGATCTCTGGGATTCCTGGACCAGATTGTGCTCCCTCTTATATGGACTCCTCAAGATCCCAATTTTCTTGTCCACAGACTTTTGCCAGCGTTGACTTCCTCTTTATTTTCTTTTTACCATAAATAAATGGGTATTTTAGTTTATGAAAAGACTTTTTATGTGTTTTAATTAACATCATTGATTTAGAGACAATGTCAAATTAACAAGGGACAACAACCTCCTTGAGGTTGCAAAAACACAAAAAAAAAATGTTCTAGTGGTAACTTTAAAAAAAAAAAAAAACATAACCAAAAAAGGTTCTTTGTGTTAACTTTATATACAAAGAAAAAATCCAAATAAAAAAAATGCTTCTTTGTGGTAACCTAACTAACCAAACAAAAAAAATAAATAAATAAATAAATGTATTTGTGTTTAATTTAAGAACTACAAAAATCACAAAAAATGGTTCTTTGTGTTAACTTTACAAACCCAAAAAATAAAATAATGTAGATAAACATAAAAAAATTTCGACAATAATCATAAAAAAAATCTTGGTGAAATCTAAGATAGAAGATGACTCACAAAAAAAAAAAAAGTGTAAACAAATGGAGATATAGTATTTTTTTTTAAATCCATATCCTTCATTAGATCAAAGAGAAAGAATCCAGAAATCAGTCTGGGAGAACTCTGTGTGAATAGGAACAGCAAAACATCTTCGTTCTTATAGCATTATTAAAGAAGACATTAAATGCGCTGCATTTAATGATCACAGAATTTGCAGCATGAGGAATGTGCTACCTACAATACGAACACTAGTTTTACTAGACCGAGTGCTTCCGTTTAGTTTTTGCTTCTGAGCATGCGTCGTTTTTTTGTCCGCCAAACTAGCATACAGACGAGCGGATTTCTGGGTCCGGCGGAGTTACGACGTAAAAGATTTGAAGCATGTTCCAAATCTAAAGTCCGTCAGATTTGCGGCTGGAAAAGTCCGCTGAAAGTCCGGGGAAGCCCACACACAATCGGATTGTCCGCCGGATTTAGCCGAAAAGTCCGACCGTGTGTACGCGGCATGAGCCAATTATACAGAGATTGACCTTAAAAGAGTCTAGTGGTACTTTTATCTTTAGTAAATAATAGACTATTAACCTTAAAAGAGAAGTATGTTTTTTTTTTTATTTGAGATTCATACTTACCTATGTGAATGCAGCATCAGACCGTTGCTGCAGCTGTCCCCCGCCGTCTCTGCATTGAGAACCGAGCCACCGAATATCGCCGATGGCTTGGGACTCACAGATCCCGAGAGAAAAGCTGCTGACTGTCAGTCAGCGTCTATCCTCTCTGTTTCTCCACGCTCACTGGAGCGCTGAGCTGTGGAGGGGCGGGGAGCTGAGACGCTGAGACTACCATCAATCAAGGCTTCTGGAGGATCCAGACTTGGGAAGTCGGGACGACACACTACCTCGACTGATGGCAGTGACGTCAGCGGAGAGCGGACTTCAGACCGCTCTCCGCTGAAAACAGGTCACAGGAGTGCAAAACAAATTGCACTCCTGTGACCCAGAGGAGAAGCCCCACCTAAAACACTCAGGCAGGACTTCTCCTTTAAATCTGAGCTCCATGCAGAATTGTAAAAGCATTTTTTTAAATGTGATCTCTTATCATGCATTATTCTGTACTCCTTTTTTTTTTTATTACTGCAACAACATTGCATAATTGCTATCCTACCCTTTAGTTTCCAGGGCCCAGCCTCCCTGATTTCCTCTTCCTAAGACGGGTGGTTATGTCCTCTACTCCCATGGGGCCACTGGTTGTGTAAAGAGACAAAAATAACTACACTTTTTTATTGAGGCTGGCAAGGAGAAATATTGGGGAAGTTTAAGGAGTTTCCTGAAGTTCAGCTTTAAAATGTAAAAATTTAGCTAACAATATTATAAAGTATTTTTAAATCCTTACATATACCCAGTGAAGTGACTGGCCTCAGATGATGCTCAAATCCTCTTACATAAATTGTATGTGTTTATCTGCAGTCTTCTTTTCTCTCCATCCGTTCAAAGTCCTTTATTTATAAAGCTAGTCTGGGCTGTCAGAAAAGAGGGAGCAGAGAGCTGAATTGACACTCAGATCTCAGTGAGAGCTGATTGGAGGGAAGGGACACCCCCTCTTCATACAGCCGTAGCACATCCCCCATAGGAGCCGCTGGTGAATAAGGATTCCTCACCCTGCACAGCCAGGCACACCAAATTATTTGCAGGCTCACTTGAGTCAGGAAACAGTCCAGAAGCTTTGTTTTTTTTTATCTAGGGGTTAATAAACTTGGGTGGGGATAGGGGTATTATGGGATGCCCACTTGACTGGAACAAAGTCTCTTCAGGGACACTTCAACTATATACACTCTCTATATACACTCCTCTTCCTCCAGCACATCACTTGCTTGCAGAGCAACTCGGACCCAGCTGGAACACTGTTTGGTGGATCTGGCAAGGCACTCTGGCAAACCAGATCAAACAAAGGCCCTTTTACAGGTAGGGACCGTGGGTAGAAAAAGTCCCAGTGTCCAGCTACATTCCTGTGGCTAATGATCCCAGCACCACCTCTTCAGGCACTGCCAGCCCACCTGGCTGCAGCTGCCCCTTTCACTAGCCCTCCTGGCTAGTTCCCACAGTCCTTCCAAACTGCCACACTCACCAGCCACCAGGCTGTCTTCTACCTGGAGATCTCCCGGGCATGCTATCTGGCTCCTGCTGTCCTCACTCTTGCTCCTGTGGCTCTCTCTGGACAGGACTCCTCCATGTGTTGTTAAAGAAACCCTCCAGCACCCGAGCCCCAGGTCCAAGGTCACCCCCCAAAGCTAGGGGGCTACCCTCAAGGGCCTCCAACAGCCTCCTCAGCACTCCATCTCCAGCTTCCACCCAAACCCAACACACTGCCCCCTGCTGGCCTGACTGAGTATTTAGGAGGGGCCTAACACCTGCCAGCCCATTTTGCTGGGGATTGGCTGGGCCCTCCTTAATACTCCAGGCAGCTCCTCCTAACCTCCCTCCCATTCTTCTGTGAACTTCTCCAAGGCTCCAGCAAGTAGAGGGAGGTACCAGAGATGCTGCCCGATGAGTCATCCAGTCTCCCTGGATCACTCATCATGACCCAGATTCAAAACACAGACTTGGCTACCAGCCAAGCCTAACAATTTACCTACACTAACAAAAATGATTAACATTTCTAGCACGCTACGCTAGGAGGTGCTACACAGCACACAGGAACAGAGCTGAAGTTGTCAATCACAGGCTGGGCTGGAGATCCCTCCCCTGTCACCATTTTTTCTCTTGGTGTCAGGAAAACTTGTCAGAAGTGATTCATGCAGATAGCAGAGGAACAACTCAGTGTTCTGAATTGAGACACACTATAGCAGAACATGCTTATGTTCATATTTCATGACTGAGGTTTGCAACCACTTCAAGGACAAGTTCCCTGCAGCCAGAATACTCTACAAACAGCACTATTTTCTGATGGAAACAGTGGGTATCTTCACAGTACTTATTTAATTTCCAAAGATATGTAAACATTCCAATACAAGGCTGAGACATTCAAAACTGACATTTTCCAAGACAAGTTGGAAAACAAAGTCATCAACAGTATATTTCTGGGGGGTACTTTATAAATTGCTCAATAACACTTGCACAGCATCAAGAAACAAGTCCTTTGTTACAAAAGCAGAGATTTTAAACTGCAGTTTTTCACTGTTGACTACTCTAGAATGATATCATGACCCTAAAACAGGTCATTTCTATATTGTTTAATCTGCTGTAAAAACATAGTATAGATTTGTTTTAATTAACAAAGGTTTAAGCAACAATCTACAGTAACTTAGCTGAGTGCTGATTCAGCATGATAGAAAATGGGGATATTGATTCTTTCCCAGTGAAACAGTTTAACTGTCACAATTAGCTTGCTACAGGGATTCTGCAGTCTTTTAAAAGTTGTTTTAGCTATACACATGGATGTTATCATTGCAATGGAAACATTTCTATCAATACATGTTAATGAAGATGTGTTTCTTTGTATAATTTATAATGTGTGACTGTATCATTCTGCACAAATCAATAAAAACAGCACACACTGATGTCCTTTTTCAAAAAAATAGTTCATATTGGTAAGAATTCTTTAAGTGACTCACAATTTAAAAAAATTCAAGCTAAAGAAAAAAATGCATTTGAAAAAGCAAAAGTTGCCACTTCCTGTAGGTGAGGGTGACACCACTGAGCCTGGGAAACAGTGTAAGGGGTGTGGGGGGTCCACAGAGGGGATGGAGGAGAATAAGGAACATCCGATCCACAGCAGATGGATTGTAGTTCTCAATGAACTGCAAGTGTGCTGGTGAGCACTCTTGTAGTTAACTGATTCTTCCAGCTCTTCAGTAACTGTCTGCCTGTATGGGAGGTACGGGCAGCCAGCTGTTCTGAGAGTCTATAGGAGCCTGACATTGCACCCGTGATCTGGAGGCTCTGACAGCTCTTAAGAAAAAATAAAGAAAAGAAAAAAAATAGTAATGGGATTTTCAGAAGGGGCATATTAATGACATCCATTACATGGTCATTTTATGTAAAACTTTATAAAGTAAACTTCCTGCCTCTACCTATTCTAATTGCTACCAAGGCAGTGGGATGGCAGTTGACAGGGATGAAAGACCATGAACTCAAAAAATTACTAGCATGCATTCTTTGGTGTCTGTGCTTAAATAGACTTACAAAGCTAACTTTAAGAATAAAAACTCTTAATTGGAATTATGCAATGTATCCTATTTTATTTTTATTTTTTTACAGCAGCAGTTGTTTAGCAGGGATGCTAACTCCATCTCTCGATGCACAGAAAATCACTAAATGGAGAACCTACAAATCTTTATATAAACCACTGACAGGGAAAATTAAGCAACAAGGGTGTAACATTTTGAAAGTTATATAAAGCACATCAAGGATTACAATAATAAATACAAATGCATACTTAAAATCATGCTATAGTCTGATTTTGGAAGAATACCTTAATTCAGACATTAGATTTTCTTTGTACATATGATACCTAGTGATGGCCTCTGCTGAGTTGCTAGCAATGGAACCCTTCTCTACCTCACAAAGTACTATCGTATACAGTTGTCACTTAATCCAGCTGCAATGAATCTAAATGATTAGAATTACACATACAACATTTGGGATTGACCCCCTTTTATGCTCCTTATAGGCGTCCCTGGCAACTTGTTGACCAAAAAGCTTTCCATCTTCCATTAACAGGACCACTCTTGCACATTTTTTATTGAAGTTTGTTTTATTTCCTTTGTAAATTACTACATACTTGCGTGTATTCATTACTTTAACAATATTGTAAAGTGATTTTTGGAAACATTTTACACTAGTCTCAATTAAGTATTCATAACCTTCCAATTGCCCATATGTGAAAGCAACATTAGATATCCAGATTATATTATCTTCTTTGCTCTAACTCTGCTTTCAAAGACCAATCCTGGTTTGCACTAATGACTGCATTGCCATCTGCCACAGAATTGGGCAAACATTGTCGTTTTACTGATTTTAATTAAACCAATGTATCCAATTATATGTATTTGCTTTCCAACAAACTTTGATATTATTTATACGAATCTTTCAGACCAAATGGTCTGCTTTTGCATTGGCCTTTTACTTCAAGTACAACTAAAGGATCATAAATGTTGGTCTAAACATGTTGCAAATCCATTTACTAGGTAATGCACTAGCCGGAAAAAATAAATAAAAATGTCCTTTACCTCCTGCCCAAGCCTTCTTTTTGAAATCCTTTTTAATCCCTTTGCTGCCCCATCAGAGGAAGCGTTGTATTAGGTGGACTTCACTGTTAGGATCAACAGGTATTTGAAGGACTTTGTGGGGGAACTAAGAAAACACTGTAAATTATGATGCACTTACTGTATAAGTGCTGCAGCAAATATTTTTTAAAGTGGCAAGGTATAGTTCTACTTTTAAAGTGATTGTAAAGGCATAAGTTTTTTTTTTTATCTTAATGCATTCTATGCATTAAGGTAAAAAGCCTTGTGTACAGCAGACCCCCTCAGCCACCCTAATATTTACCTGAGCCCCATCTCTATCCAGCGATGTTGCATGAGAGACTCAGTTACGCGGGACTCTCCCTCCTGTTTGGCTGAGACACAGCAGCGGCGCCATTGGCTCCCGCTGCTGTCACTCAAAGTCAGTTAGCCAATCAGGAGAGAAAGGGGGCAGGGCCGAACCACAGCTCCATGTATGAATGGAAACATGGAGCTGCGGCTCAGCTCAGGTGCCCCCATAGCAAGCTGCTTGCTGTGGCGGCACTCGAAAGGAGGGAGGGGCCAGGAGCGCCGGAGCGGGAACCGAGAAGAGGAGGATCTGGGCTGCTCTGTGCAAAACCAATGCACAGAGCAGGTAAGTTTGACAAAATGTAGTATATTGCAGCTTACTAGTCCTTAGATGTAGTGGCTGCATTCATTTTTCAGGCTTATTACATTTCATGAAAGTGCAAAGAAAAACCTGTTGTTCCTAATAAAAATCCCGTGTCCTAGTAACATTCTGTGAACAGAGTTAAAATCTGAAACAATGTTATCAGCTTGTCCATCAGCATTATCTTCTGTACGCTAGAAAATACTTCCTTCTATGGATAGGGATGAGGAGAGGAAGGTGTTCACAGTCCATATCAGGAGAGGAGTCTAGAGTGACAACGATATTCCTCCACATATTTAGTACAGTGAGTAAGTGTGGTCACCCTTGAATTAGAAGAATGTTACTGACAGGATAACCAGCTAAAAAATGAAGGAAAAAAATACCGTTACATCTAGGGATTGGTAAGTTGCAGTATATTACATTTTATTTTTTGGATTTAGATATGCTTTAAAACAGACCATTCACACTTTAACATATTTATTTATAAATACCAGAAAAAGAACTAGAAGAACAATGTGAATTTAACTATAGAGGTCAGTAGATATATAAGTGACTTTTATACACACTAATTGCACTTATTTAAATGTATCCTTGTACCCAAGCCAGCTGCTATGCTGGTATAAATTATGTAAGCTAAACTAAAACAATTTAAAGCATTTGACCAGAACTGGTCTGTTGGCCCACTTGTAGGCAGGTGCAGTCTACTTTCTCCACTGCAAGTGGCGCTCTTCCGCAGCGGCACTGCACTTGGAGAGAAAGTCTAGAGGAACCATGCCATCTAGGTTTCCTGGGTCAGTGGGGAAGCTATCTGATTGGATGCTGCCACCCCATATGACTCTAGCAGCCATTTTGGGTCAGACTCCCAGGCTTGGCACGCATTTTTCAAGTGAGTAGAGCACACATTAGTTCTTCACCTACAGTGGATTTTGCCGGGCACATGATGTATTTACCACTGCAGCATTGTTTCACAAACCTGATTCACATCCTACCACTTTACAAGGTACTATTACAGTGGTGATCAAGTTGCACAGACTTTTTATTGCTGTTTCAGTATGTTACCAAAGCTACTAGACAGACTAGTCGGAAGGGGGTCGTCTTATAGGGCAAGTATATCCCAAAACCAACGTTTTAGCTGGAAAATTAGGGGGTCATCTTATACGCCCAGTCACCTTATACGTCGGCAAATATAGCATAAATATACAGTATATATATATATATATATATATATATACATACACACACATACAGGATAGACAAATATTTTAGCTTTCATTTCTATTTTAGCCACAATGGGTTGTTTTACAAGGTGAGAGTTAAGCCTAAATGGTACCTTACATGTACGCTATAGCCTAGGCCCTGGGTCGGGAACAGTCTGACAGGTGGACCGCAGCTGCACTGCCGCTTCTGACGGCTCCTGCCACATCTCAGCTCACAGGGGCATTTTAAATTACAGCCAAGGCAAGTACTTGGTAAGGGGCGGGCCAGACGGAAATAGGACCAATCATCAGGGAGCAGAGTCCCCACCCTGCCAGCCTAGCAGATCCCAGAGCTGATTCTATGTTAAAGCAGCCTCAGCAGAGACCAAGGAGAGAGGTTCTGCAAAACAGGTAACTTCAGGGGGTCAGTGCCACAGGAGGCGGCAGGCTAATGACAGGTCCTTAATGCTGGGTTGGCAGTGTTATAAAAGGCTTGGAGGTAGACACAGCAGGTGCAGTAACAGCTGACATCGCCTCATCGCCACTTGTATTGTGTATGGGTCCTCAAGCTGTACCTTCAACCATCTTCCCGACCAAACGGCTTACTAGGACATATGACCAGACCAGACATCTGTAGTCTTTGGAGGAAAAGGCCCTGGCTGGGTATTAGCCACAAGTGTCTAAACCTGTGCAGCTGGTAAGCGTGCACTTTGTGTGGTGGTGGATTCACTTTGTTTGTTTCATAAAGTCACAAGATTTTCACTGAACTTTTGGCTGCTGGTCCGTTTTCCATTGGAGGAACCCCTATAGTTTTCAGTGTTTATTGGAGGACTTTACATAAGTCACATGCTTCACTGTTTGGGACTTCTTTACTTTTTAAAAAGATTTTTTCAATCACTTTTTATTCATTTATTTTGTTTTATGTTTGCATATTTGGTTAACATGTCACTTTAAGAGTGCAGCCCAATTTTTATTTATTATAAAAGGCTGCTGCTTACAATGAGATATCAACATTTTTTAGTAATATTGTGGTAGTTGCCTGAGAGGGGGAATTGGTAAATGGCTAGGGCTGTAATTAAAAAAACAGACTTCTGTGTGTTATTCTTGGGTCATATCTCTGCATGTTAGGAATGCGCACAAAGTTGTGTGGGTTCCTGACACGCATGGATATGCACTGCTCTTTAGAGGACAGGCAAGGGTGCCAATACTTCTTAATGGCACCCCCACACATTGTAAACTGCTTTAACACACATCACACACATGGTGCCCAGCACACTGTGGTTCAGAGCATTTTTCCAGAAAGGTTAGAGAATTCTTTCCTCATGTTTCTAGCGGGGAGCTACACACAGCATGCAGTAGTGTGAACCAAGGCTGAGAGCTTATCCATACTTGCCCATACACTAAATCAGAGTGTTTTAGTGAGCGGGCAGAAGTCCATTTTGGGCTGCAGTGATGTGCGCCAGTGAGTTGTGTGTTGCATGTTTTATCGCTCCCTGTTTTTATTTCACTATATTCATGTCACCACACAGCAGCGCAGTACATTTCACCTGCTATGCGGTGCCATCCAGTGAGGTGCGTAATGCAGCATGTCTGCATTTTATCACACCTCACTGCACTGCACCTCCGGGCTGTGTTGTAGCGAGAAGGGGGCATGTAGAAAGCAGCTGTTTTCTATGTGCTTTGGGCCCTAGCAGTGACTAGCATTTTTTCAGTGTGGAAGAATACAAATCACTACTCCAGTGTGAACAGGCCCTTATGCACCACGGACCTCTGCACTGTTTGTTATATACCACTGACCCTGAACTCTGTGTTCCTT
The DNA here is from genome assembly GCA_037952925.1 of Lithobates clamitans. Taxonomy (NCBI): domain Eukaryota; kingdom Metazoa; phylum Chordata; class Amphibia; order Anura; family Ranidae; genus Lithobates; species Lithobates clamitans. Next base: position 3,141,834 of record JBBGZY010000756.1, read on the forward strand.
ACTACTTACTTCTGAATTCTGGTTCACATACTACTGACCTATGAACTGTGCACTAATTATTCCTGTGCTCTATATTACTCCTGACCTCCTGAGTTACATACTACTTACACCTGACCCCTAGACTGTGCATATATAGTACTGACTTCCGAATGCTGCATTAGATATTACTGACCTCTGCGCTCCTTGTTAACTACTTCCTGCCTGCCAGCCGTCAAATGACGGCTGGGTGGCATGGCTCTTGTTCTGGGTGAACGTCATATACGACGGCCCTCCGGAACGACTGCTCTCGTGCGCCTGTGGGGGTGCGCATTGCAGCGATCGGTAGTGCAGTGTGTCAGTCTGACACACCGCTACACCGTTCTCAGTAAAGAGCCTCTGACAAAGGCTCTTTACCACATGATCAGCTGTGTCCAATCACGGCTGATCACGATGTAAACAGGAAGAGCCGTTGATCGGCTTTTCCCCACTTGCGTCTGACAGACGCGAGTAGAGGAGAGCCGATCAGCTGCTCTCCTGACAGGGAGGGTCTGTGCTGATTGTTTATTAGCACAGCCCCCTCTCGGATGCCCACCCAGGATCACCAGGATGCTGCCAGGACCACTAGGGATGCCACCACACTGGACCACCAGGTATGCCACCCTAGACCACCAGGGAAATGCCAATCAGTGCCCAAGCAGCTGCCAATCAGTGCCCACCCCTAATGCCTGCCAGTGCCATCAGTGATGCCTACCAATGCCATCTGTCAGTGCCGCATATCAGTGCCCATCAGTGCCACATATCAGTGCCCAGCAGTGCCACCTATCAGTGCCCACCAGTGCCGCCTATCAGTGCCCACCAGTGCCACCTATGAGTGCCCATCAGTGCCGCCTATCAATGCCCATCAGTACTGCATGTCAGTGCCCATCGTCAGTGCCCATCAGTGCCACCTCATAGGTGCCGCCTTATCAGTGCCCGTCAGTGCTGCCTTATCAGTGCCCATCAGTGAAGGAGAAAACGTACTTATTTACAAAATTTTATAACAGAAACAAAAGAAAAACTTTCTTTTTTTCAAAATTTTAGGTCTTTTTTTATTTGTTTAGCAAAAAATAAAAAATGCAGAGGAAGATCAAATACCACTAAAAGAAAGCTTTATTTGTGGGAACAAAATGATAAAAATTCTGTTTGGGTACAGTGTAGCATGACCTCACAGTTGTCATTTAAACAGCGACAGCACTGAAAGCTGAAAATTGGCTTGGACAGGAAGGGGGGAAAGTGCCCTGTATTGAAGTGGTTAAATACTACTGACCTCTGAACCCAGCAATACCTGCAACTGACCCCAACATTTTTCAAACCTTCCTTTGTAATGGGGCCATGCTTAGGTTATCTTCTAAAAAAAAAGTGTGCTACAGGCTGGTGACCTTTGATCTCTTCTATGTCATTCAAGTAGATCTCCACCTCTCCAAGGTTGCCTACCACTGGCCTTGGCACTATAAGTGTATGGTATACATAGGTCTTTTCTTTCCTTAGTATACAATCTAATTCTTGTATCATTTGGAATGAAGATAAGAAAATAAAAAGAAACAAAATGTTAACAGTAACACCGGCAGAGGTATTTTGTTTGGTTAATAATCAGTATGTAGTCTTTTTAATTTCTGAAAAGCAAATATTACTGCATCTTTTCCCTTTTCGCAGTTTAAGTGGTTATTAATATGTATGTTGATGCAAATCTTTGTCCACAGGTGTATGAAGAAAATTCAATTTTGCAAAGTTTTACATAATGTGTAATGCTTTAGTGATCTGAAAGAAACCCTTAGAGGTTCCAAGCAAAAATAAATTACATTTACTTTTTTGGCATCATGTTTTGCCTTGTAATCTGTCTTATCGTCAGTAAGTATAGAAAGTTTCCCACATTAACTGTTACTGGAAAGTGTCTACTTGCTAAAGTTTACTTTGTTCTCTACTTGATGTAAGAGTACGGATTTACCCTTGAAGACCATAGCAAAAATACTGTGGGTGCATTAGGTACACCAGTGAGAATGTGCCTCAGGTAATCATTTCTCGTGTTTCCAGGAGCTACCGCACATTAAATTTTACTCTGAGAGACGTCTAGTGTGCCCAACTTATAATTTCAGCCACGGTACTCCTCCCTGTGCACAGAAGAATGGATCAGACCAGGATATGCAACAGTTCAATTACTTCAGGTACTTAGGTACATCTCTGCCTTAGGCTTAAAGCTGTATTAAACCCCAAAACAAAAATGCATATATTGGCTTTATATATTGGCTGCATTCATTTTTTTTCCCAGGCTTTTCTTTCCCCTTTATTTTCACCTGGAGATCCAGCCAGAAACACACTTCCTGTCTAAGGCTGGCCATACATGGTCGAATTTTGAAAGAATTTTCTTTTGAAAATCAGAAAATTTGTGCATTTTGTGATCCGATGGTGCCATCATTGATTTCGAAATTCGACTAACCAAGCCTTCAATTTCACCTCATGTTGCTACAGAAAAAAATGTTCGTGGCTGGGAATCTTTTCTTTCCGGGAATTTTATTTTCTTGCACTCATGCGCATTTCTTTTTCGATTACAATTTTCGCTGGATCATTGATTAGAAAATCGTTTGTTTTTCAAAAAATTTCCAACATGCTCGATTAATCAAATTTAATGTCCGCATGAAAATCAGCTGTTGCTGCAGCCCACTAATGGTGCGAAATTCGAACGAAAATTCTTAGATACGTTTTTCGAAAGAAAATTCTTTCAAAATTCGACCCATGTTAGGCCTGCCTTATGGTTGCTCCACTGTAGATGGCAGCGCAACAGAGACACCTTTGGAGAGCAGAACTGACAATAGGGTAGTGTTAGATGCAATGGCAGATGTAGATGGACTTGACTGACAAATTGAAGCTGAACTCCAGCTAACAGTTTTTATGCAGTTACAGCAACTTTTTTTTTCTTTTTAAGGTTAAAGGTTTTACATAATTGAAGGAAAGCTGAACATTTTAAGCACCCCTGTCAGTGTTAAATGGTTTGTTCTAACTGCCACTTTTGCTGGACAGTTCGGTCTGTTAAAGGAAGTTGAAAAATAACAGCTGGATCAACAAAATAAAAAATAAAAAAAAACTCCAGACACCACATCTAAGAAATGGTAAGTTGCTATATAATATATGTTTAAAATTTGGATTTAATACAGCTTTTAAGAAAACCTGCACTCCCCTATAACCCTTTTCTCTTTATTTTGAGTTTTTCATGCCTTCTTTGCACCTCTGCTGCTTGCAGATAATTTTCTTTGGTTTTCAGCCTTCATCAACTTGATTGATATTTATTTCTAATATCAAATTAAAATGGGTGATCAAAAGCACATCTGATTACTTTATCCCTTTTTGTATTGTAAATCTCTGGAGTTTCTGTATGGAAACTTTTCCCTTAGTTCAATCGATGCTTGTTAAATCCCCCAGGGACCCCAGGGAACATAGCACTTGCCCTCCTTAACCACTTCCATACCGGACCATTGTCATATGACATCCGCAGGAACACTCTGTCCCTCCGGGCGGGCGTCATATGATGTCCTTGGCTTTCCGCCAGTATATGGGGCGCACCGTGTCACCAAGGAGCCGATGTGCGTACCCGGTGGTCGCGATGTCTGCCGGGCACACGCGATCGCTCGTGATAGAGCAGGAACGTGGATCTGTGTGTGTAAACACACAGATTCATGTCTTGTCAGGGGAGAGGAGGCAGATTGTGTGTTCCTAGTCTATAGGAACACCGATCGTCTCCTCCCCTAGTCAGTCCCATCCCCCCACAGTTAGAATACACAGTCAGGGAAAACATTTAACCCCTTGATCGCCCCTAGTGTTAACCCCTTCCCTGCCAGTGACATTTATACAGTAATCAATGGCTATTTATAGCTCTGATCACTGTATAAATGTCAATGGTTTCAAAAAAGTGTCAAAAGTGTTCGATCTGTCCGCCGCAATGTCGCAGTCACAATAAAAATAGCAGATCACCGCCATTACTAGTAAAAAAAAAAATAATAGTAGAAATGCCATAAATCAATAACCTATTTTATAGACACTATAATTGTTGCGCAAACCAATCAATATACGCTTATTGCGATTTTTTTTTTTTTTTTACCAAAAATATGTAAAAGAATATATATTGGCCTAAACTGAGGAAAAAATTAGTTTTTTTTTTTTAATAAATTTGGGATATTTATTATAACACGCAGAGGTGATCAAATACCACCAAAAAAAAGCTTTTTTTGTGTGGAAAAAAAATTCATTTGGGTACAGTGTTGCATGACTGCGCAATTGTCATTCAAAATGTTACAGTGTTGAAAGCTGAAAATTGGCCTGGGCAGGCAGGGGGTGAAAGTGCCCTGTATTGAAATGGTTAAAATAGAAATTCAGGGTTTACTAAAAAAAATTATACTGAGTGATTAAAGACTGCTAATTGCTCAGTTCTCTGATCTCTCTGATCTGAGCAAAGAGTGCTGATTGTTAGTCACTGGCTCTCTGCTCTACCCCCCCAGCACTCACTGGAGCGTTGGGCTGAGGAGATAGCGGCTGGCTCAGTCTCCCAGTGCAGCTGACAGGCTGAGCCATCTGCTGGTCCAGGCATCTGGGTGGATTCCGACTGTAAAATCTGGATATCTCCCCATCCTGGAGTGATGTCAGGCAACAGCTGTGTCTGCGGCTACCAAAGGCATATACAGAGCCAGCATGTAATTCAACACACTAAAGCAAATGTAACCTAGACTGTCGCTAATAACTGCTGTGGAACTGTGTCCTTTGTTACTGCTGTATTATTCTTCTAGGTGGACAGGGTTAAACTGAGTATTCATTACTGCAGAAGTGCAGCAGCCATCTTTGAGGGGACCACTTTGTAATGCTCATCCTTGGAATGTCTCCAGTGCAGGGGGCAGCCATCTTGGCTGGGTCTGATTCAATCCTGAAAGTGATTTGCTGATGCAACAGAGCAAGGAGTGTGGTTCTTTGGGCTGTGAGGAAAAGGGAGAGGACTGCCTTAAAGCAAGGTGTGTGGGGAAAAGACTGGGTTGCTGTTGCTGGTTGAATGGATCCCTGACATAGCTAACCACAATCATGTGAGAACTCAGAAAAGCAAAGAGACCAAGAACTTTCTCCCTGGGAGGATGTGAGGTGTGGTTTGGATGACTGATGAAATCAAACTGTACTGGAGAGAACTCCTACTGCTTGTGAGGAAGGAAAGGAGGGGTTATCTCAGCAGGATTGAAAGAGGGACATCACAGCTATTTCTATCCCTGTCCGAGGACTTGAAATTGAACTACAGCACATATTCAGAGACCCAGAGGAGGGCTCCCTGGGTCTGGAAAGAGACTAACATTGCACAAGTTCATCTGTTGTCTGCAGGGAACTGTTATGCTTTCTTCATGAGCCGAAACTTTTATGGCCAACAGTTTTTTTTTTCATCAATTACTGGCCAGTGGGATAAAACTGGTACAATCAGAAAAAACACTAAAATAAATAACTAAACAGGATTTTAAAGATACCACAGCAATTATATATATAAAAAATTTAAAAACTTGCAGTACATCATGCCAAAGTTAAAAAGCCCCTTAAAGTCATTGCATGCTTAGCATAAGCATCCATAAGGATTATATACACTGTACACCTTAAAAATGCAGAATACATTGTGCTAGGTCAAGGTCTGTTCCTGTAGGAAAAGCCACCACTTTATGCGCATCTGTAAATATACAAAAGTAATGATAACCAACATCTTATGTACATAATCAACAAACACAACAGTACCTACCCCCAGTAGTGTACTTAGGTTTTGTGCTGCCCTAGGCCTGCCTAAACTCATGCACCCTCTAATTTAAATATGACCCACCCCTTCCTATCAAGGCCACACCCCTTGCTGTTTAAGAGCCGTCCTGAAATTTTCAAGTGAGGACACTAGTTCTGAGGGCCTGGGGGGGTCAATGGATTTCCTTAATTTGCATAGATTTCCTCTCACTTCCTGTTTGGCTATGGGGCAGGAAGTGAAGGGAAATCTCTGCGATGGGACAGGGATGGTAAAAAATAAACTGACAGGGGCTATAACCCTCCCTTATTCTATCCAAAATGCCTATAGTTCTACTTTAAGCACAAATTTATGATAATTCTATGGAGAGTATGGAGAGGACTAAGAAGATATAACCATGCCAATGGTGCAGCAGAAAACATATAGCACAGTGAGGAAGGTTTGTGGTCCAGGATGATAGGACAGTCAAAATTCGAAGCCCCCCCCCCCCCCACAGTTGCGGAATGCCGCCAGCCACCCGCATACCAGACGCAGTGCGGCCTTTTTATGGGGGCGCTAGACTAATCTGTCTCTCAGCCCAGTCCGCCCCATAAGACTGGCACTACACTAACAGTGTAGTGCAAGCAGGCAGGGACTCTCTCCGTGCTGCCCCCCTGCAAAGTGCTGCCCTAGACCTGGGCCTTGTTGGCCTAGGCCAGGATACAGTGTTGCCTACCCCTCACCTATTTCTAAAACATAGGAAGAACGGGGACTGTTATTACAAGTTAGGACTATCTTTACATACTGTTGCTAGGTAAATGCAGTTAATACCAACGTATCAGAAAATTATATGAAGGGCGTTCAAGGATGACCTGTCAGTATTATAACTCTACATCACACCAAATTGTTAAAAAGTATAATATTTTATTACAATATATTTAAAACAAGGCGGGGGGGAGAAAAATCCCCATGCAGTATAACCATACATAAATATACATAAAACTGCAATGGCAGTTGTCATAAATTGAAATGTTGGTGCATTTTGCGGTCACGGCCACTTCTTCAGGACTTCGTCCTTTTCCATATGACAGGTGCCTTTTACATAATTATCTATAAGTCAAACACATAAATATATCTCATAACAAAATTCATAGGGTCTCTAAAGACATATGTACCAAGCATATATATATTGCATACAATTTAGTTTATAATTAAAAAGGTATCCTATCCCCTTAGGAAGAAGATGTTCCCAGGCTATGGGGGGGGGAAATAAGGAACAGCAAACTGGGAGCGTCTCCAGAAGGACCTCAAATTACGTAAAAAATAATCCACTGTAACAATGACAAATGTTGATCAAACAATGGTATCAACCAGGAGAATCTAATCACTATGTGAAAAAAAATCCTGTTTACCAAAGTAATCTAGTTGTAGATGTAGTTGTAATCCTGGTAGAAATGTCAGAATCCAGCCTTTAAAGTTAATAGTCTTTCTTCTAAATCAAGTGATACAACACATTCTATAAGATAAACAAATTACCACAGATATAGACAACCCACCAAAAGTTTATTTTCACTATCTAATGTTGTAACCACAATGGAAAGGTACTAACCCCAAAGAGACGCTGATGGGGCCGGTAATTAATACTGCACTAACACATACTGTAGCCAAGGCACTTTCAGTTCTGTGGATAGCGACACATGTCCACACACCAAAGAAATCATCTGAATCCAAAATGGAGTAAAAGAAGAAACCAAAAAGGATATGTCAAACCAAACTAAATTTGGTGTAGCAAAGCATCTACATCACATCTAAGCCGTCTGCTTTTGATTTAGCAGAATATCTTACAACAATTAAACGGGCATAGAAAAAAAAATGCTAGGTCCCTTAACCTAAAATTTTGTTGAACAACGTTTAGAGAATCTCTACAAACAAGCAATTTCTATAGTTCTCAATGAGACTTCTGCCCTTGCTGACAAGTAGTTTGGCCCACTATCCTTGAGGAAACTGCTCCAGCTGTCTCAGATTTGAAGGGTACCTTCTCCAGACTGCATGTTTCCGCTACTTCCATAGATCTTGTATAGGATTGAGCTCACAGAAGGCCACTTTAGCATAGTTTAATATTTCATTCTTAGCCATTCTTCTTTAGCATGGTGCTTTTTTTTAAATTTCATTTTTCCATCTGTGAATATAAGCTGATGAGACTTGTCAAAAAGCTCCAGTTTTGTCTCATCTGCCAAAGGACATCCTCCCAAAAGCCTTGTGGCATCGTAGCAAATTCCGTTCTGTCTTTTTTTGCTTTTCTTTCATTAGGAGAGTCTTCCTGGGTTTTCTTCCTGTTGGGCCAATTGTCACTCAAAAAGTGATGGATTGTGCATTCAGACACTGATGTACTTTGACCTTGGAGTTCAGGCTTTACCGCTTTGAAAGTTTTTGCTGGCTATTTATCTGCCATTCACACCATCTGTATGATCAATCTGAAGTCAATTTTTCTTATTCAGCCACATCCATGGAGGTTAGCTACACTCCCATGGACCTTAAACTTCTTAATTATATTTGCAACTGTAGTCACAGGAACATCAGGCTGCTGGAGATGCTCTTGTTATCCTTACCTTTGACGTGCTTGCCTATGTTTAGGATAGGATAGGATTTTATATGATATGATAGGATTTTTCATCCTATCAGACAACTATCTGCTTTGCTTTCTTTAGTCCATGTTCAATGTGGTGCACGTGATTTTACCAGACAGCATAGTGACTACATTTCTTTATATAAATAGGCTGACTACAAGATTGAAGATGTGTGATAATAATTACAGAAAACAGATTGTTTTAAATATCACTATGATTTAATTATTTGTAATCTTTTCTAGGGGTACCAACAGGTCTGCCCAGAATATCTTTGTAATAATAATATTTTTCCACACTTTAGTCTTACTGTGTGACATACCAAAGGCATGTAGGCTTACAAGACCATTTCTTTTAATTTTATCAGGAGGAATGAAGCATTGTTTCAATGAGCAGTAAAGGTATGAACATATTTCTTCACATCTGCAATTCATGCTTTCCAGTTCTAGTTTTTAAACATTAACAATGCATGGTTTCTACAGTATCATATTTGAGCAAAGGCGTAATTAGTAACATTTAAAACACCCTTACTAATGACATATCTAAATAATAGAGCTTTTAAACATATACTGCTCACAAAATAAAGGTCAGCGTTGAATCGTAAAGCCTAGTTGTAAACAAATAGAGCAGTAAAGCCAGGCTACCACTAAATAATGAGGTGAATATCCTACTGTTGATTGGCTTTGCAAAGCTACAACAGCTCCAGAAACAAAAATTCTATGTTCATTTAGGTTATGCAGCCAAAGACTGTTGGAGAGCAACATTCTCTATACAGAGGTCTGACAGGTCCCCATAGAGTTGCTCCTACAGCTCTGCAAGCAGTAGAAGATTTAAAGTAACACTCTTTTCAAAATGTAAAAATAGATAAAGGGTATGAGTACAGGTCTTGTGTTTATCACCTAGACATTGTTGTAGTAGTACACCAGTCCACACCAGTCCTACTTCATTGCTTTGTTACTGCAATTTTGTGTTCTGGAAACTGTAGGCCAAATACTCCCAAACCTACTCACTGTAAGCATTCGGATTGCCTCGCACAAAGTTCAGACCTTTTCAGTAGAATGTATTATTTTATGTAAAACAGTATTAGTATATTCCTATTTAAAGTAGTATGAAATGGTTAGGTTTTTTTCTGTAGTTTAAGCAAGTAGTGGTACATGACACAATGAATGTTTCTATTTGGAGCTTTGTAAAACACCTGCCAAGACTGCCACGGCTTCTTATCTGATATGCTGCGTAGGGGAGCAAGCACTATTTAGAAGGGACATTGCTATGTGGCTTGCTGCCCGGCTATCTCTCTGTATAGTTACATGTGGGTGCCAGCTGGGAGCACACACAAAAGGTGTCTCCATGGCACACTGTAAGGAGATGGAGCCAGCCGAAAACCAAATGCAGGGACAAGATCATTTTGAGATACAGAATCCAATGCACTCAAGGGCTTAAAACAAAAACCACACTCCAAAAATGGTAGGTGCTGGAGTTTACGGCACTGTGTGTTTTTTTATTTCACGTCTGGGTTTATTAACACTTTGAGGAGATGTAAGTCCTAACTAACTTATACCAACTGGATAGAACTGTATAATGCACTAAGCATTTTAAGCCATTTGATAAAATATATAAAATATTGTTTTTAGCTTTTTTTTTATCAATTTTTACATTTTAATGCTACTGTTCTTGTAAAGCCTCTTTTAGCCACTTTCTACTACCTTCTACTTTTAGTGGTTTCAGCAGTGGATGCAAATCATTGCTCCAGACCTGGTTTCTGATAGTGACAGCAGTGGGTTGTGTCTGCACAATGTGTATTGGAATGTCTGCTGAGTCTCCATTAGCAGTGCATATGACAGGGTGGCAATGAAGTGTAGCCCCCTGTTCCTAAAATTGTAGTTTTTGGCTGGGCTGTAAACAGCTCAGATTTGATTATATAGTTTATTTGGTTCTGCTCTAATTTCAACTGAGTTGTGTATTTCTCACTGTTGCCAGTAGATGTCACTGGTGCCACAGGCCAGTATGAGAATACCCTGTTTCCCTAAATAAGACCTAGCGTGATTGTCGGTGATGGCTGCAATATAAGCCCTACCCCCCAAATAAGCCCTAGTTAAAGTCATTGTAGGTCTTATTTTCAGGGTAGGGCTTATTTTCGGGGAAACGTGGTAGGGCTTATTTGGGGGGTAGGGCTTATATTGCAGCCATCACAGACAATCACACTAGGTCTTATTTTCGGGGAAACAGGGTAACAGCAGGGTTGAGCTATGTAATGATTATTCTTTTTCCAGAACAGCCCAGTAGGAGGTTCCTGGCTGCTGTGCTTTCTGGGAAGGGGGTATTTATTGGGCAGAGCCATGTGTTCTCTCTCTCTCTTACCTCATGGCCCTCCTGACCCAAGGACTTGCTGCTGTGAGTTCTGCAAGTAGGCCCAGAAGCCTGTCTGGGGTCTAGTAATCCTGCGGTGGTCCTTAGGCCGTCTTGCTTGTGTGGAAGAAGCCTAGCCAAGCTGAGGAGATCCAGGGGAGGACCCTTGCTGGAGAGAGCCAGGAAGAAGGCTGTCCTCTCAGGAGGGCTTGGTAACTCATTTGGAGGACGCACCTATACCTAAACTACTCTTATGCCGTATACACATGGTCGGACTTTCCGACGGAAAATGTGTGATTGGAGCTTGTTGTCGGAAATTTCAACCGCGTGTAGGCTCCATCGGACAGTTTCCATCGGAATTTCCATCGCACAGAATTTGCGATCTGGTTCTCAAATTTTCCGACAACAAAATCAGTTCGCGTAAATCCAATCGTGTGTACACAATTCCGATGCACAAAGTGCCACGCATGCTCAGAATAAATTACGAGATGGAAGTGCTCAGTCTAGTAAAACTAGCGTTCGTAATGGAGATAGCACATTCGTCACGCTGCAAATTTTGAAATCTTTTAATGCAGAGCATTCTCTTCTTCTTTATAATGCTAGAATAATGAAGTTGTTTTGCTGCTCATATTCACACAGAGTTCTCACAAACTGATTTCTTTATTATATCTCGTGATCTCATGAATAATATTATTTTTTTTTTTGGTCAGATCTCTATAATAATGTTTTTTTTTATTATTTATTTATTTTATCAAGATCTGCATTTTCTTTTTTTTTTCTATTGGTCTCCATAATATTATTTCTCATTTTGTGTGTCAAGTTACCACAACACCATTATTATCTTGTATTTTTTTACCTCAAGGAGGTTGGTTGGTGTCCCTTGTTAATTTGACCTTGTAGTTTTGAAATGTACCTGCCTATTCACAAACTGTTCTTTTTGAACTAAAACACATAGCCAAGTATTTGTGAAAAAGAAATAGCCATTTATTCTGGGTCCTAACTAAATAAAGAGGAAGACAACGCTGGAGAAACTGGTGAAATTTGCAAAGCTTTTGTACCCCAGGGCACACATCAATTATTTTAAAGTCAAAATTGGTGGCCTGAGGAGTCCTTATAATAGTGAGCACAATCCGGTCCACGACTACAAGAGATCAGGAACAGCAGCAGATGACAAATCTGTCTCCAGGCTGTGCTCATGCAACAGCCTGCGTCTTTTGCCAGACCAGACTGAACCCAGGCTATCACTCTGTTGTTTTCCTTACACGCTTCCTTCCAGGCTGTGTCTCTGGTGTGGGAGTTCTGGCAGGAGGTGGAGAAGGAGGAGGACCTGGAGGAGGACGAGGAGGACCATGGTTCAACTCGCAAACATGCCTCAACCCCTTATTTAGGGCTTGCAAGATCACTTCCTCACATAAGAGGCGTTGGCCCTCCTCCATTTCCAGCATTTTGCATGCTGTTATGTAGGCATAGTCTTCTTGAACACTGGGGGGGGGTTCTGAGGGCTGCAGTAGCCTTCAGAAACGCGTGTTCCGATTTATATACACTGCGCATGCCTGAAACTCCACCTGCCCCTGACGCTCTTTCTAGTTTATTCCCCGCCCCTTGTCTTTCGGCGCAGTGGGAGAGCACATGGCGGAGAGACAACAGGTGCAAGGTCAAAAGGCCGAAGCCCCGAACCTCTATGATCCCAGAGGAGATTGAAGGCCTGAATTATGGCCATCATAGAGATGGCGGAGACGGTGGACATCTTCAAGAGGGCCGACTATGACGGGAAGTATGGACCGTACCCAAACCCAAATGTGAGAAAGGCCAAGAACATGACTAAAGTTGTGAAGAGTCTGCACAGGAATTTTGGGGTACAGTGATCCAAGGATCAACTGAGGAAACAATGGTCAGACCTTAAATTGAGGGAGCATGATCAGTACAGAAGAATCAAAAGAGTGCTGTAAAAATGTAAGCATTTTGTCGTGTGTTCCTATTCTTCTTATTAACGTTCGTGCTGCTACATGTGCCTTTCTTTACTGTTGTACATTTTAAAATGGCAACTTTCATGTTCATGGGCACAGTAATCGGTCGTAGGAAACATCGTTCGTTTGCCCACTTATAAGATGTTTTAGGCAGATACAGGTTAACTACATTTGTTCATGCCTATTTGTATTAAAATTAGTTTGTTGTCTAGATGGGTTTGTAACTAGAATGAAATGCAAACTTGATTCAGTGTAAGGAGAGGACACTCAGCAGCTGTTTACACATCTGGACGCAGGAGCACTAGTGTGGGACACCAGAATCAAACTTTTTGGGGTGTCCCACAAAGGTGCTCCAGTGAATACTAGGGGTGTCTCGATCTGTGATACTTTAACAAAAAAGGTAAGCATTCCAGCTTTAGAAAGGAAATAAAATGTTCTTCAGCTTGGAACTCTGCCAAAACAGACAATTGTACGACACTTCCAAGCAATGTTTTATATTCCTATTTCTGGCCTCAAATATCTGTGTGCTAAGTATACCTATTTTTTATTCACATAGAGGAGAAAAGACTCGGGACATCTGAGGACACCAGGGACCCCCCCCCCCCCACCTCCTAAAAAAGGGGAAATCCCCACACCACAAGCAGAGGATGAGGAGGGAGAGGTTTATGAAGTGGGCAAAATTGTCACCACAACAGGTGAGTGTCTGAGACCACAGTTTCAGGTAAGATATATGTTTCTGCGTATTTATAATACATGGTGTGTTTTTTTCTTTTAGGTGATGGGCATGTTGTGGAAGAAGAATCTCATTTCACCAGTGAAAGTGCCCAGATCCTTATCGGGGAGAGAATGGGGTGCAATCGTGATTTAGAAAATATAAAGGAAATCATCAATGATGTTAAAAAAAAATGAAGAACATCATTGATGTTTTAGGCAGAATCTAAAACACACAAAAATTTTACATTTTTCTTGTGTATTTTTGAATTCAAAAAAATTTTTAAAAGTATTTTAAAAGCCAAATTTTAAAGATGCACACAGTGTGTCAACATGTGCTATCTGCCATCACGGGATATCAATGTACGCGTTTTGTGGGGGCAACCCCTTCCTTCCAACTCAATTAGGTGAGAGGAAGGGGTTGCATCCCCAAAACACGTCCATTGATCCCCCATGATGGGAGTTAGCACATGTTGACATTAGGCATGGGATCAGGAGGGAAATCCCCAGTTTGAATCACAATTTGTGTGCATCTTCAAAATTTGGCTTTTACAGGGGTGACATCACCCCATCTGATGACGGCAAGATCAACACAGTTTGGACATACTCATGTCTGATATTGCCTTCACTTTGTCAAAGTTGAACTTTGTAAGTTCCTGAGTTGTGTATGTTATGCTTTGAAACATGCCTGTTTAATCAAAAAAAGGATATTTACAATGTGAAAAAAAAATATACACCAAAGATGTTGGTTTGTTCAAAAATCCTTTTCTAACGCGCATGTGAATGTACTTTGAGTTAGGCCTCTTTCACACGGGGCGGATCAGTGATGATCCGCCCCGTGAACATCCGCTTGCTCAGCGGGGATAGCTCCGCCGATCCCCGCTGAGCAGGAAGATGACAGGTGCATCGCTGCACACTGTGCAGCGACGGACCTGTCAGAGCGCCGCTCTCCCCTATGGGGGATCGGATGATGACGGTCCGTAGTGTCCGTCGTCATCCGATCCGATCCGAAAACGGAGGAAAAAGTAGGTTTTTCCTCCGTTACACTTTTCGGATCAGAGCGGGGTCGGATGTCAGCGGACATGTCACCGCTGACATCCGACGCGCCATAGGGATGAATGTATGTCCGTTTTTCATCCGAAAACGGAAGGCTGAAAAACGGACATACGGATCCCCGTGTGAAAGAGGCCTAAGATGTTTTCTACTCAACAATGTGTGGCTTCTTCTTTCAGTGCTCAGTAGCAATTTTTGTAGTAAGTTGGTGTTTACAGTGACAATGGGGGTTAGTTACTAAAGGCAAATCCACTTTGCACTACAAGTGCACTTTTAAGTGCATCTGGAGTGCAAAGTGGAATTTCCTTTATTAACCGCTTGCCGACCACCTCACGCAGATATGCTGCGGCAGAAGGGCACGTACAGGCAGAATCACGTACCTGTACATTCCCCTTTAAGTGGCAGCCAGAGGGCGGCGCGCCCCCGCGGCAAGCTCCATGAGTCGGGTCGCGGGTCCCGCGGACTCGATCGCCGTGGGGATACCCGTGATTGCCTCATGGGGGGGGAAGAACGGGGAGATGCTAATGTAAACAAGCATCTCCCCCTTCTGCCTAGTGACAGTGTCACTGTTCTCTGCTCCCTGTCATCGGAGCAGAGATCAATGACGTGTCACACACAGCCCATCCCCCTTACAGTTAGAAACACGTCCCTAGGACACACTTAACCCCTACACTGGCACCTAGTGGTTAACCCCTTCACTGCCAGTGTCATTTACACAGGAATCAGTGCATTTGTATAGCACTGATTGCTGTATAAACGTCAATGGTCCCAAAAATGTCGATGTGTCCGCCATAATGTTTCAGTCACAATAAAAATTGCTGATCGCCGCCATTTAAAAAAAATATATATATTAATAAAAATGCCATAAAACTATCTCCTATTTTGCAGACGCTATAACTTTTGCGCGAACCGATCAATAATCGCTTATTGCGATTTTTTTTTACCAAAAATATGTAGAAGAATACGTATCGGTCTAAACTAAGGAAAAAAATTGTTTTTATATATATTTTTGGGGGATATTTATTATAGCAAAAAGTAAAAAATAATGCGTTTTTTTTTCAAAATTGACGCTCTTTTTTTGTTTATAGCGCAAAAAAATAAAAAGCGCAGGGGTGATCAAATAACACCAAAAGAAAGCTCTATTTGTTGGAAAAAAAGGACGTCAATTTTGTTTGGGAGCCACGTCGCACGACCGCGCAATTGTCAGTTAAAGCGACGCAGTGCTGAATCGCAAAAAAGTGCTCTGGTCAGGAAGGGGGTAAATTCTTCCGGGGCTGAAGTGGTTAAATAACACTCACGGTGCTTTATAATTTGCCACAATCAGGCCATTTTTATGACTCCACGAAATTTATTTATGGTGCTGAAAATTATTAATATTTTTGTCAGTAATGCATTACATACATTAACAACAAAAACAAGGTATGTGTAGCAGACCCATAACATAATAATAGTTAGCTGAAGAAGAGACTGTCACCTTATGTATCAAATAAATTACATTTGCACTATTGAAGAAAATGTCCAAAAAGAAAAGCCTATTGGAGAACCTAGGAGACAGCTAAAAGATACCCAGGCAGTAAATCAAAGGAAATCTTCTTTCAGTTTAAGTTCAAAAATTGTTGATAAA
The DNA here is from genome assembly GCA_037952925.1 of Lithobates clamitans. Classification (NCBI taxonomy): domain Eukaryota; kingdom Metazoa; phylum Chordata; class Amphibia; order Anura; family Ranidae; genus Lithobates; species Lithobates clamitans. The sequence continues at coordinate 3,157,896 of JBBGZY010000756.1, forward strand.
GTGTTTCTAAAACAGTTCCTGGCATATCAATGGCCCCCCTACCCGCAAAGTACTCAACATACTTCTGTCTTACTTCGCGGGCGCTTTAGGGAGGCTAGCCAGGATGGCCAGCTTCAAGCGCCGTCAGGGTTTCTTGTTGAAGTCCGGCCTCAGGCCCAACTGAGGCCACATAATTCATTGAATTTCTCCTTAAATAGTTGTGTAGAATGCAGCATGCAAGGATTATATGGTTAAGTTTATATTCCGCCATGTTGATTGGCGTAAGGAATAGGCAGATCCGGCTGACCATTATCCCAAAAGCATTCTCCATCACTCTTCTGGCTCTGGCCAGGGTGAGGGTCCTCATGGCTTTAAAATGATCGGCTGGTCAGAACGAACTAACAGAAAGCACTGAAAAACAAAGGCCTGAGCTGAAGATCAGATACAAGCGGACAAGAATGTACTGAACATCAAATACGTAATATAAATACGAACCCACAAGCACAAACTGAAGAGCAGTAACGATCGTAAAATCAGGAGGCTGAAAAGCACAAATCGTCTGTCACCAAACTTCTACTAACACAAGATTAACGGAAGGAGCCCAAAGGGTGGCGCACTTGGTATTGAACTTCCTCTTTCTAGTGCTGTCGTCCGTGACGTTCGGAAATTCCAACAACTTTGTGCGACCGTGTGTATGCAAGACAAGTTTGAGCCAACATCCGTTGGAAAAAATCCTGTGGATTTTGTTGTCAGAATGTGCGATCGTGTGTACGCGGGATTACAGTGTTGCCAAATGGCTTAAAGGTTCTGACACTGTGAAGCTAAATTTTATTCTACAATCTAAACCATGGTAACTAGCTCCTGGTTGCTAAGTCTGTGAGAGAGGCTTATCTAGGAGTTCTACTGGCTGCTAAGTCTGTGAGAGAGGCTGTCCAGAAATCCTATCGGCCTCTGGGTCTGCGTGAGAGGCCTATCCAGGTATTCAAGATTTGCTAAAAGAGAAAGCTGTTTTACCTTTGAATTTAAAGCGTCTGTAAGTAATCTGCAAATGGTAGCTGAAAGCCCCCCTAACCCTCTCTCCTATTGCTATTTACAAGTTCCTCATTAAAGCACTGAAAAATATCTAAAGTGACTGGCGCCCAAATTCTGTTCTAACTTCACATTATAGCCATAGACACAGCCCTGGGGTGAATGTCAGCTTGCTCCCTGCCTCTCGAGGTACTCCCTTGCCCCCAGTAGACCCGGGGGAGGGGTGCTACATAACCAATCATTTCACACCATACCAGCCTAGGCCCTGATGTTTCCAGAGTGTTGTAACAACTTCCATCTGCTATACAATGAACAACACTAATTTAAAGAAGCCTTCCACCAATTGTATTACTGTATTTTTGTCACATGCCTAATGAAGGGTGTTATGCAGGTCAATTTAATCTTTAAAATGAAAAAAAGAGCTTTGGACTTTGCAACAGGCTCCTAGGTATGCTGGCAACACTGTTTATCCAAGGTGACAATGCAAAAGCACAACTGAGAGACTGTGCAATGTCACCTTACATCTGGAAGCACCTAAACAAGGAGCTTAATGACAGCATAATTCGGTATTATTTTAATAAAAGACATACATTTTGAAAATCATTTTTGATATTACATAAATGTGTAATTTTAGCTTATATAGGAGTTCAGTGACTTGGGTTACATGTATGTTAAAGGAGAAGTACAGCCAAAGCTCGCTTGGCTGTACTTCTCCTATGGACCACACAGGAGTGCAGTCCGTTCAGTACTCCTGTGACCTTTTTTTTAGCAGACAGCAGGTTGAAGCCCACTGTCGGCTGACATCACAGAGCCAGTCCAGGCTGGGGAGAGATTGTGACCATATGGTCGGGATCTACAACATGCCTGGACTGGCACCTGGCTCAGCCTCACAGCAAGCCGGCTGCTCTCACCCCCTCCACAGCCCAGTGCTCCAGTTAGCGGGGGCAAAGCAGACAGCGGTGACTTACAGTCAGCAGCTCTCTGCTTGGGGAGCTGTGAGAACCGAGCGATCGGTGGTGTTCGATTTCCCAGTTCTTAGTGTTAGAGCCAGTGGGGGGCAGATGCAGCATCAGACCAATGCTGCATCCACCTAGGTTAGTATGATTTCAAACAAAGAAAAACCCAAACTTCTCGTTTAAGCTAGGAAGTACAAGTCCACTGATTACTTTCACCTCTTCCTTGGAATTGCTCTTTAAATAGCAAATATTTTTTATCTTGTCCCTAAAACAAAAGGTTTGATTATATGGATATACAGCTGTACGAACAAGTAGCAAAAAAAGAACCTCAGAAAACGAGTTTGTCAGAAGATCAGCTGCTATGCAAGCGATCAATAATTTTGTTTAGGACACTGCAGTAGATTTGCTTTGCAGTAAATTGCCTGGTTAGACTTGTTATATCCACTGAGATAGATATTCTTTCTGCTGTTCCTGTATTTACAGCACTGCTTCTGAAACTCTCAAAGTTTTTGGGAAGTGAAAACTATGTTGATGCATTTCTTACTGAAAAGGCAATCTGAATTAGAATGTGTGGAAACTCCAGTCATTTAACTTTGCACCAATCTTGAAAATACAAAAGACACAAATTAATGCAAATCTCTAATCATTAATACATTGTTGAATATATTTTTAATTGCAAGTGGAGCTGGAGTGTGAGCGAAAGAAGTATGAGCAGACAATCAATTCATGCGCTGACAAGGAGCATGCTGATAGGAAGAGAAAGCAGAGTGACCGAGAGATGAGCTCATCACTGAGCTGCTTCTCTTTTCACTGTGCAGTAACAGGCTGGGACAATGAAGAAGAATAATACTGGCTTTTAGACTGAGGACATCAATTCTTTATGATGTCACATAGCATCCAGCAATTACATATGTACGCATATCAAATTCTAGTGACAAGTTTCCATTACCATAATCAAGAATGCAAAACCCAACACAGTTTAGCTATTAGGCGTTCAAAACCATTTTGTCAGTTGGGGGAAAATAGTAAAAGATCAGTGTAGCAAGATAAAAGGCCAGTACATGTCTCTCTGACCAGAAAATGGGAGGGAGTCTTAATTTTAGTGTCCAGTGGGGTATAGCTTAGGTCTCTGGTTCCATCGTTCTTGTCTGAGGGGGAGGTGTCTGCGACTACCTGTAGGGTCTGTTGTTTTGAAGTGAAGCCAAGGCATCCAAGTCATTCAAAATTTCCCCTCCATATTGTGCTGTTTATACTTTGTTGTCGCTCACATAATATTCCATAATACATGGTTTCCATGCACTGCACTGACGACGACCAACAAATCTGAAACAGCTGCATGCACTTTGTATTAAATGGCTCTTAAAATATTCGCTAAATCTGTGCTGTAGACCAGATTCGCATGACTGCCTATATCAAATTTTAGTGTAGTAAAAGCAGGATGTTTTGGGCAAAAAATAGAGGTCTATTTTGACCACAAAAATTTTTAAGGCTCATGAGCCCACTATCTATATCCACAATCAGTGCAGTAAAAGTTACATTTTAGGTGACAAACTAGAGGTCTGCATCAGGAAAACTTACAGCTGTTTTAGGCCAAGAGATGACAATCTATTACTAGTGTAGCACCCTCTAGTGTACTAGATAAGGTGTACATAATGCGTTTGTAGTGTAGGAAAATTTCTTGTAGTTTGTAGTGTGGGAAAATTTGGCCTGGCTGAATTTGGGTTAGGGCTGAGTGACTCAGGGACGTTGAATGACTCAGCAAGCAGCACCTCCGGTAACTCCCCCTGCTCTCTGGAACCTTGTAGAAGTTTCCAAAAGTAGAGGGTGGAGATTAGGAGGACCTGCTTGGAGTATTGATGAGGACCCCAGCAAAATGGGCTGGCAGGGGGCAGGCCACTTCATAAACACTCATGGGTCAGGCCAGCAAGGGGCAGTCTGGGGGGGGCGGAGGTGACCTCGGGTGCTGGAAGGATCACCCACAAGGATCACCCACAACAAACAGAGGAACCCCTTCCTGGAAGCACGGGAGCGAGGAAAAGACAGCGGGAGCAGGTCAGCATGCCCAGGAGTTGGGTGGGCTGGTGAGTGATCAGTCTGGGAGGACTGTGGAGAAGCAGCCAGGAGGGCTAGGGAAAGAGGTAGCTGCAGCCAGGCGGGCTGGCAGTGCCTGAAGAGGTGGTGCTGGGATCAGTGGCTGCGGGAGTAATTATGCTGGACACTGAAATTTAACTGCATAATTGAGGCTGGCTTCACACTATTGTCGCATGCGGCTCACAGCAGGGGTCGAGTGCATCCCCGTTCACCATTTCAGGTCTGATTTCAGCCTGAATTTTTAGGCTGAATTTGGACCTGAAACATGCCAACAGATGCACAGGGCTCCTGTGCAAAATCGCAGCGGAGCTATGTGAACCAGCTCCATAGAGAGCCGGTCAGGGAGCCTCAGGTTTCTGCCTATAACCAGAGTGCTTTGTCAGATCTACAGTGTGCCAGCTGAAATCCTGTTACCTCCCATCCCTATCCAAGTTATCCCTCAATAAATAACAAAGTCATGGACTGTTCTCTGACCCATGTGTGCCTGTGAAGATTCGGTGTGCCTGGCTGTGCAGGGTGGGGGATCCCAGTTTACTTGCAGCTCTCTAAGGGGGTGCACCACACTAGTACAGCACCTGCACAATACGTCTGTGCAGTAGATTCCCGTACTAAAGACCAGCCAGTGCCACTCTCTCTTCTTGTACATAGTGACTCCTTTTGTATCCCCCAATAGTTTGCAGCAGGCAGCCTGTAGTCGGGGGACCATATCCACAGTTCTGCTTCCTGCACAATGTGCAGTACATTGATGGCACTGCTATGTTTACAAGGTAACAACATGGTTAGCAAAATCATTTGGTGAACACACTGCAAATCAGTGCACTGAAGCTGAAACAAATCAGGCCTTTTTCCAAAATGCCTTGCATGTTTGACTAAAATAGTTAATAGTTAATAACTTTTTGCATAGACTGTACCAAAAGCTGCATTCTGGGGGGGAAAATGAAGACCTGTTTTGACAGAATACCTTGCTGTTTTACTTACAAGCGCTAACACACTAATTCCTTGATCCAGCTAATTATGTATTATGAAAAAGAAAAAATATACTTTGTTTTTTTTTGTTTTGTGCTATCTGAGGAAAAGAAATTGGCCTTGTTTGCCTCATGCAGAAGAATTTGGTATGAAAGCAGAGGTGATGCCAGTGTGCACTCCAAACATTCCATGAGGCCTATCAAAAAAAAAGTATAATCCCAGATTGATGAGTACATGAGACTTCCTCACAGCCACAGGAAAATCTTGTGAAAGATAAATTACACTGCCATTGTGGCAATGCTTAGTCTTCTTCCTCAGTCATGCAGCCACGCAGAGCCAGCCCAATATACCATATCAGTTTTGCTCTGTGGTCAACAATGTACCAGCAGTTGCCTTGTGTGAAAGACAGGCCCTGTAGTTTGGAGACCCCTGACCCTTTATCACACTTCACCGTTGGGATGATGTCTTGATGTTGGTAAGATGTGCCCTGTTTTGCGCCATGTATTGTGCTGAGTATTCTTCCTGAACATTTAAAGTTTTGTTTCATCAGTCCACAAAACATTTTCCAGTAGCAATGCGATTAGCAAAGGTGTTCTTTGGTAAACTTCAGGTGTGCAGCAATGTTTTTTGTGGAGATCGGCGGCTTCCTCCTTTTGCGAGGCATGGTTCCCATCAGTTGATGCTTCTTAAAAATCTTAAAATGTTTGAGTGTCTTTTATCAAAATAGTTCTAAACCACACTTCCAAACTCATTTCAATATTTGGACTCCAGGTTTGCAAACTACTGACTCCAGTTTGCTTTTGTTGAAGTCATTTTTCTCTGGGTTCACTTTTTTTTTTTTTTTCTCCAGCACTGTGAATGGGTGTGTTCAATAAAGGCACAAGAAATTAGAATTGTTTGTGTGTTATCAGCTTAAGCACATTGTGTTTATCTATTGTTGTGACCTAGATGAGGATCAGATCACATTTTATGGTAAATTACTGCAGAAATCTAGGTAATTCCAAGAGGTCCACATACTTTTCTTGCCACTGTATACAGCAGCCAGGAGCATAAACAGCAGCCATGAGAAGCAACTCTGACCCATTTACAAAGGGCAGTGTAGCGCTGTCAATATTCAAGTTGAAGTTCAGCAGTGGAGCGTTGCGATACAGCTCTCCATTTCTTCTGCAAGTCATTTTTTTCTTCATGTCTGACACAAAATGGAAGGGCGGTCAGCCTGTGGCTGCAATTGAATATGCTAACCAGAACCTAATTTGTACTTTGTGTAAGGTTGAATTTATCACAGGAAAACATTGTATCTTTTGCATTTATTGCAGTCGAAAAACTGCTTACGTCTGTGGCCATTTCTAAATTTCTCTTTTTTCCATAGTTGCTCATTCCTACTTCCTTTGTTACAGTGGAGGTATTTTCTACTGTTATACACAGGTTTATGACTCAGTTGGTACACTTTGTTGCATCGCATGATTACAAGGCGTATTATGCTCATTGTCACTTTTTAAGGCAGATTCTGACATGAAGATGTCTAGCATTTCTGAGTCTATTAAGAATATTCCAGAGGACCGTTTGGCAGATAGGAATTTAAAGCGTCGCCTATGGAGATTTTTAAGTACCAAAGTTTGGCGTCATTCCATAAGTTTGCTCAATTTTAAAGCGTGACATGTTAGGTATCTATTTACTCAGCGTAACATTATCTTTCACATTATACAAAAAATTAGGCTAACTTTACTGTTTTGTTATTTTCTAAATCATTAAACTGTTTCTTTTTCCAAAAAAAAACGCTTTTGAAAAATTTTCATTTTATTCCCTAGGGTGTCTGCTAAAAAAATATATATATATAATGTTTGGGGGTCTGAGTAATTTTCTAGTAAAACATTGATGATTTTTACATGTAGGAGAGGAGTGCCAGAATAGGCCCGGTATGGAAGTGGTTAAAATAAGGTTACTTCCCCTACTTTAGTTTCTGGGATCAGTTCACATACACCTAAATGTTATTCCAAATTGTTGCCTCATCAACCCTTATTTGATGATTGCCCACACCTAGACAAGAAATGTTTCATTGTGCTCTATCCCCTTGTGGAGGGTTTTGTCACAAAATTGACTGTTCCTTCTGTAGCCAACCCACAAGTGTCTACTCTTAAAGCTCTGACAATACCTATAGATGTTCCAGCATCTGCACCTTCTCCCCCCTCCCCGCACCTGCTGTCACAATTTGAAAAGAGCTCTACCCACACATCAATCTGTGATTGAATAGACTACGAATACCTTCAGCCATTGTGGCTGAGGGCTTGTAGATCTTAATGAACTACGAGGGTGCTGGTGAGCATCCTTGTAGTTTATTGATCTTCTTGCTGTCAAGTAACTAGCTGCCCATAATTAGACATTGCACCTGCGATCTGCTGATCATGGGTGGACTGCTCTGCAGGCTCCTTAGAGAAAAAATAATAAATGCACATTTTTTTACCTGCAAAAAAAATGTAAATGTATTCCTTTTTTTTTTTTTTTTCAAACGGCGAACTTAGCCTTTAAAGACCCTTCAAGGCTTCCTTATCTCCTCTAATACTTTGTGGAATCTGTCCTTCAATCCATGCTAGCCTTGCAAGGAATGCAAAAAATGTTTATGTTTTAGGTTCATAAAGACATGGATGAGCGAGTTTGGGGTGGAGGAACTTGACTGACCTACACAGAGACCTGACCTCAACCCAATAGAACACCTTTGAGATGAATTAGAGTGGAGACTGCGAGCCAGACGTTCTCGTCCGACATCAGTGCCTGCCCTCACAAATGTGCTTCTGGAAGAATGGTCAAACATTCCCATAGACACACCGCTAAACCTTGTGAACAGCCTTCCCAGAAGTGTTGAAGCTATTATAGCTGCAGGGGGGGTGGGCGGGCCAACTCAATAGTGAACACTACAGACTAAGATTGGGATGCCATTTAAATTCATGTGCGTGTAAAGGCAGGTGTCCCAATACTTTTGGTAATTTACTGTATATCTGCATTGCACAGCTGTTGACTTTCTAGCATCTTTTTTCAACAAGAAGCTTGGCGCTTAGTTTCCCCAGCATGTGGGACCTGGTGGCAGATGTAGAAGACACCCTGGGGGCACATTGGGATCTGTATACCCTTATCTATCTTTCACCTGATGAAACATTTACCTTGTCTGCTTTGAAGGATCAAGAGCTTTTCAGTTATTCTCAAAGCTCCACATTGTCCTTGTACCATACTCTATATCGGCCAGATCTGTTACCTCAAGGGCCAATATTCCACTCTGCTTCTCAGTTTCTGGCTTTGTTGACCTGTGTTTTCAAACTGAAGTTCTGAGAGACGGGCATTTTGGATACAGTTAAGCAGACCATGTTTATTTATCTTCCTGAAAAATTATTGAATGTGTGATGCCCTGTACACACGACCGGTTTTGCCGTCGGAATAAACTCTGAAGGTTTTTCCGACAGAATTCCACTCAAGCTGTCTTGCATACACACGGTCACACCAAATTCCGACCCTCAAAAACACGGTGACGTACAACACGTACGACGGGACAACATGTACGACGTCTCGTACTTGCTTCAGAGCATGCGTCATTTTTGGTATGTCAGAACAGCATACGGACTAGCGGTTGTTCCATCAGAAAAATATAGAACATGTTCTCTATCTAAGTCCGTCTGAATTTTCGATGTAAAAAGTCCGATGGGGCATACACACGGTCGGAATATACGAAGATGAGCTCCCATCGGACTTTTTCTGTCGGAAATTCCGACCGTGTGTACGGGGCATAAGTCTTATTTTCACTGGAGTATATGGACATCTTTTCCACGTTTTCTTTCTTTCCTGCAGTTGAAAGTAGAAAAACGGTTGGTCCTTAGCACCATTTAAGGTCAGGTGTCTGTATTGTCCAATCTTTTTCTACATACTTACTGTATGCTAATCCTTTTCTGATTCATATTCTTTGCAAGAGGTTACACACGTTGTTCCCCTTGTTAAGCCTCTATTTCAACTGTGGCATATTAGTAATCTTATTGTAGTAGTAGTATTGTTGGCGGCACAAAGGTCTACTTTTGAATCCATTTGGGAAATATCTTTGACGTTACTATCCAGATATCTAAATTCCAGTGTCTTCTTTTTTGTTAAAGCCCATTTTGCTAAGGCAGTATGCATTTCTTGGAGGGTTTTTCATCACCAGATCTCAGTGTCACAGATTGTAGGGCTGCAACCTGGTTTTCTGCACATAATTTTATAATTTATACTTTATTAGATCTACCTAAGGCTATGCAAGTGGCTATTTAATGCCCTTGAATTTTTTTTTTTAGGTTGGACTGTTTCGATGGCGTTGATTGAGTGCACAAGTCCCTCAGATTGGACTACCACTGAGAGGCTAATGGATGTGAAAATCATATTAGAAGAGTATCCAATAGAATCCAATAGAATAACTAGGTGAAGGGCCACTGAAAAAAGGAGAGCAATATAGAACTTTCTACTATAAAGAAAGGCACCAATAATTAATCTAGAGTTCCAGAACAAGACAGCTAGCACCAGTAGGAAGAGACCGCTATGTGAAAGGGTAAGGGACCTTAACAATAAAGAGAACCCCAAAACCACAAGGAGACAACTTCTGGAGGAAAATTAGACCAACAGGAAATGTAGTCACCTGAGGAAAGGAATGTCAGACAAGTATGCACCTGGGTAGGTGAGGGTTCTAACCTAAATAAGGTTAAGGGGCTAGGGAAGGTGGGCTGTGGTTTTTCTTTTACCAAACTTGTATTTTAAAAGAAATTAGTAGTGACGAAGTCTGGAAAAACGGTCTCTGTGGACTTCAAGTTCCCTGGCTGTCATTTTTTACTGACTTCAGAAGGAGCATACAGATTTAAAGTTCTTTCTTTATTCTGATTTTACAGATTTGCATGTTTGTTCCAGGTCAGTGCCTCAAAGTATTTAAAGTATGAGTAAAGGCAAAGTGTTTTTTTTTTGTTTATTGATTTAGTTTTAGAGGGAGGGGTTGGACCCCTTGTTAATTATTTAGATCTGTCTGTGTGCCTGCTGGGGAAATTTACCTATTTGTTCAAGTGTCAAAATTTTGAGCACCACTTCATTTAATTTTGTTACCAAAGCGCTGTTGCTTCTGGACACGCTGGCAGGTTTTTTTTTTTGGCTCTAAGCGCCCCCCACTGCTAAACTCCTCTAAACACCTATGTGTGCATGGACACATAGGCTAACATGCAGGGGTTTTTAGAGGCAGAAAAAAAAACTGCTGGACACCCCTCACGTTAAAAACATCCAGTGTGCATGAGGCCTAAATGAGGGGAGATACAAAAGTTTTGAGGTGTCTTATGAGCAAGAATTTGGAAGAAATATCATCCAATGGGGAAACCTGTTAAAATGAGAAGATTGTTTGCTTTGGAAGTCATTAAACTGTATTTTTTTCCCCAAAAATTTGTTTAAACCCCTGCGCAAATACCATGTGACATAAAAAAATTGGAATGACCACCATTTTATTTTCTAGGGCCTCTGCTAATATTATATATATATATATATATATATATATATATATATATATATATATATATATATACACACAGTATCTCACAAAAGTGAGCACACCTGTCACATTTTTGTAAATATTTTATTCTATCTTTTCATGTGACAATACTGAAGAAATGACACTTTGCTACAATGTAAAGTAGTGAGTGTACAGCTTGTATAACAGAGTAAATTTTCTGTCCCCTCAAAATAATTCAACACACAGCCATTAATGTCTAAACCGCTGGCAACAAATGTGAGTAAACCCCTAAGTGAAAATGTCCAAATTGGGCCCAATTAGCCATTTTCCCTTCCCGGTGACATGTGACTCGTTAGTGTTACAAGGTCTCAGGTGTGAATGGGGAGAAGGTGTGATAAATTTGGTGTTATCACTCTCTCTCATACTGGTCACTGGAAGTTCAACATGGCACCTCATGGCAAAGAACTCTCTGAGGATCTGAAAAAAAGAATTGTTGCTCTACAAAAAGATGGCCTAGGCAATAAAAAGATTGCCAAGACCCTGAAAACTGAGCTGCAGCATGGTGGCCAAGACCATACAGCGGTTTAAGGACAGTTTCCACTTTGAACAGGCCTCGCCATGGTCAACTAAAGAAGTTGAGTGCACGTTGAGTGCACGTGCTCAGCATCATATCCAGAGGTTGTCTTTGGGAAATAGATCTATGAGTGCTGCCAGCATTGCTGCAGAGGTTGAAGGGATGGGGGTCAGCCTGTCAGTGCTCAGACCATACGCTGCACACTGCATCAAATTGGTCTGCATGGCTGTCGTCCCAGAAGGAAGCCTTTTCTAAAGATAATGCACAAGAAATCCTGCAAACTGTTTGCTGAAGACAAGCAGACTAAGGACATGGATTACTGGAACTATGTCCTGTGGTCTGATGAGACTAAGATAAACTTATTTGATTCAGATTGTGTCCAGCGTGTGTGGCGGCAACCAGGTGAGGAGTACAAAGACATGTGTGTATTGCCTACAGTCAAGCATGGTGGTGGGAGTGTCATGGTCTGGGGCTGCATGAGTGCTGTCACCACTAGGGAGCTACAGTTCATTGAGGGAACCATGAATGCCAACATATACTGTGACATACTGAAACAGAGCATGATCCCCTCCCTTCGGAGACTGGGCTGCAGGCCAGTATTCCAACATGATAATGACCCCAAACACACCTCCAACCGACCACTGCCTTGCTAAAGAAGCTGAGGGTAAAGATGATGGACTGGCCAAGCATGTCGCCAGACCTAAACCCTATTGAACATCTGTGGGGCATCCTCAAAGGGAAGGTGGAGGAGCACAACATCCAGCAGCTCCGTGATGTTGTCATGGAGGAGTAAAAGAGGACTCCAATGGCAACCTGTGAACTCCATGCCCAAGAGGGTTAAGGCAGTGCGGGAAAATAATGGTGGCCACACAAAATATTGACACTTTGGGCCCAAAGTGCTCCCAGCACTGAGAGGGGGGTTTCAGAGAGCCCCATACTAACGATTAGGGCCTGGAACTCCTGATTCTGGGTCAACTGAACGCTGTGGTAGCCTCTGATTGGCTATCATAGTGATCAGTCACTGTGAAGCCCACCCCTGTGTAAAAAATGTAAAAGATTAATTTTATCGTTGTCTCACCCTGCAGAGAGAAAAAAGTGTTTGTAAATATATATATATATATATATATATATATATATATATATATATATAAAACAAATACTTAGATTAAGGTATGATCCAAGTCAGTGCCAGGGTTAGTGTTGTTTGGGTTTAGATAAAGGTCAAAGGTCATGGTCAGTATATTTTGGGCAGGATTTTTTTTTTAAATTAGTATCATCAGTGTGTTTTAGGTACAAAAAAAAGCAAAATGCCCACTATTGTTCCTGGGCTGTACTAACATACACATATGTGGTATCACTGCAATCATCAGGAGCAGGAGAATTTATTGTAGGTTGTTCTTTGGTGGTAAGTTAAAAATACATATATATACTGTATATATATATATATATATATATATATATATATATATATATATATATTTTTTTTTTTTTTTTTTTACTATTTTGGGTCAGTTTTCCCTTGATAATACAAAAAATAAATCAGGAGATATCCATAACAATTTACGACCCAATGAAAGCTTAATCTGTTCTGAAAAAACAAGATGTAATTCACCTGGATGCACAAATTAGTTGTGATGATATACGATATGTACGGTTTTAACACCACATGTCAAAGTTTCAAAATTGTGCTAAGGCATTAAGATTTATTTACCCTCAGGCGTGAAGGGGTTAAAGGTGACTGAGATACTTGTGTGGCATCTTCCTGGCACTTGTTAGAACCAAAAAATCAGCTTGGATAAGTTGTGACACATCTTCAACATTACAGAAAAAGTCCAGGCGAATGTGAATAAACACTATTCACTACCATGACCTGGATAAATGAAAACTATAATATCCATTTCTGGTTTTCTAAGCCTATACCATTTACAAAATAGTTGTGCATGCTAATTATTCACAATAAGTGATATAATTCCGCTAATAAAAGTTACTCCCTGTCGCCTCACACTGCAGCCAACTTCAAAAAACATACAATACACCTCTGTCTTTTTTTTCCCAGCATACATCACAGCTCGATGGAGTCAGGCTGTTTCTTTTATGAGCAATAAAATGTGATTGTCAGATCAGTAAATTGGTTGCACACTCTGGTAAGACATCTGTCTGTACTCAGACTGAATCTTCACTGGGATGCAGCCGAGACAAAAGGTATCTAGTAACAGAACAGCACACTGCGCTTTATGTGGAAAGATCATTCAGAGATGGCAGAAATATTCAGGATATGGCAAGACAGATGAAAATCCAGGCACATCCGCAATAAAATACAAGGAAATTTTATTTACAGATCCAACCACCTTTTTCTTTGCATACAAACTGCTTCGGATTACACTTACAAACATATATCAAGTACTGCAAAGACTTCTGGGGATGAAATTACTGATTAGCTCCAGAAATAAATCAGAGAGTAGCAGAGGAAGTATAATTTTATCAAAAATGTAATAAATGTGATATTTCATGTATTCTGATCTATGCAATTACACATTATTTATCACAACCATTCATTTGTATATTTCTGAAAACTCTTGAGAGGTGTATGTGTTTCAGTGATTTGTAATCCATACACTGCAAGCAACTGATTAATTACTTTGTTGTGTTCTGTGAGTGTTCCTTTATTCTCAATATATCATTGAACTGTGAACTTGTTTTTATGTCTGCAAGCCAGAAATATTGGTAGCATCTTCTGACAAATACTAATCATTTTATGTTTTGCTATGTTTGTTTACCATGCTGCGCACAGCAAATTTTCAGTCTTTTTGTTTGAACGGGGACTGGGTGACCTTGAATCATTCCACCGTCCAAACAGATGACTACAATACAAGTATATCTGTATTGGCATAGTTGCCAACTCTACGTGCATGATTATCAGGCAATCTGGTTTAATGCAAGATTAATTTATACATATTTTAAACAGCATTTTGACATTCTGACTTTAAAACTTTAAATCACTGACCAGGATCTAGAGTACAGATGCCGGACTTTTTTGATCTGCACGGGCTTAGGCTCCATGCATACTAGTGTTTTTTATAAGCTCAAAAAATGCTAGGAAAAAAAACACTAAATGAAAAATGCTCATAATTGCATTTTTATGCCAGCTTGTAGTAGCAGTTTAGTAGTTTGAGGAGCATTAGCATTTTATTAGTGTTTTTACAGTACATGAAGAGAAAAGAAAAGCTGTTAGGAGCGTTCAGAGTTTTTTTTTTTCTGTTGGAAATGGTCCAAAAAAAACGTTTTTTTTTTTCTAGACGCTGAAGCTTACAAAATGCTAATAGCCTAATGAAGTGTGCATGGACAAATAGGAGAACACTATTTGGCTTCTAGGAACAGAAAAAAAATACTAAAAACAGCTTCTAGGAGCTTGAATAAAAACAAAACACTAGGGAACCAATTGGCATTTTGGGACCCTTTTTGGCTTTGGGCTTTTGGGCTTACAAGCTCTCATTGTTTTCGTTATTGCTGCGCTGCTAATATTATATGCTTGTCAACTTGTATTTATGCAATATTATGTCTTTAATAAACTACCTATTTTTATAGATTATTCCTCCAGACGAAGCGGCATTAAGACCATGCAACTAGTAGAGGATCCTTAATCTATGAGGATAACTTCATTATCAGATACTTCCCTTTGCGAAAAACCTACAAGTAATTATATACTGTAAGGTTTAACCACTTGCCACCCGCCATATAGCAAAATGGCGGCGGCAAAGTGGTTTCAATATCCTGACCGGATGTCATATAACGTGATCAGGATATTAAGCCGCTGCGGGCCGATTGTTGTTGCGGTGTGTCAGTTTGACACACCGCAACTCCGATCTAGGTAAAGAGTCTATGGCGGAGACTCTTTACCACGTGATCAGCCGTGTCCAATCACGGCTGATCGCGATGTAAATAGGAAGAGCCGGTGATCAGCTTTTCCTCACTCGCATCTGACAGACGCGAGTAGAGGAGAGACGATCGGCTGCTCTCCTGAACTGAACCTTTGAGACAGATTTTCAAACACAAACCAATGCTCTACGTCAGGGGTCTCAAACTGGTGGCCCTCCAGCTGTTGCAAAACGACAAGTCCCATGAGGCATTGCAAGGCTGACAGTTACAAGCATGACTCCCACAGGCAGAGGCATGATGGGACTTGTAGTTTTGCAACAGCTGGAGGGCCGCCAGTTTGAGACCCCTGCTCTACATGATCGGCTTCTTTTGAGAGGCTACTCACGTACCAACCTAAGGAGGGCATTTAATTGAGCACTAGCTTGCCCTAGGAGCTCATTGCTTTACCCTCCACCTAAGCTTAAACAAACTGAAATGGTCAAAGTTGTCACTAAATACTCCGCCCATCATCAACAACTCAGAAGGATATTGTCTAACCATTGGCACCTGCTCACTGAACACCACGTCTTGACTAGGCATGTGAGACCTACTCCCGAATTGGTGTTTTCCGGAGAGCCTCTTCTCTAAGAGACCGGTTGACCAACAGTCATTATCAAATACCAGAACCTTTGTCCACTGGACCCAGGGGCACCTTCCAATGTGGCAATTGTCCCCGTTTCCCATGGATACTTGAGGGTTACCAGGTTCCAGCTACCAAACGGTGAATTGTTTGAACCACGCTTCCATTCTGATTGTGGCATGATGGGTGTAATTTACCTCTTGTTGTGTAAATGTAAATCTTATTACATGAGTAAAACAATAAGAGAACTCTGTCAGAGAATCGGTGATCATCTATATTACTCTAGTTGTGGCAAATTAACCACCGTGGGTCGCCATATTGGCTTGTATCACCGTTTGGACATCACGGTGGTAAAATTTCTAGTTCTTGAGGTTATCAACAAAAGCCCAATAGGCGGGGACTGGGACAAGATTATCTTACAACGAGAAACAATGTAGGTTGAACGCTTGAATGCTACCATTCCCCCTGGCCTCAACTAAATGATTTCCTATAAACTTTTTTTTTATAAGGTCACCTTTTCAATAAGGACCGCTCTCACTTTTAGATTTACCAAGAGGGACCTTGAGCAACTCTACTACCTTTTGTCTAGCTTCTCCATCCTTATCCCCTTTTCTCCCTCTCTCCCCTCCAACACCCTCCCCCCTGCCAACCCCCTCCCTCTTTTTTTTTTTCCTTCTCTTGCCTCCATTTATGTTACCTCTGTTTAATCCCTTTTGACTAAATTCTTGAAACCATACTTTGGCCCACTACACCTTCAGTCCATTGTTCAATATAGTCATCTCCCATTGTCCTTGGTTGAAAAACCTGTCAGACTTTATGCTTTGTTTTTATGCTTTATCTTTACGTTTTGTATAGATCATATTGTGTGGAGAATTCATCGCTGACCATTATACTGTATTGTAAATATAGTGATTGTTTTTCTATTTGTGATGGTTTACCGCTATGGTTGCTTCTGGGTGTTTGTTTATCCTATGCTCTCAGCCGATTGGTCCCTGTGTGCCTTCTCTTTCCCCTTTTAATGGTGTCCATGTGACTTCACTGGTGGGAGGTGCCGGACTTGGGCAAGGCCACTTCCCACTTGTATTGCCTTAGGTTTGGGCTATCCGCCCATTTGACATGAGGCGATGCACGCATTCGCGCTAACATATTTACACACGCACAGTGCGGGGAGCCAGACACGGTGACGTCACACGCTGTTGTCTGACGGCGTTTTGGCGCCTTCCAGGTTGGGGAGCTCATTTAATGGGTCTTGGCCCATTTATGAGCAGTGTGGACAGCTTCTCCAGGAGGATGAGATATTGGCCACCCTTATCAAGGTGAGATCCAGACCTATCAATTTGCTATAGGTTTTGATGCTTACCCATTTTACCTTTGTCTGTCCGTTTATTTGCAGACTGGTCTAATTTGTTTGGACTGTTTGCTGACTCTGACAAACAGACCTCTAGAAGCGCTGTACCAGCCTCTTCAAACCGTTGGTATCATCTTAGAGACACTGTTCAGCAACAATGCCAAACTGGCATGATTAGTCCTTCCTTTTTTATCCTGTCCTTGGTAGTGGCCTCCCAGTGATAATCACTGGTCCCCTTCTCCTGGAGTTAAACACTCCGTGAATTTGTGTCCCGGAGTGCTCCCATCAGGTAGGTTGCCTCCGGTTATCTGGATTACCAACCTGCATTACTTTCTAGTTATATTCTACCTTGCTTTCCCATTGCAGTATTGACAGTCCCATCCTCTTTTCACCCTACACCCCCCCTTTTTCCCCCTCCCTTGTCCTTACTGTCCTCCCCCCCACCTTTTCCAACCCCTGCCCTCCTTTTCCTTCCCCCTCTTTCCATCACCCCCCTTGCTTTGTGTCCCACTCCACCTCCCCCTTACCCCCCATCCCTCCTCCTGTTTCCTTCCTCTATACCTCTCCTTCTCTTTTCCACCCTGTCCTTTACTTCAATGGAATCTCATATATTACGTTCCCATTACTCTATACATTTTCAGTACTTTAGATATACTCTCTGCTAACAAACCCCCCCATGTCCACCACGGGGGGGAGGGGGGGACCAATTGGCAATTTGGGACCCTTTTTGGCTTTGGGCAAGCAAGCTCTCATTATTTTCATTATTGTTGTGCTGTTAATATTATATGCTTGTCAACTTGTATTTATGCATGTCTTTAATAAACTACCTGTTTTTATAGATTATTCCTCCTGAAGAAGCAGCATTAAGACCACAGAACTAGTAGAGGATCTTTAATCTATGACGATAACTTCATTATCAGATACTTCCCTTTGAGAAAAACCTATGAGTAATTGTATACTGTAAGGTTTAAATTCCCTTTTTATTAATATATTGATTTTGTTCACTTTGAATGTTTTTTATATGCAATAAATAAGAGTTTTTACTAAATTTGATTGTTTGCTCATCAGTATTGGGATAGTCCACAAACATTTCCTCGTGGTTTGAATGTGTGAGAGGGCAGTCTCAGCAACTGTCCACACCCTTTCTATACAATATTTGGATGATGGTACTTTTTATACTCTAAAATTGTTTATCTGAGGCTATACTCAAAATTTTATAAAACACAAGTGTGCATGGAGCTTTATTCTAGGTCAGCAACTCAGAATATAAGGAGATCTTGGGACAACATAACAGCCAGGCATCCAGCATTTTCAATAGCAGGTTAGCAGTGAAAACATCCAACAGGAATATACTGAGTGTGGCATGAATGCAGCTTGCTGACTTCCTTATGAAAATGCTGGTGTGGCTATCACAATTTCTGAGTCAATGACCTGCCACTAACATGCTCATCATGAAAGGTGAACCTTGTAATCTACCTAGTTGTTTCAGAGATATATATACACTACCGTTCAAAAGTTTGGGGTCACATTGAAATGTCCTTATTTTTGAAGGAAAAGCACTGTACTTTTAAATGAAGCTAACTTTAAACTAGTCCTAACTTTAAACAAATATACTCTATACATTGCTAATGTGGTAAATGACTATTCTAACTGCAAATGTCTAGTTTTTGGTGCAATATCTACATAGGTGTATAGAGGCCCATTTCCAGCAACTATCACTCCAGTGTTCTAATGGTACAATGTGTTTGCTCATTGGCTCAGAAGGCTAATTGATGATTAGCAAACCCTTGTGCAATCATGTTCACACATCTAAAAACAGTCTAGCTCCTTCCAGAAGCTACAAAACTGACCTTCCTGTGAGCAGATTGAGTTTCTGGAGCATCACATTTGTGGGGTCAATTAAACGCTCAAAATGGCCAGAAAAAGAGAACTTTCATCTGAAACTCGACAGTCTATTCTTGTTCTTAGAAATGAAGGCTATTCCATGCGAGAAATTGCAAAGAAATTGAAGATTTCCTACAACGGTGTGTACTACTCCCTTCAGAGGACAGCACAAACAGGCTCTAACCAGAGTAGAAAAAGAAGTGGGAGGCCGCGTTGCACAACTAAGCAAGAAGATAAGCACATTAGAGTCTCTAGTTTGAGAAACAGACGCCTCACAGGTCCCCAACTGGCATCTTCATTAAATAGTACCCGCAAAACACCAGTGTCAACATCTACAGTGAAGAGGCGGCTGCGGGATTTTGGGCTTCAGGGCAGAGTGGCAAAGAAAAAGCCATATCTGAGACTGGCCAATAAAAGAAAAAGATTAAGATGAGCAAAAGAACACAGACATTGGACAGAGGAAGACTGGAAAAAAGTGTTGTGGACGGATGAATCCAAGTTTGAGGTGTTTGGATCACAAAGAAGAACATTTGTGAGACGCAGAACAAATGAAAAGATGCTGGAAGAATGCCTGACGCCATCTGTTAAGCATGGTGGAGGTAATGTGATGGTCTGGGGTTGCTTTGGTGCTGGTAAGGTAGGAGCTTTGTACAGGGTAAAAGGGATTCTGAATAGGAAGGCTATCACTCCATTTTGCAACGCCATGCCATACCCAGTGGACAGCGCTTGATTGGAGCCAATTTCATCCAACAACAGGACAATGACCCTAAACACACCTCCAAATTGTGCAAGAACTATTTACAGCAGAAGCAGGCAGCTGGTATTCTATCGGTAATGGAGTGGCCAGCACAGTCACCAGATCTGAACCCCATTGAGCTGTTGTGGGAGCAGCTTGACCGTATGGTACGCCAGAAGTGCCCATCCAACCAATCCAACTTGTGGGAGCTGCTTCTAGAAGCGTGGGGTGCAATTTCTCCAGCTTACCTCAATAAATTAACAGCTAGAATGCCAAAAGGTGTGCAATGCTGTAATTGCTGCAAAAGGAGGATTCTTTGATGAAAGCAAAGTTTGATGTAAAAACAATGTTATTTCAAATACAAATCATTATTTCTAACCTTGTCAATGTCTTGACTCTATTTTCTATTCATTTCACAACGTATGGTGGTGAATAAGTGTGACTTTTCATGGAAAACACAAAATTGTTTGGGTGACCCCAAACTTTTGAACGGTAGTGTGTGTATATATATATATAATTATACATTATACCATCAAAAGCTTGTCCTTGTGTACAGTCCTAGCTGTAGCAGAATGAAAACCTACACAGCTGCTAGAAATACAAACATAACCTTCAGCACAGGTATTTCTAAAAGGTATATTTAAGAGAACCTGTAATGACAAATTATTGAGATGCCTTTGCTGGACTTTAATGGTGCAGCTATTGGGCAGAGCTATGAGGACACGCATATAAACTTCCCCCAATGTCAGCAATCCTCAGTTTTTTGGCAAGCAGAGGATACATAGGGAGAGGGCAGGGTCCTGTGTCCTCTACTGTACTCATAGAAACAGAGTCAGCTAGGCAAGTCAAAAAATCTATTTTCTCATACAGTACAGGGCACAGGCAGAGCCCTAGATTAGGGGACATCCAAAAACAGTGGAAAAAGTATATAAAAAAAAAAAAAAAATACAGGCGTGGGCAACACAGCAAATGCTAACAGGCCCATCGAAAAGAAGGATTGGAGCAAAATTTTTAACCTGTAGCACCATGAAGCCTGAAACACCAAAAAGAATTCCTAACATGATAGGGCTGCCAGCTCTGAAGCTCACCTTGAGAATGAGAGTGCAACAAGGAAAACCACCTCACATGTAAGGTGTTTTCATCACGGCACAGAGCAGTACCATAATTGTACTCTGAGATGTGCAGTTCAGTGTAAATTACCACTGACACTAAGGTCTCTTCTGTCATGAAAACCCTCTGAGTGTTTTTTAGTTAATGAAAGTTTAGGAGGGGAATGTGGCACCCCTAAATACAAAAAATAAAAAGTCAAATTAAATGAAATTAATTGATACATACAGTAAAAGCAAAATTGCAATGTGCTAAAACCAATTGTATAATGAAATGTATGTGATAAGAATTACTATTGGGTACTCTTTTATTGTATACCTCCCAATGAGAGCTCTTGTGGAAGTTGGTTTAAGAGAATAAAGAGCAACCTGTAAAGATCAGCTTATCCAGGAGGAGTTAAAAGAGAAGTAGTTTTTTTATTTTATTTGCCCATTATACTTACCTTGGTGAATGCCGCATCGTAACCAATGCTGCATCTGTCCCCCCGCCACCTCTGCACTGAGAAACAAGCCACTGAACACCGCCGATGGCTCGGTTCTCACAGATCCACGAGCAAAGAGCTGCTGTCAGTCAGCATCTCTCCTGCTGTGGAGGGGCGGGAAGCGACTATCTCAGTCACTCAGCAGCTCGCTGAGTGGCTGAGACAGGCATCAGTCCAGGCACCTGGCGGATCCAGACTTAATTGTCGTGATTACGCAATGTCTGGACTGATTCCAGGGATGTCAGTAGAGAGCGGTCTGAAGTCCGAATTGCACTCCTGTGACCCGTAGGAGAAGCCCAGCCAAACGAGCTCAGGTTGGACTTCTCCTTTAAAGTGATTGTAAGCGATCACCTTGTAAAGCAACCCATTCAGTTTAAACCTGAAATGAAAGGCAAAATATTTGTGTATAGATATAAAAAAAAAAAAAAAAAAACAAACAAACCTTTTCTCCCTCTTTTTATACATGATCACATTCCCTCTGTTCTTAGCTGCATAAGAGCTGGGGAGGAGAAGTGAGAGCACACTGATCTTCCCAGTAAAGGCTGTGGGGGGGGGGGGCATGCCAGGACAAGTCTGATTATTGGAGGAGAGCAGGCCAAGTTCCCAGCACAGCTAGGGATCCGACCACGGTGAGCTTAGGTGTTTGGTTATTAACAGGAAAGCAGAGGGACTGGCAGAAACACCAGGGATTTCACATAAAGGAAGCAATACAGGAGACTGTCATACAGGTACATGGTACAGCAGGCACATATAAGGAATTTGAAATGCTGGGGTGACGCTTTAAATGACCTGATGTCAATCGAGAAATCCAGGTGGGGTCCAGGTGGGAAAACTGTCAGACCAGGAGGCCTGAAAGGGGAGGGGAAACCTGCAGGGCCAACACACCCCCCCCCCCGCGTAGCACCTATGCTCCGCATTGCACCCAGTTGGGAGAGGGGGGTTACTACTTACCGGTCCCATGAATGATGTGGGAGATACTCCACAGACAGAACCGCGATCCACCAAATGAGAGGGAGGGGGATTTCTGTCAGCCAGAGTAGTGCTGTGACACAGATGTTCTGTGTCCAGTCATATGCTCCATATGGAGACATTTAACGCATAGCTAAAGGTCTGAGTGCACTTGCTGACTACTGAATCTAGGTTATCCGGCCTCTCACCCAGCCCGGCTGTTGATTGAAGATCTCCACAGTAAAAAAATCCCAGGGAAAAAAAAAAGCTTTGGAACCGCAGGTTCCAGTAGGGAACTAGGTTCTTACTTCTAAAATACTAGGCAGAAATAACTGGTTTGCCTATAGCAAAGAGGGGGTTTATACTAGCTCGGACTGTCCATAGGCAGTGCCAAGTTTCTTTTTTGCCCAGTGTACTACTCCTGTAGTGCTACAAACCCTATGGTCGAGAAATAGAAGAAGCTGCATCCATCAATGAACGAAACAGAAATTAAACAAAACTGTTTTGTAAAAAACTTCTTCAGGACACATACAGGTTTCAATTAATGCAGGAAAGGGTCTCACTTATGAGGAGGCTTTCAAAGATTCAAATAATCACAGTTCAAATTTTTCCACTATAGATGTAAGGGTCTTGTCACTAAAAATAGGTAACCACCATCTGTTTCATATACATCCAATCTCCGGGTTCATTTCAAAAGAACCAACAAATTGCCATTATATTCCAGTAATAGCAGGGTACATTTCCAGCAAAGGAGGAACTCAATAGTTGCCATTGGCTTCCATCAATCAACAGGGCGCCAAACAGCCCATAGAACACATCAGCTCAATAGTCCATATAGAACCATGCAAGCAGCACTAGGGGAGCTGGTGGTTGGATAAGATGTATATACTCAGGAGGATACAGAGATGGATAAGATGTATATACTCAGGAGGATACAGAGATGTTCATCTCTGTATCCTCCTGAGTATATACATCTTATCCAACCACCAGCTCTCCTAGTGCTGCTTGCATGGTTCTATATGGACTATTGAGCTGATGTGTTCTATGGGCTGTTTGGCGCCCTGTTGATTGATGGAAGCCAATGGCAACTATTGAGTATTGAGTTCCTCCTTTGCTGGAAATGTACCCTGTTATTGCTGGAACATAATGGCAATTTTTTGGTTCTTTTTAAATGAACCCGGAGATTGGATGTATATGGAAACAGATGGTGGTTACCTATTTTTATTGACAAGACCCTTACATCTATAGTGCAAAAATTTGAACTATGATCATTTGAATCTTTGAAAGCCTCCTCATAAGTGAGATGCTTTCTTGCATTAATTGAAACCTGTATGTGTCCTGAAGAAGTTTTTTTACGAAACGCGTAGACGAATCGGGGCTCTTATCATGTATATTCGTGTGTAGATGATTTTTTAACTTTGTCATTGTCTTGCTATGTATGCATTTGTACTCAAAGTTTATGACATTATTATTTTGACTATGCTTCCTTAGGTTTGCTATGCCTCTAAAGTCCGACCAGGGGCTCCTTATTGAACCCCCTTTTTTTCTTTCTTGCCTTTTAACTATACGGATGTGGCCATAGGAGTGGTTGCCTTTATATTTTATTCTACCATAATGGATTGCCACTGTCCCGAACCTGTATCGCAATCTGCAGTCAACGCCACACATTACACCAAGGAAGAGCCCCAAACAAGTCCAGAGTTTGCAGCAACATTACAAGCTAGTTTGCATCTTCCTTCTGGCAGGATCCAGGTACGGTCAGTGACATGCATGTGGTACCAATTCAGAAACTGTGCCATTAGTCTAGACGGGTGGAGCATAGTTGCGTACCTAAAGATGGAATGCACACAGGAAAATCCCAAGTAAAAACCAGTAATCTCCCTAAATGAGACACTAGAAAAAAATAATGAGGATTGCTGGGAGTGGTAGAGGTTATATGGGGGTTCTTAGAGCTCTGTTTTACCAGTGTCCAATCACCTGAAAGTGGAAGCATATAACCTGGTTGTCTAAGACCTACCCGTGCTGTACGAGAATAAAAAGGACATGCATAATTTTCTCTAATGTAGAACAACACAATTCACAAAAGTGTGTTACTCCGCATTGCATGCGTGTTTTGAAGTCAGATGAGCTAATGCATGTAAAGTACATGTTCCAGCAACGCACCCTATGGGTTTAAATATTTATTATACCTATAATTGCTACTATTTTTTCTTAAAGAAAACTGAATAACTCACTAGTGAAGTATGGCTTTAACATTATATTTTAGCTACACCAAGCTCTTAAAAACTCTCTAAGAAATGATGCAGAAGCAGAGAATTTATTCCAGGATAACAGTAATGAAGACCACGTGCCAGCTTTGCAAAGTCTTGATTGTGCGGCTTTTACTGGCATCCGCTGCCACACATTCTTCCACTTGGCTGATGGGAGCATAATTGGACTTGTGATAGTCCCATTGATGTACATGCTTCACAGACCTCAGTCTTAATCCATCCAAGTGCCTAAGCTGTAAATATCCTTTCTGGACTACTGAGCAGAATTAACATTAAAAAAAAAAAAAAAAATCAACTGTTTTGTTTAATGTTTTAAAGTCTAACCGCCTTCAGTGTTACATCATTTTCCATTTAGGTTTTGGCCAGGAGAACAGGAATCATTGATTGTTTCCTGAAGATATCTCACGTAAGGAATCCTGGCACTCTTCTACCAGCTACTGTCTCTTGTATTCAGTTGTCTCAATGTCTTAAAGGGGACCTTTAGTTTTCTGTGAATGCTATCAAAATATAAAAAGCACATATGAGCGAAGAGTGCGAGACTCACGCCAATACCCATACTACAAACATTAGCAGGAATTTCAACCTACTTTCATTCACATTCATTCTGCATACAACATTCTTTCACTGTCTGATATAATACACTCACAAACATTCATAATAACAGATTGTAGGAGCTGCTATATTATACAAACCTTCCTCTTAGGAATCAACAAACTGGATTTGCAACTCACCTTATTACCTACAAATTAATAAAAACAACAGCTTATTAACAGGTCAGCACCAAACCAGAGTTGTGTTCATGTCTCTATTTTATTGGGATAAAGAGGGAAATATAAAACATTTATGGAGAAAACATCTGGGTGGCTGCAACCAAAGATTGGCCTTCATCTTTTTAAAATGAAAAAAGTAATCTCTTCACCTGCTGGTGTACGAATTTTGTACAATGGAGGAATATTTGAATATGCTGAAAACAAAGCACTGTTACAAAGCTGGTTTACTTTGTATGCTAGAGAGCTTTCTTTGTTAATAAGTTCTCTTTAATGAGCTCAGATCTTTAAAATCAAGAAAGGAGGACACAAGCATTTCTTTCTATGTTGGGACATCTCTGACTTTTATACGTTTTCTTCATGGAAAAAAAATTGTGACGGCTTCCAGGGATCACAGAACAAATAGCCATAACAGGATGTATTTTAATATAATGATGAAAGACAAAAGCCGCAGCCAAAATTATGCTGAATGTTTGAAACAGAATCCATGCTTGTCAAACTGCGATAAACAAAGTAAAATGTAAAAAAAAAAAAAAAAAAAAAAAAAAAAAAAAACAGATGCAGTTTATTAAAATCTTTTCCTTTTGATAATTTCAGGTTTCCAGTTCACTGGATGAGTTTCTTCAGTCTGAAAGAGGGAGAAACACAAATTGTCAGGTTGAGTTTTCACAATGTTCAATTTAGAAACACTTTTTAATAGTGTTAAAGAAAAAGCACTGAACATTCAGCCAAGCTTTATAAATTCTAGACTTTGAATGGATGTAGAAAAGAGAAGACTGCGGATAAACAGGTACAGCTTGTGTAAGAGGATTTGTTTCATCTCTGTTCATCACTAGAGGCAAATAACTTCACTGGGCATATGAAAGGGTTTCCAACCACTTTAAGTGGACCTATCTAAAAAATCCACGTCGCATGAACAGAATACTTAGCAGAATTACCAAAATCACAATATTTTAAGTACATGCATTTCTTATTTGCCATTAATAATAAAACAATGTTCCTGAGCAATCTGGTGCAACCTAAACCCCAAGTAAACTAAATTGTATGGTCTCTTGATACCAGGAAAATGCATTTAACATCCTTAGAGACTATAATCATTTTTTTTTTCAACCAGACAAACCCTGTTGACCCTGACCACCACCCTGTGTACATGTACTGATAAGATAACATAGAGGAGAGTTCAGGAGCAGTTGAAAGAAATGCCAAACTGCTCTTAAACGTCCGTTTAACAGCAGCAGTGTACATGAGGCTTTAGAGTTCAGGTACATTCATTAATGGGTACTAATTCAACAGCTCTCAAAAGACATTTTAGACAACTATATGCTGCTGTCCTTGTGGCAACAGTTTGGGGAAGGCCCCTTTAAGTTCCAGCATGACTGTGCACAAATCTAGGTTTACAAAACTATGGCGTAACACGTTTGGTGTTGAGAAACCTGAATGGCTTGCACAGAGCCTTGAGCGCAAACATACTGAACACTGTTGTGTGTCCTACATCAGTGCCTGGTGCTCTTTTCCTAAAAGAACACACTTTTCTACATACTCCAAAAATCTCCAATCCAGAAGATTGGAGACTACAGAAGGAGTGAGAGCAACTACATATTAATATCCATGGTAGAGATTAGGAACCATGAATATACTATTCCACAAACTCTGGTGAAACCTAACCTGGCAAAGTAAGAGCAGTAATTTTTAGGCCCACTGATTACAAGGTTCATGGTAACTGTCAAGATCTGGATTAAACGATTGCCGACCAGCCGCCGTCATTATACTGGGGCAGATCGACACCTTTAAGCGTGATAGCAGGTGGGCGCACGCGCCCGCTGCACTGCGGTGGTGTCAATGCTCATCGCTGATGGTCGCGATTACCGCCGGCCACGAGCGATAGCGGGCACGAGAGGCAGGACAGGGACGTGTGCATGTAAACACACAAATCCCTGTTCTGTAAGGAGAGACAGATTGTGAGTTCCTAATAGCTAGGAACCAAGGATCTGTCATCTCCTATAGTCAGTCCCATCACCCTACAGTTAGAACACACAGTCAGGGAACACAGTTAACCCCTTCCCTGCCAGTGACATTTATACAGTAATCAGTGCATTTTTATAGCGCTGATCGCTGTACAATTGTCAATCGTCCCAAAAATGTGTCAAAAGTGTTCAATGTGTCCGCCATAATCTTGCAGTCAAGATAAAAATCGCAGATCGCCGCCATTACTTGTAGAAAAAAAAAATAATAAAAATGCCTTAAATCTATCCCTTATTTTCTAGACGTTATAACTTTTGCGAAAACATACGTATATTGCGATTTTTATTACCAAAAATATGTAGAATACATATAAGCCTAAACTAAGAAAAAAAATTAGGGATATTTATTATAGCTAAAAAAGTACAAAAAAAAGCTAAAAAAGTACAAAATATTGTGTTTTTTCAAAATTGTCGCTCTTTTTTTTGTTTATAGCGCAAAAAATAAACACTGCAGAGATGATCAAATACTACCAAAAGAAAGCTCTATCTGTGGGAAAAAAAAAGGACTTCAATTTTTTTTTGGGAGCAGCGTCGCACGACTGCACAATTGTCAGTTAAAGCGACGCAGAGCCGTATCGCAAAAAATGCTTTGGTCATTGAGCAGCCAAATCTTCCAGGGCTGAAGTGGTTAAAAGGCCGATTATTCCAGGGCAGCCATCACATTTGATTTCTAAATATTATATTATGATTTCCAACTAAAAGAGGAGGTTTAGTGCTGATTATAGCATACTAGGATTTTGGTGGCTAAAATGATTGCTTTCTGGCATTAAAGGTTTCTAAGTAAGAGCCACAAAAGTTTGAGGGAATTATTTATTCAGCTGGTTATAAAGTGGTCTCAATAATTTATCTGACTACTCAAATGAAAAACGTCCTCAATGTGATCTTTCTATCGGATGACAGCAGCGCTCCATAAATCTAATTAAAAAGAATGACTGCTCAGCAGAGTCTCATTAGAGACCTGCAGACACACTATGGACAAAAGTATGAAAAGAAAGTGAAGACATTGGGGGGAAAGAAAAAAAAAAAAGGTTCAACACATGCCCTGATAACCAAAGATCTACAGATCTCTCCACACAGTAAATACCCCAAATACTTTTACACTCCAGTGCAGTTAGATGTTTGTTTCTGTATAGGGTACCAGTAAAAGGAACTTTGACTTACTTAATGCCTCACTCCCATAGACTCCTTTCATGCTATAAGACTAGTCCCTGTAGCCTTTTCTCTAAAGTGCTCCAGTGGTCACATGTAGTTTGACCAATAGCCCTGCATTTTAAGTAAGGAAGCAGAGGGAACGCTCATGACCCAGAGAATCAGCAAGGAGAGGGTATCTGGGACAGCAAAGGATTATAGAAGGCTTTTTTTTGTTTGTTTTATGGTTCATGCATTGTAGGGGAAAGGGGGGGTGCCCTGGAGTTTGGCTTTAATAAAGCCTCATGCAGAAACTACAAAATCTACTTTAGGTGCTATCCCAATGCAAAACAGAAACCCTAGGTTGGACACCAGGACTGAAACATCAGGAAGTTCAGGAGTGATTGCTTCCTTTTGTTAGATGGGAATACCACCTTTTGCAATAAGAAATGCTGAATACAGCTTTACGATTTGGCCCTTAAAGTGATTGTAAAGGAAATATCCCTATTTAAAAAAAATAACCAATATGTCATACTTGCCTATGGTATTTTTGCAGAGCAGCCCTCATCCTCCTTTTTTCAGGTATCCCGCCGATGCTCTGGGCCTCTCCCCTATGCCGAGTGCCCCCATAGCAAGTTGCTTGCCATGGGGGCATTGGGCGTGTCAGCTCTCTGCGTCCATAAGAGGCCGAGATTGCGTCACTGCCCCTGCCTCACTGGCTGTGATTGAGCCAAAAGGCTCCAGCTGCTGCATCTCAGCCAATCAGGAGGGAGACTCTCATGTCTTGTGCACATCGCTGGTTAGAGATCGGGTTTAGGCAAGTATTGGTGGGTGGGGGAGGTGCATAAAATGCATGAAGGTAAATAACCTTCAGCCTTTACAACCACATTAATAGATGAGTAGGTGGAGCTAAAATATAAGAAGCAGAAATCTAAGTGGCAAACACTTTAAAATGAGGCAGCAATGGCTAGCCTAACTTTACAGCATCCATACAAACCTGAAATGCCAGAATTTACCCTGCCACTTGCCTTCAAGCTAAATCTTTGAAAAAGTCCTTGTTTGCAGGGGGGTTGTACCCACAGTGCAATTGTTAAATGCTTGTTTATATCGAGGGCGACGAGTGAAGCAGTTTTGCTTACTTGATCCTCCATGCTGCTAGACTGATCCCTGCAACCTAATCCATCAATACCAATGCCAACACTATAGCCCCGCACTGGACGCAGAGACAATCCACTGCCAAAGCAAATCCATCAGAAGAGAAACAGAGGAAAAGCTCATCAAAAGCGCCTGAAAAGCTCTTCAAAAGTGCTCAGTGCTAAGGCAGTTTACAAACGCCTTAGTGTGAAAGTAGCCTTAATGAGCATTTAACCCTTTCAGTGCTGGCACAGCCCCACTGCAAGGGAGAACTTTTACTTTTCCTGAAGTTGAACTTTAAACTAAAGTCAGTTTCATTAGACTTTTAAAGTGGTTCTAAAGACAGAAGGTTTTTTTTTTTTTTTTGTTTTATCTTCATGCATTCTATGCATGATAAAAAAAAAAACCTTTTGTGTGCAGTAGCACCCCTCAGCCCCCTAATACTTACCTGAGCCCCATCTCGCTCTAGCAATGTTGCACGAAAGCCTTGGCTGTCCAGAACTCTCCCTCCTGGTTGCGCCATTGGCTCGCGCTGCTGTCAGTGAGCCAATGAGGAGAGAAAGGGGGGTGGGGCCAAGCCGCAGCTCCCTGTCTGACTGGACAAACAGAGCAGCAGCTCGGGTGCCCCCTCAGCAGGAGACATGCAAAAATAATCTCTATATAGTTGGAAGCACAATGCTGCTTTGGACCTGAAACAGCATTAGTTAGGTCTGTATTATAGT
The DNA here is from genome assembly GCA_037952925.1 of Lithobates clamitans. Lineage (NCBI taxonomy): Eukaryota > Metazoa > Chordata > Amphibia > Anura > Ranidae > Lithobates > Lithobates clamitans. The sequence continues at coordinate 3,188,026 of JBBGZY010000756.1, forward strand.
GTAACACTGAGGCACCCAGCTCATTTACGTTAGTATAATAGCTATTGGCATACGCTTCAAGTATCTATTTCTTGATCAGGTTCACTTTGTCTATACTTGAGAAGGACTTCAACACTCCAAAGTAAAATGTTTCAGATGTCTGCATGTCACATGTCTGCAAAATTTCATAAACATGCTAAAAGCTAAATTGAAAAACTGTATTCACATAGCCTTCATAATCCATACTCGCAGGCTTAAGGTATACCTTACGCACCTTAAAGTAAAGCTACTAGCACGTATAAAGTGCAGGCAGTTAGAGGTATCTGCACATACAGCTTTTACTTTCTGTTCCAAGACCAAATATCGGGCTGTTCTAAACACAAAAAGCTTCAACACTTCAGGCAGTGTTGGAGCTTTCCCATTCCCTGCTAACCATGACACAATCCTTTTTGCCCATCAAGCAGGTGGTGCTAGAGCTTTGCCTAATCAGAATAGGCAGGGACCTCTAGATGCCTGCATTTATTTATAAGAAAAAGGAATGTACAAGTTTGCCTTAGCTCTACAAGTCCTGTGATGATTGGAGGCCTTCAAGACACATGTTAGTTTTGGTGCATGACGACAGATGCAGTAAAATGGGACTTAGTTTCTCTTCATATAATAAACGCTTATAAAAACACAAATTATAAAGTAAATGGCTAAAGATGCTCAGCTAATGGTCTTGTAACAAGATTAACACATACCGCAGTGTCATCCTCTCTGTAGACTTTGATAGTTTTGTCGGCTTCAGCAGTGATCAGTCTGCTCTCGGACTGGTCAAACGTGCATGCAAATATACCAGATTCACTGTCTAGAGAGCCTGGCTGGACAGCAGCGTGAATTCTCTGGAAATTATAACCCGTCCTCCAGTCCCATAAATGCATTGTTCCATTATCCGCTGTAGGGCAGAAATGAGAGGTGTCAAACAGAAACCACACCTAGCTCAGTCAAAGAATGCTACTAAAATGTCTTTTCTCTAAAGGAAAATCGGCAGAAATAGTTTCTTACCTCCTGACACCAACACACCATCAGAGTTCACTGCCAAAGTGTTGATTATAGCATTGTGGCCAGAAAGGTTTTGGATAAAGTTTCCATCAGGGAATTTCCACTGCTTAATATTATCCGGTGACCCAGATGCAAATGTGTACCTAGAATAAAAGCCAAGATGGTGAAGCATACAAACGTAACAGATAATTTTGGAACTGACTGTGCGGCACAAAACACAGTTGTGCTGACTTTAGCGACAAGCTGAGAACTGCAGCAGTGGCACTTATTGTATCACGTAACTAGATTCTGTGAACGTAAATCTATTTTGGGCTCCTCTAAAGGCCAGTTGTCAGGATACTCAGAAAAAAACGTTTCAGTAAAGAAAACTATTACTGGTCTTTCAGCTATCTTTCTTCTGCTTTTTGCCTTTCAGTCACACTTCATTACAGCCCAGGCAAACAAAATATTTCATTATTGACTACTAAGTACTCGATTCTCTGAAGCTCTGTGAGGTTACTGACCACAAATCTTATTCCTTGGAAAAAAAGAAACCAACACCATAATGTTTCACTACACTTTCAGAGGGTCACTGGATACAAGCTGGTGTAACAGAGCAATACATCCTGAACATTCCCAAAAACATCTGTATAATGGGAGGATATGGGATGCTTCACTTATGATCTGAGCTGAGAGTTGGATGATGCGTTGTTAGAGTTACTTTATGCTCTTTATAAACAGGCTTTTAGGCATCATTCACACCATGGTGCAGAGATGTCAGTTTTTCTGCATACGTTCTGCAAGGGCACAAAAAAAAAAAAAATTGTTCTCTATGCGCCATGTTCACACCACAACACTGTTATCACGTGTGGATTTTTTTTCTGCGCAGCAATCTGCAAAATGTATGCAGTTTTCTGCACGGGAAAAAAAACTGACATGACATCAACATTGGTGTGAAAAGGGTACATAACTGAAGCGTTTGAAAACTGATATCAGCATGAATGAAAGCTGATTTGAAACTGATGTCTCTGTAAGTAAGTGAAATCTGCATGGTTTTCACGCACGTATGGTGTGAACGAGCCCTTAATGATAAGCATGGAAAAGGTACATGATCAGCAGCTAAAAGCAGATTTTTTTTTATAAAAAGCTGAATATTTACATTCTTGCACTTAACATTAGAAGTGTATGAATTTACAATGCACAACATAAAACAAATTAAAAAAGCAACTAACATACATAATTGCAAAGGCCCAGATATTCAAGCAGGGCTCGACAAATATCAAGCGTCAGGTCGCCATGGCAACTAGAAATTGCATCCCAGTGCCCAGGTTCACACATCTGTCTACTTAAATCGCAATGTCATTCCAGTTTGTGTGATTTCAGTACAGGTTCAATTTTGGCTCTCTCCCCTCACAATCCAAAATCGCATGTGTGTGAACCAGGGAGGCTCTTTACATCTGGGCATTTTGGGATTGCAGCAGAATTGCAATGCGATTTGCAGTGATTGCCGGGCAGTAAATCGCATAACAATCATGGCAAAACTGCACCATGTTTTAGGGGCCCTTGAAAATAACCTGCATTTTGCAATTGCATTGAGAGTTTTGAGATTGTGGGCAGAATTGCAGCGATTCTGCCGCAATCCCAAAACGCCCAGATGTGACCGGGGCCTAATGAAGCGGAGTTCCCCCTATGACAGGTTTTTACTGTCATTCTTTCCAAACAGCCTATAACCCTGACGTAACGGCGTTACACTGGGGTTATTGCCTGGCCGCTCTGCTGTAAGTTAGGGTTAGGGGGTACAAATTACTTGCCTTGCCCCAAGCGCCGACAACCCACACTAGGTTAAAAAAAAAAAAAAGAGGTTCCTAACTTTTTTAGCTGGCTCTTAGATTTAAAAGCAAATTTGTCAAGCCCTGATTTAAAAAAAGCATATTTTGACATTGTATAAAGAAAAGAAACTGTTATGAGACCTTTATGTGTGCTCTTGAAAAGTCATCAAGGAAAGGTTTAGTGCACAAGAACATGAGGTTATACCTCAACTCTAATTTCTATAAGACTTTAGTGGTTGCTGTGATAACACCAAGGGGTTCTTCTATTTAAACTGTGCAGTTACTGATTGTTCCCTAGATTCGGAGGAAGTCCCAGTGGGACAGAACGCGTCAAAGCAGGGTTGGTCCTTGGCGTCGGCACAGTACTGGGAGGAGTTTCAGCAAAGCCAAATGGCTGCAGTGATGGCAGTGAGACCAGACAGTAGAGAGAATGCACAGGTGCCATTACATGCGGTATTACAAATTCTGTTTAGGTGAGTAACATTTTGAAGTCAATGAACTTTATTTTATACGGGCAGAATTAGAGGTGATTTTGAGAAATTTCTGTATGTAGTAAAGGCAGCATTATCAAGCAGGGTGAAATTGCCCTAAAAGGAGCGTTTGGTGCATTGGCTGGCATCCCACAAGGACGCTGTGATGGAGGGCCTGCTTATAATATCTATATGACGACTAGTGTTTATTGACCTACTATATATTTGGGGGTCAAAATCCTGATGGTGAGAAAATTTTGCGAACATGTGTGGTGATCAATGAATATTTAATGCTTTGATTTCTGTAGACACTTTAATGTACTCATAAGAGCTTTAAGTGCTTATAATCACATATTATTGGAGCACATAAGTTTGTGACACTTTTGAGTAGAGTGCCATTTAATTTTTTTTTCATCAATTTTGCACCGCAAATGTTATAGCAATTTATTTGATGTGAATGTTTTTAGTTGAGGAATTTATTAGTAATATTTTTGGCGCATATATACTGTATATTCATATTTTGATTTCATTACTATAAGTGGGGTGCTACACCTTTTTATTAAGCAAAGAGGAGAAATTGCTTTTTTGAAAAAAAAAAATAGTGCACAATTTAAAGTTTACTGCGAAAACTTAATTTCATCCTTTGGGTTTATTTCAGATGCATATCCCAAACACCTATGTAGAAAAGCCCTAGAGATGCACATTCAATCATATGTAGGCAGTAGATATATTATTGTCAACTGGAATGGGAAAGGAGGGGCAGAGATCATTTTAAAAGGTAGAAGAGTATCTTCCAAAGAAATACCCACAATAGAATGAATATGTAAGTTGATAATGAAGGTGTTTTACTTAGAGGCTAGCAATGAGTAAAGCGAATTTCCACTATGATATTGTGAAGTATGATATGTTGTACAAAATCAGATAACTGAAGAAATACACTTACTGTCGTGGATGTAATACAACAGATCTGACAGACTTTTTGTGGTTTGTCAATGTGACACGAGTCTTTCCACCCACCATATCCCAAAGCCGAATGGTGGTATCGTGGCTTCCTGAAAAGACAAAATTTATTAAAAATGCAATTAGGAACCAAAGAAAAAGATAAAGATTTATACAAAATTCAGTTTAAAGGGCCAATAGAGATAAGTTTTTAAAATATAGATATACAGATACATTTACATGCATTCCCACACCCCAGCAACATCTTATACGCAGAAATTTAGACCCCTTTCACACTGAGGCGGTTTTCAGGTGTTTTAGCGCTAGAAATAGTCTCTAAATTGCGTCTGAAAACCGCCTCCCATTCATTTTAGTGTGTCTTTTCATACCGGGGCGGTGCATTTGCGGGACATTAGGAAAAGTCCTGCAATCAGCATCTTTGGGAGCGACACTGCCCATTGGAATGAATGGGCACCGCTTCATAAGCGCTGCAACACGGACGTTTCTAACCTCTTCTTTGGAGTTAAAAGCTGCCCGCTAGTGGCCTAAAAGCTCCCCGCTAGTGGCCGAAAAGCGGCGCAAAAGCACCGACTAAACAGCGGTAAAGTGCCGCTAAAACCACCAACGCTTTACCACTAACGGCCGGCGATTTCAGTGTGAAAGCAGCCTTAGGAAAATGATCAAACAGCTCCTCAGAACTGCTGTGTTCAAAGCTCCAAAGCAGCCTGCGATGACCATAGAGGTGGCTCAGCCATAAATGAACAGCCATAAATGAACAGCCATACCCTGTACAGCATTTAATTCATGTCAGACTGTCAGGAACTGCCCTAGGCAAAGAACATCCAGCTTAAAAGATCCGGCACCTTCATTCATAAAGGAATACGTTTGCATGTAAACTGTGATTAGATCCAGATAAAACCAGCACACTCACTAAAGACAGCAGTGGAAAAAAGCAATAACGATATGGAATTTTCAATACCCCATAGCAGCCAAATTTCATTTTACCATAGTTCAGTAAAAAGTAAAATCTGGTTGCTATGGGTTGCTGTATCTAGTATATCACTACTCCTCACTATTCCTTACTAAGGTCCACTGGATCGCCTGCATGAAAGACATGGGCACATGATGTCTGGCCACTGAAATGCTGCAGAAAGCATTAAAAACAACTGGTCCTAACCACTTCACTTCTGCCATACATTTAGGAACAGCAGAGTAGGAACCAAATTTCTGGAGCGCTGTTTTTTTTTTTTTAAGCCTGCCTCCTCTCTTCTACATCTCATCTGCATGCTGTATCTATGTGACCTGTATATTAACACCTTCCCCTCCCCTGTACTGCAGATCAACCCCCTCATTTCCACCATCCCACTGTAAATGACTTGTACATTAACCCCTTCATCACCTCCTCCCTCTGTGTATGACCTATACACTTCAATACCAGTATGTTTCTTCATCTGTGGCAAAAAAAAAAAAAACACCTTAGGGCAGGGGTGTCAAACTGGCGGCCCTCCAGCTGTTGCAAAACTAAGGCTGTTGCCTTAGGGCTATGTACTTTCCAAAAAGGGGCAATTTTGGGGGTTTTTGTATGGTATTGGCATTTTTAGTTGACACAGATCAGAAATTATAAAAAAGGTTTTTTTTTTTTAATTTTTTTTTTTTAGTTGTCCCTTTATGCTGTAAAAAAAAAAAAAATCTAATGGTTATTAAATACAACCAATAATACCACCCAAAGAAAGCTATCTGTATCCAATTCAATTTTATGAGACAATGTTGCATGACAGAGCAATTGTCCAACTATTGCAGTACTGAAAACAGAAAAAGAAATGGGTGGAACACGCCGGAACTCATGCGGTTAAAGAAAGGCGTAATATAATGAGAAGACCGAGAACAAACCTATCCTGATAACAGGAGCTACAAATATGTACAGCAGATGCAGAGAAGCTGAAATTAACAAAGACCCAACATGACGTGCCAGCAAACAGCACGCTTTAAATAGGCAAACTTCACAGAGTAACACCTTCACAGGCACACAGCACCAGAAACTACAGAGGCACTTGCACACAAATACGCTATCAGCTTGGGTTAAAAATTTCTCTTACAAAAGTACATATTGTACAAGGCATCTTTCTTCAAGGTCAGCCCGCTTCCTTTTATTTTATATCAGATTTGTTTTTCACTTTTTCAGTAGCCAATGGCAATATTATGTGACTGTAATTTAGAAAGGCTATACTTATCTGTAGTCCTCAATCCATTTAGCAGGAAAACTGTACTTTCCTTACAATGGTTTTTCAAAAATATGTTTTGTTTTTAGATATACATGAAAAAGATCAGCTGGGTTTAATGTACAAGTTTATGTACATAGAAGCAGACACATATTACATATGCATATACTGCTTTGTAATGCTATACAACAGTTAGGCTTACTGTTCCTTCTCATAATACAAGTCTTTGGAGCCAATATACATAGTGGTACTGAAAAAACTATAAAGCCACACTGGTAAGCTTTACAAAATGTTCCTAGGACACTGTTGGCTTTGGAACTGATAGAGCTTTGCTGCATACACTGTATAAAATACCACACATGCACAATCAAGTATAATGAAGGTTCATGTATAACTAAATAAAATGGCTTCCACCTACCACATGACAAAATGAACATGTGCAGACAAAAGTCAGACAGACTACCGAGTGCCTCTGACTGCTCTTGGCTCCTTCTCCTAGAAAGTTCTCAGTACAATAGAGTGCAGACTGTACCAGCAACTCTTCTACCCTGGGTGTCTCGCTCCTCTGAAGTCAGCTTCAAGCAAGTTTAACTTAGCCCCTTACAAACAGGTTTTTCTCCAATGCTGGTTAGACATAGATACTTTTTATAGTGAGACTATCCTATTAGATGTATTGATGAAGGCTGAGCAAGGCAGGGAATTGGCCAAACACCTTTAGGCCACAAGTGGAGAGAAAGTAGAACCACCTAGTGATTCTGTGCATTTGAAGAGCAAATGAAAATCGGATAGCCATCCAGAACCAAGGATAAGACCTAGAGAAGAAAAGGCAGAATGGCTGCTTTACCCTGGAAATAGGCAAGTTGGTAATCTACAGTTGTGGAATGAACAGGTAAGGGTGTGGCAGGGCTCAGGACAAGACCTGAGGGTTAAAGCCAGGCAAGACATGTCGTGGCAAAACAGAAAGCCACAAAATCATTGTTTTTGTACTATGGATCAGGCATAGCCTAAAAAGTCATGCTGAGGAAGGATGTCAGGAAGGACCTTGGCACCTAGACAATAAAAGGTTGGGGTAAACAATCCTGGTATGACAAAGGCAGAGGTTGGCAATTAAGCTTAATTGTGTACCTTCTGTAAAAGGTAGAATAAAGAAATGTCAGTAGACTACTCCTTCAACTCCACAATGAGGGTGAACCACTAGCATGAGAAGTGCTTTTTAGCAGCTCTGACGAGCTTAGAGGGGGAATGTTTACCACGGCCAGTAGGACCCACAGTAGATAACAATTGCTTCTGAGGGGGGCGAACAGATCTAATCAGTAAAAATAGGGGATACCCATTCTAAAAGAAACTGTGAACTCGGCTAATGGGTTCTGAACCCAGAGAAAAACTTATGGTTGGGATGTTGACGACGACCGCCAATTTCAAATAGGTAAACATTATAATAATGATACCCATTAAGCTGTATAAAAAGACAAAAGTTAGGGGAAAACACTAATGCCCCGTACACATGGTCGGATTTTCCGACGGAAAATGTGTGATAGGACCTTGTTGTCGGAAATTCCGACCGTGTGTAGTCTCCATCATACATTTTCCATCGGATTTTCCGACACACAAAGTTTGAGAGCAGGCTATAAAATTTTCCGACAACAAAATTCGTTGTCGGAATTTCCGATCGTGTGTACACAAATCCGACACACATGCTCAGAATAAATAAAGAGATGAAAGCTATTGGCTACTGCCCCGTTTATAGTCCCAACGTACGTGTTTTACGTCACCGCGTTCAGAGTGATCGGATTTGTGACCGTGTGTATGCAAGAAAAGTTTGAGCCAACATCCGTCGGGAAAAAATCCTAGGATTTTGTTGTCAGAATGTCCGATCAAGGTCCGACCGTGTGTACGGGGCATAAGAGTCCCCCCTACACCTGTGCCCTCTGAATCGCTGGTCGCATAGTACTGCAATATGTTTTGTAGGAGAAGGATGTAATCTATACTACAGAGTCATCAAGACATGAATACCAGGAAAAGGTATATATAAGGGTACAGGGGAACCCCGCCTTACCTTTTGGGGGGCAATTTGTCAAGGCAATGGCTGGTGTTCACGCTTCAATCATCACGGCATGAATCGCATTATTTCTATTATTACATTGTAGTAATAAATGAAATAATTTATTTCATTTATTACTACAATTACTACAGGGGCAAGGCGCAGACATCATGGCTCTTTCCTGAGTGGCTCTGTCACGAGTGATGCGCAGTTTCAACACCGCAGTTATCAATTCTGATTATGTCTTCTCTGCTTTTTTACAGGTAAATGTCTATCCATCAGTACGCTCTACTCTGCTGAATTGACATTACTGTAACATATTTGGTAAAAGTCTATCCATCTATTTGCTCTACTCTGCTAAACTGACATTACTGTAACATATTTGGTAAAGGTCTATCCATCTGTACGCTCTACTCTGCTGAACTGACATTACTGTAACATATAACATGTAAATCTCTTCTGCTGTCATATCTTTAAACATTTAAATTTTAATGCTAGCTATATAACAACCGCACTACAATAGCAACATTACTGGTGATTGATTTTCAACCTCATTTGGCTTGAGTGATCAAGAGAGGTAATTAGATTTACGACCCTAGCCTGTGTCTGGTCTGGTATTGGCCATCTCCTCTGCCATATTCAGGTGTCTTAAATCAGACCCTACGATGACCAATAGAGAAATGCATGCCTGCTCAGTCTCCCTATATATTTAAAGCAGCCTATGGGGTGGTGCAGACAGGGGCAAGGCGCAGACATCGACATCATGGCTCTTTCCTGAGTGTCTCTGTCACGAGTGATGCGCAGTTTCACCGCCGCAGTTTAACGAAAGCAGGATAACTAAAGCTGGATAAAGATACAAGAACTCTGTTCCACTTTGCAAGACGGCAAGCAAACCAGCATTTGACATTTATTTTATATCAAGTCAGATTCCCACTCTATCCACTAACATACTCCTCATTCTCTTCCTTCTCACATCAGTATCTTCTATGCTCAAATTATCCCTACTCTACCCCTCCTCTCTACCCTGCAGCATGCACATATCATCCTCACTCCTACCCTCTCCCTACTACTGCACCCATAATGTCCTGCATTTGCTGCACCCACATTATACCAGGGCCACTAGACATGTGTGCTCATGCACATCCCACTCCCATCTTGTCTTCCTCACCCTCCTCCTCGTCTCAAGTGACATTTCTCCTAATCCTGGTTCACCATTTTCCAACTGCAAGCCACTTTTCCAATACCCCTCCCTCTCTGGCAACCACCGCAATCTTCTTAATTTCGTTTCTATCCCCCTGCTTCCTCAAAGCGGCCCACCCATATCATGCACCCTTTGGAATGCCCGCTCCATCTGTAACAAGCCAACATCTGTACATGACTTCTTCATCTCTCATGGCTTTTACATACTCGTCATAACCGAAAACGTTTTTAAAAATTTGGACTCTCCTACTGCCCTCTCCCATGGGGGCCTCCATTGGACTCCCCCAGACCCAATGGAGAGAAAGGAGGTGGAGTTGGATTCCTTCTATCCCCACAAAGCAACTTCTAAGTCCTTCCTATCCCTCCCTCTCTTCTTTCAAGATGCACTGAATTCAGCTGTTTTCTCCTATTTCTCTGAGGACTGCAGCAATTTATCGGCCTCCTGGACCGGTATCGTGCTTTCTTGATGACTTTGCTGCCTGGCTACCCTACTTTCTCTCCTCTGAAATATCCATGATCATTCTTGGTGACTTCAACATTCCTGTCAATGTTAACAGCCCAACTATAGCTAAACTTCTCGACTTAACCTCATCTTTTGACCTAACACAATGGACACATACTTCCACTCACTCCAATGGTAATACATCTTGACCTTGTATTCTCCCATCTCTGCAACCCTGGCAACCTCACAAACACCCACTTTCCTCTCTCTGATCACAACCTCATTAGTTTCACTGTATCCTTGCCTCCAACCACCCATCCCTCCAAGCAGCAAACAATTACTTGTAGGAACCTTCACCATCTTAACCCTTCTCTTCTCTATTCTGCTACTGACCATCTATATGACATAATCTCTCCCCTGTCCTGACCTGGCCACCTCTGTCTACAACAGTTCGCTCTCATCATCACTAGATGCATTTGCTCCTCTAACCACGCGCAGAATCAGGCCCGAACGTTAAGACCCTGGCAAACTGACAACACTAGAAATCTCAAGAGACACTGTCGTGTTCTTGAACGACTGGGGCGTAAAACCAAATGCCTACAAGACTTCACCCTATATAAATCTGCCCTTCTAAAATACAATTCCTGCCTCCATGCTGCCAAACAAGCCTACTTTGTTTCTCTTATTAATACTTTGTCATCCAGTCCCTGCCGGCTCTGCTTCGTCCCCCACCCCCTCTACCCACTAACTCACTAACTGCCCAAGAGATTGCCAATCACTTCAAAGACAAGACTGATGCAATTCGTGAGAACATCTCCACTGTGCATACATCTTCCCCACTCAACATACCTTGCCTAACAGGGCATTCAACACTCTCCTCTCCTCTTTTGAATTGGCTACTACTGAAGAGGTTACAAAACTTTTCTCAGCTGCCCACCTAACCAATTGTCCCTTGGATCCTGTTCCCTCACAACTACTAAGGTCATCCTCTTATTCTATCCTATGCTCCCTCACTCACATCTTCAATCTCTCCCTCTCTAGTGGCACCTTCCCCTCCCCTCTAAAACATGCGCAGATCACTCCCATACTTAAAAAGCCCTCACTGGACCCCACCAATTTTTAACAACTTAAGATCCATCTCATTGCTCCCATTCACCTCTAAACTTCTAGAACGCTTAGTCTACAACCGTCTTAGCTCCTACCTCAGTGAAAATAACCTTCTTGACCCATTACAGTCTGGCTTTCGATCGCAGCACTCTACGGAAACTGCCTTACTAAAACTCAATAACGATTTACCAACTACTAAAACCAACAGCCAATACTCCTACTACTTGACCTCTCTGCGGCCTTTGATACTGTTGACCCACTCCTTTTAAAAGAACTACATTCCCTCGGCCTCTGAGATTCTGCTCTATTCTGGTTCTCTGCCTATCACAGCGCTCCTTCAGTGTCACCTACAACTCTGTCTCCTCCTCTCCATTGCCCCTTTCTGTGGGGGTCCCCCAAGGCTCTGTTCTTGGACCCTTTTTCTTCTCTATCTACACCTCCTCCCTTGGTCACTTGATAACCGCCCATGGCTTCTAATACCACTTATACGCCGATGACACCCAAATCTGTCTACTCCTCACACATTACTAAACTTACTAACTGACATATCAGCATAGAGGTCGCACCACTTCCTTAAAGTAAATCTCTCTAAAACTGAGCTATTCATATTCTCTCCCGCCCATGCCCCCCTCCATGACTTTTCCACCAAAATCAACAATGCAACCATAGACTCTGACTTGTCATTTCAGCCCCAAGTCCAATCGTTGTCAAAAGTTTGTAGAATTCACCTCCGTAACATCTCTAAAATTCACCCCTTTTTAACAAACGTAACCACCAAACTCCTCATTCACTCCCTTGTTATCTATCGCCTTGACTATTGCAACTTCCTTCTCATTGGCCTGCCTTTCCATAGGCTATCCCCTCTTCGGTCTATCATGAATGCTGCTGCCAGACTTATCCACCTTACCAACCGCTCAGTGTCTGCCAACCCTCTCCTCCAATACCTACACTGGCTCCCAATCACCCAGCGAATTCAATTCAAAATACTAACCACAACATACAAAGCCATTTACAACTCTGGATGGACAGACTGCAAATGACAGCTAGATCCCCCATTCAAACCTCTGCTGCCAGACAGGTGTTCCCTGCTTGGGTGACCTTCGAAAGCTGCCTACTTTGTACTGCCTGAAGGCGGGTAAGTATTGTTCTCAGATGCTTCTTCATTTGTTGATCTACTGTGGTTGTGCTACTGAATTCCTTCTAATAAGTACCTGGTAGTTCTTGTATACTGGCATGAGCCATTACAGTCACTGCTACACTGAAAAGTCATATTTAAAAGGATTATGGATTGCATTTGTGATGTTACTTGTTTAGAAATAGTTAAGTCAAAGCAAGTATCACAAAGAAATCAAATATAATAAACTAAAAGTATGTACATGTATGCTGACCTTCCAGATTACCCATTATATCGCCAATGCATAAGAATCTTCTCTTTACCAAATGAAGGTTTTTGCCATGACTTACCTGTGATGATCTGTGGTTCTGCAGCCTGACACCTTACTGTTGCAACAGCATTTGTGTGTCCAACAAGGGTGTGAACCCCAGCTTTTGTTCTTATGTCCCAGATCTGTTCAGAGAAGGAAAAATAGTAAGTTGATAATATGCAGTGAGACAATAAAAGACATCTGTAGTAACCACAGTTTTCATGTAGTACAAAAGATAAACAACCACTACTTACACGAGCAGTTGAGTCTCTGCTACAAGTCACAAGCACATCAATGGTGGGATGCAAATCTAAACCATACACTGCACTCAGGTGACCGTGGTAATGCCTTATGACCTAATATGAACAAAATACAATACAGGTTACTATATAAAATGTATGTAATTGTAAAGATCTGTAGGGTAAATTGGTTTTTATTATATTACATTTAAGCAGGTCTTCAAGTTACAAAAACAAAAGGGTACAGCAAAGATGTCACAGTACCCTATCGTACATAACAGGGTAGTAGGCCCCTTTTACACAAGCATTCCATCGGTCCATTTTGCAGCCATCTGTTGATTGCCAATTCACCCCATACAAGGCGACAAAACACACAGCAGCTAGAGTGATCACCCGGTCCAGCCGCTCTGCGTTGCCGTCAGCGCTATGGGTCAGTTTGAGATATATTATAATATATATCTATCTATATCTATATCTATATATATCTATATATATCTATATATATATATATATATATATATATATATATCTATCTATATATATATATATTGCACCTCGAAATGTTTGAGGGGTATGAAGACCTACAGTGGCTTGCGAAAGTATTCGGCCCCCTTTAACTTTTCAACCTTTTGCCACATTTCAGGCTTCAAACATAAAGATATAAAATTTTTATTTTTTGTGAAGAATCACCAACAAGTGGGACACAATTGTGAAGTAGAACGAAATCTATTGGATATTTTAAACCTTTTTAGCAATTGAAAAACTGAAAAGTGGTGCGTGCAAAATTATTCGGCTTCTTTACTTTCAGTGCAGAAAACTCACTCCAGAAGTTCAGCGAGGATCTCTGAATGATCCAATGTTGTCCTAAATGACTGATGGTGATAAATAGAATTCACCTGTGTGTAATCAAGTCTCTGTATAAATGCACCTGCTCTGTGATAGTCTCAGGGTTCTGTTGAAAGCGCAGAGAGCATCATGAAGACCAAGGAACACACCAGGCAGGTCCGTAATACTGTTGTGGAGAAGTTTAAAGCTGGATTTGGATTTACAAAAAGATTTCCCAAGCTTTAAACATCCCAAGGAGCACTGTGCAAGCGATCATTTTGAAATGGAAGGAGTATCAGACCACTGCAAATCTACCAAGACCTGGCTGTCCCTCTAAACTTTCAGCTCAGACAAGGAGAAGACTGATCAGAGATGCAGCCAAGAGGCCCATGATCACTCTGGATGAACTGCAGAGAACTACAGCTGAGGTGGGAGAGTCTGTCCATAGGACAACAATCAGTCGTACACTGCACAAATCTGGCCTTTATGGAAGAGTGGCAAGAAGAAAGCAATTTCTCAAAGATATCCATAAAAAGTCTTGTCTAAAGTTTGCTACAAGCCACCTGGGAGACACACTAAACATGTGGAAGAAGGTGCTCTGGTCCGATGAAACCAAAATCCAACTTTTTGGCTACAATGCAAAACGATATGTTTGGCGTAAAAGCAACACAGCTCATCACACCATCCCCACTGTCAAACATGGTGGTGGCAGCATCATGGTTTGGGCCTGCTTTTCTTCAGCAGGGACAGGGAAGATGGTTAAAATTGAGGGGAAGATGGATGCAGCCAAATACAGGACTATTCTGGATGAAAACCTGTTGGAGTCTGCAAAAGACCTGAAACTGGGACGGAGATTTATCTTCCAACAAGACAATGATCCCAAACATACAGCAAAATCTACAAAGGAATGGTTCACAAATAAACGTATCCAGGTGTTAGAATGGCCAAGTCAAAGTCCAGACCTGAATCCAATCGAGAATCTGTGGAAAGAGCTGAAAACTGCTGTTCACAAACGCTCTCCATCCAACCTCACTGAGCTCGAGCTGTTTTGCAAGGAAAAATGGGCAAGAATTTCAGTCTCTCGATGTGCAAAACTGATAGAGACATACCCCAAGCGACTTGCAGCTGTAATCGCAGCAAAAGGTGGCTCTACAAAGTATTAACGCAAGGGGGCCGAATAATTTTGCACGCCCCACTTTTCATTTTTTTATTAGTTAAAAAAGTTTCAAAAATCCAAAAGATTTCGTTCCACTTCACAATTGTGTCCCACTTGTTGGTGATTCTTCACAAAAAATAAAAATTTTATATCTTTATGTTTGAAGCCTGAAATGTGGCAAAAGGTTGAAAAGTTCAAGGGGGCCGAATACTTTCGCAAGCCACTGTATGTATGACAAAAAGTTGCATATGTTTCTGTGTTGGGGGGAGTGACACTTGCAGAACATTATTTTAAATGTCTGTCCAATCAAAGTCTAAAATAGGACCCACATTTGTTTTGAAATACCCTTCTACAGCATTAGGCTCCGAAAGGTGTGTTGTAATAATGATTTAAATATTGTAGAGACTAAACCTTGTGTTTGGTCATAGCTGTTATGAGCAAGTACCAAGGCATTGACAAGGTGTGGTGCAATTGCAGGTACTGAAAAAAAGCATTGTTCAGGCAGCCCATACTCCTCTGGATTTTGAGAACCTCTAACTATAAGTTACTAGAAAGTTGAGGCATACAAGTTATTTTATGCTCATTTCAAGTCTCAAACCCTTCAAGTTTCAGGAGTTCAGGGTATTTGTAGTTTCTCAAAAACATTGTAAAATACTGTATAGCTCCAGATTCCCTACTAGTACAGAGCAGCAGCCATATCTGGCTGAAGGATGTCTTGCATCTTTGACCTTTTTTCTGAGGGCCTGCTGGCGTGCAGGGCAGTGTGGAACTTGTTGTATAAGCTGAGGATTCCTGCCTGTGAAAGCCTGTGCTTGCAACACTGCACTGAACCCCATTTGCAGGCACCTGGAACTGGAAGGGGGACAAGAGCTTGTTGATCAGCACAGGGCTTCAGTGAAAGTACACAGAAGCCTTCTGCGGACACCAGGTTCAGCTGAACAGCAGCACATATGGTAGGTTGGCAGGGAAGGTAGGTTGACAAGGCTTGTCCTTATAAATGGTCTGTAATTAAATTTCCTGGCCCATCCTCCCGTCAGCACACAATGGGTTAACATCTCCTCTGGAGCCCCACATTACCACCTGTATAGCTGAATAAAAGGCAGCTCCTCCCCAACTAAGACAGTTCTTTTTTGGTCTGCTCCAGGCCACCTGTTGATTGCAGTTGGTAAGTAAGTTGTTTGCTGAATCCCCCCCTGCCAAACTTACCCCTCCATGTTCAGCCTCTCATGGAGTTTGGAAGACCCTGAATGCTGAAGGTAAATCCTTTTTTTTGTGCCAAGGCTATGGACAAAATGATGCTTAAACAGCATTGATATTGTACAGGTTTTAATGGTATTATAAGAGCTCTGCAATGTTATCATTGTTATCTCTCCCTTTGGTTTTATTTTTTCCTGTCTTTATATGCAGCACACTGCACTGCTGTCCTGGCTTTATTGTCAGTCTGAGAGCGGATGTGAATGGTGTCACAGGGTGCAGGGACACAGGTAAAGGACTTACCTCAGATTCTGACTCTCCTGTCTTTCTCTGGATGTGTCTCTCTCCTGTCTGTCTCTGGATGTGCTATCCTGGCTCCCTTGCTGTGCTGTGTACTCCTGTGGGCTTGACAGTCTGAGACTTGTCTCAGACTTTAGGTCCCCATACACACTATGCAACTTTTGTTGTCTGGTTTCCTAATGCCGCGTACACACGGTCGGACTTTTCAGCTACAAAAGTCCGACAGCCCGTCCGACAGACTTTCAAAGGAACGGACTTGCCTACGTACGATCACACAAAAGTCCGACGGATTCGTACGTGATGACGTACACCGGACTAAAATAGGGAAGTTGATAGCCAGTAGCCAATAGCTGCCCTAGCGTGGGTTTTTGTACATCGGACTAGCATACAGACGAGCGGATTTCTGGGTCCAGCGTAGTTACGACGTAAAGATTTAAAGCATGTTTCAAATCTAAAGTCCGTCAGATTTGCAGCTGGAAAAGTCAGCTGAAAGTCTGGGGAAGACCACACACGATCGGATTGTCCGCCGTATTTGGTCCGTCGGCCTTTTGTAGACGAAGAGTTTGACCGTGTGTACGCGGCATTAGATTTAGCGGAGCCATGTAGTGCAAGGGCCTGCCTAATAGCATACAAATCGAGACTCTTGGGTTTGGCCTCTTGTGTGGTTTTGGTGAATCTGAGGGAAGAAATCCAGAGAAGATTGTATAGTGTGTGTCCAGCTTAACTGTGTCTGATGTTTGCCTTTGGAAATGCTGCCTGAAGCTCACCTGATGCTTCTAAGGTGAGTGGATGAAGGCAGATGGCTCTTAAAGAGACAGGGTACCATGTTTTTTGGTGAGAGGTAATATGTTTTTCTCCATATATTTTGTGCAAATATGAGCTTTCCACACCTGTTAGTGGAACAGAAGATTAGCAAAGGTAGGAGGGGGCGACGTGGGACATGGTTCTTAAAAGAGTGCCCAAGGAGATTATGCAAATTAGTGGTTTTGCATTATTTTAGAATCAGAAACGCTGAACGCAAAACACTCCAAAAAAACATAAAACTTGCTAACAATCATCTTGTCCTGACCAGGACGATGACAACAGGTTGTCACATTCATTAAAGTGGATGTAAACCCTCCATACACCCAGTGAAGTGAACGGCCTCAAATGATACACAGAGATGAACCAAATCTCCCTACATAACTTTCTACATGCATATCTGCTGTCTTCACAATTTTATACTGTTTAGAAAGTTCAGATCGTGTTAGGAAATGTTCTCTTCCTGTTTAACACAGAATGTGGTGTTTGGGATTACAGCCAAGATAGTGTAAATTGCTGATTGGAGGAAAGGCACACACCCCCTCTCATCACCTTTTGTACAGGGCCAGCTCCCTGCTAATCTATTTATAGCAGCCTCCCCTGACAGAAATGTCAGGCTATTTTTTTCTAATGTGTCCAGGAATTTGTCAGGAGTTATCAGGCTGATAACAGAAGAATGGGTCAGGAGAGAGCTACAGGACACTGAAGATATATGTGCCCAGCTCAAATTTCATGTATTAGGCTGGGTTTCCAAAATGGCATCCCCAAAGTCGCGCGATTTTGCCGCGACTTGAAGCAATGCCTGTGTATTCTTGAGGTCTACGGACCTTCAGTTGCAACAAAGTGGGACCAAAGTAGTGCAGGAGCTACTTTGAGGTCACTGCGTCTTGAAGTCGCACAGATATGAACGGTACTCATTGGAAATCATGGGGTACGACTTGTCATGCGACTTTTCAGTCCCAAATCGCAAGAAAAGTCACACTAGTAGAAACCTAGCCTTAGGTTCACATTCACTTAAGCATGTGGTCTATACACTCTGAAGTTGTTTCCACTTACCCTGTGAAGGGACAGGATCCAGGAAACTGGCACAAATGCATTTATGTCAGCATTATATAGAATGCCTCACCTAGCTCACAATGCATTTTGGGCCTGCATGCAGTCGCAAAGAAATGAAATTGCACAACTTCCCTCACAAGGATGTAGTTGTGCAAAATTCTAAGCCCTATTAAGGCAGCTATTGCAGAAAGGATGCTACAGATATCCACACCATAATGATAGAGCGTAAAGTGCTCATTGATGAAGGATGACAGATACCTTGTTAGAAGACCTAATTACAGTAACATGGTCTCTAAACTTTACCCATATATGATGGCTGCTGTATGTTTGTGCACTGCACTTCCAGGGGTGGATGCTGTCCTCTAGTGTCTGGTGCAGCAAGTGGCTTTGCCTTTTTATAACTTGGTTGCCTTCAGAGATCCTATGGATGAGAAAGTGAACTTGTTTACACCAAATGCAGTCCAGTGCGTATTTATTCTGCATCAAGAACGCATGGACAGTGTTTAACCTTGATTCCAGGTTACATAGTTCCCACCAGAACAGCGCATTCTAGTACAGTCAACAAAAGTAGAATGTTGCATTGTTTCTGTATGGAACACATCTAGAAGCGGCAAGACGCATTGAGAATGCATCAAAACACTCATGCAGGAACACATCTGGAACACAAAAATTGTGGTGATCTGGCCATCAGGCTTGCACAGAATCTATACAGTGACAGATTTTGCCTGCCAATCAGCAAGACGTTAACTTTGATATATATTAACTTTAGATATGACATTACATTCAACACTGGAAGCAACAAGATTTGGCACAGTTTCTGGAAAGATTGGAACCTGGCAACTGACTTTTGGTTGATGCTTTTGATAGTACAAGCACTGGCGCACCCAGTCGCTGCTATGAGAGCATTTTGGTTACACCACTGGGGGCCTGAATGAAGTTGATGATTGTAGCCTCCTTCCGGAGGGTTTGGACGACAGTCATCAAAGACCAGTGGGTCCAGAAGACAGGTGGGCGTACAATGGAAAATTCCAGAGCTGACCACTGAATCCATTTAATCTATGTCCAACAGTTCTCAGAAGAGAAGATGTTGACAAGATTTTTATACTGCTACAAAGCCATCATGCCAGTGATGCCGAAAACATGGAATCATCTGGGGGCCTTTCTCTCCAGTTTTTTAGTATCTAAGGCAGGAGCCTTCTGGCCTGTTTTAGTTTGAAGGAATCAAATGTGTTCACATACGCCAATCGGTCAAGATGGTTCATGCAGACAGTCACAGGGACAGTTCAGCTGGAGGACCAGTTGGTATCAATCAACCGGCCGACTCATATTTCCATGTACTGATCAATGCCGAGCACCAGAGGCATGTGAGATTTTCAGTGGCCAGATGTCAATTCCAGTTTAGGTGATTATTACAGAATTGGCACAGTCCCAGGAATCTTTTTGAAAGATCTTGTTGGCAGTGGTGGTACCTTGGGCCAGGTGGCACAGGAGGGAGTTTCAATTTTGCTTTCTTTAGCCTATGAGCTGGGCTATCTATGGATCAGAAAATCTTTGTGCCTATACAAATTCAACAAGAACTGGAATTTTGGACATTGCCACTGTGCTTTCTTGGAGGCATGCCTCTCAGCCCAGGAGATAGGATGATCCTGAAGCCAGATGTCAGTCTCTGGGGCTGGGGAATCCAAGATCTGAAGAAACAAGTGCAAGACCATTGGAGAGGGGTGCAGCGCAGACTCCCCAAGTATCTTGAATGGAAGGAAGCCTTTTTCTAGCATTGCAAGCTTTTCAGGATCTTTGAGGGGGCCTGAGTAAGGTTGACAACCAGACAGTAGTAACCTACATTGCCTGACAAGGGGACATCAAGTCTTTTCTCGTTACATCTTGCAAAGAAACCTTTTGTGAGGCAGAGAACCACTTAGTCAGGTAAAATTGGTCTTCTTGCCAAGGAAGCAAAATCAATTATTGGTTCGGTTATGTCAATATTGGCCCTATGGGGCATTCCAGCAGTAGTTCTCTGGGAGACTATACTGAACATGAAGCTTCTGATATTTGCAACAGGGTACCAATGCAAAGACTTTGTCATACAAGGGGCAGGGTGCCATGTAATTTTCTGTCTGATTTTTGTCTCTGATCAAATGAATTCTTCTATGGCAAGGTCAGTAACAGCACCCCAATCCAATTGGACTACTTTTAATAGCCTGGCTATGGAATAGGCTACACTAGAGGTGCAGGGATTCTCATCTAATGTTGTTCAGATCCTGGTGACCAGAAGATCATCCATGAACACTACATAGGAGGGGATATGAGAGAAGTTTGTTTTGTTTGCTCAGCAAAGCTTTCTCTCCTGTGTTCCATGCTCTTGACATTTTACAGTCAGCGCTATGGGTTAGTCTGGCATACAACGCAATTTAAGGGATCTCTACTTTATTTTTTCACAGGCTGCAGATAGGTGCAAAGCCAGTGACCAGATGCTTCTTCCAGATAACAATCTATATATGACCTTGAGGGAAATCCTTGTTCCCTCTGTGGGACTTAGGCTTGGATCTGAGAGCACCCTTTGCTCCAACAGGTTTCATTTCCATTGAAGTACTGCATGGTAAAACTAATTCTCCTGACGACAACTACTTCTCACAGAAGGATGTTGAAGATTGCAACACTTTCCAGCAAGGGCGCTTTGGTGTCTTTCTTTTTTACCAGGTATAGGGATACCACGTCTATCCCCAAAGTTCAATTTTAAAGTGGTATCCAGTTTCCAGGAAGACTGGGAAGTAGGGAAACTTGGTCAAAGGAGGAAAGTGTAAAAAAATCCTTTCATTTAGCCATCAGGCCCTTAGGAGTCATCCACTCTTGGGTTACCAGGATGATTAAACTGGCATGCAGGAAGTACGCTTTTCTGCTCTGAAATAATTGCAAGCCTATTTGACTAGAGGGGTGGCAGCCTTTGAGGCGGTTATGCCAGGATTGCTTGGAGGATATAGGTAAGGGCTAGATTGAAGGTCTGTTGCGGCCTTCATTCAACCTTACAAATAAAATATGTGACCAGCATGTGTGGGACCAGAGAGATCAATTCCTTCTGGTTTTAGCATCTTTTCTTTGGATGTTAGTGTCTCTCCTAATAGTTCTCTCCCACCCTAATTTTAAGCTTTGGTATATCCCATTGTGTGCTGATGGTTGAAAGGGCCAGGTAAGCGGAAAATTGTTATCAAATACTTACCGTAATTTTACTTTCCTGGCCCATCCTCATGTCAGCACAGGACTCCCTTCCTAGTGGCCTGTCGCAGGCTAAGTTATTGAACTGTCTTAGTTGGGGAGGAGCTGCCTTTTATTCAGCTATACAGGTGGTAATGTGGGGCTCCAGAGGGGGTGTTAACCCATTGTGTGCTGACGTGAGGATGGGCCAGGAAAGGAAAATTACGGTAAGTATTTGATAACAATTTTCCGTTATGTCTATGATAGAAATGAAATGTGTATATAATGTGATATACAGTATGGACAAGAGTTTATTGTATAGTTATTGTCCTGATTGTTCGTTTTCCTAATTACGTTTCTTATAGATGTTATGTACATTCAAGCTTCTTCGCAGTTCTGAGGAAGCGGCTGATACCATGAAACGTGGTGACTGCTGCTTGATACAGCAAAACACACATGTACTGTATTGCATCCACAAGGATGAATGCACTTTTATGAAACAAATGTGTTTTTAAAGTGGTTGTAATAAAGTTTTGTTATACTTTATTCATTGCATATAAATTGGTTATTTCTTAGTCCAGGGTAGTCTATTCAAATTCCATCTTTATATTGTTTTATCGTTTGGTTTGGTTGTATAGAGCTTCACATTGCCCTCATCAAAAAAAAATTCTCTGCTGTCTGCCAGGATCAGTGCTGTGTCAGTGGTCAGTCATCATTGATTGTTTAGAAATTGCTTTTTGCAAGTTTGTTTACATTCTGATTAGTATGTGTATTCATTTAAGATGTTACTGTGCAAAAATGTAAGCTCCAGGGACTTAACATTACAAAATGAGAACTGAAAATATGCAATAACTGAAGTTGTAACTAATGGAAACCAATCAGATTTTACCATTTATTTTAGGGGACTCCGTAAACAAGAATTTGATTGGTTGTTTTGCAATACAACAATCGTGTGATATTTTTCTTCTCTTCATTATTAATGGATCAGCCCTATAGCTTTGTATAAGTTATAAATGTAAGGTATATCTATCACCCAAATATTTTTTGTTTGCAATAGTTAGAGTAGGGAAGGTTTAGACTAGGGACTGGCAACAGATTGACCGTGATCTACTCATTATTCATGGCCAGGATGGCGCATCGTAGAATAATTTACTGGGCTTGTCTCACTCAGGCTGAGAACAACAGTACTTGAAGAGTCCAAGTGTAACTTTCAGAGAAGAGCAACAGGTTCACTAACTTCCCTGCCACAAAATTTTCAGCTTTCAGTGCTCTCACAATTTGAATGACAATTACTCAGTAATGCAACACTGTACCCAAATTAATCTTTTGTCCTTTTTTCAAACTCATTTTATATTTTTTGCGCTATAAATGAAAAAAGACTAACAATTTTGAAAAAAAAAACAACACATTTTTCTTTGTTTCTGTTATAAAACTTTGCAAATTAGTAATTTGTCTTCATGAATTTTGGCCACAATTTATACTGCTACAAATCTTTGGTATAAATAACCCAAATTAGTGGATATTATGTGGCATGTGTGAAAGTTAGAGAGTCTGTGGTGCAAATCAGAAAAAAATGATCACACCTGATGTACTGACAAGCCAGGAAGGTACAAATACCCCCAAAATGACCCCTTTTTTGGAAAGTAGACATCCCAAGGTATTTAGTAAGAGGCATGGTGAGTTTTTTGAAGTTGTCATTTTTTTCCCACAATTCTTTGAAAAATGAAGAGATATATATATATATATAGATAGATATAGATATCTATTATTTTTTTACACAAAACTGTCATTTTCTCTAACATGGCATATGCATACTTGCAACTTGTTGTGGAAATTTTATGAAGATGTATTTTAATATGTATTGTCATAAGTGTCTCCCAGTGTTAGTTCTCCCGCAACCCACTCTAAAGAGCTGACTGGGGCAGACTGACGCTGGTTGAGATCCGTTAGTGGAAAACTTCTGGAGGGGGATGTGTTCGCTCTGCAAACACATTATTGGTTTAGCGGATGTGCGCTCCTGTCACTCCTGTTTGCCTGATAAACGTATTTGAGGTGCCATGACGTACACCTGCAGATAAGCTCCCATCAGCAGGAATTGTAGTCATCGTTCATTGGTTGTTGTATAAATTCATTTATCCTGCGTTGACATTTACATCCTGTGCTGTTACATCCTTATTTAGTCATTTCCTGTGTTGACATTCACGTCCTGTGTTACATCCGTATTTGATCATTTCCTGTGAGGTCACATCCTGTGTAGGAGGCGATTGGCTGTTGGAGGCAAACCCTCCAGTTTGTGACTTCCTTTGTGTGTGTGAATAAAATCAAGTGGACTGCTCGGCAAGGCAGTCATGCTGATGGAGCTGAGAACATAAGCTATGATGATGTCTGTTTACTTGGGGATATAAAGGAAATAGAGCTATGGGTGAGATGCATTATATCATTAGACAAAATGTGTGCTTATTAGCACAGGAGATATGGTGTGCGCATAGCGTACAGCCAAATTTCCCTGACAAACTACACCCCAAAACACATTCTGCTACTCCTCCTGAGTATGGCGATGCCACGTGTGAGACTTTTTCACAGCCAGGCCACATAGGGAGGCCCAACATGCAGGAAGCACCATCAGGTGTTCTAGGAGCATAAAATTACACATCTAACTTGTTGACTACCTATTAAACTTCAAAAGTGTAATAGGTGGTTGGTTGAGAAATGAGATGTGTAATTTATGCTCCTAGAACGCCTGAAGGTGCTACTTCAATGTTGGGCCTCTGTATGTGGCCAGGCTGTGTAAAAGTCTCACACATATGGTATCACCATACTCAGGAGGAGTAACAGAACGTATTTTGGGGTATCATTTTTGCTAAATATGGCGATACCACATGTGTGAGACTTTTACACAGCCTGGCCACATACAGAGGCCCAACACTGAAATAGAACCTTCAGGCATTCTAGGAGCATAAATTACACATCTAATTTCTCAACCACCTATTACTATTTTTTTGAAGGCCCTTGAGCACCAGGACAATGGAAACGCCCGCAAAATGACCCCATTTTGGAAAGCAAACACCTCAACGTATAATAATCCATGAGGCATTATGAATCAAATCGGAAGAGGAATCCTAAGTAGAGAGCTCGCCGTTGCTCTCGTCCGTCGCACTAAGAATTTGGTATGCCTCCTCGGCGGAAAAGGATTTTTTAGACATTGTTGTTGGTGGTGATGAGCCTGCACAGATGTGTGCTGATAAGCCTGCACTAATGGGCACTGATAAGGTCCTGATGAGCCTGCACAGATGTGTGCTAAGCCTGCACAGATGTGTTCTGATAAGCCTGCACTGATGAGGCGGCACTGAGGAGCCTGCACAGTTGTGTGCTAAGGTGGCACTGATGAGCCAGCACAGATGTGTGCTAAGCCTGCAGTGATGAGGCAGCACAGATGTGTGCCAATAAGCCTGCAGTGATGGGCACTGATGAAGCGGCATTGATGAGCCTGCACAGATGTGTGCTAATAAGCCTGCACTAATAAGCGCTGATGAGCCTGCACAGATGTGTGCTGATAAGCATGCACTGATGAGGTGGTACAGATGTGCAGTGATGACACAGTGACACTGCAGCACTGTATCTGTGGGTGAATAAAGTAAAATCACTCACGCTGCAGCACAGAATCTCTCCCTCCTCACACGCGGTTTCTGTGTGAGGAGGGAGAGCGGTCAATGAGAGATGATCTCATATGTTTACATTAGAGATCATCTCTCATTGGACATACCGATCACGTGATAAATGGCCACTGTGATTGGCCATTTACCGCGATCTGTGATTGGTTGTGTCCAAGGGACACAGGCATCACAAATTCTCCCCAAAGTAATCCCGCGGGAAGCGTGCAAAGGGGAGAACGTCTATTGACGGAGTCCTGGCAATTAAGGCCCGTGCTTCAGCCGTCAATCAGCTATAGCGCGGGTGCGAGGTGGTTAAGGCGTTTCATTGTGGAAACGCTAGATGGTGTTCTGCAATTTACAGTATTTAAGGTTGATGCATCTCCTCACATAGAAAAATAACAGTCTTACCCACAGTTTCATGTTTTGATCTATAACAAGTTCATCTATTAGGTCAAACATGACGAGACACCACAATTAATCACAATTTCGCTCTTCTGCTGTGCTTAAATTACATGAAAGCTAAGAGCTCTATACCTCTGTAAAATGACTACACATTTACATATTACCCAGCATCTGAAATTCTAGATCACACTTTTCTACTTATTTTTTTTTTTTTAACATACATTTTTTTTGCTTACTATGCATAAAATAGTACAGACTTGATGTCTTAAATCTCAAAAAACATGCAATATTGTGCTATAATAATTATAGTAATTACTGCCTCACTTCATGATTGATTCAATAAAATAAAATAAAATGTTTAAAAAGAAATTGAGTTTATTTTCCGTTCTCTTAAATAAAAAAAAAAAAAAAAGGAATATTGAGTTGTCTTGTCTTAACACACAGAAGATAGGAACTTCTAGAATAGTATTCTCATGATTTCCTATTATCAATGATATCAACCAAATGGTATGGTTCACGAGAATATCATGACAACCAATCATGGAGGTCACATAGGTTTGCTTACAAACCTGCCAGATTCAGCTGTCACTATGGATCACAAATTAGGTGTAAATTATTCAAAGGAGTTAATGTCAAGTCAACAGATTAATACAGACACTGCTTTTCTTTTGCATAGTTAAAATTTCTCTCAGGACTTTATTTCTAGTTGACTCCAATGGGGAAGTTTCCCTCCCCTTCCCTGTGACACCCTAATAAGACAGGAAGGCATTGTCAGCAGCTCTAACTCCTACCTCCTCTATTAAATACATTTGTTTTCCTCTTTTTGTGTCACTATTGAAAAGATGTGTCCTGACGGATTAGCAATACACTGAAAGTGGTTCTAACCCAATCCTTCTCGATCCAATACAAAAAAAAAAGTGCTTTAGCTGGAGCTGGGAGTAACTTTACTTGTATACACAAACCAACCAATTTACCTTCCCTAGCCCCCAACAAATCTGACCTATCTATCCACCCCCCTTCTCAGCAGGCCCTAGCCTAGAACACCCCCTTCACCTAGTAGCTAGCTTAAATGTGCCTGGCAGCCTCCTCCTGCCCAAAGTTTTCTTTAATGGTGACAGCGAACGTAATTTTTGTTCCTAGGGATAATTCTCTTCTGTAACTCTTAATTCATTCAGTTTAGTAAGTTAAATCTATACAGTACCCAAATATGTTGAGTTCAGTAACAAGGAGAAGGTTCTAACACTTGTACAATTTTTCTAAATGTTAAACGTAAACCATGGCAAAAGGAATCCCCCTTAGCATAAAGTATTGTGTATTATATACACACACACACCCATATATATGTACATATATATATATATACACACACACACACACACACACACACACACACACACACACACACACACAATACAAACCTTATTGTATTCCAGATCCCAGCATTTCACCTGCTTGTCCTCACCACAAGAAAACAAATACGGACTCCTGCCGCTTACAATCACTCCCCGGACAGTGCTTATGTGTCCAGTTAGAGACAGCTTCAATCTACCGCTTGCCAGATCCCAGATCTCAAGAGAAGACAGAACAGACATTAAGCTATATGCAGCACATTCTTAATATTTTATGATAAAAAATACTTTCCATAAACAAAGAATCTTATAAAAACTATGGCTTGAAGCTCACTTTAGAATTATTCAATGTGCTAACAATATATTTCTCCTGGGACTTCTATTACTGGATGGACTTGTGCTGTTCAATTCAGGCACAGAAAGCAAAGCAAATTCCAGTGACTGCATCAGCAGATATTCCACAAGTAAAAAAATAAACAAAAAAAAAATAGTTTGGTCATATGTCTTAAGTTTAAAATTTCAACTCATGATTGATAAAAAATATATTTATTATGATGGAAATGTCACATTTCTAAAGTGCCCAGCACACTGTATTATGGGGCTAGATTTCTTAGGATTTGTTGTTTCTCCCTGCTAGAAAGAAGTCAGAAACTGGAATCCCAACACTATACTGTAGAGCCAGGACACTTTATCCTTGTTTTAACATGTGCAGCAACCTGGAGTCGTGAAAGTCAAGTTTGGAAGACCAAACACTTTATTACATGAAGCTGTACAATGTTCTATGTCCTTTTCTGTTCTAAATGATTAGCTTTATGATGTAGGAAAATGCTGAGATTCAGTCTGCAAGCCAAGGTAGACACATGCATCAGAACGCATGACATGACCTTTTTGGAACCAGCATTAATAATGTGATATCCAACTTTTAGAACCATTCTGCAAGATTTGTTTTTCATCGTTCCCTCCCGAGTAAAGGAGATATATATATTTATTATATTTCATTATCGTACATCACGGGACACAGAGCAACCATAATAATGACTATATGGGTTATACACCACCTTTAGGTGAATGGACACTGGCAGATAGTCAAACAGGAAGTCCCCCCATATATAACCCCTCCTACACAGGAAGTACCTCAGTTTTTTCACCAGTGTCTGTAAGGTGGTGGTCACCGATGTGATACAGTATCTCACAGAGTACACCCCTCACATTTTTGTAAATATTTTATTATAACTTTTCACATGACAACACTGAAGAAATTACACTTTGCTACAATGTAAAGTAGTGAGTGTACAGCTTGTATATCAGTGTAAATTTGCTGTTCCCTCAAAATAACTGAAACAGAAATTAATGTCTAAACCGCTGGCAACAAGTGAGTACACCCCTATGTAAAAACATCCAAATTGGGCCCAATTAGCCATTTTCCCTCCCCGATGTCATGTGACACATTAGTGTTACAAGTGTTATCGCTCTCACAACCTCATACTGGTCAATGAAAGTTCAACATGGCGCCTCATGGGAAAGAGCTCTCTGAGGATCTGATAAAAAGAATTGTTGCTCTACATAAAGATGGCCTAGGCTATAAGAAGATTGCCAAGACCCTGAAACTGAGCTGCAGCACGGTGGCCAAAACCATACAGAGGTTTAACAGGACAGGTTCCACTCAGAACAGGCCTCGTCATGGTTGACCAAAGTAGTTAAGTGCACGTGCTCAACGTCATATCCAGAGGTTGTCTTTGGGAAATAGACATATGAGTGCTGCCAGCATTGCTGCAGAGGTTGAAGGGCTGGGGGGTCAGCCTGTCAGTGCTCAGACCATACGCTGAACACTGCATCACATTGGTCTGCATGGATGTCATCCCAGAAGGAAGCCTCTTCTAAAGATGATGCACAAGAAAGCCTGCAAACAGTTTGCTTAAGACAAGCAGACTAAGGACAAGGATCACTGGAACCATGTCCTGTAGTCTGATGAGACCAAGATAAACTTATTTGGTTCAGATTGTGTCAAGCGTGTGGGGCGGCAACCAGGTTGAGGAGTACAAAGACAAGTGTGTCTTGCCTACAGTCAAGCATGGTGGTGGGAGTGTCATGGTCTGGGGTTGCATGAGTGCTACTGGCACTGGGGAGCTACAGTTGATTGAGGAAACCATGAATGCCAACATATACTGTGACATACTGAAGCAGAGCATGGTCTCCTCCTTTCAGAGACTGGGCCGCAGGGCAGTATTCCAACATGATAATGACCCCGAACACACCTCCAATAGGACCACTGCCTTGCTAAAGAAGCTGAGGGTAAAGGTGATGGACTGGCCAAGCATGTCTCCAGACCTAAACCCTATTGAGGATCTGTGGGGCATCCTCAAACCGAAGGTGGAGGATTGCAAGGTCTCTAACATTCACCAGCTCCGTGATGTTGTCACGGAGGAGTGTAAGAGGACTCCAGTGGCAACCTGTGAAGCTCTGGTGAACTACATGCCCAAGAGGGTTAAGGCAGTGCTGGAAAATAATAGTGTCCACACAAAATATTTGGACATTTTCACTTAGGGGTGTATTCACATTTGTTGCCAGCGGTTTGGACATTAATGGCCATGTGTTGAGTTATTTTGAGGGGAGAGCAAATTTACACTGTTATACAAGCTGTACACTCTCACTACTTTACATTGTAGCAAAGTGTAATTTCTTTAGTGTTGTCACATGAAAAGATATAATAAAATATTTTTAAAAATGTGAGGGGTGTACTCACTTTTGTGAGATACTGTACATGTGCTCTTGGAGCATACTTGGAGGTCTGGTACGGTTCTACTGAGAATCAAGAAATTCAAATGGGATCCATTCTAAAAAGTTGACAGCCAAAATGGATGGTACCGAGCCTCATGGGAAGGAGAGAAGATTCCTTGAGGTCTGCCTGTAATGCAGCCTTAGGGCGCTGGACTCTGTGTAATGGAACCCTGTGCACTGTTTGTTCTGACCAAGGTGCTTTTCTGCAGGGTGCTATACAGTTCCAGGGGAGTGGACCCCACATTAAGGGGGACCCAATCCCTGAAGGTATTTTATGACAAAGCCCACTGTGATGGGTGAAGATTGGACTCCTGTTATGCTCAGAGTCCTGCAGCAGGAATAGTAAGTCTGCATTTTTTTGCAGTTTCTAAATTGTATAAATATGTGCTTATTACATTAAGCTGTACAGATATGTATTTATTTGCATTATACTGCATACATAAATGCATAAACAGCAACAATACTTGTATACCTGCATGTTTACATACCTGCATACTTACATACCTACAGGGTTGTATAGCGGTAGACCAACATTGTCTAGGCCTGCATCCTTGTGGAACTGCGTATTAGTTTGTCTAATGCCCCGTACACACGGTCGGATTTTCCGACGGAAAATGTGTGATAGGACCTTGTTGTCGGAAATTCCCACAATGTGTAGGCTCCATCACACATTTTCCATCGGATTTTCCGACCCACAAAGTTTGAGGGCAGGATATAAAATTTTCTGACAACAAAATCCATTGTCGGAAATTCCGATCGTGTGTACACAAATCCGACGGACAAAGTGCCACGCATGCTCAGAATAAATAAAGGGATGAAAGCTATTGGCCACTGCCCCGTTTATATTCTCGACGTACGTGTTTTACGTCACCGCGTTTAGAACGATCGGATTTTCTGACAACTTTGTGTGACCGTGTGTATGCAAGACAAGTTTGAGCCAACAAACGTCGGAAAAAATCCTAGGATTTTGTTGTCGGAATGTCCGAACAAAGTCCGACCGTGTGTACGGGGCATAACACAGTCACTTTAATATTTATCTGTTAGACTACCTAAAAGACTCAGAAGGGTGATGGCAATGTTCACGTCTCCTGTTGGACCAATGGCATCAGGGTGATCTGAGCCACTTTAGCGCCTGATCTCGGATCAAGCCTGATTAGTACTTGGATGGGAGACTGCGCAGGTTTCCCTCCTAAGTGTGGGAGGCATCTGAGGTTGCGGTGTTTGAGAGTATCTCAGACCATAAGATTTTAGAGCAGTCTCTGAGGTGGTTCGCTCCTTCCTTAGTCGAGTCAGTCTTTGCCTTGCGTTGGGTCTTGGAGCAGTTATGTGAAGTTATGGAATCATTATTGTAAAACAAAATGGTAGCAGCTTCAAAACTAGGGACATGAGGTCTAGCTTAAGATGGCAATCCGCTGGGCATCCTTCTGTATTAGGTGGGCTCGGTCTTGGTTAGTGATGACCTCTCTGCAAGAGGTAGATTGTGGGGCCTATAATCATCAGTAAACACACATCTTCATATGCTGGGTTGTTTCCAGTCTCAAAGATTTCTGTAATTGCAGTGGAAAGTAGTCAGTTTTCTTTTTGTGACCATCCTTCGGTTCACAAAGCTCCTAGCTCCGGTGCTGGACTTGCTAAAGATGCAGGGAGTGTCAATCTCGAAATACCTCAATAACCTTTGCTCAAGAAGCAGTTGGTCCAGATTTTCCAGTAGGAAGCTGTAGCTAGGTCAAAGCACATGCCTAATGTACAGTCCTACTCCAGGTATTGGTAGAGGATCATTCTCTCTGTCTGGAAATTGAAGATCCAGGCATTGGATTGCTGGAAGGCTCTGTTCCCAGGGTGTTGCACAGCTGAAGATTGGTGGTTGATGGTTAGGAATCTAGAAAGGTTGAATTCTTCCTTTCAAGTATTGGGAGATAATAACCACGGATGCCAGTTTCTCCATTTGGTTTGAGGGTGGCTACAGTTCAGTGGACTTGGTCTCCACAGGAGAGAATACTGCCCATAATATCTTGGAACTTTTGGCCAGTAAGCCTTGCTCTGGATTATGGTACAAGCCTCTGCAGATGAATATATATCAACCACCAGGGCAGCAACAGGAGTCATGTGGCTCAAGAAGGTGAACCACATTTGGTCTGGGACAGCACAAGTGCTGTCTCTATCGTCCGTGCATATCCCAGGTACAGAATATTGGCAGGGGAAACAGAAGATGAATCTACTAGATTCCAAGTTCTACAACAAGTTGGGACAGGTTGGGTCCGGGACGAGAGTCCTACTGGCAATAGGGGTAGATGCACTGGTAACACCTTAGGGACCAGTTCTCCCTTATTTGACACTTCCCTCTGCTTTGACTTCTGCCACATCTTTTGTGAAGAATCCGGGAGGTGGTACAGGAGGGGTTTGGTACACTAACATAGCCTTGCAGGGGTCGCTCCTTGCACACTCCCAGTCCAACAGGACCTAATGGTCTTGGAGTCTTGTATCTCAGCACTGTTGAGCCCCTGGAAGCCAGCTTCTGGGAACTTCAATTACAGGACTTGGAAATATTTTTTTGCCTGGGGTGAAGCCAGGATGTGGCACCCTCAGAAATATGCAAGTGGGAGATTTTCTTTTTCTTTCTTCAATCCGTAGGGGAAAAGAGATTGTCCTTACGTACCGTTAAGGGTCAGGGTTCATCCCTAATCATTTTTTTTTTCCAGAGGGCGTTGTTTTTCACTCTTTGATTCATACTTTATACAGCATGTAACAGACAGTCTCGCCTGTCAGGCCACTCTTGTGTCCTTGGAACTTGAATTTGATCTTTACTGTCCTTGCAGAGGCCATTTTTTGAATCGGGAGATTCTGTTGTTCCTTTTTCTTGGAAAGTGGCTTCTTTGGTGGCTATCACTTCACTAAGTGGAGTGTCAGAGTTGACGGCTTTTTCATGCAAGGAGCCGTTCTTGGTCTCGCATCATGATAAGGTGATGTTGGGTCCTCATCCATTTTTTGCCTAGAGTGGTGTCTAGTTTTCCCTTGAATCAAGACAATGGGGGAGATTTACTATGACTGGTGTACACCGAATCTGGTGCAGCTGTGCATAGAAACCAATCAGCTTCTAACTTCAGCTTGTTCAATTAGGCTTTCACAATAAAACCCGGAAGCCGATGGTTACTATACTATAGTAAATTTCCCCAAAAATGTCTTGCCTTCTTTTCTGAATCCTCAGTTGGCAGGAGCAAGATCACTGCATACTCTGGAGGTATTTCAAGCAGTCAGAATTACTTGAATTGTCAGCGCTGGTCAGGAATCCTGGTTTGTGCTGCCGGTAGAGCCCAGGATGGGCAGGAGGCATCCAAGTTAACTATTTTCATTGGATTCGCCAGTTAATGATTCGAGCCTAAGGCTTGAAAGGGCAAGGTCCCCACCCGTTTTTTTTTTTGGTAAAAGCGCTGGATACCAGATGTGTGGGGGCATCTTGGGCCATTAGTGGCTCAGGATTTTAAAGCCGTTACATGGTCTTTTGTTCATACATTCACAGAATTTTACCAGATGGATATCAAAGCTAGAAAAGAGTAGATGGGCGACAGTCAGGAAGGGTAGAGGGGAAAGTGCCAGGGAGGCCAATCCTGGGCTGGAACATCCCAATAAGTACGCCCCTTTGAGTGACATTGGTGAAACCAGTCAGGGACTAACACTGCTGGAGCTGAGGGACTCCCCTAGCTGCCAGGGGAAGAACTCCTCCAGTGAGAGTGGGGGGGAGACGAAGAAAGGAAAGACAGATTCTGGTAGTAGGGGACTCCATTCTTAGAAAGACAGAGAGGGCAATCTGTGATAAAGACCTGAAGTGCCGAACTGTATGTTGTCTACTGGGCGCTCGGGTTCGGCACATCACAGATCTGGTAGACAGAATACTGAGAGGGGCTGGGGAAGACCTGGCTGTAATGGTGCACATTGGCACCAATGACAAAGTCAAAGGTAGATATAGTGTCATAAAGAATGATTTTAGGGACTTAGGAGCTAAATTGGGGAAAGGGACCTCCTAGTTAGTATTCTCAGAAATACTACCGAGCCACAACAGAAAGGCAGAGGGAGATTAGGTAAGGAAAAAAGTGGCTGAGGAGCTGGTGTACAAAGGAGGGGTTTGGGTTCCTGGGTCAACTTCTCAGTAGGTCACCAGTTCTATAGAAGGGACGGACGGCACCTAAATGAGGAGGGTGCAGATCTGCTGGGAGTGAAGATGGCCGAAAAGTTAGAGGGGGTTTTAAACTAGGCGACGGGGGGTGGGTCCAGAGGTAGAGATAGTCCGTGCGTAACATATTTCAGAGGGTAGCATTGAGGGCATTAGTGGTAGGTTGACTAAAGCACATAAACAGTGTTAAGTATAGTAACAAGTCCTATTTGCAACCTTGGAACACCCAATAAGAAGACAGCATGTGACTGGTCTAAACTATGTGGCATGTTCACTAATGCCAGGAGCCTGGCGGACAAGATGGGAGAACTAGAGATACTGTTGTATGAGGATTTTGAGGGAATTTCAGAGACTTGATTTAACAGCTCTCATGATTGGTTGGCAACCATTCAAGGGTATTCCCTTTATCGCAGTGATAGAGGGGGTAAAAAAGGGGGAGGGGTATGCCTGTATATATCAAGAATAATGTACAAGTGAATGTGAGAAATTACATCACTAAGGGACCTAGAGAGGAGGTGGAATCCTTATGGGTAGAGCTTCAAAAGGGATTAAACTAAGGGAAAAGTAATACTGGGAATATGCCATCCTTGCCCTAATCTGGAGGAGGGGGAGACAGACCTCCTATCACAATTTGGATTAGCGGCAAGGATGGGAAGTGTCATCATAATGGGGGATTTTAATTATCCAGACAAAGACTGGGCGGAAGGAACCGTGCATTCGTCCAAGGCTCACCAATTCCTAAATGTCTTGCAGGAAAATTACATGGGTCAGATGGTAGACGCGCCAACTAGAAACAAAGCGTTACTAGACCTACCGATTACCAACAATACAGACCTGATCACAGATTGGGAAATATGGGGCAATTTAGGAAATAGCGATCACAGGTCAATTAGCTTCATTATAAAATCACACAAATAGGAAACATAAGGGGAATACAAAGTCAATTTCAAGAGAGCCAGCTTCCCTAAACTGCAAACCTTGCTAGAAGATATAAATTGGGATAAAATCTTAACAAAGGACACGGAGGAGAGATGGGTTTGCTTTAAGAGCATATTAAATAAGGGCATTAGCCAGTGCATCCCACTGGGGAATAAATTTAAAAGAGCGAACAAAAGTCCTGGGTGGCTTAACTCCAATGTAAAAATGCATATAAAAGCAAAGGAGAAGGCCTTCAAAAATACAAGGCTGAGGGATCATCAGCATTCAAACTTTACAAAGAATGCAACAAGAAATGTAAGGGTGCAATTAGGGCGGCTAAGATAAAACACGAAAGACATACCAGAGGAGGAGAGTAAAAAAAAATAAAAAATCCCCAAAAATTCTTTAAGTATATAAACAGTAAAAGAGGGAGGACAGACCATATTGGCCCCATAAAGAATGAGGAATAGAATCTTGTTACAAAGGATGGCAAGATGGCGAAGG
Organism: Lithobates clamitans; assembly: GCA_037952925.1. Classification (NCBI taxonomy): domain Eukaryota; kingdom Metazoa; phylum Chordata; class Amphibia; order Anura; family Ranidae; genus Lithobates; species Lithobates clamitans. The sequence goes on from JBBGZY010000756.1 coordinate 3,223,228, forward strand.
TATTGAATTTATTATTATTATTAAACTGCAGAGTTTATCCTCATGACACTTCACAGTAAGCACCCTCATGGCTAACAGAAGACAGAATTAGAAATAGACTTGAAAAACGTAACATTAATAAGTCAACGGGACCAGATGGCTTGCACCCGAGGGTCCTTAGGGAACTCAGTCAAGTAGTTGCCAGACCACTGTTCCTAATTTTTACTCACAGTCTACTGACTGGAATGGTACCAGCTGATTGGAGAAAAGCCAATGTAGCACCAATATTTAAAAAAGGGCCAAAATACATCCCTGGGGATTACAGACCAGGTAGCCTAACATCAATAGTATGCAAGCTCTTGGAGGGGATAATAATGGACTATATACAAGATTTTAGTAATGAAAACGGTATCATTAGCAGTAATCAGCATGGATTCATGAAGAATCGTTCTTGCCAAACCAATCTCTTAACCTTCTATGAGGAGGTGAGCTGCCATCTAGATAAAGGAAGGCCCATAAACGTGGTGAATCTGGACTTTGCAAAGACATTTGAAACAGTTCCCCATAAACATTTACTGTACAAAGTAAGGTCCACTGGCATGGACCATAGGGTGGGTACAAGGATTGAAAACTGGCTGCAAGGGCGAGTGCAGAGGATAGTGATAAATGGGGAGTACCCGGGAATGGTCAGGGGTGAAAAGTGGGGTCCCCCAGGGTTCTGTCCTGGGACCAATCCTATTTAATTTGTTCATAAACGACCTGGAGGATGGGGTAAACAGCGCAATCTCTGTATTTGTGGACGATGCTAAGCAGGGCAAAAACTTCTCCGCAGGAAGTGGAAACCTTGCAAGAAGATCTGAACAGATTAATGGGGTGGGCAACTACATGGCAAATGAGGTTTCATGTAGAAAAATGTAAAATAATGCATTTGGGTGCCAAAAACGTGAATGCAATCTACTCACTGGGGGGAGAACCTCTGGGGGAATCAGGGATGGAAAAGGACCTGGGGGTCCTAGTAGATGATGGGCTCAAAAATAGCATGCAATGCCAAGCTGCTGGTAACAAAGCAAACAGAATATTGACATGCAAGAGGATTAACTCGAGAGATAAAGCGATAATTCTCCCACTCTACAAGACTCTGGTCAGGCCTCACCTGGAGTATACTGTCCAGTTCTGGGCACCAGTCCTTAGGAAGGATGTGCTGGAAATGGAGCAAGTACAGAGAAGGGCAACAAAACCAATACAAGGGACTGGAGGTCATTAGTTATGAGGAAAGGCTACGAGCACTGAACTTATTCTCTCTGGAGAAAAGACGCTTGAGAAGGGGATATGATTTCAGTTTACAAATACTGTACTGGTGACCCCACAATAGGGATAAAACTTTTCCACGGAAGGGAGTTTAATAAGACACGTGGCCACTCATTAAAATTAGAAGAAAAGAGGTTTAACCTTAAATGGCGTAGAGGGTTCTTTACTGTAAGAGTTGCAAGGATGTGGACTTCCCTTCCACAGGCGGTGGTTTCAGTGGTGAGCATCGATAGTTTCAAAAAACGATTAGATAAGCACCTGAACGACCACAACATACAGGGTTATATAATGTAATACTGACATAAAAGCACACACATGGGTTGGACTTGTCTTTTTTCAACCTCACCTACTATGTAAATATGTAAAAGCCATGGAGGATACTGCTTTGGCCACAGTATGTTTTGGGCGGCAGAATAAGTCCTTCTCAGGTGGCAGTTTATAATTGTGTCTCCTTCCCCTCAAGTGCACTGCCTTAGGACATCCCATATAAAATAAGGAAGAGAACACTCACATAGCCACATCCGTAGGTTTAAAGGGGAACAAAAAAGGAAAGGGATATTTGCTAGGTACCCCTAGGTCGGACTTTTTAGGCATACGAAACAATAGCAAAGTATAATGAAATAACAATATTTATTAAACAAATACAATACATGAATAGAGCATTCAAAGAGTTAAAAATCATATATAATGATGCAGAGTATACAGTGAGCCCTTGTGCATCAACGCGTTTCACCATTAGACTTCTTCAGGACACAATCAAGGTTTCAAAAGTAGCAAAAGGGGATCTCATTGTCTAGAATAGAACATATTCATTATAAAATTCTGATAATTATGACATACACATTAAAAAGCGCTTATCTGTCCAAAAAGAAAAGTCGAGGCACAAATGTTTGTTTTGTTTGTTTTATGTGCCCATTTGTACCTGAAGAAGTCTAAAGGTGAAACCAGTTGACGCACAAGGGCTCACTGTATACTCTGCATCATTATGATTTTTAACTCTTTGAATGCTCTATTCATGTATTGTATTTGTCTAATAAACATTGTTATTTCTTTATACTTCGATATTGTTTCGTATGACTACAAAGTCCGACCTAGGAGTACCTAGCAAGTATCCCTTTCCTTTTTTGACATCCCATAGTCATTATTATGGTTGCTCTGTGTTCCGTGATGTGTGATAAAGAAAATAAGATTTTTTTCATCATACCTTCCCGTAAAACCCTTTTCTTGGTGTACATCGCAGGATACAGAGGTCCCTCCCATCTTTTTTGGGATATTCATTGCTTTGCTACAAAACTGAGGTACTTCCTCTTTTGGAAGGGTTTTATAGGGGAGGACTTCCTGTTTGACTATCTGCCAGTGTCCATTAACCTATATGTGGCGTATAACCCATATAGTCATTATTATGGTTTCTCTGTGTCCCGTGATGTACTCCAAGAAAAGGATTTTACAGGTAAGTATGATGAAAAAAATCCTATTTTATATATTTAAGTTTACGTTTAACAAACATGGCAATCTTCAGTGTACTGCAATGGTATTCACGATACGGATATCTAAATCCAAAAAATGCACCTTGGGGATTAATTAGGTAATATATACGGGGGTTGCAGCCAAAAAAACTTGTGGGAAATGCATACTGCTGCCAAATCGGCATGAACCAGAAGTCCCCAAGACATTTTCCCACCACTTTTATGCTGTCCTAAAAGGGGTTGTACTCATTAGCTGTTCCTAATAAAGTGACCACTGAGTATAAATGGTAAGTGTGTGTGTAGTCTATCTGTAAAAAATTTAAATAGTACTCGTCACCAGCAATACTTATTTATAAAACACTTACAGTGTGTTGAAAAAGTATTCATACCCCTTGAAATTTTTCATATTTTGTCATGTTACAACCAAAAAACGTAAATGTATTTTATTTGATAGACCAACAAAGTGGCACAAAATTGTGAAGTGGAAGGAAAATGATAAATGGTTTTCAATTTTTTTTTTACAAATAAATATTGGGAAAGTCTGGCATGCATTTGTATTCAGCCCCCCCGAGTCAATAGTTTGTTGAACCACCTTTTGCTGCAATTACAGCTGCAAGTCTTTTTGGGTATGTCTCTACCAGCTTTGCACATATAGAGAGCAAAATGTTTGCCCATTCTTCTTTGCAAAATAGCTCAAGCTCTGTCAGATTGAATGAAGAGCTTCTGTGAACAGCAATTTTCAAGTCTTGCCACAGATTCCCAATTGGATTTAGGTCTGTCTGGATTTTGACTGGACCTGGATTCTAACACATGAATATAGTTTGATCCAAACCATTCCTTTGTAGCTCTGGATGTATGTTTAGGGTTGTTTCCCTGCTGGAAGGTGAACCTCCGCCCCAATCTCAAGTCCTTTGATGCCTAACAGGTTTTCTAAGATTGCCCTGTATTTGGCTCCATCCATCTTCCCATCAACTCTGACCAGCTTTCCTGTCCCTGTTGAAGAAAAGCATCCCCACAACATTATGCTACCACCATGTTTCACTGTGGGGATGGTGTGCAGTGTTAGTTTTCCGCCACACATAGCATTTTGCTTTTAGGCCAAAAGGTTACATTTTGGTCTCATCTGACCAGAGCACCTTCTTCCACATGTTTGCTGTGACCCCCACATGCCTTCTCGAAAACTGCAAACGAGACTTCTTAAGGATTTCTTTCAACAATGGCTTTCTTCCTGCCACTCTTCCATAAAGGCCAGATTTGTGGAGTGCATGACTAATAGTTGTCCTGTGGACAGATTCTCCCAACTGAGCTGTGAATCTCTGCAGCTCCTCCAGAGTTACCATGGGCCTCTTGGCTGCTTTTCTGATTAATGCTCCCCTTGCCCGGCCTGTCAGCTTAGGCGGATGGCTATGTCTTGGTAGGTTTGCAGTTGCGCCATGCTCTTTCCATTTTTGGATGATGGATTGAACAGTGCTACGTGAGATGTTTAAGGTTCTCTAACAGACCTCTGAGGGCTTCACAGAACAGCTGTATTTATAGTGAGATTAAACTACACACAGGTGGACTCTATTTACTAATTAGAGGACTTCTGAATAGGGTTGAGCCGGGTGTTCGAACAACTGTTCGCTGACCAGCGAACAATATGCGGTGTTCGCGGTAAATTCGAAAAAGCCGCAGAAACACTGTTTAAAGTCTATGAGACACCAACATGAAAAATCAAAAGTGCTAATTTTAAAGGCTTATATGCAGTTATTGTCATAAAAAGTGTTTGGGGACCTGGGTCCTTCCCCAGGGGACATGTATCAATGCAAATTATTTTTTTTTTTTAAACGGCCGCTTTTTCGGGAGCAGTGATTTTTTTTAATGCTTAAAGTGAAACAATTAAAATGAAATATTCCTTTAAATATCGTGCCTGGGGGGTGTCTATAGTATGCCTGCAATGTGGCACATTTTTCCTGTGTTTAGAACCGTACCACAGCAAAATTACATTTCTAAAGGAAAAATTGTCATTCAAAACTGATCGCGGCTGTAATGAATTGTCGGATCTCAGCAATATAGATAAAACTCATTGAAAAAAAGAGCATGGGACACCCCCCCCCCCAGTCCATTACCAGGCCCCTTAGGTCTGGTATGAATATTAAGGGGAACCCTGAACCAAAATATAAACCGTACCAGGCCACATTCCCTCAACATTGGGAGGGTGCTTTGGGGTCTGACCCCCGTGGCGTCAGAGGGGGCAGGGTAACCCGGTTACATCACCAGGTGGCCCTACCCTCAGTTTTATAAGAACCGACACAGCGAAGAAGCGTCACACGGTGGTCCGTTGGGCAGCGTGAAGTTACATCGTGGGAGATTTTTATTTTTTTATTTTTCAATAAAGGATTTGACCCAAGATGTCTCGTCTTTTTTACCACTTGGACACTTTTTTTGTGAAATGGTAGGAGTACAATTGGGTACCCCATTACCAATTCACACGGGGGGGGGGGGGGAGGACGGGATCTAGGGGTCTCCTTGTTAAAGGGGGCTTCCAGATTCTGATAAGCCCCCTGCCCGCATACCCCCACAACCACCGGGCAAGGGTTGTGGGGATGAGGCCCTTGGCCCCATCAACATGGGGACAAGGTCAGACCCCAAAGTACCCTCCCCATGTTGAGGGCATGTGGCCTAGTACGGTTCAGGAGGGGGGGCGCTCTTTCGTACCCCCCTCTTCCTGTGGCCTGCCAGGTTGCGTGCTCGGATAAGTGTCTGGTATGGATTTTGTAGGGGACCCCTACACCATTTTTTTAAAAATTTGGCACAGGGTTCCCCTTAATTCCATATCAGGCCTGAAGGGTCTGGTATGGATTTTAGGGGGACCCCCACGCAATTTGTTTTTGGTTTAATTTTGGTTCGGGGTTCCCCTTAATATTCATACCAGACCCAAAGGGCCTGGTAATGGACTGAGGGGGGATCCCATGCTCTTTTTTTCAATGAATTTTATCTAAATTGCCAAGACCCGACAATTCATTACAGCCTTTAGAAATGTCATTTTGCTGTGGTACTGTCCTAAACACGGGAAAAATGCGCCACTTTGCAGCCATACTATAGACACCCCCCAGGCACGATATTTAAAGGAATATTTCATTTTTATTGTTTCACTTTAAGCATTTAAAAAAAAAAAAAATCACTGCTCTCGAAAAAACTGCCGTTTTTAAAGAAAATTTTTGCATTGATACACGTCCCCTGGGAGCAGGGCCAGGTCCCCAAACACTTTTTAAAACTTGCATATAAGCCTTTAAAATTAGCACTTTTGATTTTTCATGTTCGTGTCCCATAGACTTTAATGGTGTTCATGTGTTCTGCCGCATTTTTGGCTTGTTCGCATGTTCTGCTGCGAACCGAACAGGAGGGTGTATGGATCATCCCTACTTCTAAAGGCAATTGGTTCCACTAGATTTTAGTTCGGAATATCAGAGTAAAGGGGGCTGAATACAAATGCACGCCACACTTTTCAGATATTTGTAAAAAAAAGTTGAAAACTATCATTTTCCTTCCACTTTACAAATGTGTCACTTTGTGTTGGCCTATCACATAAAATCCTAATAAAATAGACTTACATTTTTGGTGGGGTATGAATATTTTTTCAAGGCACTTTACATGTAATATTTTTAATGACAGTTAATGACAGTGTTATGACCAAACACTGAATCAGTTAAAGTGGAGTTCCACCCACTTTTACAACTCTTCAGCATTCCTCACTAAACTGTGCACTGTAAACGAACTGGATATTTTTTTTTCTCAGCACCTACTGTATATTTGCTGTATTCATTTTTCACTTTCTCCTCCCTGGCCGTGGCCCATCGCATCATTTCCTGTTTGCAATGCCTTCTGGGAAGGGGCGGCAACTTCCTCTGACACTGCCCTGGCTATGGAAACCTGACCTGAAACCTATTACACTGCTTGTGCTGCACTGAGCATGTGCGAGATCTGCAAGGATGAGATCCAGGAAGAAATACAGTCTGGCTTCAGATGCCCACACTTAAGATGGCCACGGCCTGCTGGAAGTTTATAAAATAACAAACTACTGCTATAAACTAACAAAACAGATCTTAGTTTACAGACTAACTTTACTAGAATACATTAAACTTGTGTATTATAGGGGGATTTTTATTTAAAAAGTATAATTTCGGCTGGAACACCACTTTAAATCTAGAATGCTTCTTTAACAGAAATTTACTTGTTGAGGGCACAGATTCTCACCTCCTAGCGTGGAAAAGAAAATTACTTTTTCTTTACAGCACTAAAAACAGCTAAAACCGGCATGCAGAAAATTACAAGGACTCGATGGGAGCACTAGAAATTATACCCTTCAGCACAATGAGTCATAAAAGATCTACTTCAATACTGCAGTCCTCTTACCTTAATTGTCCGGTCGGCTGAGCCTGTGACAAACCATTGGTTTCCAGGTTCAACAGCTATGGATCTCACCCATCCTAAGTGACCACTGATGACCTGTACAAAAAGCACACATATTTGTTTACATCAAAGCTGATACATAAATTTATTGTTGTATTTCACAAATGGTAATCTGTGTATTAGGGAATGTGATCAGCCTTTTCTGCTTAACTACTCAGATAGGCTTGGTACCTTTTGGAATGTCGTCTATTTCCAATCAGACTAGATTTAAAAGTGCAGAAATGGCAAATAAAATAAAAAAAAACAAAAAACGCATACTCGCTCACCCATGTCCCCCACTGGCTCTACCCCGAGAACTGAGTGATCAAACACCGCTGATCTCTCAGTTCTCCCCTCGGCTCTAAGTAGAGAGCAGTGATGATCAGTCACCACTTTGGCCCGCTGTCAGCTGAAAACAGGTCACAGGACTGCGGAGAGAACTGTACTTCTGTTATCCATAGGAGAAATATAGCCAAAAAAGCTTTGGCTATACTTTTCCTTAAATCCATGTTTGCACTGAGAGCAAGGGCAAGGTTATTGTTTCAACAAGCAGAAATCACAGTACGTATATGATGCAATGAACCTGCTCCCAGGTATATACTATATTTACTTGCCATATAGAAAAACAATGTTAAGAAAATGTTGACATCAACACCATCACCACAGTTAAAAAAACAAAACAAAAAAACTGAGGTTTATTACCCATAGAGGAACAGTGGGCCAACTAGGTATTCCGGAATGCAAATGCTGCCAAACTATAAATGATTTTTACTTGCATAAAGTCAGCTCACATTAGTGCAGGATATGGAAACTTTGGCTCTTAAAGTGGAACTTCACTCTTTCAATCAACATTGTCTATTTTTTATCCTTATGCTGGCATTAGTAATTAGATATGAAAGTATACAATATTTACTTGTTTTTTACATCTCTACTGTTACTTCCTGGTGATTTCTCAGCAAAATAAAGCGTGGAGACAAGGATGGATGAGGGAGTTTGCTTTGAATGTTAAAATTGAAATAAAAAGAATTTTGGGTTTGTGGTGCTCAGATGCAGTGTAGTTCCGCTTTAAGCAAGTACAACAAAGCAAGTTATGAGTATTCTTTCCAGTTCTGGTCACCAGTCCTCAAAAGGAATGTGCTAGAGCGAGTCCAAAGAAGAGCATTAAAATTAATAAGGGGCCTGGAGGACCTCAATTACAAGGAACGCCTACAAGCACTAAATTTATTCTCGGTGGAGAAGAGACGCTTGCGGGATAAGGATGTGGAACTCTCTTCCACAATTGGTGGTGCCAGCGGGGAGTATTGATATTTTTGAGAGACTCTTAAAAAACACAACAAACAGGGATATGGGAAATAATTATTGACAACGACACACGTACACCTACACAGGTTGTACCGGATGGACTATTGTCTTTATTCAACCTTACCTACTATGTAATGATGTTGATTAATAGTAAAAAAAAAAAAAAAAATCTCCATTATTGAATGTAACTAGAAATATTTATGATGCATTTTATTCTGAACATCTGAATACATTCAATTACCATATTATCTTCAAGAACACGATCGTGAATATGTTTATTATTACCACTTTAATGTAAGATGTCTTCATCTTAGAAAACTATAAGAAAGGCTATAAGAAGTAAAAGGTTGCCAATATTTATAGATTTATGGCTTATGATCAATATTTACAATTCTAGAACAGAGTGAAGACATAGTTACACTATATAGTGGATAAGGTTGAAAAATCTCACGGATCTATCAAGATCAACCTCTATGTGCATGAGTGTGAGTTTTATGTGTTTGAAAAACAACCCCTACAAGACATGAGCCAATACTCACTCTGTACAGTTTCCATGGTGGGTGCCACTGTGGTTTTGGCATGGTTGGGGCTTTCTTTGCTAATGCAGAGTTTTTTGTTCCACCAGATTCCATGGAAGCCTAAAACATAACAGAAAAACCTAAAACATAAAGAAAACCTTAACATTTAAATATCACAAGAAAATATGAGGGATGGCACTTCTGGAATCATCAATCTGGAACAGGTAATGTAGATCAGGGATGTCAGGGAAAGACCAAGTCCCTATTCGTGTACTTGTTATGGAACAGGGACTCAAAGTATTAAGCATCAAGCTAGTATTTTAAGATTATAGAAATTTGGCAGCCTCCTTTAAACAAAAGTAGCTACTAAAATTTAAAATTACGAAAGCAGACCCTTAAGCCTAGCACACACGGGCTGAATGTCGGGCAGCACCGGGCAGTTCAATAGAAACCGGCCGACATTTAGCCCGTGTGTATGGCAGCTGGTCCGGCTGGCTTCTGTCAAAGGGGCATGACCGATAAGGTCTGAGAGCGCTGACAGGTGTGTTCTGGTGGGGGGCGTCATCCTGTTAGAACACAATAGCTCAGCAGGGAGATTGGCGCACTAACATTGGATTGTTAGTACAGAGGCTCCACATGAGCTGTCCGTTTTTTTTCCTTCAGCCTGCTGGGTTGAATGAAAAAAAAAAAAAAAACTTGCGTGTAATAGGCTTTACTATAAAGTAGAATTTTTGTGCACTGTAAAATGCAGTTGAGACACTGAAGGGCAGGGCTATTAACTGGCAGTGTAGCTGCCCCACACCAAAGCAGAGGAAATGCTGATTCACTGGAAAATCGGGGACATTCAGCTATGCATCCTCAATATCCACAGAAGCCAGAAAGCCTCCTTGGTAGATGAAAGACTTGGTGGATTAGATGCAGAATGTATAATATTGAATCAGGACATTCATAGCTTTGAGATCCAAGATGAGGAAAATGTTCCCTTCACGAACTGTAAAAAACCCTAATACCATCCCGACACATGAACTGAAGCAACAACAACTTGGTACAGAAGACCTGGGAGAGCTCAACAGAGATCTTCTGCTAATCTGTGCAGTGACACAGGATATTTGGAGGAGGGAATCAGAGGAAGGGGCAGGGGAAAGAACTGCAGTTTGTAGCCCTGGTATACCACTTCCTGCACCAAAGTGTCTGGGATGTAAGCTGTTCAAGTATCCACAAAGGTTAACAAACATTGACTATCTAGAAAGTGGGAGAACACTGTCATGCAGAGGAAGGTTTGTCTCAGGAAGACTTTGCAGTCTGTTCCTTGGGTTTCTCCTGCCGAGAAAGACGGGCGCTCTTGCCACTGGTATCATCCTTGATACAATATCAAGAGTTGATCTAATACTTTAAAGGCAGATCAGGTGCTTCTTGTGGGTTAAACAAAGTGTCTACACATGTGTACGGACAGGAAAACCATGCAAGAGATAAGCCAGAAAGCCCCTAGCAAACGTTAATAACTAAAGCTTAAAGCGAAAGTCATTTGCTCTATGCGTTCTATAAGCAAGAAATCATCCACAGCAATGTAACATCTTTAAGGAATTTTGCTCAGTCACCGCTAGGCACAATAGGGTAACAGCAATGATGAATGAGGAACAGGCCCTGGTGGCAGGAACAGAGCTCTAGAGAGGACTCCCAACTGCTTATTGGATTTAAGACAATTGCATCCTCTACCAGTATGGTAGTAGCTTTGTCAAGACCGAACACTGCCAGATCCACAGTAGGGTAGACTGACTTTTACAAAATCTTCCCCAAATGGTTATAATGTTAAGTTTTTACAGCCTTAGGGTCTCTAAAGGACCCAACAATGTAAACAGCACCAGAAGTAGCAACAAGCTAATTCTCTAGTTTCAGGAGTACAGAGGATCCGCCCCCCCCCCAATGGAGTAAAAGGACCTAAACGACAGGCTGGACTCCAGAAGCAGGGGCAACAGCATTCCAGGATGTAGACCTCAGCACCATCAGGAGGTGCACTGTAATAAGCCCCGGGGCCGTTAGTAGAGTGTGAGCTGAGGGCACCCATTACATTGGGTCTGCTTAAAGTGTTACTATACCCAGTAATATAAAAATAGTTCATCTGCCGCCTCCCCCCCACCCAGTGCCCACAGCTTATAAATCTTATTTTTACATTAAAATATTGCCACTATATACCTTTTTGGTACCACAGTCAGTGATAAACTGCACAGTTTCTCCAATGCTGAGAGTTCAGGAAGGAGATTTCCACTGCAGCCTGTATACACGCCCCTATGTGTAATGACAATATCGTGTGACCTGGCTATCTGAGAACAAAATGCACTCTAGAGCATAAAAGACACCTGAGCATGTGCAGGCCGGCTACTCTGCCTGTATTAGCTGGCTTTCTCCAGATAGACAGTACAGGAGGGAAGGATCTGTGCATACAGGATAAAACCAGCCTTTTTACACAATGCAGATGATTAACCCCTTAAGTTCCACAGTGAGTATAACAAGCATGCTATGCTGCATATACAGACTGATTTTACTGTTGTGGGTTTAGTAACGCCAAGTATTTCTGCCTGTTTTCACAGACCACAGCCACCTTGCTTGTGTCCAGCCAGTGGGGGTTGCCTTAACGGGTTATTTTTATCCATTTTTTTTTATTAATTATCTTCAAAAGCATGCTGGCTATGAATGAAAGAAAAAAGAAAAAAAAAGAAAGAAAAAAGAAAAACACAATACTGATATATCCTGCATGTACTGATTACTGTAAAAATAGAACAGTTACCAGCTCAGTAGTCAGACTTCCAAGGGCTGCTGATGCTGCAACTTCGTTCTTCTGAGAGCCATCACTGACACCCAATGTTCATGTGTACATATCCCAACATTATTTCTCTGCCACACAATGTTTACCAAGCTAATGCCATCTAGACTAACTTTACCATTGATAGGCCCGGGGGCTGTGAGCGTTCAGGAATTCCAGCATGTCTGTAGATATCTCCGACACTAGCAGCTGTGCGTTGTGCATCTAACCTGTTTATAGACACAACAAAGATTTCCATCAAAATAAATAACAAATTGTATAAAAATAATTCAGTAATCTGTAGAAACAAAAACAAACCTCCTACTGTAAATGGGAAATGCAACTGTATTATTATACAAATGGGGAAAAAGAAAATCCTATAAGCTAAACATTACTGCAAGACACTAACATGTGTGATGACTGCCTCAGCCCAGGCGAGCCCCCCCCCCCCCCAAACGCATTTCACTCCACCCCCGGAGCTTATTAATGGGGATTTGTTGGAATTTCTTTCTACCTGAAAGTGCTGTAGCCTTCCGATTGGATATTTTTTTATTTTTTTTCTCAGCACCTACTGTATATCTGCTGTATTCGGTTTTCACTTCCTCCTCCCTGGCCCATCGCATCATTTCCTGTTTGCAATGCCTTCTGGGAAGGAGCGGCAACTTCCTCTGACACTGCCGTTGCTATGGAAACCTGACCTGAAACCTATTACACTGCTTGTGCTGCACTGAGCATGTGCGAGATCTGCAAGGATGAGATCCAGGAAGAAATACAGTCACCACTTTGGCCCGCTGTCAGCTAAAAACAGGTCACAGGACTGCAGAGAGAACTGTACTTCTGTTATCCATAGGAGAAATATAGCCAAAAAAGCTTTGGCTATACTTTTCCTTAAATCCATGTTTGCACTGAGAGCAAGGGCAAGGTTATTGTTCCAACAAGCAAAAATCACAGTATGTATATGATGCAATGAACCTGCTCCCAGGTATATACTATATATATTTGCCATATAGAAAAACATGTTAAGAAAATGCTGACATCAACTCCATCACCACAGTTAAAAAAAACAAAAAAACTGGAGGTTTGTAAATCGCTATCATGTCCCCTCGCAAGCGTCTCTTCTCCACCAAGAATAAATTTAGTGCTTGTAGTCGTTCCCTGTAATTGAGGTCCTCCAGTCCCCTTATTAATTTTAATGCTCTTCTTTGGACTCGCTCTAGCACATCCCTTTTGAGGACTGGTGACCAGAACTGGAATTTCTTTCTACCTGAAAGTGCTGTAGCCTTCAATGCCGCTTACTGCGATAGCCAGCTATAAATGTGGATGGTGGTCATGTTGGTGATCACGTTGGTGTGTGTATTGGTCCAACAACGCACCAGCACCTTTGCAGCCATTGTGCTACCTGCTGGGTGTTTGGTTTGCTCCTGTACCTTCAAGAAGGGATGGGCTCCCCTTCAGTCCTCACCTGCCCTCACTTATCCATCAGAATGTATGTGCCTTCACTGTGGGAACACTCATATTTTAGTGTTAGGACCACAGATATTAGGGTGCCGTGACGAGGCTCTGTGGCTTACGCATACATTTGCAAATGCGTGCGGACTAAACCCCTGTTTTTAACGCATACTGTTAAGACAGGTTAATTGGTTGTCTGCGAGCTGGTGGTAAGTAGGCTTGGATTTTTTCCTGGGCATTCCCCAGGCTTTGTTGGTATCTGTTTGTAGCCTTCCAATGCCGCTTACTGCGATAGCCTGCTATAAATGAGGGTGGTGGCAAGTTTTTTTTAAACATGTTTTTTTTTTTTCTTTCCTTTAGAATCACTTTAAATATAACTATGCATAAATATAGAAAGCATAAATAAAATTTACGGGTACCTGCCACATATTGCATATCACACCACTGAAGCTCCAGCTTTATTTATCTCAGCTTTCTGTTCCACTGACATGAAGTTCCACCCTCAGATGAGGCATGAAGGAAAAGCCAGTGAGTACACACAGTGTACAGTACAGTACAGTGGAGTCTGTACATTTGCATTTGAGTGTTCACTCTACAAATTTAACTGTCTATGTCACTGATTGTGGCATCTCAAGGATGCCAGCAACAAATACATGTGCAAACCTATGGTGTGTGTGTGTGTTTGTGAGCCACTCAGGCTGCGTGAGTGCTGGCCGAGAAAGGAGCCTGCCCATGAGCGATACAATAATAGATGAGGGGCTGGATCTCCAAGGAGCCACACACTAAGACAAGACCCACTGTGCGGAAAAGTTTACACATTCCAAACATAGCCAGCTTTTTTTTTTTTTTTACAATAACAATCAGAAATACAGGATGATCCTGTCTACGATGTTGGACTGCTTATAAAGTCCGGGCTTAAGTGCCGGTTCACACTGATGCGAGTTCATGACGAATTTGATGCGTCAATAACATTCTAAATTCGCATGTCATCCCTAAAGTCATTGTTTTCTATGACTGTTGTTCACATACATGCGTTGTGATTCCTCTATGAATGCGATGCGATTTTAAAAAAAAGGGTCTTGTGCGAGTTTACAGCGTTGCGTTGCGAATTTAGCCTCCATAGACATCAATGTAAATCGTTCTGGAATCACATTGTTGGTTCAGATATGTGCGAATTCCACCACACTACTCTCCACAAAAACCAGGAAATACACAGGAAGTTAACACCCTTTTTTTTTTCCATTATGATTCCATTGGCTAGAACATCAACCGCAGCTATGAACAACTCCTGAAATTTGCGGTAAAATCGCTGTAAAATCGCACCTCACACAGGACAAAAAAAAAATGGAACAAATTCGCAGCGCAGCAGTGTGAACCGGCACTTACCCATCACAGTGAGCATAATCCCAGAGGGGACTTAAGGTTCTGGGCTTCATAGGGATGGACCATAATCCCGGACCTGTATAGTATCCTAGCAACTGACTACAACATGATGTACTAAAAAAACAGCGTCCCCCCCCAAAATCCATACCAGACCCTTATCCGAGCACACAGCCCGGCCGGTCAGGAAAGGGGGTGGGGACGAGCGAGCGCCCCCCCTCCTGAGCTGTACCAGGCCACATGCCCTCAACATGGGGGGTGGGTGCTTTCGGGAAGCACCTTGTCCCCATATTGATGAGGACAAGGGCCTCTTCCCGTCAACCCTGGCCGTTGGTTGTCGGGGTCTGCGGGCAGGGGGCTTATCGGAATCTGGGAGCCCCCTTTAATAAGGGGGCCCCCAGATCCCGGCCCATTCACCTGGGGTTTTTAAAGTAATTTATTAGGCAGCTCCAGGTGTCTTTTTCCGACTTCGGAAACCTCCAGCCTCTTCTCCTGGTGTCCAGTCCTTCTCCCGCTCTCCGGTTCTTCTGCCGGGCTTCTCCGCTATCTTCTGCTCTTTTGCCGCTCTCTTGCTAGCGGTGGCCCGGTCTTTTCCCCTCTTCTCTTCTTCCGATGTTGACACGACGCTCTCTCCCGCTGTAATGCCGTAATGTAATGAGCATTGCGCGACGACTTATATAGGCATGGGGGGTGGTCACCGGGTGATGTCACCCGGTGACCCCGCCCCTTATGACGGCACAGTCCCGGGGCATGCTGGGACTGTGCCGCTATAAAGGGCAGGGTCACCCGGTGACCACGCCCCATGCCTATATAAGTCATCGCGCAACGCTCACGCGACATTACAGCGGGAGAGAGCGTTGTGTCAACATCAGAAGAAGGGGAGAAGACGACGGAGAAGACCAGGCCACCACTAGCAAGAGAGCGGCAAAAGAGCAGAAAATAGCGGAGGAGCCCGGCAGAAGAACAGGAGAGCGGGAGGAGGACCAGAGAGCGGGAGAAGGACCAGAGAGCGGGAGAAGGACCGGACACCGGGAGAAGAGGCTGGAGAGTGGGAGAAGAGGCCAGAGGAGAGCGGAGAAGTCGGAAGAAGACCCCCGGAGCTGCCCAATAAATTACTTTAAAAAACCTGTCTAGTGTGTTTTTTTATTGACACTTTTTCCCCCAGGTGAATGGGTACTCATTCACATAGGGTGGGGGGCCAGGATCTGAACCCGGCTCGCAAGGTGTCAATCTCGCAGATAAAATTTATGGCCAACGCTCTTTGTACAAAAATCTACGGGAAAGTTTGTACAAAGTCCTATCGTGTGTATGGGCCTTAAAAGTGATTTTGCCACAAGGGAATAGAGGTCCATCACCTTAGGCACTAGCAAAAAAAAAAAAAAAAAGAGAGAAGATTTACAGAACGGGGAAAAGGTGCCCAGGGGGCATGTCCTTGAAAGCTTTGCCAGTGTGTAGTCATCTGAGGTTAGGAGCCTAAAATCCATGGTCCATTAATGCTTTGCCTGTGTCCTGTGCTGAATGATTAAGATATTTTATTATAAGAGTACAGTTTCTCTTTAGCTTATTAAAAGGTTAGGCGCAGTTAACATAACAGGATAAACTGTCCACCAGACTCTACAAAAATGTAATACAATTTCACACCAAAGATGCCTTGAAATTCTTTTCTTTATTGTGGTGCTTAGCCAAATTAGTAAGCCATTTGCACTAAATCATCGCCCCAGAAAATGCTAACGTGGGGACAGTGAACGGCCATGGGGAATTATGATAGTCCTCTGATACATATCAAAGTGCAGATGGGGAATATTATTAATTGCTGTCAGTTACTTAGTCCCACAGAACATTTGCTGAGTTATAGCTACACCACTGTGCTTGGATGGCTTACTATTAGGATCAGCCAGGCAATAAAAAATATTTCAGAATAGCAAAAGTGAACTTATTGGCTAGGAAAACAATAAGCAACATGGAAAATTACATAAACAGCAAGCAATGAGAAGTAATCTGTCTACAGTCGACAAAAATATTGTTTCATTCCTTTACTATACCTCACTGCAATATATGTAATGAGATAAAGTAGTAGAAATTCCTTTAGGATAGCTTAATAAACACGTACCTTGATTGTGAAGGTGGAAGTGCCAGAGCCAGAGACTGTGCGGCTGATTCGCTAGGCATTCTCTGGATCTGAGTATCGGCTGTCAAAGCAAGACCTAGGAAAAGTTGGAAAAACAAATTTACATATAAAAAAGCAGTCTGAAGATGGCTTTGCACACCATATGTGGAACAAATTTTGGCTCTTACTGGTCTGTGTATCTGTGACTTGGGAAGTGTGGAGTATGTACAGTATATGGCAGTGCTTTGTGTTTATAATCATAGCTCCTGAGCATAAAAAGCATACCCATAAAAAAAAGCAGCTGTTGCTAGAATTAGATTGTTCATCTCCTCTTTTTACTAAAGGAGTTCATTGAACACTTCCCACTGATATGCCATGCCAAAAGCAGGTGTAAACAGAGGCAGGCAGATCAAGCACAGTAGCAAGTATTAGACATCAATCACAGGCATACTGTAACATCTGAGTATTATACGTCTAGTGAACAAACTTAACACCTTCCTGTCTGGCCAATAGCAAATTGACAGCCAAGTGGTGGTTCAGTTTTCCTGACTGAGCATCATATGACGATATGAGGAAATACAGTCGCTACTGTTGCAGGTCCCCATAAAATGCTAGTTGCCAAGCTTTTTCTGGCTTGAATGTTGTGGAGAAATCATGCGGAAAGTAAAGTAAAAATGAGGTTAACTTGTTATCTAAATACCTATTCAAGGACATTGATCAAAGTATTATGGAGCACCATGCCAACCAATCAGAAGGAGAGGTCATCACTGGCAGTGAATTTATGCCCTTATAGTACAGGTAATCTTTTAAAGAGAGCTAGAGAAATCCATACGTTTTGTAACACATTTAAATAAAATAAGTTAATTACCTGGGCCTGATGGATATGGGTGTGTTCCAGTTATCATATATTCAGAATCAAGGCCTAATGAAATATAAAATAAGAATGAAACAGAGCACAAATATGCATTTCTAATTTCCTTCCAATATATATTTAATGACTTGTTGTCCAGGCTAATTTTGACTTTTTTCAACTACATGTTAAAATCAGGATTTTTTTTGCTAGAAAAATACACCCCACCCCCCCCCCCCCCCCCCACACACACACACACACACACACACACACAAAAGTAAATATTTTCAGTAAGGAGAGGCCCTGGAGAATAAAATGGTAGTTGTCGGACAATATTTGTGCAACCATTTATTATATGCAAATTAAGGAAAAAATACATTTTAGTGTACAAAAACACCGCCTGGCTAAGGACATGCCCGCACAGGTGTCCCCTCAGCAAAGTTAGCTGAGGGGTACTCAGAGAAAAGGAGGAGCGGACAGCACCAGTAAGGGACCAAAAAAGAGGTGGTTAGCCATCTCTCTGGGCATTAGCCTTGCACAGGGCAGGTTTTTGTTATGCTCTACGCAATAGTCAGCAAAGCAAAACATAGACGTAACAACGTCTACAGTGCTTAATATTAAAAATGTGTCGCCGCCAATAAATTGGGTGCATTTATGCAAGTCGAATTACTATTTCCTGCTGGCAGCTGCTAACAGATAGCAATACCACAGATTTTGGAAACAGATTCTGGGCAAGTCTGCGCATGTTGCACACACAGCCCACATATATTTGCTTGCTTACATGAACAAACTGTGCATAGGTGTTTTTATGGAAAGATTAATGTCTATCAACTGGGATGATTTATTATTTCAGAACATCTGATCAATATTTCAAGTATTAGCTCAGTGTCTACAGGTCAACTCTAAATAATGCCAGAAATTCACATATCTGAACTGCTCTTTTGGCCATCAGAAATGTGCTTAGGGTACCATTGTTGACATCCTTTGGAAAATGCAAGTTATTCTAAACCTCTGACTACAATATTTTCTAGTTGATCTGAAATGTGTGTGCAGATCAGGAAAGTCAGTTCAAAGTTTCTATCTGCTGGTTTAATGACAAAGTAGAATATCAGGTTAAAACCAACTAGACATAAAAATACTGACTCCCCCTAACACCTATGCTGACTAACAGGTGTAAGAAAGATGTAGAATACTTGCCCATTTTCAGCCTGCTCCAGTCCAGTCAGGTAATCTCCAGTGTCAGGCAGTTGCGGCTGCAGGGAAGAGGAAAGAGCACTCAGATCGCCCATCTGTTGTTGGCGCTCTCTCCTCTCCCCTGCAGCTGCTGCTGGCTGACATAGGGGAGCCAGATCACGTGAGCTGGCTAAAAATAGATAAAGTACTGTATATACATCTTTCCTACACAGGTTAGTCTGCATAGGTGGTAGAAGGGGGAAGGGAGCATTTCAAGACTAGTTAGGTTTAGCCTAGAATAATACTTTAAAGTATTGAAACAAGGTGGTCAGTGAAAAAGCCAGCTAACTAGTATTTGCAGAATGAGAATTCAGCAATGGCAGTCTTTGTGTTTCTCACAGGAAACGTCTTTGTATCCTGGATCCAGACAGCTATACTAAACACTACATAGCAGTTACAAAGATAAAGCTGGTCATATATGGGTCAGTTTGGATTGCAGGAGAGTCTACTACCTACCTGCCAGGTATAGGTGACCACGTCAGTGTCCCTTGTGTCCGCACCATCCCCAGATTAAAAGCCCTTTGTGACCACCCAAAGGTTTGCAGGAAAGTCTTACTACCTACCTCCTAAGTTTAGATGACCATCTCCAATGAATCTGCACCACCCCTACTACAGTGATTAGAGGCCCCGTGGCAGCTAGGTAGTTGTCCTGCAATTTCCACTCAAATGGTTTGGTTTTTCTTTCAGCCTCGGTACTTACAGCCTGCCTGGCTCTCTTCACTTTGTGTCTCCACTGCACCTCTCCTAACATGGGATCTCCTCTCACAGTGGAGAGCTCCTCCCCCCCTTCACTCTACTGACCAACGCCCATCAGCTGACTTTCTCCTCCAGACAGTTTTAGCCTCCCAATATGGCATCTGTCTCTCTGTAGCTGAGAACTCAGGTGAGAGGTCCGCTGTGATGATAGGACAGTCAAAACTGGAAGTGGCGGGCCCCCCTCCCCGACAGTTGCGGAACGCCATCCGCCCACTGCAGTGCAACCACTTTATGGGGGTGCCAGACCGATTTGCCTCCTGGCCCAGTCTGCCCCAAAAGACTGGCACTACACTAAAAGTGTAGCGCAAGCTAGCAGGAACTCCTTTCGTGCCCCCCCATGCAAAGTGCCAGCCTAGGCCAAGATACAGCGTTGGCAGCGGGAGCCATTTGCTCCTGATGCGGTCTATCAAATCCAGTGAGGAGAGAGTAGGGGGCAGGGCCATGCTACGCTGTGTGTGTCTATGAATGCACGCAGCCCGGCGCTGGAGTGAAGCGCACACCTGTGCCCCTATAGCAGGTAGCTTGCTATGGGGGCACACTGAGGAAGGGAGGAGTGGACAGTACTGGCAGGGGACCCCAGAAGAGGAGGTAAGGGGTCACTCTCTGCAATACCATTGTACAGATCAGGCAAGTATAACCACTTTTTTTTTTATTCTAGGGGGAGGGGGGGGGGAGCCCTTACAACCACAATAAATGTCCCAAAGCCCAGCTTTTGCCTCCGCCATGTGGAGAAGGGGGCACTCACGATGATGGGTTTCATGTGAAAAAAAAAGTTTACAGAAAAAAGTCCCGTAGCGGTTCTTTTTTGACAACAAGTACAATTGTTCAAATAGGTTTATTGACAAATACAACCACAAAGAACAAGAAATCAAAAAAGTTAAAGAGTCCAATGAACCTTGGTTAGAAGTATAGTGCTCATATGAATCGCCAATGGCAAGCTGGACCTTTTCGCGGGTTTCTTTAGGTGTGGGCATGTGTAGCACAGGGCCGTATTCAGTCCGTAATTTCACAGACATCTTTAGCTTGTGACTAGTAGGAAGGGAACAAAAAATCTTGATCAGCAGAAAACATAACATTTATTAATTTACTATTGCATTGACAGTCTTTCTCCAGATAAGAAGCGAGGAAAAATCTGGAACAGGGAAACAGACACCAATACAAAGCTGTACTGGCAATTAGCAATTCTACCTCTATATCTATATCAACTTGCCAAATACAAAGCAATAACACAAATATACTTTCTCTGGAATGCATTTTTAGTAATGCTGCTACATACACTTTTTTGATCATTTATTTCATCTAAACAAATTATTAGTGTTAGCAGATTCAATTAAAGCAACAAAACGAACTACATACCGTATTTATCGGCGTATAACACGCACCTTCAATTTAAGAGCGGAGTTTCAGGAAAAAAAAACTTTTGTTTTTCAAAATAAACCATTTTGAAGCAAAATAATGGTCAGTGCCCATCAATGCAGCCTGATAAGTGACCATCTGCAGCCTCAATGCAGCCTGATCTGCGCCCATCTCCCATTAATGCAGCCTGATGCCCATCTGCAGCCTCACCATCTCTCATGCAGGGAATCACTGAGCCGACATCTCCTGTTTACTCGGCTCTCAGTCAGCAGTCACGTACACAGTCCCGCACACAGTCCCGCCTCCACCATCGACAATGGACCAGCTCCTGTGATTGATAGAACACTGGTCCAATGCCGGTGGCGGAGGCGGGACTGTGAGTGTGACATCAGAGACAAGTGAAAGCCGATTATACAGAAGACGACGGCTCGGTGAATTCTGGTGGCGCTCGTCCCCCTCCGAGGTACACTATCGGCGTATAACACACACCCGTGATTTGCCCACTATTTTCAGAGGAGAAAAGTGTGTGTTATAAGCCGATAAATACGGTAATTAAAAAACAGATAGTTAAACACCTAATTGTTTTACAGATACCTTTTATGTATTTGAAAGCATTCACCTCAAAATATATGGTTAGGCAGATAAAAGCTTTTGCCTACATTTTTATTTTCAACTACTACCTCTAGGCAATACAGTACAACACACTATTCCAAAATTTTAGAATGGTATCCTAAATTGTACAGTAAATTGTGCATCGATGCCAAAAGAATGAAAATGTTGCTCCAGCAGAGATACAAGGACAGATATACACTATGCCATTTTTTATCTGATAAGAGATCGATCTACTTATTTCTTAGTATTATAAAGAAGAGCAGGAAGAAGAAAACAAGCAGTTTGAAGTAGACAAAGTTCTTCAAGGCGTCAAGATATAGAGAAGTAGTCAAAAATGTAAGCCCCCATCTCTTCTCAGGAAAAGGGGATTTTAGGTGCCAAAACAAAAAAGTTGTAACACATCAATGTCTAAAAGTCACAAGATTTATTTATACAATAGAAAACGGTGCTTTGTTTAAACATAATACAAAAGCGCATAGAATACATACGTATAGCAGTAAATAATATAATGAAGACAATTTCTTTACCGTTAGTAAAGAAAATGTGTTAATTTTATTATTTACTGCTATATGCACAGTATCTCACAAAAGTAAGTACACCCCTCACATTTTTGTAAATATTTTATTACATCTTTTCATGTGATAAAACTGAAGAAATGACACTTTGCTACAATGTAAAGTAGTGAGTGTACAGCTTGTATAACAGTGTAAGTTTGCTGTCCACTCAAAATAACTCAACACACAGCCATTAATGTCTAAACCGCTGGCAATGCCCCCTAAGTGAAAATGTCCAAACTGGCCCCAATTAGCCATTTTCCCTTCCCGGTGTAATGTGACTCGTTAGTGTTACAAGGTCTCAGGTGTGAATGGGGAGCAGGTGTGTTAAATTTGGTGTTATCGCTCTCACTCTCTCATACTGGTCACTGGAAGTTCAACATGGCACCTCATGGCAAAGAACTCTCCGAGGATCTGAAAAAATGAATTGTTGCTCTACATAAAGATGGCCTAGGCCAGTGTTTCTCAACTCCAGTCCTCAAGGCGCACCAACAGGTCATGTTTTCAGGATTTCCCTCAGATGAAACGGCTGTGGTAATTACTAAGGCAGTGAAACTGATCAAATCACCTGTGCAAAATAGTGAAAATCCCGAAAACATGACCTGTTGGTGTGCCTTGAGGACTGGAGTTGAGAAACACAGGCCTAGGCAATAAGAAGATTGCCAAGACCATACAGCGCTTTAACAGGACAGCTTCCACTCAGAACAGGCCTCGCCAGGGTTCGACTAAAGAAGCTGAGTGCACGTGCTCAGCGTCATATCCAGAGGTTGTCTTTGGGAAATAGACGTATGAGTGCTGCCAGCATTGCTGCAGAGGTTGAAGGAGGTGGGGGGTCAGCCTGTCATTCCTCAGACCATATGCCGCACACTGCATCAAATTGGTCTGCATGGCTGTCGTCCTAGAAAGAACCCTCTTCTAAAGATGATGCACAAGAAAGCCTGCAAACAGTTTTCTGAAGACAAGCAGACTAAGGAAATAGATTACTGGAACCATGTCCTGTGGTCTGATGAGATAAAGATAAACTTATTTGGTTCAGATGGTGTCAAGCGTGTGTAGCGGGAACAAGGTGAGTACAAAGACAAGTGTGTCTTGCCTACAGTCAAGCATTGTGGTGGGAGTGTCATGGTCTGTGGCACTACAGTTCATTGAGAAAACCATAAATGCCAACATGTACTGTGACATACTGACACTGAACATGATCCCTTTGGAGACTGGGCCACAGGGCAGTATTCCAACATGACAACGACCCCAAACACACCTCCAAGACAAATACTGCCTTGCTAAAGCAGCTGAGGGTAAAGGTGATGGACTGGCCAAGCATGTCTCCAGACCTAAACCTTATTGAGCATCTGTGGGGCATCCTCAAATGGAAGATGGAGGAGTGCAAGGTCTGTAACAGCCATCAGTGCTGTGGTTTCGTCATGGAGGAGTGTTAGAGGACTCCAGTGGCAACCTTTGAAAGCTCTGGTAAACTCCATGCCCAAGAGGGTTAAAGCAGTGCTGGGAAATAATGGTGGCCACACAAAATATTGACGCTTTGGACCCAATTTGGACATTTTCACTTAAGGGTGTACTCACTTTTGTTGCCAGCGGTTTACACATTAATGGCTGTGTGTTGAGTTATTATGAGGGGACAGCAAATTTACTCTGTTATACAAGCTGTACACTCACTACTTTTGTGTAATTTCTTCAGTTTTAATCAAATGAAAAGATATAATAAAATATTTACAAAAATGTGAAGGGTGTACTCACAGATACTGTATGTATCCTATGCTCTTTTGTATTATGTTTAATCAAAGCACTGTTTATATTGTTTATTAGCTATTTAACTTATCAATATTGAAATGTGGGTCCTCAAAAAGCCCTTTTGCTTGGGCGAAACGCATCGATCCATATACAGCAGAAGTTATATGCATCAAGACCACGCTTTGATTGCACGGAATGGTTATATTATATGTTGACAATGTCGATATGTTTCAATGATACATATTCTTTTAAATTAATATATTTTTGTATAAATTAAATTTGTGGCTTTTAGACATATTGCATTTATGTGTTGCATCCTTTTTGGGAGGAGAAGAGGTGGCGACTTACCTTTTTGACTACTTCATTTGTGCAAGGGATTGTGCTAGTTATCTGATTAGTGGGTCCCCCACCTAATTATCCAAGATATAAAGAATATCACACATGCAGTTAGCAGTAGTTTTTTTTATTGAATAGTCTTATTTTGTAACCCTGAAGATGTTTCATCACTCATTTAATTGGTTTCCACAATAAAACGAGTGAAGGGAACATACCTCAGCATTTACAGCCAATTGGACAATTCTGCCATCTTAAACCAAGCAGGAATGTAATTCTGCATAGCCAATTTTGTGATTTACATACACTGTTCACATTGCCTAACCAGACAGCTAACACATAGGGGTTGATTTACTAAAACTCAAGAGTGCAAAATCTGATGCAGCTCTGCAAGGTAGCCAATCAGCTTCTAACTGGAGCTTGTTCAATTAACCAGTTCCTGCCCGCGCTATAGCCGAAAGGCGGCTACAGTGCAGGCTTACAATGCCTTCCTTCGGACTCGGCTGATCACAGATCGGGGTAAAGGGCCAATCACAGCAGCCCTTTACCACGTGATCAGCTGTCAGCTGCTGGAACATGTTACATGTTTCACCCTAAATATGGGTGGAACTTAAAGGTGAACTTGTCCTTTAAGCGTTGAAAATAAAACCCGGAAGCCAATAGGTTACTATACTGAGCTGCACCAGATTTTGCACTCTCCAGTTTTAGTAAATCAACCCCAAAGTCTCTAATTAAGCAATAAATCCTTCTTGTTCAACAATTGAGCTTTCTGCGTCACCTCTCCACCTAAACTTCCTCAATGGACAGAAAAATCAGCAGGGAGCTGACCTAGAAACAATAAAATGGATCTAGGAAACAGTAATGCTAAACTAGGGAGTAGCAGTGAGATCTTACTAACTAGCAACGGTGTGTAAATGCCAAAAATAACTGGCCACAATGAAAGATTCTTTGGCAGGTAAAACACCAAGCATAAATGAATTTCAATTATGTTTGCAGCAGTTTGCCTAGTGTTCCATTTTCAGTCTATCTCTAGGTGTGTAGCTTTATTAGTAGTGAAATTCAGGCGGTGATGTGACATTATACATAAAAATAGCTCTTGGAAAGACAATTGTCAAAGTGACTTGAACCCATGACAAAAGCAGTGAGGATTGCAGATTGTTAGCATTAGTTAGATAATTGGCTTATTTCAAACCATTATAATTAAAAGTAATTTTGCATTGTTACAAAGGTAATGCCAATTGCCCAATTTGGCTTCAGCTAGGTGCAAGTGTGAATTGTTCCCTATCCATTTTATGTATGACCACAAATGCAGCATCAAGTGGTCTGAACAGTGATTTCATGAAAATGATCAGCATCCACTTCCTGCTCTGAACCTAGACAGCAGGTATAAACAATATCCTGTTTACTGCTCTACATTACATAAAAAGGAGAAAAAGATAACATGTCAGCAAAATGTAGGTAATTGAATTTGCCACATGCTGTTTGAGGCTGAGTTCACAGATCTTCGCATGCGGCTCACGGCAGGGGGTCCTCGATGAGTCCCTGTTCTCCGTGTCAGGGACGAATCAGGGCTATAATTTTTGCCTGAATTCAGCCCTGAAACTGAGCCAAAGATGCAGAGAACCCCTTTGCAAGCCGCCAAGGAGATGTGTAAAGCGGCTCCATAGAGAACTGGTCACAATCTCCTGTCATGCGAATTGGATGCGGAGGGGAACCCGCATCCAATTCGCATAGGAGTGAACCCAGCCTAAAGGAGTCTTCAAACTATCAGATGTTAATTACTACTGCCGTCATTACCTCTGCATCCATGACTATTACAGATGCAATGCATTTTCTGCTCAGGTTTACCAGATATTTACTTACCAAAAACAAAAAATAGAAGGACATAAAATTCACTAAAAATAATCTAAAAAAACAGCTACAAAATTTACCCTTCTTCATCTATAGCGACGGCTTTAGCATTGTCAGCCACAAACATGTCATGCGTCCTCTTCAGAGATCTGAACACTAGAGTGTGGACCGAGTGTTTCTGCACATCCTGAGAAAAAAATAAATAATAAATAGCACGACATTCAAGTGTCATTAAACCCAAATCATCAAAAACGGTCCATGCTTGCTATATTACACATTGTGTTCATACTCACTCATCCACTAGAGCATTTGTTTTCTGCAGACTGCAAAAATCATGATCTTGCCGTTTACCATCCATCCCTCCCTCCCTCTTTGTTTGTGTTCCTACTGCAGCCTGAGAATATGTAGATTAGCTGTTGACATCTACTGAGCATGATCCAGTTTTTGTTCCCTTCGAACCTGTTCATTTCCTCCTTTTTCTGATCTGTGCAGCCCATGTGACTATAGAGTTACACATGTGGGCGTATACACAATGGTAAATGACACTACCCTCTCTCCTCCTCCATGTCCGGGTATTGCTAAACACTATGGGGACAAGATATAAGATGGCGTTTGATGGAGGTTTCCACTTCCCTGTTAGTCTCAGTACATGCACACATAGAGACAGGCTGGAGGGGGGCGACATCCTGGGATTGGCAGAGCCTTCTCCAGATATTCTTACAGTGCGAACAAAGTGAAAGCTATTGTTAGTCAACTTAAAAACTCTGCCTACTCCATGTTATTGCAAAAAATAATAAACATTTGCTTTGAAATATTCAACATCACCAGGCGAAAACAGAGGAGAAAAAAAGCCTAAAAAAGAAAGCTAATGCAGCCACATCTAATGATTGGTAAGCTGCAATATACTACATTTTTGGTTTTGTGTTTAATACCGCTTTAATCATCCTCTGGTCCTCTACTGGATCATGTGGGTCTACTGATCAATAACGGTGAGCTCTGCCCCTTGGAGGAACTCAGACGGAACCTAAAGCCCGGTACACACAGTACACACAGTAGAGCTGCACGATTCTAGCTAAAATGAGAATCACAATTTTTTTTGCTTAGAATATAGATCCTGATTCTCGCAGCGTAACATCATCTTTCACATTATACAAAAAAATTGTGCTAATTTTCCTGTTTGTTTTTTTTTTTTTTTGAATTCATTGAAGTATATTTTTTGCCCAAAAAATTGCGTTTGAAAGACCGCTGCGCAAATACAATGTGACCTAAAATATTGCAACAATCGCCATTTTATTCCCTAGGGTCTCTGCTAAAAAAAATATATATAATGTTTGGGGGTTCCAAGTTATTTTCTAGAAAAAAATACAGATTTTAACTTTGTAAGAAACAAGTGTCAGAAAAAGGTTTAGTCTTTAAAGTGGAAGTCCACCCTAACACTTAAATTCTCCCCTGCAATCATGAATGTGAGCCAAGTTCAGCCGTATGTCTCAAAATGAAAAAATATCAGTTTTTCTACCTTTATTTTGCATTATCCAATGCAGTCACATGACTTCAACTCTACTTCCTTCTGAGACTAAAATTAGCTAGTGGGTGTGGTTACTGAGAGCTAGTGACATCACTTCCTGGGAGGGACACTGTTCTTGTGTAGCCAGTGGGCATATACAGGATGGGAGGAGCTGATCATAGGTTCCTGCCCTGACTTTGGACACAAACTGTCTCCACTAGAGCAACTTGTCATGTGACTTTGGACACAAAGTTGCATGACAAGTCACAGCCCATTGATTTCAAAGGCATCTGTTCCCATCTATGCAACTTTGAAAATCAGCAACTTTGAAAAGGTACCTGCAATGCTTTGATGCAACTTTGATCCAGAGAGTGTAAATTGCATCAAAGTTGGACTCTTAATCGTGCAACTTTGTGGTCGCAATAGTGGAGACGTGACTTGTCATGCCACTGTGTTCAAAGGCGCATGACAGGTCACAGCCCATTGATTTTAACGGTACCAGTGTTCCCATCTATGCGACTTTGAAAAGGTACCTGCAATGCTTTGACGTGACTTTGATGCAGAGAGCGTAACGTTGGATCAAAGCTGCACTCAAAGTTGCACTCTAAATCGTGCAACTTTGGGGTTGCAATAGTTGAAACGTAGACTAAGGCTCCACTAGTATGAATTGTCATGCAACTTTGGGCACAGTCGCAGGACAAGTCATAGTCCATCGATTTCAATAGCACCCGTTCCCATTTATGCAACTTTGAAAATCAGCGACTTTAAAAAAAAGGTACCTGCAATGCTTTGATGCAACTTCAAATCAAGAGAGTGTAAAGTTGCATAAAAGTCACACTCTAGTTGCCCTGGCCAGTCACAGCGTGCCGCACGGCTCTCACATGCGCAGTGCGTGCCCGGCTGTAGAGCCAGAGTCGGGAGCCCACAGTGACAATGCCGGCGCCGCAGAGAGGAGGTGGAGAGGAGCGGGGCTTCATTCCCCGCATCGCTGGACCCTGGGACAAGTGAGTGTTCGAATATTAAAAGTCAGCAGCTGCAATATTTGTAGAACTCGCTTTAACAAATAAACCAAATTGTAGCATATAAACTGAGTTATTGATGTGATCCCTCAGTTTTTAACCAATTGCTGACAGCCCATACTCAGGACAGGATAAGCTTTATCCAAGGGCTGTTCATAGCTTTTTGAATGTGCCTATATATACACAGTCCCTGGAAAAAGTATTGACACCCCTTGACATTTTCCACATTTTGTCATGTTACAACCAAAAACATAAATGTATTTTATTGGGATTTTATGTGATAGACCAACACAAAGTGGCACATAATTGTGAAGTGGAAGGAAATGGATAAATGGTTTTCACAACTAATCGATTTATTAAATTAATCGATTACTATTTTCATAATCGATTAAATCGGCCAGTAACATAACAGGGTTAAAGAAAACTAAAATGAGCCTTTTATAATACAAAAAGAGCAAATAATCGCTACTGTAACTATGCTTTTTTTCAGCGGCTGTATATTTGGAACGGGTCAGGGACTTTTTTTTTTTAACACAAAACAGTGCTTTTTTGGTTCAATATACTTCAATGGAGAAGCTGCAGAAAAACATGTAAAGCGTTTTTTCAGCAACTTGTGTTTTTTAATCTGCCCAACAACAAATTGTCCAAAATAAATGCAAAATCATGTGCGCAAAAAATCAAAAACGCACAGCAAAAAGCACCGCAGAAACAGATCAAAAGCAAATTGCATAGGTGTGTACCGAGCCTTATGCTGGCCACATGGATCAATTTTCAGACGAGAATATTCATACGAAAAATCTTTGTACATTCGCTGAAAGAATTTTTCATTTCAGGACATTTTCACTTGTTTTTAACATTCTGTTTTTAAAATGAATGTAACTTCTGAACGAAAACCACATACACTGTCTGAAAATTCCTTTGACCAAGAAGTTTTCTATTTCCAAATTTTCCCGTCACTGGTTGAAAATGAATGTCGATTTGACCCCACTAACGATTAGAAAATTGAACGAACGTTCTTAAAATTACATTTTTTTTTTTTTTGAAGGAAGATATTGTTTGTTTTATGAAAATAAAAAAAAATTGATCTCTGAGTCTGATGATATTTACCAGATTTACCCTTTAATATACTGTTAGTAGAGGATATATACTATCTCTCCTCCTAGTATATATACAGTATATCTCTTCTATCTGTTATTCTCAGAGTGGATTAGAGATTTTGCTCCCTAACCATATACTGTATTTATTGGCGTATAACACTCACTTTTTCATCATGAAAATCGGGTGCAAATAGCGTGTGCGTGTTATACGCCAATACTTCAATTTTAGCTGCCTCGGAGGGGACAGGGAGGGGGGCGTGACGAGAGCCGTCAGAATACATACAGTTTGAATCTCCTGTTTACTTGGCGGCCTATGTAATAGGAAGTCCCATCTCCTGGGCCACCATTGGACCACTGTTCTGTCTATCATAGGAGATTCTCACTGTATCTGTGTGTAATCTGTCGGCGCTCGTCCCGCCCCCCTCCCTGTCCCCTCTAGGCTGCAGATGGGCATCGATCAGTCTGCACTGATGGCAATGGCGAGGCTGCTGCACTGATGGCAATGGCGAGGCTGCTGCACTGATGGCAATGGTGAGGCTGCTGCATTGATGGCAATGGCGAGGCTGCATTGATGCGGACTAATGAGGCTGCATTGATGCGGACTAATGAGGCTGCAGATGGGCATTGATCAGGCTGCATTGATGGCAATGGTGAGGCTGCAGATGGGCACTGACCCTTATTTTGCTTCAAAGATCCTTATTTAAAATTTAATTTTTTTTTCCTGAAACTTTCCTCTTAAAATGAATGTGCGTGTTACACACCTGTGCGTGTTATACGCGGATAAATACGGTAGTTGGTTATTTACATTTACTACTGCATAGAGATTCTTTAAACGCATAAAAAGACCTGTTAGTGATGAGTTTGATTATATCCCCTCTGATCTATCCACTAACCATAACATATATATAGCGTGCGGTTGTAGCTGTAGCCATGCCTCTGAAGACATCGGTTATGATGAAACATGTCAGGCAGGCTGACATCTGTACGCTGATTGCTGCAGCCATTTGTTCCTATCATTGATGCATGTTGTTTTAAGCTTCAACTGTAGTTACTACAATAAAAGTTTTTTTATCTATCATTACGGGCTTCACTATGGGTCCTTCATTTTCTTTTTTATTCATTTTCTAATTCTGAAGTGACCATTGGGAGATGTTTATATGTGAAGGAAATCCCACGGATGTTGTGGTCTGATGAGGGGTTCCAGTGGGCTGGATTTGCTGGATGCTATTGAGAATTTATCATCTATGCCTAATCCTTAACACCTTCTGGTAAGCAGACAACATTACCACGTGGTGACGAGTGACTCTTTCTACATCTGCACAATATATTTGGTGATTGGATTCCTCCCACTCTTCAATTTCATTTTGAACTTTTCAGCGCCGCAATCATTTTTATACTGCATAGAGATATTTAAGAATAAATTACCTTTTTTTTTAAACTTGACATATTAACTAAATCATACACCACACTTTTTTTTAAAAGGTTATTAACCGATTAATCGAAATAACTAATTGATTATGAAAATAACCGTTAGTTGCAGCCCTAGTGGCGTGTATTTGTCTCGAGCCGCTGCTCTTTGTCCCCATTCAAATGTGGGTTAACTGCCTTCCCTATGTGTGTTTCTAACTGTGGGGGGATGGTACGAATAGAGGAGGAGACAGGTCGCTGTTCCTACAGGGGTTCTCATCCCTCCCCACTCTAAAACTAAAAAGGGTTTGCCTTTAGTTATGCTTCAAAGGTTGATGGTGGGCTACAAGCCACTTTATTATTGTTACCGTTTCCCCAGCATTTCTAAATCAATCAAGATTTCGACAGAACCAGGCCCCTATCTAGTGCATATCTAGCTAGCTGCCTTTTATTCAATACTGTTTGTTTTTTTTAAGGCTCTACATATCTGCTTTCGTGCAGTTTCCCTAACATTTGGAACTGAATCCCATCACTGTGTGTGCTATACATTGGGGTCATTGTATAGGGGAGACCAGGAAATTTTATATTAAAACTCCTAGCAACTTGTGGACTTTGCCTCAAATTTTAGAATTCAGTATGGTAATCTTAACAGATTGTGGTTGATTTACTAAAACTAGAGTGCAAAATATGCCGCAGCTGTGAATGGTAGGCAATCAGCTTCTAACTTCAGCTTGTTCAATTAAAGCAGAGTTACACCAATTTAAAAGTCAGCCACTACAAAAAGTGTAGCGGCTGACTTTTATTAAAACAGACACTCACCTGTCCCACGGTCCAGTGATGCGGACGCACGAAGCCACGCTCCTCTTCCCCTCCTCTCCGCGGCGCCGCCGTTGTAACTGGGTGCCCAGGCGTGGCTTCACAGCCGGGCGCGCACTGCACATGCGCGAGCCGCGCGTTATTAATGGCTGGGCAATCTTCTGGGACCTTCGACGTGTCACAGACAATTGCAGGGAGGGAAGGGGAGAGGTAAACTTCCTTCTGGCACTGCGGTGCCAGGGGAAGAAGTGGGAGCTGGGTGCCCAGTACCCCCCCCCCCCCCCCAAAAAAATGACATGCCAAATGTGGCATATCAGGGGGTCACCAGTACTTAAAGTGGAAGTTCCATTTTTGGGTGGCACTCCGATTTAAGCTTTATCAAAAAAAAAACCTGGAAGCCGGAATTGGTTTCTATGGAGAGCTACACAAGATTTTGCACTCCACTCCAGTTTTAGTAAATCAACCCCAGTGTATTCCAAATGTCATGGCAAACAGTTTTCAACTTACAGGCTTCTTTGAGCATGAATTGGTGATGGTTACGAGAAGTACAGAGACTTAAAGTGGTTGTAAAGCCTAAACACTTTTTACCGTACGGCATTCCTTGCATTAAGATAAAAAATGTTTAGGTGTCAGCATCCCCCCCCCCTCCTTTTTTTTTTTACTTACCTGAGCCTTCAATTGATCCAGCACTGTGCACGTCTGCAGCTCTTCTCTCCCTTCACTTCTGGGTTTCGCTGGCTTTGCTGGGGCACAGGGAGCCATCGGCTCCCAGTTCTGTCAATCAAAGCCAGTGACGGGGGAGCAGGGGTCGAGTCTCACCGTCTGTGTCAATGGATGCAGCAGTGGGGCTCGGGTGCAAGCATGCATGAGTGCCCCCATGGGAAGCAGCTTCCCAAGGAGGCACTGGACAAAGGGGACAGGCCAGGAGCACCAGCTGGGGGCTCCTGGCCTCTCCCAGAAAAGTCATACCTCTTCTGTGTAGTTGGTTTTGCACAGAGCAGCCTGGATCCTCCTCTTCCCGGGTCCTTTTCTGCTGCTCCTGGCCCCTCCCTCCTGTCAAGTGCCCCCTCAGCCAGCAGCTATGGGGTACCCGAGCCGAGTCAGAGCTACGGGTATCCATTCAGACACGGAGCCCCGACCCGGCCCCCTCTCTTCCCGATTGGCTGACTGACTTTGATTGACAGCTGCGAGAGCCAATGGCACCACTGCTTTGTCTCAGCCAGTCAGAAGGAGTGTGCCGGATGGCTTAGACACTTGTGGACATCGCTGGAGACATAAGGGTCTCAGGTAAGTAATTAGGGGGGTGCTGGGGGGCTGCTACACACAAAAGGTTTTTTTTATCTTAATGCATAGAATGCATTAAGATAAAAAAAAAACCCTTCTGCCTTTACAACCACTATAACCTTCAGCTTGAATATCATTTGTTTTGTAAATTTGTTTATAGGTCATTCTATGAACTTTTTGATCATCCCTCATTCTCAGACTGAAAGAAAGATGCAAAAAACATGCTCCTTTTTATACCCTGCACAAAAAAATAAAACACTGCGTACACTGAATCTACAGCCAAAAAGTAAAAGTGTGGTAAATATAACAAATTAGAGGACATAAATCTGTTATCAGAAACCATAAATCATGTTTCCCAAGAAAATATATGAGAATCATGACTTAAGGCATTTCTTTTGCCTAATAATGATACTGGATAATGATGTGTATAGTATAGCAGCTCCGCTGTACAAATACTGCTGGTACGCAGAAATTTCTTATAGCAAACTGCTGTAGGCTTTACAAAGCAGACAGTACTGGGATTAGAACAAAAGAATTGAGGCAATATTTAATCGGATGATAAATATTCTGTTATGCAATGTTCTCAGTCTCGGATTATGTATTATCTTTAAATATGCTGTGTGTGTGATCACTAATCACCTTAAATGAATCTTGTTACGTCTACATCTTTTTCATTGAACTAAGCCACCTATAAAACAAAGAATGAAAAATAATAAAAGGGACATTTGCAACCTCCCCTTAACGATTTAACTTGACAGATAGTAAACGACGTTTAAAAACATCCGTGTTGCTGCGTTTACAAGGCCGCGTTTAGGAGCGTTTTTTTAAAAAAAATTCTTTTTTTTTCTTCAAAATAGTCAAAAAATGTATCTCCATTGAAAAAGCGTGAGTTACAGCGTTTAAAAGCTGTTACAAGCATTTGGTGTTTCCTTTTCAAAAAATGCTTCTAAACTCAATAGTGCAACCACAAGGGATGAACAACATCCTTGCAGCCATGATCCTGATATCATCGCTCCCATCTGAGGATGTATATATAAGTACAGTAGACGTAAAGTGGTTAAGGGGCTAATCTAAAGGGGGGACACTGATCTAAAGAGGGGTGAGGGACATCATCATTGCAATTTTGTCTGGCTCATGACAATAAAGAAATCTCTACAGCATCTTTTGGATTCAAGTGTGTGATCAATCTTTTCTTCTCTTCTTGATGTTTTACTGTAGGGACTGTATTCTGTTCTTTAAAGGCCTCATTTCCTTTTCTGTAAACAGTAGAATAATAGGCTTTACCAAAAAGCTGTAATTTTGTTTTGTCTGTCCACAGCACATTCTCCCAAAAGGATTTTGGCTTCCTCAAGTAAGTTTTGGCAAATCTCTTTGATCATTTTTTTTTTCCTTTGCCCATGTCGAGGGAGATTAGCTACAGTGTGTCATGGGCTGTAAACTTCTTGACAATTTTGCGCACAGTGGACACAGGAACACTAAGATCTCTGTTCTCAATTCCTCAGACAATTCTTTCCTGATCGTTCTCTTCTCCATGCTCTGTGTGGCACACAGACGCACAACAGAAAGTTTGAGTCAATTTTTCACCATTTTAACTGGTTGCCGTTGTTATTTCTATATTGTAAGCACCTGTTAATTGATACAGGTGAGTTTAATTACAAATTACAGGAGCATCACAAACTTGGAATGAAATGATTTCTTACAATATGAGAAGGTGTCAATTTTGTCCAGTCCATTTTTGGCGTTTTGCATGGAATGTGTCAGATTTGGATTTTGTTTCTCCATTTTTTTTTGTCATACCAAAAGAAACAAAAGTAATAAACATGAGAATGCCTAAACATTTGCAATTTTCTGGGCAAAGTGGTGCATTATCTGACAGAAAGATTTTTGGCCATGACTGTATATTATATATAATTATATATCATGATAAATAAATCAATTCAAGTGAGGAAAGAAAAAGAATGCAGTTCAAGCATACAAACACAATAAAATAAAAATCAGAGAATCTAATTTTAAAGCGGAGTTCCACCCATTTAAAAGTCAGCAGTTACAAAAAGTGTAGCTGCTGACTTTTAATAAACAGACACTCACCTGTCCCACAGTCCAGCTATGTGGGCGCACAAAGCCTCGCTCCTCTCCACCCACTGCGGCACCAGCATCGTAACTGTGGGCGCCCAGCTGTGGCTTCACAGCCGGGCGTGCACTGCACATGCGCTTGCCGTGCGTTGTGAATGGCCGGGCAATCTTCTGGGACCTGTGACATGTCCCAGAAGATTGCAGGGAGAGAGGGGGGAGAGGTGAACTTCCTTCCGGTGCCAGGGGAGGAAGTGCCTGTCAAAACTGGGTACTCGCTCTGCTCCCCCCCAAATAAATGACATGTCAAACATGGCATGTCAGGGGGTCACCAGTACTTAAAGCAAAAGTTCCATTTTTGGGTGGAATTCCACTTTAACCACTTTGTTGCACATCATTGTGTCAGTAAAATAACAAGTGTGGAAATGCCTGCTCCCACCATGTGAGTGATGTCCGTACAGACACTCATCAGAGGAAACCCTGCTGGCTGTCTTCTCCTCTACTCAGCTATGCAAGGAGAGGTGGCAGCTTATTCCAGGTCAGTCTTCCTCTAGTAAGCATCTATACACAAGTTTATCAGAGGCAGTGAACCTAATGTGCAAGTTTGTGCCTGTTAGACCAAGTGAAAATTGTGGCTGATATCTGCACCACATTGTGGTGTATAGATTCGTTTATAGAGCACAAAATGTATGACAAAACACAATTTTCAATTTTACAATTGACACAACAGTTTTGGGAAAATTAACACTGATTTAACAGAATTAACAAAAATTCAATGATATTTTAAGCAGACCAAAAAGGGAGAAAATAAGAGGAGAAGCTCATTGCTGAGCTGGCCATATAAGTAGAGCTGCACGATTCTGGCCAAAAGGAGAATCACGATTTTTTTGCTTAAAATAAAGAACACGATTTTCTTGGCATAACATCATCTTTCAGATTAAACAAAAAAATTAGACTAACTTTATTGTTGAGTTTTTTTATTAATTCATTAATGTA
Organism: Lithobates clamitans; assembly: GCA_037952925.1. Taxonomy (NCBI): domain Eukaryota; kingdom Metazoa; phylum Chordata; class Amphibia; order Anura; family Ranidae; genus Lithobates; species Lithobates clamitans. Next base: position 3,259,452 of record JBBGZY010000756.1, read on the forward strand.
TGTTTTTTTTACCAAAAAATTGCTTTTGAAAGACTGCCGTGCAAATACAGTGTGACATAAAATATTGCAACGACTGCTATTGTATTCTTTAGGGTCTCTGCTAAATATATATATATATATATATATATATATATATATATATATATATATATATATATATATATAAAATGTTTGGGGGTTCCAATTCATTTTCTAGCAAAAATATTCAGATTTTAAATTGTAAGCAACAAATGTCAGAAAAAGGTTTAGTCTTTAGGCTCATACACACGATCGGACTTTGTACAAACTTTCCCGTGGATTTTTGTAAAAAGGGCGTTAGCAGTAAACTAATTAAGCATACACACGGCAGGACTTTTTCGGCAACAAGCACTAACGTAGTGACGCTTCAATGTACTGACACTAACGTAGTGACACTTCAAAAAAGAGGACGTTCAATTCTCCGGCAACACCCTTTGGTCAACTTCTGTATTGTTGTCTGATCTTTTGCATTGGTTCTGAGCATGCGCGTTTGTAGTTTGTACAAAACAGTCTGATGGTTTAGTGTACACACGATCAGACTTTGCTCCATCGGACTTTTGTTGCCAGAAAGTTTGTCCGTTCGCACAGCCAACAAAAGTCCGATGGAAACTGAAAAAGTTTGTCCGATGGAGCATACACTCGGTCGGTTGTTGCCTTAAAACAGCTAATTTACATGTTTGTTGTCAAAAAGTCTGATCGTGTGTACGGGCCTTTTCAGTGGTTAAACTTCCCTCAGATCAAAGTTCATTCCTGTGATCTAAGTGTTATGCAGCGTACACACAACCGGACTTTCTGGGAAACTAGGTCCGACGGACTTTCTGAACGGACGCACTTGCCTACACACGACTGGACTTTCCGGCAGACCAGGTCCACCGGCCTTTCCCATGGACTTCGAACGGATCCCCCAAATCGGATCCCCCAAATCCCGGTCCCCCACCCTACATTGTACCCCTACCCATTCACCTAGGGAAAAAGTGTCAATAAAAAAAACACACTAGACAGGTTTTTAAAGTAATTTAATAGACAGCTCCAGGGGTCTTCTTCCGACTTCGGGGGGTCTCTCCGGCCTCTTCTCCCAGGGTCCGGTTCTTCTGCCAGCTCCTCCGCTATCTTCTGCCGCTCTTTTGCTAGCAGTGGCCCGGATCTCTGCCTTCTTGTCTTCTTCCCTCTTCTCTTCTTCCGATGTTGACAAGACGCTCTCTCCGGCTGTAATGCTCTCTGACCGCTATGACTTATATAGGCGGTGACCCCGCCCCTTAAGACGTCACAGTTCCTGGGCATGCTGGGACTGACATTTTAAGGGGGCGTGGTCAACGGTTGATCACGCCCCCTAGAAAGTCACATTACCAGCATGCCCAGGGACTGTGACATCTTAAGGGGGCGGAGTCACCGCCTATATAAGTCATAGCAGAAGTGCTCAGAGAGCATTACAGCCGGAGAGAGCGTCGTGCCAACATCAGAAGAAGAGAAGAGGGAAGAAGACAAGAAGGCAGAAGTCCGGGCCACCGCTAGCAAAAAAGCGGCAGAAGATAGCGGAGGAGCCGGCAGAAGAACTGGATGCCGGGAGAAGAGGCTGGAGAGACCCCCGAAGTCAGAAGAAGACCCCCAGAGCTGTCTAATAAAATTACTTTAAAAACCTGTCTAGTGTGTTTTTTTTTTATTGACACTTTTTCCCTAGGCGAATGGGTAGGGGTACCATGTACCCCATACTCATTCATATAGGGTGGGGGGCCGGGAACTGGGCACCCCCAAAGCACTCCCCCCCCATGTTGAGGGCATGCGGCCTGGTATGGCTCAGGAGGGGCGCTCGCTTGTCCTCACCCCCTTTCCTGACCGGCCGGGCTGCATGCTCGGTTAGGGGTCTGGTATGGATTTCAGGGGGGACCCCACGCCGTTTTTTCAGACCTAAGGGCCTGGTATGCCCCGCACTCGCCTCAATAGGAAAATTTGTTTTCCCTATTGCAGCGAGCGCGAGATGCAGTACCCTGCCCTTGCGTCGTATCTGGTCCGTAGCATACAGACGAACGGGCTTTCCTTCAGGAACTGAGTCCGGCGAAGTTTCGATGTAAAGATTTGAAGCAAGTTTCAAATCTAAGTCCGTCGGATTTCCGACCCAAACAGTCCGTCGGAAGTCCAATGCAGCCCACACACGGTCGGATTGTCCGCCGGATTCAGTCCGTCGGACCAGTCCGGTCCGAAAGTCCGCCCGTGTGTACGCGGCATTACATTGTTTCTCTTTATCTCTAACAATATTGTCATAAACTTGGCAGGCTGCCTGGATTTTTTTTTTTGACAGCTGTCAGCTGTGAGTACAGAACTCTGCACTGAATCTGGAAAATGCTTTGTTAAGATCAGGAGGGGGTGAGAATCGCGATCTGATTCTTTAACGATTTTACGCACAGCTCTACCATATACCTCGATTTTTTTTATTCAGCCTGTGGGCTAAACAAATGCAGTGCATATGGATGAATCCCCCTGCTGGGTTATCGTATTTTGACATCCGCCTGTCAAATTAACTGAACAGCAGGTGCATCTGATTGGATAGAGCAGTTGTTTGGCTGACAATTTTATACCCAACTCCTTCAAAATATTCAAATGAAGGATGTTGGATGGAAGGGGAACCAGCAAGGCCACCCGCTAAGCGAACTTTGGCCGGTTCATCAGGAACTGCCCAAAATGTAAACAGTGGGGTTGATTTACTAAAACTGGAGCACTGTGCATGGTAGCCAATCAGCTTCTAACTTCAGCTTCTTCATTTAAGCTTTGGCAATTAAACCTGGAAGCTGATTGGTTTCTATGCAGAGCTGCACCAGATTTTGCACTCTCCAGGTTTAGTAAAATCTCCCCAAGTATATGGCCAGCTTTAGGGTTTACATACACTTTAAAGCTAATGGTTCAACATAATTACAGGCAATTAGCCTTTTCAGCATTTGTTTTTCTTATAACAAATATACTGCATTCACACTCAAAACATAATATATTAAAAAGTAAGAAATTCTGCAAGGAAAAAGATCTGCGCCCACATTCACAAGGTATACATTTATTAGAACAGTACGATTTCTAGCCAGCTATTCGTAAGTGTTCAGCTCCTCCAGACAGTCAGATAGGAACATGATCTGAATTACTATGCATTATGTGAAGGCTAGTTACTATGCATACCAAATACACAACAAACTACCTTTATCTTCTTTCCTAGGGCAGCATTCACTAATTGATCAATGCACTAAGAATATTCAGATCATGTACAGAATAAAATCATGACAAACTGTCAGTAATGCAGAAGAATAATATGATGTAAGCCTAGGGAATAGAAGATTGATAGAAGTTGGATATATATCACAGGTAACATTAAAAAAGAAAAGCAAACCACAGAAAGGACTCTCAAAATGCTGCTGCATGGAAGGGGAAAATGGGGTTCAAGCCTAATTTTAGCGTAAATTAAAAGCAGAAAATCGGCATAAGGGACGTAACTTACATTTAGTTTAATACGTCCCTTGTTCTGATCCTTCTTTTAGGAGAAATTTTCAGTGTTTCAAGCCCCCCCACCTCCACCTCTGTAAACTTCTGGTGTGGCATGGGTTAATACAGGTAAAGGGTTGTCAGGAGCTTGCATCAAGAAAGCTCTACTATGTGCCCGCCCTTTTCTTCCAGATCTGTCATTCATGGAAACCATACTAAATCTTCTATGAATGTGAGACAGCCAGATGATTGTTAGCTCTGCCCTCTACATTCAGAAATCCAATGTGGTTCATGAGTTTTCCTAAAACCCGAAAAATCGTCACAAGGACACATCACACTAAGCCCTGGTTCACACTAACTGCAGGAATGAAATAGTAGTGCGAGTTCAGCTGAACTCACACGATTTCACTCCTGCATGTCAGTCCCGAATTCGGGGGCGATTTAGGAGACATCTGTGTGGATTTCTGCACAGATATCAATGGAGATCGCACCCCGAAATCGCTAAATATAATACAGAAACTACTTTTGGGAACCGATGCAGCGTCTCACCGTTTCGGGCGCTGACATTGCCAGCAATTGCCGCCAATTTGGCATGTCAAATTGCATCAATGTGAACCAGGGCTAAATGTAAGTTATATCCCTTTTGTTTCTGTTTTTAATTTTGGCTAAACGTAGGCTTTAAACTTTAGTTCCAATTATAAAAAGTAGTAGTACAAGGCCAGCAATGCAGCTATGATCCGACATATGCAGGGCTCACCTCTTCACACAAACACTGTTTATACACACACATGTTCACAAGTAGTGATGAGCCGAGCGAAAATTACTAAAGTTCATATATATTTTGTAAGCGAGGAACAGGTAAGCAGGTACAAAGCTCCTTAGGATAAGCAGTCTCTCAGGCACAAATACCAAATCCAAAAGTGACAAAACAGTGTTCTGTTAATTTGTGATATTTACAAGTCTATATACAGGTGCTGTACAGTGTCTCAGAAAACAAACAGGAACAATAATTGCAAAACAAAAACCTAGCCCTGTCTCAGCACTAACTATACAAACACACAGGCCCTAACAGGTTGAGAAAGCCTACTGCTTGTCAGCTCTCACATATACAGCTTGTAAGTTTTTACTAACTTCTTGCTCTCACAGACAGGAGTTGTCTGATTCTCAGGCTGAGAGCACTGGCTGTCTGTCTCAGGTGAGTTTAAATTGGCCTGGGGGAGAGGACCAAGATCCGAACTGGATCGTGGATCACAGAGCTCTAAATGTGTATGAGAGAAGCCTGGGAGATGTATAAACCCCCCCCCCCCCCCGGACAGGACTTTTCCCAGCTCTCTCTGGGATGCTCTGCTATATTCGCCACCCCCCCCCCCCACACACACACACACACACACACTTAAACCCCAGGGTTGGAACACCTGTGGCCCAACAGGAGTGAACACAGGACAGAGCATCCACATTCCCCATCTCAACACCTGGCCTGTATTTTACTATGAAGGATTAATCCTGTAGAGCCAAAAAACACCAGTTAAACCGTCAATTCGTCTCCTTTTGGGTCATGCATTTCAAGGGAGCATGGTCAGTTATTAAATCAAACTGGCACCCAAACGAATAGTAGACCTTAGCGCATCCAAGGCCCACTTTATGTCTAAACATTCCTTTTCAATGACTGTATACTTTTTATCATGTTCATTAAACTTTCTGCTCAGGTACACCACAAGATGTTCTTCCCATTGTGTACCTGTGACAACACTGCCCCAATAACTACATCAGACGCATCCATCTGAACCAAAAAATCTATGGAGAAATCAGGGGAGTACAGTACTGGCTGTGCACAAAGTATTCTTCAGGATTTAGAAAGACTTCTCTGCTACTGTGGACCATTTCACCATTTGTGAGCCTTTCCCTTACCCAAGGTCAGTCAGTGGGGCAGCTAGAGTTGCAAAATTCAGGATAAACCTTCCTTAGTAACCTGCTTCTTGTTTGCAGGAAGTGGCCACTCTTGGATGACTTCTACTTTGTTTAACTGAGGTTTTATAACTCCACGGCCAATAGTGTAGCCCAAATACCTGGCTTCCTCTAAAGCAATGGCACTTTTTGGATTCGCTGTAAAACCTTCCTTGAAGAGCAAATCCAGGACAGCCTGAAACAAACCACCTGGGGTCAAAAACGCAGTTATTTCTTTAGCGATACCAGACAAGGGTATTTGCCAATATCCTCTGGTCAAGTCCAAAGTGGTCAGATAGCGGGCCTTGCCAAGTCTGTCTATAAGTTTGTCTACCCGGGCATTGGGTATGTGTCAAACTTTGTGACTGCATTGAGCTTTCTGAAGTCATTAAACAAACCTCCAAGTACCATCTAGTTTTTGGACGAACACAATGGGACTAGACCATTTACTATTGGACTCCTCAATGACATCTAGCTTCAGCATCCTTTTGACTTCATCATGTTAACAGAACCCTTTCATGTAAGCATATTTTTTACCGTTTGTCTATTTTTGAGATGTCTAAATTTTGCACAAATTCAAATTTTCTAACGACAAGTATCGCCATCGATATGGCGCACCAATATGTTTTGATTGTCTATAGGTAAATTTCACAACGGTATCTAAGCCCATCTATGGTACTCCTCTCTGTGGGTGATTTGGCTTGGTCAGTGTCTCCTCTCGTGGGGGTCTTGGTGCCCAAATATATGCTCTGATATCACCCATCACAGACAGGTTTCTGAACCTCCTAAGCATTGGAGCCAGAGCCTATTGGTTAAGAATTTCCTGCCACCCCTCTTGGATGCACCTATGTATGTATATTTGTACTTGGTTCAATGTATCTTATGTATTTTTTCAGGCCTGAGACTTGTATAATTAATACAGGGCTTGACAAATTTGCTTGGAATCTAGGAGCCAGCTAAAAAAGTTAGGAGCCAGTTTTTTTTTTTTTTTTTTTTTTTAAACGACCGACAAAGCTTTATTTTCAATATAAAAATTAACCAATCTTAAATTTACACAGAGACGACTAGAACTAATGTGACTGCTTTTATTTCCTGCCATGCAGGGACACAAGACCACCATATTCTCGCTAAGGATCCAATCAGGTCCTCCTGAAAAACTGACAGGCGAACCTGATCAGACAGCCCGAGTGAAAGGGGCCAAGCAGGGAGGTGACAAATAATAAATTCATTTTAATTAACCACTTCCTTCCCGCAGGACGAATATATACGTCCTGTCTTTGAAGAGAAATACCGTAGTTATGGTAGCAGCTAGCTACCATAGCCCCGGTATCTTCTTCAAGAGCCGGCGGTTCTCTTTCAGATAAAAGTGGTCTCTGCAGCAGATTAGCAGCGAGATCACTTTTATCGGCCGCAGGAGAGGGCCCCCCCTACCGCCGCTCTCCGGTGCCATTCACCACTTACTGTGGCCGTCGGTAACGGCGGAGGCAATCCGGATCTGTCCCTGGCCTGACATGGAGACAAGTGAGAGGAAGATGGCCCCGCCCATCTCCAAGTCATTGCAGGGCGGAAGCGACGTCAAATTGTCACTTCCACCCATAGCTCTTGAAGGGACATTTTATATATATATTTTTTCAAATGACAGTTTTTTGTTTTTAATGCATTTTAGTGTAAATATGAAATCTGAGGTCTTTTTGACCCCAGATGTCATATTTAAGACGACCTGTCATGCTTTTTTTCTATTACAAGGGATTTTTACATTCCTTGTAATAGGAATAAAAGTGACTTTTTTTTTTTTTTTTTTAAAAGACAGTGTAAAAATAAAAGTTAAAATAAATAAGAAAAAAAAAAAATGAAATGTGCCCCATCCCTTGTAATAGAAATAAAAGTGACACAATTTTTATTTTTTTTTTTAAAAAAAGTGTAAAAATAAAAAATAAAAAGTAAAATATATAAGAAAAAATAATAATTTTTTTAAATGCGCCCCGTCCCGCCAAGCTCGCTTGCAGAAGCGAACGCATATGTGAGTAGCGCCCGCATATGAAAGCGGTGTTCAAACCACACGTGAGGTATCGCCACGATCGTTAGAGCAATAATTCTAGTCCTAGACCTCCTCTGTAACTCAAAACATGTAACCTGTAGAATTTTTTAAACGACGCCTATGGAGATTTTAAAGGGTAAAAGTTTGTCGCCATTCCACGAGCGGATGAAATTTTGAAGCGTGACATGTTGGGAATCAATTTACTCGGCGTAACATTATCTTTCACAATATAAAAAAAATTGGGCTAACTTTACTGTGTTCTTATTTTTTAATTAAAAAAAGTATTTTTTCCCAAAAAAGTGCGCTTGTAAGTCTGCTGCGCAAATACGGTGTGACAGAAAGTATTGCAATGACCGCCTTTTTATTCTCTAGGGTGTTAGAATAAAAAATATATATAATGTTTGGGGGTTCTAAGTAAAGGGAAGGAGATGAGCAGGCAGTGAAAACAGGTAGGGAAAGCTCCATTAGCATTGGTGGATGTCTTGTCATACCAACGGCCACCACCAGAGGGCGCCCGATTGCAGAAGGAACCAGGAAACATAGGACTGCAGTAGGCCGCAAAGCCGGGGCCTCAATTACCGGCGCGGCCCCGCGCGATCGCGGCGGGAGGGGGGGGGGATGGGGGTGTCGAACAGACACAGGATACCCCAGCTGTGCCGCGCCAGGTCGCTAATTCTAGTCGCAAATGCGACCTGGCGCCCGGGTTTTGTCGAGCCCTAAATTAATATATACACATTTTTATCTACTCATTAGAGAACAATGTCCACGCATGTTCTTGAGGAAGCCGCGAGGAGCCAAGAGCCGCGAAACATGTAGAATTCATGTGTGGAAAACTAAACAAATATGTGGATATAGTGGTGCATAGAGAAAAAGACCCCTGTGCTTTTTTCTATGTGATCATTGTCTTTGTCCTTTTTTCATGTCTTTGTAATAAAATAATGAATTTTTTCATACTTTGTTGTAATGTATCAATTTTATTGCAATAAGCACCCACAAAGTCCCATACTCCCAACATGCTCTTTTTTTTTTTAAAGGGACGATGGTGCCAAATTAACATATCTGTGTTTTGATCACTCTAATCCATCATTCCAAAAATGATGGTATGTTTATGATACAGTGGCTTTATAACCACTTTAAGGTCAGCAAACTCTAATGTAGCTTCAAGGTCAGGAGAAGGCTGTCCACCTTCACTGGCTGTGGGGACTTCCTCAGGCTCCTCCAGTTCTCCTGCCATAACAGAGAAAGGAAAACCCTGAGAACCCCGAGAGGAGTCCCCAGAACCCACATTGTCAGTGCTGGTCTAAAGTGCTGGCTCAGCCACTGAGTCAGTTATAGTGACCGGAACAGGACGATCCCACAGTTCCCAAAACTTAGGGAAGTCCCTACCAATGATGGCCTTGTGCATTAACTATACAAACGTACAAGCCCTAACAGGCAGAGCAAGACTACAGCTTGTCAGCTGCCACATATACAGCTTGTAAGTTTTTACCAACCTCTTACTCTCACAGACAAGAGTTGTCTGATTCCCAGGCTGAGAACACTGGCTGTCTGTCTCAGGTGAGTATAAAGTGGCCTGGGGAGAGGACCAAGATCTGAATTGAATCGTGGATCAGAGATCTGTAAATGTATAGAAAAGGAGATAGATAGATAGATAGATAGATAGATAGATAGATAGATAGATAGATAGATAGATAGATAGATATTATGAACCAAAATGTGTGTTATTACAAATGCAAAACACCTGTCTAGGTTCATGATGGGAGCACATTTTTACAGAATGATATGCACATTGCAGGTGAGAACATTGCTTGGAAAAGCATAAGTACAAAAATTTATCTTGCACATATATAATAAAATCAAAGCATTAAAGAATAGGTTCAGCTTTTGGAACATGTAACGTGTTCTCGCTCCTGCAGTGGCTCGTCGATCCGATCTCTTAGCATGACAGCAGTACGGGGAGAAGTTCCCTATACCAGCTGTCAAAATTTGGAAACAGCATGCCGTACGGGGCTCCACCTGTGAATGAACTACCGAGGTGCTGTTGAGAGTTCTCGTAGTTCATCGATTCTTCTTGTCATTGTGTCATTTCCTGTCCGTATAAGGTACGACTGACAGTCTGCAGGAGCCTGAGCTTGCACTTGTGATCTGCTGATCGCATGGTGCAATGCTTTCCAGGCTCCTTAACCACTTCCTGCCCGGCCTATAGCAGAATGATGGCCGTGAAGTGGTTCAGTTATCCTGACTGGGCATCATATGACATCCAGCAGGATAAGCCGCGATCACGCTCCGCATCTCCCATCTAGGTAAAGAGCCTCTGACGGAGGCTCTTTACCATGTGCTCAGCTGTGTCCAATCACAGCTGATCACAGTGTAAACAGGAAAAGCCGTGTATCACACTGACAGGCGCAAATAAAGGAGAGCCGATCGGCTGCTCTCCTGACAGGGGGGAGGGGGTCTGCACAATTTGAATATCAGTGCAGCCTCCCAAGGAGGCCCACCCAGGGCCACCAGAGATGCCCACTAGACCCAACCAGGGATGGCAATCATTGCCCATTAGGGAAGGCACTATGTGTCCATCAGTGACGCCTGCCAGTGCCTCTGATCAGTGCTGCCCATCAGTACCTATATGTGCCATCCAGTGCCGCCTATGAGAGCCCATCAGTGCCACCTCATCAGTGAAGGAGAAAACGTACTTGTTTTATCAAAGTTTTCTTTCTTTTTTTATTTGTAGTGCAAAAAATAAAGACCCCAGGAGGTGATCATATACCACCAAAAGAAAGCTCTATTTATGGGGAAAAAAAATTATAAAAATTTTGCTTGGGTACAGCATTGCATGACCATGCAATTGTCATTCAAAATGTGAGAGCGCTGAAAGCTGAAAATTGGTCTGGGCAGGAAGATCTATAAGTGCCCTGTATTGAAGTGGTTTAACCACTTCAAAACAGGGCACTTTCCCCCCTTCCCCATGGTGATACAACACTGTACTCAAACTGAATTTTTATCCTTTTCTTTCCACAAATAGGGCTTTCGTTTAGTGGTATTTTATCACCTCTGGGGTATTTATTTTTTGCTAAACAAACTAAAAAAGACCGAAATTTTTGAAAAAAAAATGTTTTTCTTCCTCATAAAATTTTGTTTTCTCCTTCAGTGACAGGCACTGATATATAGAATTTAGTGGCACTGATATGCGGCACTGATAGGCGGCAAAGGATAGGCAGCACTGATTAGGAGCTAGTGATGGGCATTACTGATTGGCATCACTGATGGGGCACTAATTGGCACATTTATGGGCACTGACAGGCAGCTGATGGGCACCTCTCATGGGGCTGCACTGATAATCAATGTGCTGATTATCAGCGCAGGCCTTTCCTCTGACTGGGAGAGCCGCCGATTTTTTTTTTTTAAAAGCGAACTTATTCTTTAAGAACAAATTAGAGATTAATATGATTTTCTTATTCTCCAAAAGGTAATCCATACAAATCCACTACTTAAAGATATCGTAAACGTAAAGGCAGAAGATTTTTTATCTTAATGCATTCTATGTATTAAAGCGGAGCGCCACCGAAAAAACATTTTTTAAAAGTCAGCAGCTACAAATACTGCAGCTGCTGACTTTTAAAACATGGACACTTACCTGTCCAGGGCGCCCGCGATGTCGGCACCCGAGGCCGAAGCGTCTCTCCGTTCTCGGGTGCTGCCGCCTCCATCTTCGGTAAGGGAATCAGGAAGTGAAGCCGTGCGGCTTCACTTCCCGGTTCCCTACTGCGCATGCGCGAATACGGATGGTCCCTGCTGCCTCTGGGACCCGTGTGTTTCCCAGCAGGCAGCGGGGAGGGAGCAGGAAGTGGCGTAAATAACCACAGATTCTGCGGCTATCTATGCCGGAAGTGGGTACACATACCTGTAATATACAGGTATCTGTACCCCCCTCCCCCCTGAAAGGTGCCAACTGTGTCACCGGAGGGGGGGGGGAATCTGATGAGTGGAAGTTCCACTTTTGGGTGGAACTCGACTTTAAGATAAAATGCCTTCTGTGTGCATCAGCCCCCCTAACACTTACCTAAGGTCCCTCTCTCTGTCCAGCGATGTAGAGTATCTCAGCCGTCCAAGATTCTCCCTCCTGATTGGCTGAGACACAGCAGCGGCGCAATTGGCTGCCAATCAAATCAAAGTCAGCTAGCCAATCAGGGGAGAGAGGGGGCAGGGCTCCGTCTCTGAATGGACATAGGGAGCTGTGACTCGGGTTGGGTGCCCCATAGCAAGCTGCTTGCTGTGGGGGCACTGAACAGGAGGAAGGGGCCAGGATCACAGAAGAGGAACTCGAAAAGAAGAGGATCTGGGCTGCTCTGTGCAAATCCACTGCAGCAGAGCAGGCCAGTATAACATTCCTGTTATTTTTATAGGAAAAAAACAAGACTTTACAATCACTTTAAAGACCTTTACCCAAACATAATCTCATCTTGCCCTGCCCCCCTTTCTTACAACTGGATAAAAAGTTTTTGAATTCATATTGGTAAAGATTTATTGCACTGCATAGCAGTACTTCTCCCCTGGACAAGAATGACCTCCGCTGCCATACCCCCTCCAGATGTGCTGCAGAGCGTCGGGTCATGAGAACCTTAAGGCACATCTGCAGGCGCTTCCCCCTGTACATCTGCACACGTGTGGCTTACCCCCACACATGCACAAAGATGGGTATTACAGAAGTCCAAAATTTCCCACCTTTCACATGGGTAGAAAATATTCTGCACATGCGCAAATATGTCAAAGGGCTCTGTCAGGACACAATAGCTGGGCAGAGTCCTTTGGTATATCTTTGCATTCGCCATAATGACTGCACTAGAGGGGTGGAAGGAGCCACCCAAACTGGGCTAAGATTGGCCCTGAAAATTTCTTACTGTGTTTCTGCCTCCTTGTAACATCCTCCGTAAGCTCCCAAACCTCTACTTTTCCCTCCCAGTTTGTTTGCAACAAGCACTGTAAGTTAGTAGCGCTCATGTGAACTGCTCTATGCACACTAGAAATCCCATAGTCTACAGTCCATCCTTAGAACAAGCAAGAGAGGGTGGATACATTGCTATACACAGTGGGACCATGAAGACATTTGGAAGAGGCTAAAGAAAGTGCTTTCTTGGGTTAAAGCGGTAGCAAACTCCACTATTTATCTTGTATCTGAGGGTAAGCCTATACAAAAGGCTTTCCTGTAGGTACAGTAAATATTTTTTAAAAGTGCATAATTTAGGAGATATTTACATGTGTAGCAGGTGGTACGTCATCGGCATATGAGCACTGCGCTCTCAATGGATGGCATGCCGTCCACAGAGAGCTGTGCCACGGCTGTGACATCATGGTGGCTGGGCCATTAAAACCCGGAAGGAAAACTGGGTGAAGATAGATTTCCTGTCAGCGGGAAAGTGCTTTGCTGGAGGGATCCGCATTTTAGGCAAGTCTGCCATAATGTGCTAGTATATAACACGCCATCCACGGAGAGCGCAGTGCGCATATGCCGGTGACATCACCGCCGCTGCTAAAGTAAATATATCCTAATAGAGCACATTTACGGTGTGATATTTACTGTACCTACAGGTAAGCCTCATTATAGGCTTACCTGTAGGTATAAATAAAAGTAGGGCTGCAACTAACGATTATTTGGCCAATTATTTTTTGATTAATCGGACAATATCATAAAAAAACAATGTGCCATTTTTTCGTTTCCTCCCGGGAACACCAATGACGGGGCGCTATTCCTCCCGGGAACACCAATGACGGGGCGCTATTCCTCCCGGGAACACCAATGACGGGGCGCTATTCCTCCCGGGAACACCAATGACGGGGCGCTATTCCTCTCGGGAACACCAATGACGGGGCGCTATTCCTCTCGGGAACACCAATGACGGGGCGCTATTCCTCTCGGGAACACCAATGACGGGGCGCTATTCCTCCCGGGAACACCAATGACGGGGCGCTATTCCTCCCGGGAACACCAATGACGGGGCGCTATTCCTCCCAGGAAGACCAATGACGGGGCGCTATTCCTCCCGGGAACACCAATAGGGTACTGTTCCCCCCTCCCCTTCCCAGGAACACCAATGGGGCACTATGACTATTCCCCCCTCCCTCCCAGGAAAACCAATAATGGGGCACTACTATTCCAGGCAGCCACCCCCGGAACACCAATGATGGGGCACCCCCCCCAGGAATACTGTTAGGATGGGGCACTGGTCATAAAAATTGTACTGTTTTTACTGTGTTATTAGCCGCTACCTTTCACAATGAATGTGCAGCTCGGCTCTCCTCGCAGCTTCTCGCCCTCGCCTCTCTGTTCCCTCGAGGCAGCGGGCGGGGCTGAGAAAATTAGTGGGGATGACGTCAGCGAGGAGGAGGAAAGGCGCGCCACGGATGTGCCTGGTCACAGACGGCGGCGCTGAGGACACAGGAGGGAGGATGTAACGGACGCACAGGAGGAAGGTGCAGACCAACTAATCGATAATGAAAATTGCTGACAACGATTTTCATTATCGATTATCGATAATATTGGTTAATCGTTTCAGCCCTAAATAAAAGCCTTTACTACCACTTTAATAGAGCCAACTGAGCTGTGACAGACACTCAATCAAAAGTGCCCGACCTTTCCACCCCCTACTCCATTCATAAAAGTTATAGCTTCTATGAATGAAAAGCACACTATGAATGGAGGATAGGCAGTAAGGATGAGCTCCGGCGTGTTTGCACAGCCCACGTGCAGAGCCCGCCAGGAAGTCGGCACTGCCAGTGAGACATTTCCTGATGCACAGCTGCAGAGATCGGGAAATGTCTCACTGCCTGTGATTAGCGCAGCGCCAACTTCCTGGCGGGCTCTGCACATGGGCTGTGCGAACATGCCAGGGCTCATCCTTAACAGGCAGATGAAAGGTCTTCCTCATCCATTTATGGATCAGAATGTTGTGCAAAGTAGGCAGTAGACGTTCACAGCTGGATCACAACTTTATAGAACACATACAAAGGCCTTTTAATGACAAGCAGCACAGAGGCGCTCCTGTGACTGAAGTCTAGTGCAGGTGATAAGGAGGGCTTGCACACATCCGCTAGAAATCTTCCCCGTCTTTGTGCATGCAGCATTTCCATTGTGCATGTGCAGATGCTCTGATGAAACAAACTCTTTCAGGACACAAAGGTTGGGCAGGGCCTGTAGACGCATCTATGCCTGTGCCATAATGGTGGTGCCCAGGGTTTGGATAAGCCACTGAATAAGCGGACTGAGGATCTGCTTTTTTGGATTTATCAAAGCTGGAGCAGGCAGACTCTAGAGCAGCTGTGCATGGCAAAAAATCAGTTTCTATCTTCAGCTTGTTCAGTTACTTTGTCTAATTTAGAGCCACTAGAGCAGGGGTAGGCACCCTGGGGCCCTCCAGCTGTTGCAGAACTATAAGTCCCATCATGCCTCTGGGAGTAATTGTAACTGCCAGCCTTGCAATGCCTTATGGGAAATGTAGATCCACAACAGCTGGAGGGCCCCAGGTTTCCTACCCCTGCACTAGAGGCTGATCAGCTGACAGCTTTAAGATTACTGTTGATGAATAGGGAAGAAAGCAAAATGGAGTGATACAGAATGTTTGCAGGGAACACAGATTAGGGAGGGAGAAAAGAAAAACAGAAGTGACAATATAAACTCTGCTGCCAAGGAGACACAAAACTAAGGTTTAGACATACACTTACAAGGATATTGTCCTATCTTATCTCCCTGATATTCTTTTCTTTCTCTCTCAGCGATGGCAGCCTGTGAACTACAAATGGCTGTAAAGGCTAAAGCCTGGCACAAACGGGCCGAATATCGGCGGTCGAACAGGCATGCTGGAAAAACAGCAGCCAATCGGCATCCGATCAGTGCTGGCAGTCTCCCTGTCAGAACACAATAGCTCAGCAGGGAGATTGTTGTACTAACATTGGATATAGTTATTACAGAGAGTTCCTCCCAAGCTCCCAATTTTTTTCGTACAGCCCTCTGGGTTGAATGAAAAAACAACTTAAAGTGTTTACCAGGCCTAAAAGGTTTTTTTTTTACCCTAATGCATTGTCTGCATTAAAGGATAAGTTCACCTTTTGTATATACACCCCATATTCAGGGTGTAATATGTAATAACATGTTATGAACAGACCAGCCCCTGCAACTGTAAAGGCAGATATTTTTTTATCCTAATGCATTCTATGCATTAGGATAAAAAGCCTTCTTTGTGCAGCAACACTTACCTGAGCCCAATCTCGATCTAGCGATGTTGCAGAAGAGACTCGGCTGTCCGGGACTCTCCTCCTCATTGGCTGAAACAGCAGCATGGCACCATGGGCTCCCACTGCTGTTAAAGTCAGTGAGCCCATGAGAGAGAAAGGGGGCGGGTCGCGCCGCAGTTTCATGTCTGAATGGACACACAGAGCAGCAGCTCAGCTGCTTCCATAGCAAGCTGTTTGCTGTGGGCGCAAGAGGGAGGGGCCAGGAGAGCCGAAGAGTGACCCAAGAGGAAGAGGATCAGGGCAACTCTGTGCAAATCCACTGCACAGAGCAGGTAAGTATGACATGTTTGTTATTTTTATCCAAAAGAGAGGGTTTAGTTGTGCTTTATGTTTCTAATTAGTCGCATCGGGGGTAACCGATCTACCCCCCTTCATGACCAGACCATTTTTTGCAATACGACACTGCGTTACTTTAACAGACAATTACGTAGTCATGCAACACTGTACCCAAATAAAATGTATGTCATTTTTCCCACAAATAGAGCTTTCTTTTGGTGGTATTTGATCACCTCTGTGTTTATTTTTTTGCGCTATAAACAAAAAAAAAAACGACAATTTTGAAAAAAACACAACTATTTTTTACTTTCTGCTATAAAACATATCAAATTTTTTTTTTACATCAAATTTCTTCATATATTTAGGTCAATATATATTCTGCTACATATTTTTGGTAAAAAAAAAAAAAATACCAATAAGTGTATATTGGTTTGTGCAAACATTCTAGTGCCTACAAACTATGGGATATATACTGGATTTTTTTTTCCTTATATACTAGTATCGACTTCAATCAGTGACTTATAGCGGGACTGCAATATTGTAGCGGACATTCTGACACTTTGGGGTAACCAATGACACTAATACAGTAATCAGTACTAAAAAATATGCACGGTCACTGTACTAATGACATTGGCTGGGAATGGGTTACCATCAAGGACGATCAAAGGGTTAAATGTGTGCTTAGCTGGTGTTTGTGTGTACTATGTGTGATGCTTTTACTATGGGAAGTGAATGATTTTATTACCTGCTCAGGAACACAGAATTCCATCCCTTCCCATGTCAGGGCAAACCTGGACATCCATTAGCCGACACCCACTGATTGGCTTCTGCTCTGACAAATCACAGCAGAAGCGGCGCACCCCCTACCGGGAGTGAAGAATCCTGTATATATACTGTAGATCAGTGATGGTGAACCTTGGCACCCCAGATGTTTTGGAACTACATTACCCATGATGCTCAACTACACTGCAGAGTGCATGAGCATCATGGGAAATGTAGTTTCAAAACATCTGGGGTGCCAAGGTTCACCATCACTGCTGTTGGTGATTCTGCACAGAGCGGCCGCCCTGTAGCAGTACATCTTCTATTGGGCAGTCAGTAATTGGTTAAAAAACAGCAATCAGGCAGGCTCTTTACTGCACAAGGAACATGCTATGTCTTCTTTGTAATACAACACATTGACCTGCCTGCTGACAGTCTTCCTTTGAATGTACACTCAGACTCGGTTCACACAGGGGCGACTTGTCAGGTGACTTAGCCGCCTGACAAGTCATGCTCCATTCTGTACAATGGAACCGTTCTAATAGGAGCGACTCAAGTCACTCCGACTTAGAAAAAGGTTCCTGTACTACTTTGGGGGCGACTCCAGAGCAGCTTGCATTGATGTCGTTTTGCAAGCCGCAAACTGTGCTGATCCTGAGTGCAGAGATGACTGAACTCATCCCCCGCCAGCCAGTATCCCAGCACCAGGTACACCACTGAATGACAGCTAAGTATTGCTAACTTGAAGGCTCTGGAAATGAAAGCTAGAAGCTGACTGGTTGCCATGCACAGCTGCTCCAGTTGTAATACCTTCCTATTTGGAAATGATTATTTACTATTCATATAATTCATTACATTCACCTAATGCACATCGTGTGTGTTTACCTCCGTCACACAACACACGTGGGATGTACACCCATCCCTCTGGACATGTCACCTCATTTCTTACACACGTCCCCACACACAGGGACATGATAGCAGGGCAGTGCCGACACATACATACACCCAGTCACAGCGCTCTGCTACTCACCTCTACTACGCCCCATTCCCGCTGAGACATCCCGGCCAAACACTACAGGAGCAGGGGAAGTTGCACCGCCGTACCAACGAAAACCACACCGGATGTGACGTTCCCAAACCGGAAGATGGGGAAAAAAACAATAGAGTTGGCCATAGAGGATTCTCTACAGCGACCTCTATTGCTCGTAGGGGAATGCGCATGTGTCACGCGCTGTATGTTAGGGACCTGTGCCGTATGACTTTTGGAGAGGAGCCGTAGTCACTGTTGTTCAGATATGAGAGATCAGCCAAAAGAAAAACATGTCATATATAAATATGGTGTCTGCTTATTAAAATAATAGTTTCCTGTCTGTCATACTAATCCAATATCTCCTGGTATGTGCAGTGCCAGGTTTCTAAGGGGGCAAAGGGTGAAACTGCCCCCCCTTGCCAGAACCCCCCCCATACAAAAATAGATTACAGAAATATTAACCCTTTCATGCCTAAGCCGATTTCTGCAGAACATTTGTTGCTTACAAGTTAAAGAGGAAGTGAACCCAGATGGGTTTTACTTGCTCTTTGTTTCCCTGCAAAGGTAAAGCATAATGGGCTGCATTTCATAGCAGCCCATTATGTGTCACTTACCTGACACAGGAGCCTACGATGTCCTCAATTTCCTCACTGGCAGCGGTCGTCCATCTTCACCCCTCTTCCTTCCGGAGACGCGAACTCCGGCTGTGTGACTGGCCGGAGTTGCGTGACGTTACTCCTGCGCATGCGCGCGAGAGCCGCCAGTCACGGCATGACCCCAGCTTGAAACGGCACAGCCAGGGCTGTGTTTTGGCCTAGGCCGACAAGCCCTAGGCCTAGGGCGGCACTTTGCGGGGGGCGGCAAAGAAAGCCAATCCCAATGAGTTTTAATGTTTTCACAGGGTGGGGGCGGGACTCCTCTTTAATGAGTTTGCATTGATTTCAGCATTGATGGAGCACTTTATTGCAATATCATGATCTGCATAATAATGCACTTTCACTAAATGTGGGCTGTTTAATGGGTTTGCATTGATTTTAGCATGCACGGAGCACTTTGCCACCATCATTCATGGTAAGGGAAACCGGACGGTTCACTACTGCACGTGTGCGAAGTGCGTTGCACTTTCTGAATGGCCAAGTGGAGGAAGGAGGAGGGGGGCCGAACTTCAGAGGGGGCAGCGCAGTCTCCCGGGAATGGGGAATGGTACCTGTCAAAAACAGGTACATGTTCCCCCCTCCCCCCTGAAAGGTGCCAAATGAGCCTAAAGAGGAAGGGGTGTGGTTTACAGATGATAGGGTGGGTCTTAAACAGGAAGGGGTGTGTCCTCGGCAGGAAGGGGTGGGTCATATTTAAATTAGGGGGGTGCATGAGTTTAGTCAGGCCTAGGGCAGCACAAAACCTAAATACACCACTGGGCACAGCGTGCCCTTTCAAGAGTGTGCATACACTGAATACATCGGCGCAAGCGCAGAAGAACTCATCGTACGGGGAAATAGTAAATATCTCCTAAACCGTGTAGGTTTAGGAGATATTTCTTGGACCTACAGGTAAGCCTTAATCTAGGCTTATCTGTAGGTGAAAGTGATCTGTAAGGGTTTACAACCACCTTAAAATCTGTAATTTTTTCTAGAAAATTACTTAGAACCCCTAAACATTATATATATATTTTTAGCAGAGACCCTAGATAATAAAATGTCGATCCTTGCAATATTTTATGTCACACAGTATTTGCGCAGCGGTCTTTCAAACGCAATTTTTTGGGAAAAAATACACTTTCATGAATTCAAAAACAAAACGAAACAGTAAAGTTAGCCCACCTTTTTTGTATAATGCGAAAGATGATGTTACACCGAGTAAATAGATACCTAACATGTCATGCTTTGAAATTGCACACACTCGTGGAATTACGACCAACTACAGTACCTTAAAATCTCCATAGACGACTCATTAAAAACATGTAATGGTTATTAGAATAAAAAATGATTTCGCGCTTAAAATCTATCTCCTCCAAGTAAAGTGCATAAGATGATACCAAATATATAAACGTGCAATATCTAAAGGTGCTCCACCAGTGCAACAATACATCAAAGTGCTATGTGCATAAAATTAATAAACATTAATCATAATAGATGCAAAGTTCATATTGTGGATCAATATTAAAAGTCTATGTAGTGCTGTTCCACTGGGGTCATTTGGTAAGGGTGAAAAAATGAAAGATGATCTTAGATATTGTGATCCGGTGACACCGGGCTCTCTGGACTCTCACCCTAAGTAAAATTGATAAGGGCATCAAAACCAGGTTCTCTGTTCTTGGTAATACAATGATGTAGAAATGGGACTTCTCTGGTGTTGTAGCGGTCTCTCTGCTTAGCAATACCTGTGAGATGTAGGGATAAAAAAGGGGGGGTTGCCCACCTGGGCTCCACCAGTCCGGTGGTGTGAACAGGAAGAGGAGAGAGAAAAGATGCCTCCAATGGTGTAGTAGGTTTAAACAAGTGACTATTTATTAAAAGATGAAGTGGTCTCTTACATTTAAACAAGTTAAAAACAGCTTTAGAAGTAAAAGAATTGAGGAGCGGCGTTTGGGACGCCTCCTTACTGGTTTCCGGTTTCGTCTGTGCTCGGCCACGCCCTACGCGTTACGTCACCGCTCGTGACTTCAATTATTCTAATTCGTTGAGTGAAAGTGAACACTTTAGATTTTGCTGCTATCTATTTAGATATCATCACCCCTATTTACACCATTTTGCACATATATTAGTTCAGTTCGCCACTGTTACATCCACACCACCTATTTACTCGATTTAGCGCGAGGAACTACACCATACTTTATGTAATGGTTATTATTGCTCTCACTTGTGACGTCGCTTCTGGGATTTTACATCGGAGACCCGATCAAAACCGAATCCGGCTTTGTTCGGGTCTCAGCCTAGGCAGCGGACGTGTCAGCTGGTGGCTCAGGTCTCCCGTTGGGATGGGAGGCCCGCAAAGAGCATCGGAAGGTGGAGCGTTGGATCGAATGAGGGCTCAGGTAAGGCTAGCAACAAATCACCACCTAGCAACCAATCACCTGCTGGTTAACTTGAAAAGTTAAGTCCAGCAGTTGCCACCCTCTATTCAGGGCTGCTCACTGTCTCTCTCCCCTGCTGTGAGCGGCGCAGAGCGAATCCGGCGGCCGGCCCTGGGTGTCATTCACCTGGGTATGTCCCGCACCTGGGCACCCTGTCACAGCTTGCCCCTCCCTGCCCTGGCTGTCACTGAGCCGCTGCCTGTGCCTGGCCCCCTGCTGTCACTGCTTCCCTCGTGGGGGGCCCTGGGCTGACACCCCCAATGTGTGGCATCTGGGGCGGACTGCACCCCCCCCCCACTGCTCTCTACTTCCCTGACAGAGTGGGGTTCTGTCTGTTTACATTGACAGATCCCCGTTCTGGCTCTCTGAGGAGCAATTGCGGCTCGCCGGCCATGCGTATCTGCGCCACCTATAGCTCCTAAAGAGTCCGACGTAAACCTACGGCGGTTTGTGCAGGGGACCGCAGTATAATGACGGCAGCTGGTTGGCAAGAGATTAGTAGTATTAAACCCCAAAGCAAACATTTATTATATTGCAGCCCTCCAATTCTTAGATGTGATGGCTGCATTCATTTTCTTTTTTTGGCTTTCTTTCTTCTATTTTCATCTGGTGATCTGGCCAGCAAGTCTGTTGTTTTTCAAAAGAACAAGCTCTCCAGCAGAATGTATCAGTTTACATTAGAGACAAACCATGTGCTTAAAATAATCAGGTTTTATTTATTTTATTTATTTATGTAAAGCCTTTATCCCAAAAGGGGAAAAAAAACGTTGCTCTAACTGCTTATAAAGTATTATCTGGAGTTTGGCTTCAATTTGCTAGTGTATCTAAATCAGGGCTACATAGGGGCTTTTAGAGCTGCAGCTCCAGGCCCCCATCATAATATAGGCCCAAACTCTCTCACCAGGGCCCGGCCGTCCGCCGCTATATAATACATTGACATTGTCCAGCAGGCAGCTGCCTTATTTATAGACCCATTGAGTCAGTCAGCTGAACAACATTTAATCACGGGCGCCGGGCCGTGGCTATAATGCAAAGCAGAGCCTCTTGCGGCGTGGGCGGTGCCAGTGAGCCGAGGCTGAGCATGCTCCTCCCCTGGAGGTGGAGCTTGACGTCCTGGCCGGCGTGACGTCATCCAGAGACCTTCTCCGTCGTCCCGTGAGGTTCGATTGCTAAAAGAAGTGCTGTGCGGGCGGTGCTGTGAGAGCCAGGAGAAGGAAGGATCTACAAAACTTCAAATAAGTAAGTAAGCGATGAGCGCTGGCCCGCTGGGGAAGTCACTGTCAGACAGATAAGTCTTAATTGTTGTGCAGAAGAAGTGTGTACCAGTACTGGCTGAAGTGGTTAACTTTTTTTTGGGGGGGGGGGGGGCGCGGCTATATCAGTGCAGGCAGCCAGCCCATCTGTGCTTCTCATCAGTGCAATCTTTCAGTGCCAGTGACCCCTATCAGTACCCATTAGTGCATCTCAGTGCCACCTTTCAGTGCCAGTGCCCTCTATCAGTGCCACCTATCATTGCAGCTCAGTGCCACCTATCAATGCCCATCAGTGCATCTCATCAGTGCCCCCTTTCAGTGCTAGTGCCACCTATCAGTGCAGCTCAGTGCCACCTATCAGTGCCCATTAGTGCATCTCATCAGTGCCACCTTTCCGTGCCAGTGCCCTGTATCAGTGCCATCAAATCAATGCCAGTGCCACCTATCAGTGCAGCTCATCAGTGCCTATTAGTGCAGCTAGCCAGTGCCACCTATCAGTGCCGGCAATCAGTGCTGCCTATAAGTGCCCATCAGTGCAGGCCATCAGTGCCGCATAATAGTGCTGCCTCATCAGTGCCACCTTATAAGAGCCCATACGTGCTGCCTGTCAGTACCCATTAGCGCAGCTCATCAGTGCCACCTATCATTGACCATCAGTGCAGCTCATCAGTGCCAGTGCCACCCATCAGTGCTGCCTATAAGTGCCCATCAATGCCGCCTATCAGAGCCCATCAGTGCTGCCATCAGTGCAGTTCATCAGTGCCAGTGCCACCTATCATTGCCCATCAGTGCTGCCTATCAGTGCATCCCATCAGTGCTGCCTATAAGTGCCCATCAGTGCAGGCCATTAGTGCCGCATAATAGTGCTGCCTCATCAGTGCCACCTTATCAGTGCCAATTAGTGCAACTCATCAGTTCCAGTGCCACCTATCATTGCCCATCAGTGCTGCCAATCAGTGCAGCTCATCAGAGCCCATCGGTGCTGTCTATCTGTGCAGCCTCATCAGCGCTGCCTTATCAATGCCCATCAGTGCTGCCTCATTGGTGCCCATCAGTGCTGCCTCATCAGTGCCACCTTATAAATGCCCATCACCATCAGTGGTGCCTCATGTCATTGGTGCCTATCAGTGCTGCATCATCAGTGCCGATCAGTGAAGAAGATAAATTACTTATGGCAAAATTTTATAACAAACTAAGAAAGACTTTTTTTTTCATTAAATGTCAGTCTTTTTTTAAGTTTATCAAAAAATAAAAACCCCAAGTGGTGTTTAAATACCACCAAAAGAAAGCTCTATTTCTGTAAAAAAAAAGATAAAAATGTCATATGGGTACAGTGTTGTATGACCGCACAATTGTCATTCAAAGTGTGACAGCGCTGAAAGCTAAAAATTGGCCTGGGCAGGAAGGGGGTGAAAGTGCCCATAGGAAAGTGGTTAAAGGATATAAACAAAAAATTACGCTGCGCTTAGGAATATATCTATGTATCCATACACCCTAGTGGTGTCATATAAACTGATTTAAAGTGCAATGTGCAAATAATACGGATCTGAGATCAATTCTGCATACTTAAATAAATAAATATGTCAAAAAGTGCAACAAGGTGCCATACACAGTAAATTCCAAAGTGTAATGTGCAAAGAATATATATCTGAAATCACCTTTGCATATATAAATAAATAAATAAATCAATATGGATCTGAAATCACCTATGCATATATAAATAAATAAATAAATACAGCGAAACACTAATTACTCAATAATACTTAAGGGAATGAATAAAAAACGTGCACTATAAATGATATATTGTATACATATCACATGCAAAACTCCACTGTAATCATACCAGTGATAGGTGGAATTAAATAAATTAAAGTAAACCATATGTGTGATAAGTGATATTTAAGACAACAATAGTCCTTATTTGTGAAAAATCTTCCAATACAACAAATGTGCAGTGAAAAGTTCCAAAAAGAAAACTTTGTTATAAGAAGTGCTTCAGAGAAAAAATCCAGTTGCTGAATCAGAGTGCCCAAATCATGCCGTGATGTGCCTCGGTGACCCCCAAAGTGGTTGCGCTCACCTTAGAGCGTGTGACACAGTGTTCAGCTGCGTCAAAACACGCTATGGAGCCACCCCTGGGCTCAATGATTGATAACAGATGATTCTCCAAGCAGACTCTCTATGGCTCCACAAGCATCATACCAAAAAAAGAGAAGGACTATATAGTGTAATACCGCCAGATACTTTATTGAAATTACACCCAATCCCCACACTGGGGTACTCACATTTTTTAGGTGCTCATGTGCACCATACATAACAGGTCCAAAAAACGCTAATCGGCGTGCTGCGGGGTATGAGAGATCCACAACCCAGCTCTGTGCTGATCGCTCCTTCCTGGCCCCTCCCCTACGCGTCTTCGACACAGGGAGTCACGTGTCTTCATCAGGGGGATATGCCCTTAAGTATTATTGAGTAATTAGTGTTTCGCTGTATTTATTTATTTATTTATATATGCATAGGTGATTTCAGATCCATATTGATTTATTTATTTATTTATATATGCAAAGGTGATTTCAGATATATATTCTGTGCACATTACACTTTGGGATTTACTGTGTATGGCACCTTGTTGCACTTTTTGACATATTTATTTATTTAAGTATGCAGAATTGATCTCAGATCCGTATTATTTGCACATTGCACTTTAAATCAGTTTATATGACACCACTAGGGTGTATGGATACATAGATATATTCCTAAGCGCAGAGCAATTTTTTGTTTATGTTTTACTGCACGGTTATGAATACGTGATCTGCGTTTGCAGCTGGGCATTTACTTCAGTTGGTTCTCCATTAAGGTATTGGATTATTGTGGCTCGCAAGATTTTTTCTTTGGTTAAAGGATATGTTCACCTTTGGGAACATGTAACATGTTCCCACTTTCCACTGCAGTATCTCCCCTATCCACTGGATCTATTGACAGCAAGAGGAGAATCTTCTCCCTGAACTCACTGTCCCTATTTAAAAAAATACATAGGGGGTTATTTACTAAAGGCAAATAGACTTTGCACTACAAGTGCAAAGTGCAGTTGAAATTGCACTGAGAGTGCACTTGGAAGTGCAGTCGCTGTAGATCCGAGGCCCACCGAAATTCTCAGCCCCAGGCCCATGATGCTCTTAATCTGGCCCTAATCTAAATCTTCTAGTGCATCTATTACTCCCCTCTCCACAGACTGACAATGCTGCTGTCCAAAGGTGTCTCTGTTGCTCCTTAAAAAAAGAGAAAACAAATGCAGCCAAACATAAGCTGCAATATATTACATTTTTTGTTTTGGGTTTGATACTGCTTTAAATCAGCAAACTGAGGTTAGAATCTGATTGGTTGTCATGCACAGTTGTTCTGGATTCTGTCTGCCAGTTTTAGTAAACTTCTGACAACAAATTTCACATATATACATTGCTCAGACTGCAATGAGCTCTTTGAGGTTGATTTACTAAAGGCAAATAAGGCTGTTCACTGTTGCAAGGTAAGTTTCACTATACAGGAGAATTTACCCTTAGCTTTAAGTGATTGTAACTGATCACCTTGTAAATAACCCATTTAGTTTAAAATAGAAATGAAATGCAAAATATTTGTGTATAAATATAAAAACATTATAAATACCCTTTCCCCTTTTTTGTAAGTGATAACATTCCCTCTGTTCTCGGCTGCATAAGGGCTAAGGGAAGGAGAAGCAGCAGCACACTGATCTTCCCAGTAATTGGCTGTAGCGGGGGCATGTTAAGACAAGTCTGATAATTGGAGGAGAGCAGGCTGAGTTCCCAGCATAGCTAGAGGACTGACCACGGTGTGCTCTCCTGCTTAGTGTGGTCAGTTTTTACTAGGAAAGCAGAGGGACTGACAAGAAAACCAGGGATTTCACACAAAGGAAGCAACACAAAGAGAACAGGAGACTTTCCCATACAAGTACATGGTACAGCAGGCACATATCAGGAATATGAAGTGTTGCGGTAACAAACCCTTTAAAGCCTGTATCTCAGATTGGTGCTTTAGTGAATGAGGGGATGCTCTGCTGACTTCTATCATCCAAAGTGCAAGCAAAGTGCAAGTGTTATGTTGTTCATGAAAACGCTCCTGATGGAATCAGATGTGAAAAAGCACTTGACACGAGGCCAAAGCATATGTTGCAGCACACATTAGCAAAAGCTGACCAGCTGAATCTCTATCTAAATGTGGCAATGTTATTTATTTATTAGCCCATATTTGTATTCTGCAGCATGTAACACAAATCCTCCTACGGGGATCCTACGTGGAGTACATAATCAATGACACTTGGAAAGAAAAGCAGTTCAGTTTTCTGAACAGGCAAATAGGCTGTTCACTTTCCAAGAGAATTTTCTCTTAACTTTGTAAATGTGGTGAGAATTCAATGGCAATGAATACTCGATCACAAGCGAGGGAATAAACAGTATTTGTTTACTATAAAACAGTAAAATGAAAATTGCTCCATTTATAACCCTACAGTAAAACACGTTTGTTGAAGAAAATGCCTTTTTTATTATTATAGGTATTTTTTTTATAGCACCAACAACATTAATCAGGGTTTTACATATATTGTGCATTCACATCAGTCCCTGCCCTCAAGGAACTTACAATCTAAAGTCCTTAACTCCCATTCATACATACGCATACTAGGGCAAATTTAGACAGGATCCATTAAACCTACCAGCTTGTCTTTGGAGGGTGAGAAAAAACCCGCACCGGCACACAGGGAGAACATGAAAACTCCATCCAGGTCATGTCATGGTTGGGATTTGAACCGATGACCATAGTGCTGCCAGGCTACTAAGCCAGTGTGCTTCCCTTAGAAGTCTTCTGTTTGCTGTAGGGTTTGCATGTACTGTATTCCATTTGAACATTCAAGGATATACATTATACTTTTTTTCTTAAAGCAGATACAAACCTAGTACACCACGCACAAATAACATCTCTATATTATTGTCTGATGTTTTATGAGAATGTTTTGTTTTGTTTTGTTTTAAATTGCGGTGAAGTTAGCTACAGGTATTACTATCAAAAAGATAGAGGGTTGCCTGGTCAGAAAGGACACCACATCCCATTTTTTATGAAAAATACATGAAAAAACAGCCAACTGTGGGACTTTTAAGGTGTCAATAAATGAACAATATAGTATTTTTTAATTATAAAAAAATATTTTATAAGAGCCCTTTCACACTGGGGCGGGGGGCGGCATCGGTATGCGGCCGCTAGCAGGGCGGTTATACCCCCCGCTAGCGGTCGAGAAAGGGTTAAATACCACCACAAAGCGCCTCTGCAGAGGCGCTTTGCCGGCTGTATAGCCACGCCGTCCCATTGATTTCAATGGGCAGGAGCGGTATACACACCGCTCCTTCACCGCTCTGAAGATGCTGCTGGCAGGACTTTTTTTACCATCCTGCCAGCGCATCGCTCCAGTGTGAAAGCCCTCGGGGCTTTCACACTGGATTGTAAGCAGCGGCACTTTCGGGTCGGTTTGCAGGCGCTATTATTAGCGCAATAGCGCCTGCAAACCGCCCCAGTGTGAAAGGGCTCTAAATGTCAATAAAAACATTTTCATAAAATCTCTCTTATTTGCATATCAAGTTCAAATCATATATTCTACAGACACTACCACTCTACATGTTTCGAATGAGCTTCTTCAGGAGATTCTAGAGTGCTCTATGAAATGATTACTAGAAAAGTAAAGCAACAACAAAATTGGGATTTGTTGCTACAGAATTCATCATTTATAATTTGTCAATAGCGGTGCACAAAAATACACATATATAATTATAATTAAGTATTTCAAAAAGTTTTTACAGTCAATCATTATTTATTGAAGCATTAAAGGACCTAGCAAGTATACAAACTTTACACAGTATGACGCCTAGGCATTTTGATTATTGAATGATTCCAGCAGATGACTCCATGTCATGAGCATGATAACCACAGGGGGGCAATGTGCAGATAAATACTGAATCCTAAAAAAAGGAAACACATATATCTCTAAATTAAGTGTATATATGGCAAATAATATGCCCCTACATTACCATATAATCATACCATCTGTTAAACTCTGTGCTGGGTCAAATTTGACCCAACAGAGAGAAAAAAATATATAGTTGAGACTAGTAAGTAAGAATTACCTGAATTAGTGTTGATAGGATAAATAGGATTGAAAGGTTATCATTCAAACTTGTATATTCGCCTGAAGGCAGAGATAAATTTGCTGGGTATAAATATAAAGGAGCAGGATCCAGCTCTATTTTGGAAATCACTCCACCAGTAAACCCCCAGAAATGTGATTGTCGCAAATGGAAGTGGTATACAAGCTGGCTTGCCTAGAAAAACAAGCCAGACAAAAAAAATAGTAATTTTCAACAAATAATCAAAGTTTGTCAATGGGTGGTAATATGCTACATCAAGGAAAGTGGACTAAATATTTAGCAATTGCACAGAGGTGGTAAGTATGACATGTTTGTTATTTAGAAAAAAAACACACAAAAAAACTAACCTTTACAATCACTTTAAGGGCAGAGGAGGGATTTGGGGTGTTATAGGCCCCATATCTCTCCATAAAGAATACCTGTCACATGCCTATTGCTGTCACAAGGATGCTTACATTCCTTGTGATAGCAATAAAAGTGATTAAAAAAAAAACAAATGTAAAGCAACAGTGTAAACAAATTAATTAATTAATTAATAATTAAAAATAAAATTTTAAAGTGCCCTCGTCCCCCGTGCTTGCGCGCAAAAGCAAACGCGCGTCGGTCCTGCACTCACGCAAACAGCGAACGTTCCACACATGTGAGGTATCACTGCAAATGTCAGATCATGGGCAGTAATTCTAGCACCAGACCACCTCTGCAAATCTAAAGTGGTAACCTGTAAAGACATTTAAAGTGTATCCTATGGATAGTAAAAATTACTTTGTTGCCGTTGCACGGGCGTACGCAATTTCAAAGCGACATGTATGGCATCTATTTACTTGGGGTAATCTTTTACATTGTACAAAAAAATGGGTTATGTATTGTGTTTTTTTTGCATTATAGTTTAAAAAAGCATATTTATTCCCAAAAAGAACCTCTGCGCAAATACCGTGTAATATAATAAAATTGTAAAACCCCCAATTTATTCTCTAGGGCCTCTGCTTTAAAAAATATATAATGTTTGGGGGTTCTAAGTAATTTTTTAGCCAAAAAAAAGATTGTTACATGTAAACAAAAAGTGCCAAAAAAAGCCTGGTCGCTAAACACATGCCGAAAGACGGCTACAGCGCGGTCGGCTTATTCTGGGAAGGCGTCCATGGACGTCCTCACAGAATCGCGATCCCACGCTACCCCTGGGGTGCACACCCGGGAACGTCCGTGACCGTCGGGTCCTCCGGACCCGGCGCGTCACGGAACGGGGTAAAGGGTCAAAGACAGCGGCCCTTTACCATGTGATTTTTTTTTCTTATTTGTTTTACTTTATTTTATTGATTTTAAAACTGTTTTTTTTTTTTTTTTTATTTATTTGGATCACTTTTATTCCTATTACAAGGAATGTAAATATCCCTTGTAATAGAAAAAAGCATGACAGGACCTCTTAAATATGAGATCTGGGGTCAAAAAGTCCTTGGACTTAAATGCAATAAAAAATAAAAAAAAATTGTCATTTGAAAAAATGACAACAAAAAAATGGCCCTTTAAGAGGTATGGGTGGAAGTGATGTTTTGACGTTGCTTCCACCCTGCTATGGTATGGAGACGGGTGGGGGCCATCTTGCCCTCACTCGTATCTATACCAACGAAGGAGAAGGACCCGATCACCTCTGCCTCTACCGATGGCTCCGGTAAGCAGCAGAGGGCGTGGGAGAGCGGCGGGATGAGGGGGCCCCTCTCCTGCCGCCGATAACGGTGATCTTGCAGCGAATTCTCCGCAGAGACCACCATTATCGTAAACAGAACCGCGCACTGAAAAGATGGATACCTTGGTTACCGAGATATCCATCTTTAAAGTGCCGACTTACAGTATATATATATATATATATATATATATTATATATATATATATTTATATATATATATATATATATATATATATATATACAGTGGGCGGTCGTTATGTGGCTAGAAACAATTTTAGTGCCTGTTGCATCAAAGTGTATTGCTCTATCATGTTATTCCCGTTCCACTTTCTGTTCTGAGATAATTGGGTTTTAAAGAGTTCTGGCCATGACAATATGAATCCTGAGAACCTGCACAGTGTGTTAAACTGGTAATGTTCTCTTGTGTGTGTGTGTGTGTGTGTGTGTGTGTGTGTGTGTGTGTGTGTGTGTGTGTGTATACATCAGCACACATGGTCCAGCAATTTATCCTAACAATAATAACCTCATGTTTCTGCATTACTAATGTGCTATAACCCACAAAATATATTAAGGACAGAATAAAAGCTGACAACAGCAAAAATGTTTTTATGAAAACCTGCAAGTTTTCGAAAGTGCTATAGACAGCATTTTTTTATTGTATTCTTCTGTGTGAAGTTATTATAACCTTGATGCTAGAAAACAGGGAAAGTAAGTTAAAGGTGAACCTAGGTCAACTCTATCAGTAAACCTCTAATCTTATCCAGTTTAAAAGAAAAACTCAACTTTGTTTAACCTAAAGGTTCACAGCAATGCATTGAAATTGTAACCTTTGAGCACAACACAGTCCTACTATTTTATTATTTATCTGGCCTTTGCCTAGTGCAGTACTTCTCTGCAAGGTTTTTGGTGCAATTAACAAGTAAAAAGAAGAAAACAGCTTATTAGACTGTCACTATAGCCTTGTTCACACAGGTCGTACTGAAGTGTAAGTCCATTGAGGGACGTGTTTACCTAAATGGGGTGCACTGGTGTTATATACCTCCTTGTGCAGGCAGTCCCATTGTTGTCATTTGGGATGCAACAGCTACACGGACACATAGGCTGCTTCCAATTTGACCTCCGTGTGGGGGCATGTTCCCGAATGCACACTGTGCTGGCTAGATGTTCTCTCTCAGTACAGTATGTGTAATTATATACAGTATCTCACAAAAGTGAGTACATCCCTCACATTTTTATAAATATTTTATTATATCTTTTCA
Organism: Lithobates clamitans; assembly: GCA_037952925.1. NCBI lineage: Eukaryota > Metazoa > Chordata > Amphibia > Anura > Ranidae > Lithobates > Lithobates clamitans. The sequence goes on from JBBGZY010000756.1 coordinate 3,290,734, forward strand.
TGTGACAACACTGAAGAAATGACACTTTGCTACAATGTAAAGTATAACAGTGTAAATATGCTGTTCCCTCAAAATAACTCTCACAGCCATTAATGTCTAAACCGCTTCACAGCGCAGCAACAAAAGTGAGTACACCCCTAAGTGAAAATGTCCAAATTGGGCCCAAAGTGTCAATATTTTGTGTGGCCACCATTATTTTCCAGCACTGCCTTAACCCTCTTGGGCATGGAGTTCACCAGAGCTTCACAGGTTGCCAATGGAGTCCTTTTCCACTCCTCTATGACAACATCACAGAGATGGTGAATGTTAGAGAGAGACCTTGCGCTCCTCCACCTCCCGTTTGAGGATGTCCCACAGATGCTCAATAGGGTTTAGGTCTGGAGACATGCTTGGCCAGTTCATCACCGTTACCCTCAGCTTCTTTAGCAAGGCAGTGGTCGTCTTGGAGGTGTGTTTGGGGTCGTTATCATGTTGTAATACTGCCCTGCGGCCCAGTCTTCGAAGAGAGTGGATCATGCTCTGCTTCAGTATGTCACAGTATGTGTTGGCATTCATGATTCCTCAATGAACTGTAGCTCCCCAGTGCTGGTAGCACTCATGCAGCCCCAGACCATGACACTCCCACCACCATGTTTGACTGTAGGCAAGAAACACTTGTCTTTGTACTCCTCACCTGGTTGCCTCCACACAAGCTTGACACCATCTGTACCAAATAAGTTTATCTTGGTCTCATCAGACCACAGGACATGATTCCAGTAATCCATGTCCTTAGTCTGCTTGTCTTCAGCAAACTGTTTGCAGGCTTTCTTGTGCATCATCTTTAGAAGAGGCTTCCTTCTAGGATGACAGCCATGCAGACCAATTTGATGCAGTGTGCGGCGTATGGTCTGAGCACTGACAGACTGAACCCCCCCCCACCTCTTCAACCTCTGCAGCAATGCTGGCAGCACTCGTACATCTATTTCCCCAAGACAACCTCTGGATATAATGCTAAGCACGTGCACTCAACTTCTTTGGTCGACCATGGCGAGGCCTGTTCTGAGTGGAACCTGTCCTGTTAAACAGCTGTATGGTCTTGGCCACCGTGCTGCAGCTTATTTTCAGGGTCTTGGCAATCTTGTAGCCTAGGCCATCTTTGTGTAGAGCAGGGATAGGCAACCTCGGCCCTCCAGCTGTGGTGAAACTACAAATCCCATCATGCTTCTGCCTCTAGGAATCATGCCTGTGATTGTTAAGGCCTTGCAATGTCTCATGGGACTTGTAGTTTCAAAACAGCTGGAGGGCCGAGGTTGCCTACCCCTGATGTAGAGCAACAATTATTTTTTTCAGGTCCTCAGAGAGTTCTTTGCCATGAGGTGCCATGTTGAACTTCCAGTGACCAGTATGAGAGAGTGAGAGCAATAACACCAAATTTAGCACACCTGCTCCCTATTCACATCTGAGACCTTGTAACACTAACGAGTCACAAGACACCACAAAGGGAAAATAGTTAATTGGGGCCAATTTGGACATTTTCACTTAGGGGTGTACTCACTTTTGTTGCCAGTGGTTTAGACCTTAATGGCTGTGTGTTGAGTTATTTTGAGGGGACAGCAAATTATACAAGCTGTACGCTCACTACTTTACATTGTAGCAAAGTGTCATTTCTTCAGTGTTGTCACTGAAGCTTGTCTGAGAGTCGCAGTCATTTATCAGCCTCCTGGACCAGTGTCGCGCTTTCTGGATGACTTCTCTGCATGGCTACCCTACTTTCTCTCCTCTGAAGTACCCGCCATCATCCTAGGTGACTTTAACATTCTAATCAATGTTAATGCTGCAACCATTTCTCAACTACTCAACCTAACCTCCTCTTTTAACCTAACACAATGGACACAAACCACCACTCACTCCAACGGCAATACTCTCGACCTCGTATTCTCCCATCGCTGCATTCCCTGCAACCTCTCTAACACTCCCTTTCCACTCTCTGATCACAGCCTTATCCGTTTCACACTTTCCTTGTCTCCTACCTCCCATGCTGCCAATCCACAAACCACTACCTGCAGAAACCTTCACAACCTCAACCCTTCTCTTCTCCATTCTGCTACTGATGGCCTTTACGACAAAATTTCACCCCTGTCCTGCCCAGACCTAACCACTACCATCTACAACAACACGCTGTCATCCTCCCTAGATGTCCTCTATCTACACGCACAACCAGGCTCCATCTGCCACAACCATGGCAAACAGACGACACCAGAAGTCTCAAGAGACGCAGACGTGCTCTTGAGCGAGCATGGTGTAAATCCGAATCCCTGCAAGACTTTACCCTCTACAAATCTGCCCTTCTCAAATACAACTCCTGCCTCCACACTGCTAAACAAACCTACTGGAACACCCTCATCAAAACCCTCTCATCCAAACCTTGTCAACTCTTTTCTACCCTAATCCCTTACTTTACCCCCCACTGCCTCCACCCACCAACTTGCTTACCGTTCAACAGATTGCCAACCATTTCAAAAGCAGATATCCAGCATTCAACTTCCTCCCCTACCCAACAAATCAGGTCCAAAACCACACTCAATACTCTCCTCCTTCTGCCCAGTTATCAGTTATGATAAACTCCTCTCTATGGCCCACCTCACCACCTGTCCCCTGGACCCTGTGCCCTCACAATTACTGCGACCACCTTCCCGCTCTAACCTAAACTCCCTAACCCACATCTTCAACCTCTACCTCTCCTCTGGCACCTTTCCTTCTCCGCTCAAACATGCACTGGTTACCCCCATACTTAAAAAACCTTCACTAGACCCCCTCCCCGTTTGAATAACTTAAGACCCATTTCCCTGCTCCCATTTGCCTCCAAGCTATTCGAATGCCTTGTCCATGACTGAATGAGTCGCTACCTCATGGACAACAACCTTCTCGACCCCCTACAGTCCGGCTTCCGTCCACAACATTCCACTGAAACTGCCCTACTAAAACTCACCAATGACCTACTAACTGCTAAAACCAATGGCCATTACTCCATACTCATACTCTTAGACCTCTCTCCTGCCTTCGAGACAGTTGACCACCTGCTCCTCCTCAGCAAACTACACTCCCTTTGCTTCCATGATTCTGCTTTATCCTGGTTCTCCTCCTACCTATTTCAGCGCACTTTCAGCATCACTTACAACTCCATCTCCTCTGCTCCTCTTCCTCTTTCTGTTGGGGTACCCCAAGGCTCCGTCCTTGGGCCCCTCCTATTCTAGCTCTACCTATTCCCTGGGCTAGTTGATAACCTCCCATGGCTTCCAATACCACCTCTACGCTGACGACACCCAGATCTATCTCTCCACTCCTCAACTCACCCCCTCGATCTCCTCACAGATCTCAAACTTACTGAATGACATATCCGTATGGATGTCACACCACTTCCTCAAACTCAATCTTTCTAAAACTGAGCTTGTTATATTTCCTCCTTCCCGGTCTCCCCCCCCTCATGACTTTACCATTAAGATCAGCAGCACAACCATTGGTCCCTCCACACATGCTAGGGTGCTTGGTGCAACCCTTGACTCTGACCTCTCCTTCAGCCCCCACGTCCAATCACTGGCTAAATCCTGCTGCCTTAACCTCTGCAACATCTCCAGAATTCCACCCCTACTGACTAATGACACCACAAAGCAACTTATTCACACCTTGAAATGGAATGGGTGGCCTCTAATGCCGCGTACACACGAGCGGAATTTACGTTGGAAAAATCTTGGATGATTTTTCCGACGAAATTCCGATCAAGCTTGGCTTGCATATACACGGTCACACAAAAGTTCGCGGAACTTTCGACCATCAAGAACATGGTGACGTACAACACTACGATGAGCCGAGAAAATTAAGTTCAATGCTTCCGAGCATGCGTTGAATTGTTTCCGAGCATGCATAGGAATTTTGCGCGTCGGAATTGGTACAGATGATCGGAATTTCAGATCTGAACTTTTTCCGACCGAAAAATTGAGAACATGCTCTCAATATTTAGCTGGCTGGAATTCCGTCAGCAAAAGTCCGATGGAGCATACACACGGTCGCATTTTCGGACCAAAAGCTTTCATCGGACTTTTGCTGGTGGAATTTCCGCTCCTGTGTACGGGACATAAGGGTAATATCAGTAAGTGTCAAATTTAGAACAACATTTGTACCATCATTCAAGACCTATTAGAATAGAGGTGTGGGAGCCTGGTCCCCAAACAAGGCTCACCAAAAGCAAGGGAGCAAATGGACTATCTCAGTACAGTGTAGAAAAATGTACAAATACAATATATAGAAAGAGATAAAAACTTTAAAAAAATGTATTAGTACAAAATACATAACAAAAAAATTGAAACACAGGTGACTTGGTCATACAAAGTACTTTGACTAGTTTTGCGGGATGAACCACTTCATCAGGAAATACATCTGTAAGTAGACATAAGATCAGTGACAGAATAGTCAAGAATATATAATGGAATTATGTAGAAAATACAATTGGTTAGGAGAGAGGAGAAAGATAATGAAGATATAATTATAGGGCTGCTTACCCAAGTCCCAGTGCAAACAGAGCGCAAGGCGTACCCAGTAGAGCCTCCCGCGGCAACTGGGGGAAATTAACAGATCAAGGGGCTGGAGTCTGGATGGAATAAGGTACATTGACGAAAAATTGACGAAACTAGGATACCAAGAAAAGGGAGTGTCCCAGTGATGTGAAGAAAAAATAATGAAGTGAAGGTGGGGTGGTGACAAAAATTGATAACTAAAAAGGAAACAAAAAGGAAACAAAAAATGGTGCAGCCCATGATTGTAAAGCTCAATCTATTTATTCACTCATACTAACAAGGTGTGAGTTTATTGGTAGTGAAATTGACCAACTATTGGTGCTCAATTCAAGTGAGAGTTATAAGCCTTTTTTTTTTTTTAAAGTCAAATACGTTCATTTGCAAGTATTGTATGTGGTTTCATTTGTGTTCCAGGCCCGGTTCACAACGGTGCGACATACGCTTCGACTATGAGAGCACATGTCACATGATTTGTAAAAATCAATGTTTCCCTATGAGAGTCATCTTAACTGGTCCGACTTTGGAAAAGGTTCCTGAAATACTTTGGTCCGATTTCTGTCCCATTTTAGCCCATAGAATCGTATAGAAGTCGCATCCAAGTCGGATCCTCAACTTAATTGATGTGATTTGGATCCGACATTACAGGAAGATTGCACAGCCATTCCCTGAAGTTGCTTCGAAGTTGCGTCAAAGTCGTGTGGAAATCGCTTGGCAAAGTCGTGTGACTTTCACGTCTGAGCAGTGTGAACCCGGCCTCAAAGGTGATATTACTTTTGTAGAGAGTATGAAAATTATTCAAACATTTCCTAGGGGTGTAGGGCATAGAAAAGGTTGGGAACCACTGACCACCCACCAAATGACTTTGGGGGCATCAGATTTTGGGGAACTTTGGAGAATATCCCCTGAGCATGTGAACAAACAGGTGGATCTGGCCATCAGATGTTCTAGACCAGTGGTCTCCAAACTGTGGCCCGGAGGCCGGATGCAGCACATTGCTTGTCTTTACCCGGCCCTTGAGGCAGTGTTCCTCTCAATGATACAAGGCAGTGTTCATCCACTGACACCAACAATAGGGAACCATTCCTTCCACTGACACCAATGATGGGGTACTATTCCTCCCACTGACACAAACAATGGGGTACTATTCCTCCCACTACCAATAATCGGGAACTATTACTCCCACTGTATGTATAGAGAATGCAGAAAAGCATAAATAAATATACTGTGCAAAAAATACATATATAGAGTCCCAGTATTTTCATGTATCTTCTAAAAATCCATAAAGTACGTTAATACAGTCAGAAAAAATTATGATAATGTGCAATAGTGTTGCATCCAAAACACCAAAAAATAATAAATTTCAAATTAACAAAATAGTAAAAATAAAAATAAATGTGCAAAAAAACAGAGTTGTGTCCAAAAAAACAAAAAATCAAAACACCACCGTAGAAGACATATATACAATTATATATGTAAGTGGAAAATATATGACAGTTCCCGTGTAAATAATAGTCAGTTTGTGCACATATATATCAGAAACCATCACAGGTGACTTATGTGCTTGCAGTATCTCCAGGTGACTTGTGTGCTCCCCTACAAGGGTCCCCACTCACCGGATCCTATCACCTCTACAGGGGTAGTGTGCATTACACTCTTGTAAACCGGTTTGGCCTCTACAGGGGTAGTGTAATTACACTCTTGTAAACCGGTTTAGCCAGGCATCCGCTTTGTAGGCTCCGAAAGCGTCCCTTAGACTCCAGGTTAAATGGACGTGAACATTAGTGCATTCCTTTTTTCAGCAAGCTGTTTGTCCCAATGTGTTCTTTCCAGAAGAATTCTATTATTCCCACTGACACCAATAATGGGGAACTATTCCTCCCACTGACACCAACAATGGGTTACTATTACTCCCACTGACACCAATGATGGGGAGCTATTCCTCCCACTGACACCAACAATAGGGTACTATTCCTCCTACTGACACCAACAAGGGGGCACTAATCCTCCCACTGACACCAATGATGGGGTGTGATTCCTTCCACTACCAACAATGGGGTACTAATCCTCCCACTGACACCAATGATTGGGCATTATTCCTCCCACTGACCCCAACATCTGGCCCCCCTGAAGTCTGAAGGACAGTACACTGGCCCTTTGTTTATAAAGTTTGGAGACTACTGTGCAAGACAAATGCAATAAAACCTTCACTGGCAACAATCCAGAATAACAAAATGTAAATGGTCCGTTGGATGAGTCACTGGCTACTTTTTAAATATGTTGTTCCTGTTGATCTATTATAATTAGCCTTAAATCTTTGAAATTTGTCCTCTACTTCTGTTTTCAGAAAACAGCATAAACTATGTAAAAGATAAGGTAAATACTGACAAAAGACCAGCATGTAAATGTGCCTGAATTTGACTGTTTTTACAAATCTCTCTCTGTACTGGAAAATTATTTTAAATTTGCACCATTTATTGTTCAGCTGAAATTATATAGTTCAGCACAAGGTGGCACTAGTTAACTACATGAGATCAATTACAAATTACAAATGACAAAAACAAGCTAAAAGTTGACTGCATACTTTCTAGAGCCGACTAATTCTATAATCATTGCGTGATGACATAAATAATGGAAAGAACAAAATAGGTTTACAGCACCATACCTTTATGTAATGTTATGCTGTTTGTTTTTGCTATTACTTTGCAGAGTTATATACAGTTGAGTTGATGAGGAAAGCATGAATCGCTACTGGTAAACAGTGAGCAGCCTTATTCAATAAATAGTTTGAATTTAGTTCAGTAACTCATACCAACTAATTAGAATCCACTCTGCTAAAGCCAGATCAGTCAGTACATGATAGATGCATTATTGCAGTTAGAAATTAGCATTAATGATTAGTAATTCTTTATCAAATAAGGATAAATATGTAAAATTTCCGGGGCAGAGAGGTAACAAACCTCAGGACTTTTAACGGTGTTGAGTAGAGAGAAGAAAGAGCTCATCAGATTAAGATAAAATATTGCTTTTTTATTATTGGTAAAGATTAAAACATGAGAAGGAAAATTACATCTGTATCAAAATAGGTATGGAATTAATGAAGCATGTATAGCAAAGCACTACCACTCTCGACATGTTTCACTCAATAGAGTTTCTTCAGGAGATTGATGGTGTGACTCTTTTTATACTATAAATGAAAAACAATTTAAATAGGGGTCTCATGAACACATTGAAAAACAATACATAAACATGACTAAACATGCAAATTGGCAGAGAAATAAGAAAGAAAGCTATGCATACATAGTTATAAAGGATCAAAATATAAGAAAAAAGGCCATAGAAACATGTGGATACAGGAAAAAACCAACCCTTACCAAAAATACTTCAATATCCAAATGATGTGGGTGCAGCAATAAAATCAAATTAATAGGTGTCACGTCCTTTTCATCCAGCCAGCATACCTTAATTGCTTGCAGAGAGAGACTAAGAAGATGGTATTTCTATAGTGAAATATATTAGAGATTAATGAAATAAGTCAGGTGGGGCCCAGATGAACCACGGCCAGTGTCATAAGGGTTAAACACAGTCATTGCTGTCAAAATAGCAGTTTAAAAAAGGGGGGATAGTTACCTTAGGGTTGAATCAATAAGGATAAAGCTAGTGATGATCACAAAAATTACTTAAGGTATTCTGCCTGACATCTCCCAAGTATTTTAGGAAACCAAGGGCAGAAGGACCTATAGGTAGTAATGGGGAATGTATAGAGGAAATAAGTCTGGAGTATTGTAAATAAGTACAAGAGCAATTAAATGCCTAGATGGAGAAGGAAAATAAGGAAAGTGCAGCTTACCTAACGATTTATGAACAGATCATAGAGATCCGGGGGATAGCGAATCATCCCTGTCCAAAGATCTCGGGCAGACTGTTGAGGCGAGTAATCGCCATTTTTAAAGCCCTCTTCGATTCGTCGGCGTCAGACGTCACCGTCGAGTCAAAGGCGTAAGGGGAAATGCTACCGCGCATGCGCCTGGAATGACGAGCGGCATAAGCATCAGCGATGTATAACGTCAGTGAGGCACGGCTGCCATCTTGGAAAGTCCTTTGCCCTCTAAGGAGGGGAAGAGGAGGAAAAACAAAGCCCGTGTGTCAAGAGTGGGCGGTCCAAAAAGACGGCTCATCCTATTGGCACAGGGAGGGACTTAGCAATTCCAGAGTAAGCCGATTAGCAAAACCGAAAGAAGGCACTGCAATGGCCGAATGATTGATTAGTATAACTGCCAAGGGAGTGCCCCGGGCGCCCATACAAGCAATGTTTATGGCAATTGGCTGGAAAAGGAGGAAATTGAAATGTGCATGAAAGCATCTAGCTGCTTACTCAATATAACAATAATAGGAGTAAAATGCATGTGTAAAAAATACATATGCGGGGGGACAAAATGACAATTACTGGCAAGGCTTGGTTCATGGAACAGTAACTACATGTTTTTACAGATAGTAAACAATAAATCAATAAGTGAAAAACATCAAATATATATCAAAATTGTAATCATGTTAATGGATAGCAGGGAAAAAAAGGAGGGAAAGAAAAAGAGGGGAGGGGGTTAAAGGGGAGAGGTGGGGGGCGGGGGGAAGATAAGGTGAGAGATAGATGGTAATAAGTAATAGGTAATAAAAAGAAAAGAAAACAACAAATCAAAGAAAAGACTTGAAACTCATAGCATCATTGAGGCCTGGAGGTCTAAGGGCGGCTAGGTCAGAGATCCAGCACGCCTCATGCTGCAGTAAAATCTTATCATTGTCACCCCCTCTCTCATGGGGGGGGCATGTTCAAGAGCAAAAAATTGCATTTTGGTGTCGTCAAAGTTATGGTATAAGCCCATATGACGACTTATGGACGTCTCCATTTTCTTTCCATGCACCAGGGAAACATGGACCCTGATGCGATGAAAGAAAGGGAGTTTTGTCTTGCCGACATAGAACACATCACAATCACACATCATGAGATAAACTATTCCAACGGACTGACAGGTAGCCAAAATTGTGGGTCTGTAGGTATGACCGTTGGGTAAAATGATGTGCGAGGACGCGTATAGATGACGGCAAAAATTGCATTTGTGGCATGGCCAGGTTCCTCGGGACTTAGCTTTGGTAGATGACATAGGAGCATAATGACTGCGCACCAGCATATCCCGTAGGGATCTGGATCTCCTGAAAGTTATTTCTGGGAAATCTTTCAGATGTTTTGATACCTTGGCGTCTCCCATGAGATACCAGTATTTCTTAAGGATATCCCTTACTTGTTGGTGTTGACCAGAGAAACATGTAATAAGTCTAACCCCTGGGTTGAATTTAGGGGTTTTCTTGCCATGAATCAGAGCAGACCTATCCCTATTCTTAGCTATTAGGTAAGCTTTCTTGAGGCATCTGTTGCTATAACCGCGAAGTCGCATACGCGACTGCAGTGCTTTAGCTTCAGACTCAAAGTGGGTATCCTCGCTACAATTTCTCCTGAGTCTAAGGTACTGCCCATATGGTACACTGGCTACCAGGGGGCCGGATGGGAGCTTGTGACATGGAGCAGAGTGTTTCCTGCCAGGGGTTTCCAGAGTGTGGATCCAATGCTACCATCTGGGTTGACAAAGATCTGGATATCCAGAAATGTGAGTTGTGATTGACTCATTTCCAGGGTAAAATTAAGAATTTATGAATTTGTTTACCTTGAGACTATCAAAAAAAGGCCAGTAGGTCCTCCCTGGTGCCGGTCCAAATAAAAAAGACGTCATTGATATAACATCGCCAGATGGTTATCTGGTCAAGAAAAATTTGCATGTCATCTCTGTGAAAAAGGTATCGCTCCCACCCCCCCAGATACAGGTTGGCATAGGAGGGGGCACATTTGGTCCCCATAGTCACCCCCTGTACCTGGAGGTAGTGGGAGCCATATATGAAAATGTTGTTGGTCAGGATGAATTGGAGTAGGTTCAAAATGAATTCATTATACTCTTTAGGTGCTTCATTGCTCTCGGAAATTAATCCCTCCACAACTCCAACGCCCAAAAAATGGGGGATGGAGTTGTAGAGGGCCTCAACATCGAGAGCAACCAGCCAGGAACCCTCAGGAACCGAAATGCTGTCAAGTGCTCGCAGAAGGTCTCTGGTGTCCTGCAAATAGGACATGGGGTCTGAGGAAATCATCAATAAGTGCACTTGCATTCTCCGTGAGGCAACCATTACCCAAAACTGGTGGATTAGTGGCATTTTTGTGAATTTTTGGGAGAGCATACAGAGTTGGGGTTTTGGGAGCGGGAACATTTAAAAATTCCCATTTTTTTTGGTTATCAACCCCTGATGGTAGACTGAGACAAGTAGTTGTCTATATTTGGTTATAATATAGTTCACATGGCTTTTAGGTATTCTCCTATACCATTCAGAGTTCTGTAAAAGCAGCATAACCATTGATTCGTATTGGGAGTTGTCCATTACAACAAGATTTCCCCCCTTGTCAGAAGGTTTAATGATGACCCTATTTTCTTGTTGTAAGGAAGGAAGTGTCTCCTTTTGAATTGTCATTAAATTGGATTGAGTCAATCCCTCCCAGTGGGTCTTGCGTATTTCATTGGTCACTTGTTGGGTAAAAGCCCACACATTGGGGTTACCCTGCAGAGCAGGAAAAGTGGTTGATTTAGGTTTGTAATCTTTGGGTGTAGAAAGTATAGGGGGGAGGGGAGAAGAGGAAGGGGTGGAAGGGAAAGATTGGGAGGGCCCCTGTGCTAGTGAACTTGGTTGAAGGGTGTCAGCCTCCACCAAGTCTGTCTCATCCATGTCCCTCATCCCATATCAATTCTTCCATAGCTCTTATGTCATTGATATCCATTTCCACAAAGGATTAGTGGGCTCCTGGCTTTGAGTCACTGGCTGAACCTCTGAACCCAATGACTCTGATACTTCATCATTATCATCTGTTTCTTCTTTACAGGCACCAGATCACTCCACGATTTCTAAGAAGCAACAACTGCACATGCGCACCAACGGCAATGTAAGTACACAACCGGGCATGTCCAACCGCTTCCCCAGTTTAAATAGCACACCCATGAACACTAGAGCAGCTGCTGCTAAAACTTCTGCTACCAACACACCAGGCCAATCTGAAACCACTTCGCACACGGGCACAACCCATCCAGTGGTGTCTCAGGTCTCACCCAATTGAGTGATCGGCACCAGTGAGACAACTACTGAATCGGTTTTTCGCACGGCACCCATTTTCACTCAACCAGTACACGACCCAAAAAAGATGGGAATTCTGGATCCCTCACATCAAAAACAACTCAAGACCAGTTTGAAGTGATCAACCTGTCATCTATTGTTCTCACTGAGGCCCAAAGGTCAGTTCTACAGCTTAGCCTAACATTTTGCCCTACTCAAACGATTGATCCCTTCGAATTGATTAAGGATCTCAATTTGTTTTCACGCAAATTGATGTTCCGTATTTTGTATGACAAGACAAAGCCAGTGACTCAAAGCCAGGAGCCCACTAATCCTTTGTGGAAGGAAATGGATATCAATGACATAAGAGCTATGGAAGAATTGATGGAATTATGGGATGAGGGACATATTGATGAGACAGACTTGGTGGAGGCTGACACTCTTCAACCAAGTTCACTGGCACAGGGGCCCTCCCAATCTTTCCCTTCCACCCCTTCCCCTCCTCCCCTCCCCCCTATACTTTCTACACCCAAAGATTACAAACCTAAATCAACCACTTTTCCTGCTCTGACCCACTGGGAGGGATTGACTGAATCCAATTTAAAGACAGTTCAAAAGTAGGCACTTCGTTCCTTACAACAAGAAACTAGGGTCATCATTAAGCCTTCTGACAAGGGAGGAAATCTTGTTGTAATGGACAACTCCCAATACGAATTAATGGTTATGCAATGATTATGAAATTAAAATTCACAAAAATGCCACTAATCCACCAGGGCGCCCCATAGTTTCGGGTAATGGTGGCCTCATGGAGAATGCGAGTGCACTTATTGACGATTTCCCCAGACCCCATGATGAGGGCCTGGTGTCTTATTTGCAGGACACCAGAGACCTTCTGCGAGCACTTGACAGCATTTCAGTTCCTGAGGGTTCCTGGCTGGTTGCTCTCGATGTTGAGGCCCTCTACAACTTCATCCCCCATGTTTTGGGTGTTGGAGTTGTGGAGGGATTCATTTCCGAGAGCAATGAAGCACCTAAAGAGTATAATTAATTCATTTTGAACCTACTCCAAACCAACAACATTTTCATATTTGGAGGCTCCCACTACCTCCAGGTACAGGGGGTGGTTATGGGGACCAAATGTGCCCCCTCCTATGCCAACCTGTATCTGGGGGGGTGGGAGCAACACCTTTTCCACAGAGATGACATGCACATTTTTCTTGACCAGATACCCATCTGGCGACCTTATATCGATTACGTTTTTTTATTTGGACCGGCACCAGGGAGGACCTACTGGACATTTTTGATAGTCTCAAGGTAAACAAATTCAATCTTAATTTTACCTTGGAAATTAGTCAATCACAACTCACATCTCTGGATATCCAGATCTTTGTCAACCCAGATGGTAGCATTGGATCCACACTCGGAAACCCCTGGCAGGAAACACTCTGCTCCATGCCACAAGCTCCCATCCGGCCCTCCTGGTAGCCAGTGTACCATATGGGCAATACCTTAGACTCAGGAGAAATTGTAGCGAGGATACCCACTTTGAGTCTGAAGCTAAAGCACTGCAGTCGCGTATGCAACTTCGCAGTTATAGCAACAGATGCCTCAAAAAAGCTTACCTAAATGCTAAGAATAGGGATATGTCTGCTCTGATTCATGGCAAGAAAACCCCTAAATCCAACCCAGGGGTTAGACTTATTACACATTTCTCTGGTCAACACCAACAAGTAAGGGATATCCTGAGAAATACTTCTTATGGGAGACGCCAAGGTATCAAAACATCTGAAAGATTTCCCAGAAATAACTTTAAGGAGATCCAGATCCCTACGGGATACGCTGGTGTGCAGTCATTATGCTCCTATGTCATCTCCCGAGGAACCTGGCCATGCCACAAATGCAATTTTTGCCATCATCTATACGAGTCCTCGCACATCATTTTACCCAACGGTCGTACCTACAGACCCACATTTTTGGCTACCTGTCAGTCCGTTGGAATAGTTTATCTCGTGATGTGTGATTGTGATGCGATCTGTGTCGGCAAGACAAAACGCCCCTTCTTTCATCGCATCAGGGACCATGTTTCCCTGGTTCGCGGAAAGAAAATGGAGACGCACATAAGTCATCATATGGGCTTATACCATAACTTCAATGACACCAAAATGCATTATTTTGCTCTTAAACATGCCCCCCCCCACGAGAGAGGTGGTGACAATAATAAGATTTTATTGCAGCATGAGGCGCGCTGGATCTCTGACCTAGCCGCCCTTAGACCTCCAGGCCTCAATGATGCTATGAGTTTCAAGTCTTTTCTTTGATTTGTTGTTTTCTTTTCTTTTTATTACCTATTACTTATTTCCATCTATCTTTCGCCTTATCCCCCCCCCCCCTTTCCCCTCCTCTCCAGTTTCCCCTCCTCCCCTCTTTTTCTTTCCCTCCTTTTTTTCCCTGCTATTCATTAACATGATTACAATTTTGATATATATTTGATGTTTTTCACTTATTGATTTTTTGTTTACTATTTGTAAAAACATGTGGTTACTGTTCCATGAACCAAGTCTTGCCAGTAATTGTCATTTTTCCCCCTGCACATGTATTTATTACACATGCATTTTACTTCTATTATTGTTATATTGAGTAAGCAGCTAGATGCTTTCATGCACATTTCAATTTCCTCCTTTTCCAGCCAATTGCCATAAACATTGCTTGTATTGGCGCCCGGGGCACTCCCTTGGCTGTTATGCTAATCAATCATTCCGCCATTGCAGTGCCTTCTTTCGGCTTTGCTAATCAGCTTACCCTGGAATTGCTAAGTCCCTCCCTGTGCCAGCTCACACTGGCCGTGGTTCATCTGGGCCCCACCTGACTTATTTTATTAATCTGTAATATATTTCACTATAGAAATACCATCTTCTTAGTCTTTCTCTGCAAGCAATTAAGGTATACTGGCTGGATGAAAAGGATGTGACACCTATTAATTTGATGTTATTGCTGCACCCACATCATTTGGATATTGAAGTATTTTTGGTAAGGGTTGGTTTCTCCCTGTATCCACATGTTTCTATGTCCTTTTTTCTTATATTTTGATCCTTTATAACTATGTATGCATAGCTTTCTTTCTTATTTCTATGCCAATTTGCATGTTTAGTCATGATTATGTATTGTTTTTCAATGTGTTCATGAGACCCCTATTTAAATTGTTTTTCATTTATAGTATAAAAAGAGTCACACCCTCAATCTCCTGAAGAAACTCTATCAAGTGAAACATGTCGAGTGTGGTAGTGCTTTGCTATACATGCTTCATTAATTCCATACCTATTTTGATGTAATTTTTCTTCTCATGCTTTAATCTTTACCAATAATAAAAAAGTAATATTTTATCTTAATCTGATGAGCTCGTTTTTCTCTCTACTCAACACCGTTAAAAGTCCTGAGGTTTGTTACCTCTCTGCCCTGGTCTTTATTTTTGAAATTTTTCATATTTGGGATGTGGTGTTTGATCTTTTGATTTCTCCATCTTGCCCTTTATCAAGGATAAATATGTGTTTCCTTGTAATGTATTACATTATTATGTATTATTATAATTATAATTATTATTATTATTATTACATTTAAAGTAATGTACCGTGTTAAGCATCAATTAATACTGAAAGTTTGGAATTTAAATGTTGCCTTTTATTGGCTAAATTGAATTATTAAAATAATGTATAAAGCATGGTAAAGGGATCTAAGTTATCCCAAAACCTTGTATCTTTATTGACTTAACTTAGCCAAATTGGATATCACATACAGGAGATCTATAGATTCTTCTTTGCTATTTACATTCAAGGACTACATATCTCATGGTACCTCGCTGCCTGCAAACAGTGATTCCTGTACTGACTCCACCTCCTGAAACTCCTCCTCTCAGCCCCTCTGTAATGTAGAAGGCAGGCTCTGTGGGGCATGGGCATAGTGGCATAGTGAACACATGTCACAGAAATCAAGAAAGTAAATGTGTGGGAATCTTTACAAAGTAAATTTACAAACTTGAAGACTGTTCATATGAATATGAGTAGGCTAAAAATAATTGAAATACAATGTGGAAATGAATATATGATTGTACATTTTGACCGTAGAAATGCTTTATATGCCAAACGGTCTACATCTTCCCATTATGTTGTGGTCTTTTATACATTCACTATGTGTTATACTATGTGTAATTTTCATAACAAAGAACTCTGTTCAATGAATGCAATAAAATGTAAATGCACACAAGTTGGCCTTTACCTACACCTAGAAACCATTTAATAGAAACAGTTTGGTCATTGATTAAAAATATCCCAGGTCATGCAGTTAAAAGGGTTGTAAATCTTCGTGTTTTTTCACCTTAATGCATCCTATGCATTGAGGTGAAAAAACACCTGGCAGTGACCAGCCCCCCCAGCCCCCTGTTTTACTGACCTGAGCCCTGAAACTTGACCAGGCGGGGACGCGCTGTCTCTCTGCAGGGGTTTTTTGGCTCTTGATTGGATAGATTGATAGCAGCGCAGCCATTGGCTCCCGCTGCTGTCAATCAAATCCAATGACGTGGGCGCCGGGGAGCGGGGCCGAGTCATACATTCGCCGTCTATGGATGCCAAATGCTGGACTCGGGAGCGCGCACGCTAGGTAATCACCTTTGGAGAGCACTTCTCCTAGGGGGTCATCTGGTGTGGGAAGGAGCTGCGAGAGGCGTCGGGGGACCCCAGAAGATGAGGATAGGGGCCACTCTATGCAAAACGAGCTGCATAGTGGAGGTAAGTATGATATGTTTGTTATTTAAAAAAAAAAAAAAAACAAACCCTTACAATCACTTAAAACGATCTCACTAAAGAATTATTAACATAACTGTACATATTGAGAAAAAAACATTTTAGGTAACATCTGAAACCAACCAGTAGGCCAATGGCATACTAAAAGCTTCAGGGCCTGGTCACAAAAGAAATGCCATGGCATGGCCGCAAGTGCGACCTTTGTGACCCTGGTAGTTCCGCCACTCTGTCTATTCAGTCAAGAAAGACACATTACTGGACCCTTCCTTGCTCTTCATCCTGACACATCTCCCTCTGCAGCCGGCGGGAGAGGGGGAAGCTGGCAGAGCTGTGAGTGACAGAGACGCAGGACCAGGAGAGAGCACAGGGGAGCCAGGAAAGAGCTCTGGGGCCCGGGGCAGCAGAAAGAAGCTGGATAGGAGGAGCGGTGGGGGTAGCTGGATATATTGGAACCAATCTCTCCATTTTCTTCCTGTAGCAGCGGGATGTCTGCAGGAGGAAGAGGAGGAGAAGCGGGCATTCAGTGGCTGCAAGAGGAAAATGGAGAGATCAGTTTGTCTATATGCAGCCTTCTACACCGCTGCTTCTATGCAGGTGTAGAGGTGAGCAACACGGGCCCCCTGGAGCATGGTGGCGGGTTGCAATTGTGACCCCTGCGACCCCTGTAGGTACGCTCCTGTAGTGAGCTATTCTTATCATTCAGCAAACACTATAATATACTGTAACTTGAGTTATTTGAATCCACTGCAACCAGAATCAGCAAAAGATCTCACAGGTAAATTAGGAGTGCACTTGTTTCCATATCTTTCTATTTTTTGTATCACCAGTTATATTCAGCTTCCAAGACAGGTTTGCATGTTATTTGTGGCTATTATTTCCTTTTTTGGATATTAATCATCCAAGGATGGTTTGAATGTATATATTCATATAATATATATTGGTGACTATTATTTCCTCTATTGCATAAACAAACAGGTGTTATCAGATCTGCAAATTATAGACAAAAGGGCAAACAAAAAGATTTTTCCCAGCACACTTATCAGCTCGTCTGCAAAAAAAAAAAAAAATAGATATATATAGCAATGTTAAATAACTTGAATATATCTTTTTCTGCACTGCGTTTCTGTGTGGAGGCAGCCATCTTGGTTGAGTAGCAGGGCTTTGTTACCTCACACCTGGATTTTCCCCTGGTAATTTGATAACTCTTGGGGGAATATTCAAGAGAGCAACAGAAGAGGCATAGGAAGCACAGATCTGCAGAATGGATGCACTTAGAAGCAGGTTGATCCATAAAGGTTCATACAGATTCTTCTCCAGCAAGCAGCACAGTAGCTGTAACATCAGGTAGATATGCAGTGAACCAGGTAGACTCCACATGAGGTATGAGTGCAATCACAACCAGACATAGCAAGGCCTTATAAACTTATAAACAAATGTAGCAAGGCCTTATAAACTGTGCAAGCCACACTGCCTCATCAAGGACCCCCTGTGAATTGCAGTCCTTCCTCTAATTAAGAGCCTCCATGTTGAAGCATATATAGCAATGGATATGTTGGAATTACGCATGACAAAAGGGTTCTTTATTGCCACTGGAAAAGTATTTGTGCTCCAGTTGACAATTGTTCACCTGTCTAGTTCACAGTTACAATTTTGTTTGGCTGGTTTATTGATTTATTATTCTAACTAGAAGTGAAACCTTATTTTATTGAGTTTATGTTTGTTTCGCTGCCTCAAAATCACTTACTAGAGCAGAGGCTGTTGGCATTTTGCCAATTGAATGTTAGTAAATGCAGCGAGAGTGTAATGTTGAATATTATTATTATTATACAGGATTTATATAGCGCCAACAGTTTACGTGGCGCTTTACAACTTGAGGGTAGACAGTACAAATAAAATACACTTTAATAAAGTAGGAATCAGAGGGCCCTGCTCCTTATAGCTTACAATCTAATATCCAATCATGTACTAGCAGAAAGTCTGTGTTTTTAATTTCCCTTACACATGATTTGGTATAGGTATGGGTTGCTTATTATTCTGTTTTACAAATCCACCTTTAATTTTTGCTGGCTTTTTTCGGTCACTCTGCCACTTCTAGGGTTAGGAACTTAGATAATGTTTGCAGAAGTAATCTTTGTACCAACATTTGTCCTTCATATGATTGTGAACCTAGCAAAGTACATTGACCTGGTGACCAAACAAAAGGATAAAAGCAAATATTGTACCCATTTAGTTGCTGAAGCTGGCCATAAATCTATTCCCAGACTCAAAAAATGTGATGGACTATCTCGGTACTAAAAAAAATTAAAAGTCAGCAGCTACAAATACTACAAAAAACTTTTAATTGGACACTTACCTGTCCCTGGGTCCAGCGATGCGGGGATTCAAAGCCCCGCTCATCTCTCCCTCTGTTTGGCGGTGCCGGCATTGCAACTGTGGGCGCCGGGCTGTGGCTTCACAACCTGGCACCCACTGCGCATGTGCGAGCGGCGCTGAGCGCCGTGATTGGCCGCTCAGTCACCTGGGACCTGTAATGGGTCCCAGATGATTGACAGGAGGGAGGGAGCAGAGCTGGAGCCCTTCCTGTGCCGAGGGTGAAGTGATGTCACCAGCCCAGGCACTGGAACAGGCAGACTACGAGGGACCCCCTAGCAACAGGCATTTAGAGGTAAGTTAAAAAAAAAAATATCCAAATGTTTTTTTGGTTTTTTTTTTAGGATTTTTCATGTAGTTTTGTTTTTTTGGGTGGAACCCCACTTTAATATCTATACCAAACCTGAAGGACCTGGTATGGAATTTAGAGGGACCCCCACGCATTTTTTTTTTTTTTTTATATTTTGGTTCGGGGTTCCCCTGTGGGGAAATCCCAATGAACTTTTATGTGTATTGTCGGACCGACAATTCATTAATAGCCGCGAGTAGTTTTAAATTACTTTTTTTCCTTTGAAATGTCATTATGCTGTCAGACTGTTCTAAACAGGAGAAACATGCGCCCCTTTACAGGCATACTATAGATACCCCCCAGGTACGAAATTTAAAGGAATATTACACTTTTATTGTTTCACTTTAAGCATTATTAAAATCACTGCTCCCGAAAAAACAGCCGTTATTAAAGCTTCTTTTTGCATTGATACATGTCCCCTGGGGCAGGGCCCAGGTCCCCAAACACTTTTTATGACAATAACTTGCATATGAGCCTTTAAAATGAGCACTTTTGATTAATCATTTTCGTGTCCCATAGACTTTAACGGTGTTCGAACAAATTTTTTGCCTGTTCGCAAGATCTGCTGCGAACCAAACCGGGGGGTGTTCGGCTCATCCCTAGTGGTAAGTATTATACTCACAAAGTGACAAATGCATCAAAGGCTCATCATACAAAAAAACGTAACACCCAATCCGTGTATTGCTCTGGTCACAGTATGTAAAAAAAAAAAAAAAATAGAAGAAACTTTGAAAAATAAAAGAAAAAAAAATTATAATTTGTTATTTTTTTTATATTTTGGCATACTGTCACCAGTCAGTGTTCCTTGTCACCTCAAACCAGTTATATTATGACGCTGTACTGCACTTATGTAGAATTCCAAAAAATTGTGACAAAAAAAATTACAACTTACAACTCTCTCTTACTAAATACCCAAGACTGTCTACTTCACATAAAACTTCATATGGGTACAGTGTTGCATGACCGCGCAATCGTCATTCAAAGTGCGACAGAGATAAATGATGAAAATTGGCCTGGGCAGGAAGGGGGTAAAAGTGCCGGTATTGAAGTGGTTAATAAAATGCACAAATGTCATAACAAATAACCTTCACAAGGTGGCTTCTGTGACTGTTACACGACACGTTGGAAATTACTTACATGTGCTGGAGTTAGCAAGGTAATTGCTTCACGTAAATAATTGTAAGTACTGGTTGCTCATACTGTTCCCATTTAGGTATGTGTTTGTGAGGCCAGGTTCACACTGAGTTGCGGGAATGAAGCCGCGCGAGTTCAGCTAAACTCGCACAATTTCACTCTCGCATGTCAGTCCCGATTTCAGCTGTGATTTTACAGACATCTGTGCGGGTTTCTGCACAGGTGTCAATAGAAATCGCACCCCGAAATCACAAAAAGTAGTACAGAAACTGCCTTTTGAAATCGGTGCGGCGTCACACCGATTAGGATGGTGCCATTGCCAGACATTACCGCTGATTTGACATGCGATTTGGCATGTCAAATCGCATGTCAAATCGCACCAATGTGAACCAGGGTGCCACACCGATTTCAAAAATTAGTTTGTGTACTTCTTTTTGCGATTTCGGGCTGCAATTTCCATTGACATCTGTGCAGAAACCCGCACAGATGTCTGTTAAATCGCAGCTGAAATCGAGACTGACATGCGGGACTGAAATCTGAACTTGCACGCCTTCATTCCTGCAGGTCAGTGTGAAACTTGGCTAAGAGTCTCTTTTTAAATTACTTATAGGTTAATTCAGGGCTTTTTTTCTCAAACAATAGGTGCTGGAACTTAACCATGGCCCCACAAAACTCCTCCCCCTACACACACCCTCCAAATCACATCAAATGGTGGGTGTGTTTAGTCAAATTTCACGAAAACAGTAGGAGGGTCTTAAAGGGGCATTAAATACCAGGATTGCATTACAGAGCTGTCACTTGTAAACACAGAAACCAGACTTCTGTGTTTACAAGCGATTGTGATGAGCAGGCACCAAAGGGTCTGAGCCAGAGGTGGTGGAACTGAGTTCCACCAAGTTCCCCCTGAAAAAAAGCCCTGGGTTAATTCATTCCATATCTTTTGATTTTTGTGATTAATTTAAAATGTATCAGATATTTTAGACAATATGCTGACATCTTCTTGTTCTGGCACTAAATCTACATAACTTTCTGCAGTGTAAAAGAATAATTAAACTTTATACATACACTGAGTAAAATTATAAATGCAACACTTTTGTGTTTGTCCCTATTTATCATGCGCTGAACTCAAACAGGTGGATAAAAAAATGCTTCTTTTACATGTAGCACCCTCTACCAGAAGGTAGGTGCTAGTAAGGGTTGTTTTACTAGGTTTGTTCAGCATAGGCAAATTTAGGCAGGCCTATGCTGCATAGTTGCCAACATTGTAAAAAAAATTTTAGGGACACTTTTTTTGGCTGTAGGTGGATAATTAGGGGGCGGGGCATGCGTTTGTAGGTGTGGCATAGGGTAAAAGTAAAATGTGGTGAGCTCTGTGAAAAATGGGCGTGGTTTATGCAAAATAGTGTGCGTGTCTTAAATGGGCATGGCTCAAAGGGGTGTGGTTAGTCTGAGATGAACAAGGGATGGAGGGAGAGGGATGGAGGGAGAGGGAGGGAGAGGAGGAGAGGGAGGGAGGGAGAGGGAGGGAGAGATGGAGGGACAGCAGATAAAGATACTCCAAACACCTGGTGTTAGCACTTCAATCATCCCGGCACCATGGTTGTTATGGTGTCAGGATGATTGAAGTGCATTATTTCTATTATTACATTGTAATATAGAATGAAATCATTCAACTCACCATAATGCCGAATCAGTGGGATCCCTGAGCGTGTCACCTGCCATGTCGCCTGCCACCAGCTGTCCTTCCTTGCATCAGGTGCCCCCAGCAGAGTCCGTCCTTGCATCAGGTGCCCCCAGCAGAGTCTGTCCTTGCATCAGGTGCCCCCAGCAGAGTCCATCCTTGCATCAGGTGCCCCCATCCTTGCATCAGAGTCTGTCCTTGCATCAGGTGCCCCCAGCAGAGTCCATCCTTGCATCAGGTGTCCCCAGCGGTGCCCCCCCTTGCATCAGGTGCCCCCCATTGCATTAGGTCTCCCCAGCGGTGTCCCCCCTTAACTTAGGTTTCCCCAGCGGAGCCCCCCCTTACATCAGGTTTCCACAGTGGAGCCCCCCCTTACATCAGGTTTCCCCAGCGGAGCCCCCCTTACATCAGGTTTCCCCAGCAGAGCCCTCCCTTACAACAGGTTTCCTAGTAGGTCTCTGCCGGCCGCGTGGTTACAATAGAACGGGGCAGAGTGGGGCGGGGGGTGGTGGGAGTGAAGCGGGGCGGGGGGCAGGTGGGGCAGGGGCAGGCAGGGCGGGGTGGAGGGTGGGCGGCGACACAAGAGCTCCATCTAGACAGAGAGGAGGGGGGTGGCTGGAGGGGGAGCAGCACACAGAAAGGAGAGGGGGCAGCTGACAGAGAGGAGAGGAGGGGCGGCTGGAGGGGGGGCTGACAGAGAGGGGAGGAGGGGCAGCTGACAGAGAGGAGAGGGGGGCGACTGACAGAGAGGAGGGGGGCGGCTGGAGGGGGGGCGGCTGACAGAGAGGAGAGGGGGGCGGCTGGAGGGGGGCAGCACACAGAGAGGACAGGGGGGGGCGGCTGGAGGGGGGCGGCTGACAGAGAGGAAAGGGGGCGGCTGGAGGGGGGGCGGCTGACAGAGAGGAGAGGGGGGGTGGCTGACAGAGAGGAGGGGGGGCGGCTGACAGAGAGGAGGGGGGGCGGCTGACAGAGAGGAGAGGGGGGCAGCTGACAGAGAGGAGAGGGGGGGCGGCTGGAGGGGGTCGGCTGACAGAGAGGAGAGGGGGGGGCGGCTGGAGGGGAGGGGGGTGGCTGACAGAGAGGAGGGGGGAGCTGACAGAGAGGAGAGGGGGCGGCTGGAGGGGGGCGGCACACAGAGAGGAGAGGGGGGGCGGCTGAGGGGGGGGCAGCTGACAGAGAGGAGGGGGGGCGGCTGGAGGGGGGGCGGCTGACAGAGAGGAAAGGGGGGCAGCTGGAGAGGGGGGGCGGCTGACCGAGAGGTGGGGGGGCGGCTGGCAGAGAGGAGAGGGGGGGCGGCTGACAGAGAGGCGAGGGGGGGCGCCTGACAGACAGGAGAGGGGGGCGGCTGGAGGGGAGGGGGGCGACTGACAGAGAGGAGGGGGGGCGGCTGACAGAGAGAAGAGGGGGGGCGGCTGACAGAGAAGAGAGGGGGGGCGGCTGGAGGCGGGGCGGCTGACAGAGAGGAGGGGGGGCGGCTGACAGAGAGGAGGGGGGGCTGACAGAGAGGAGAGGGGGGCGGCCGGAGGGGGGGTGGATGACAGAGAGGAGAGGGGGGCGGCTGACAGAGAGGAGGGGGGGGCTGACAGAGAGGAGAGGGGGGCGGCTGACAGAGAGGAGAGGGGGGGCGGCTGATAGAGAGGAGAGGGGGGCGCCTAACAGAGCAGATGAGAGACACACAGCGCTATTGGACACTCCGAGAGCATGCAGGGCTGGCGCGATTAATCACAGACACAGTCCAGCCCTGCATCCACATGTGACCCGCTCCTCCAATCACGTCCTCCTCTGTCCCGCACATGCCGCTGCGCTCTGTTTAAGCCGAGCTTAGCATGAATGGGCAGCGGTGGGTGTCCTGTGATCAGCCAATCACAGGACACCCACCGCTGCCCATTCATGCTAAGCTCGGCTCAAATACAGAGCGCAGCGGCATGGATTTTGACAGGAACGGTCTTCTGGAAAATGGCGGCCGGCGGAGACATTATCTCGGACCTCTACCAAAAAAAAAAAATAGTGAAAAATAGGATTTCCCGGGACATTTGCAGGGAAACCCTAAAATCGGGAAAAGGGTCTAAATCCCATTAATGTTCTGGGAAATTCGGGACTATTGGCAACTATGATGCTACAAGCTAGGCCTGTCTGTTTTGATTCTGGGGCTGGGAGTGGTTAGAGTAGCAGTGAGTGTGACCACCTGGGCTCCAGTTCTGAGGCGCCTCCCCTGCTTCCAGGGAGAATGTTCTGGAAGAGGAGGCTGGGCCTATAGCTGGAGTGGCAGGCAGCACATGTGGGAGCCCTGACCAATCCCTAACTGGCATTGGCAGGTGGCCGGCCTCCTATATAGGCTGAGGTCACATGCTGCTGGGGAGGAGTAGTCGACTGGGTGATGTGAGGAATGGAGTGCTAGACAGCCACAGGAACACACCCCCATCTGATATGATGGGGGGGGGGGATCGCAGGAGAAGGCCCTGGGAGAACTGTGAGGGAACATTGCCTTTACACATTCACTGGCAATGTCTCTGTCACCACACAAGGAACTCCTGAAGCAGATGGGCAGGAGAAGCTGTCGGAACTCATGGAGTGGGAAAATTCCTCATCAAGGACTCAGGGCTGGAAGGTTGGAAGGTCGGTGAGTGTTACCACAGTGGATGGCTGGAGGATGTGCCAGGGATTCTGTAAGGGAACTATGCTTCTACACAGTCACTAGCAGAGTCTTTATCATGCACACGGTGGATGGTGAAGAGTCCTCGATCAGAGAAGAGACTGTGAGGATGTGTGTGTCAAATCAGTGTGGCCAGGGAACACAAGATTTGCAAGTTGGACTGGCTCGGAGGAGTAGTCATTTTCCTAGAATACTTTAACCTACTAGGCCTCCAGGGAGAGGTTCTGCAGGCCTCAGACCTAGTCGCAGCGACTCACCAGAGCCAGTAGAGGGGCTTATTCAGAGTGAGTTCTTCATACCCATTAGAAGAGGATGTGTTATACCCTAATGTAATTACAAGTAGTGCAGGAGGAAACCAAGTGTGCAAGGAGACGCAAGTTTGGGCAGGTGGTGAAGAGAACTAAGACCATTACTTTTACACAGTCAAAAGTGATGTTTCTGTCCCTCAAACGGTGATGGATAGAGAACTCTTAGTAACAGCAGTCTGCATGGGGATGCAGAGGGAGCAGGAGAAGATTTCTACTGAGTCAAGTGTACACATTCAATCTTCAGGCTCTAAATATGATCAAAGTGTATTGAAACCTGTAAATATGATGGCAATGATTATTCTATGGGCATCACATATCCCAATCCCTATCCAAGTTGTACCCCCCCCCAATAAAACAACAAAAACGAAGCTCGCAAATGACTGTTCATTGTCTCTGGAAAGGATGCATGAAGTCTGGCAGTGGGGTGATTTGGCGGATTGTTGTCAGTAGTGTTAACACCATGGCTACATACAGGTGGTGTTTTTTTAAGTCATTTATTTCTGCGACAAAGTCGCTTTAATTCAGTAAGTTGCAGAAAATGTAATGCCCATTTGGTAGCTATTAGTTATATTGCTCCTTTGCCCTGTGCACCATTTTATCACAGTAAACTTTTCCTATAAAAATATGAGGGCTGCCATTGATGACCTCATAAAAGTGTTATATGCCTAGCTGTTCTGCCAAGGGCCCTGTTACACCATTGCGTTGCAGTAACTCCCTAATGCACCCCACTGTACCTACATTGTGGCACTCCTCAATAAAGGGTATCTATACATTGTGGTGCACCGTGTCACAAAAATGGTGCCTATCTGTAATCTGCTGGTGCATTGGAGACCTGTTCAGATGAATGCGCTGCCTTAACGCAATGCATGTTAATGCGCAACCTAATGAACATGTGTTAACACAAAGCACAGGAATGTGAAAATGTGACTAATCCCTAATACTTTATGGGGTTGATTTACTAAAACTGGATGCACTGGAGAGTGCAAAATCTGGTGCAACTCTGCATGGTAGCCAACCAGCTTCTAACTTCAGCTTGTTTAATTATAGTGGTTGTATAGGCAGCAGGTTTTTTTTATCTTAGTGCATTCTATGCATTAAGATAAAAAACCTGCTGTGTGCAGCAGCCCATCCCAATCCAGCGATGTTGCACGAGAGACTCAGCTGACCGGGACTCTCCCTCCTGATTGGGTGTGACAGCAGCAGAACGTCATTGGCTCCTGCTGCTTTCAATCAAAGTCAGTGAGCCAATGAGGAGAGAGAGGGGGCAGAGCTGAGCCTTAGCTCCATGTCTGAATAGACACACAGAGCAGCGGCTTGGCTCAGGTGCCCCCATAGCAAGCTGCTTACTGTTTGGGTACTTAGCAGGGGGGAGGAGCCAGAAGTGTCAAAGGGGGACCCAAGAAGTGGAGGATTTGGGCTGCTTATTTTCAAATGAAAAAAAAAAAAACATGAGACTTTAGTATCACTTTAAGCTTTGACACACAAAAAAACATGGAAGCTGATTGGTCTCTATGCAGAGCTGCACCAGATTTTGCAAGTTTTTGGTAAATCATCACCAGAATGACTGACCTGGAACAAGTATGCAGATTAGGACAGTTGCCAAGAGTTAGAAACAAGGGGGTCAACGTGACAGTCAGACAACTAGCATTTGCAGAATAAGAAGGCCTCTAATTCTCTGGGGAAAGTATTTCTTTAAAATAAATATGCTTAATTGTTCTTATGCTGAATCTTGTTACTGTGCAAACTGAGACATCAGAATATATTAATGTCCATGGGTTCAAATGTTATCAGCTTGTTATTTCCAAATCCTCTGAAGACCTTTACACGGCTCAGTTTAGTTAGTAAATTTGCTTTGGTAAATAATAGTTGGCGTAACAGTCTCTGTTCTAGATATAAGATAATCCTGTACCTGATATCCTGTGTGTTTGTGTACGAGTGTCTGTTTTCCTTTGCCTGGTTGTTGGCCAAGATGTTCATTTCTCGTATACGCACATGGCACTAAAGGTTTATGACTTTTTGCCCCTTGGAGTAGGCGACAGACTTCCAGGGGCACCTTAGTGTTTCCTGTTATCATCACACGTGTTTTCAGAATGTGAACTTTAGTACCCATTCACAATGTCGTGTTGCAGAGATTAACAATAAATAAAGATATAAAGACCTATGAGAGGATCAAATATGTGCTTTACAAGCATCACACGTTTTAAAAACTTGGATTAGACAGCAAAGATGATATATCACCTAACATCCAAACTTTCTGTATTGATCAGTCGTATAGCACTCTGCCTTTATCACTTGTATATGCCAAGCTTTATTGTCAATGTAAGCATCCTCTGGCCCATCAGACACTTTTCACTTTTCACAGTGAGATAGACTTACCTAAACCAGTGCACTCAGAATCTGGTGCAGCTGTGCATGGTAACCAATCAGCTTCTAACGTCAGCTTGTTCAATAAACGACTTGCTTCCCCGCCCATAGTCAAATGACGTCCGCAGGGGGGATCTCCCATCCTGGGCGGGCGTCATATGACATCTTCAGCTTCCCAGCTGTCTAGGGGTGCACGCGCGGCATCACTCGGGAGTGATTCACGTGCCCGGCGGCTGCGGTGTCTGCCGGGCACCCCCAATTGGCGGTAACAGAGCAGGGACGTGGATCTGTGTGTGTAAACACACAGATCCACGTCCTGTCAGGGGAGAGGAGACAGATCGTGTGTTCCCAGTACAGAGGAACACCGATCAGTCTCCTCCCCTTGTGAGTCCCCTCCCCCTACTGTTAGAATCACTCCCTAGGTAACACATTTAACCCCTTGATCGCCCCCTAGTGTTAACCCTTTCCCAGCCAGTGATATTTATACAGTAATCAGTGCCTTTTTATAGCACTGATCGCTGTATAAATGTGAATGGTCCCAAAATAGTGTCAAAAGTGTCCGATGTGTCTGCCGCAATGTCACAGTCATGATAAAAATCGCAGATCACCGCCATTACTAGTAAAAAAAATAAGATAATAAAAATGCCATAAATCTATCCCCTATTTTGTAGACGCTATAACTTTTGCGCAAACCAATCAATATATACTTATTGCAATTTTTTTAACCAAAAATATGTAGAATAATACATATCGGCCTAAACTGAGGAGAAAAATTGTTTTTGTTTTTTAAAAAATGGGATATTTATTATAGCAAAAAGTAAAAAATATTGTGTTTTTTTTTTCAAACTTGTCACTCTTCTTTTGTTTATAGCGCAAAAAATAAAAACCGCAGAGGTGATCAAATACCACCAAAGGAAAGCTCTATTTGTGGGGGAAAAAAAATGATAAAAATTTCATTTGAGTACAGTGTGGTCATTCAAAGTGCGACAGCGCTGAAAACTGAAAATTGGCCTGGGTAGGGAGGGGGTGAAAATGCTCTGTATTAAAGTGGTTAAAGTAAAAGTCCACCCTAAGGCCTGGTTCACACCTATGCATTTTTTAGTGCGTTTTCAGTTGTGCAGACAAACAAGATATTTGGGGGGCACAAAATGCATTAAAGATGGTGCAGCCATAAGACCATACAACAGAACAAAATATTATAGCGCACACATGTAAAAAAGACATTTACCTCCTGCAAGGCTATTTAAAACACCTAGACATTTCAAAAAACATTATCAAAAAATATGGGGATTTATTTGGTCACACCATATTGCTATTTTGTTTAGTTGTGCAGAATCACACTACAGTCCATTACCATGGTTTCCTATGGATGTAGTTCACACCTGTGCATTTTATTGGAAAGGGACAGTTTGTTCTGGTTTTTGGTTCCATAGACTTCAATGGATCAAAAATGTGTATTGAAAAACGCAAAATGCACCTGGATTATGCAAATTGCAACCTGCATAGGTGTGAATCAGGCCTAAGTGCCGGTTCACACTTTTGCAATGTCAGACATCGCATGTGATTTGCACCACACCGCTGTATATAGCTTGTATGGCTGAATTTGCATCGCATTCAGACCAAAATCGCACAGGACCAGAATCGGATTGCATGGGTGTTCACACTCATGTAATCCGATTTCCTGTCCGAATGGATATGCGAACCGATCTGGGCATCATTAACTTTCTATTGATACCCGCAGCAGTTCGCATAGGGCAGTGTGAACTGCCTGCGATTTCTATGCAAAGCGGGAACTGGCACTGGAATCGCGCTGGTTCCCACATCGCGCTGGTGTGAACCGGCACTAACACTAAAATCCCTGCAAATCTACAGACATCCAAGATCTAACACTAACCTATTTAGCCCTGTAAAGAGGAAATTAGTATACATACCTTTTTCTGAAGCCGATCTGACCCGATCCCATGCTGAACTGTCAAC
Source organism: Lithobates clamitans (assembly GCA_037952925.1). NCBI lineage: Eukaryota > Metazoa > Chordata > Amphibia > Anura > Ranidae > Lithobates > Lithobates clamitans. Next base: position 3,320,113 of record JBBGZY010000756.1, read on the forward strand.
CGTGGCTTCGCTGTGTAGGCGCGTTTCACGAATCAAGGTTTGCCTAGTCATAAGATTATCAGATTATTAATCTTGCCATGCCTGCATAGAGGTCTCCTGATGTCTTATGATGTATCTTGATGGATTTTTATTTTTAATAAAGTAATTATCACTGCTTCATACCTGGAAGTGCGGTCAGATTTTTCTATATTACAAGTTTGATTTAGATGAGTAGATTCCCATGCAGACTATGGGGGTTGATTTACTAAAGGCAAATCCACTTTGCACTACAAGTGCACTTGGGAGTGCAGTCACTTTAGATCTGATGGGAAGCTCTGAAATGAGGGGAAGCTCTGCTGATTTTATCATCCAATCATGTGCAAAAATGCTGCTTTTTATTTTTCTTGCATGTCCCTCTCAGAGCTACAGAGACTGCACTTCCAAGTGCACTTGTAGTTCAAAGTGGATTTGCCTTTAGTAAATAAAGTGGAAGTGGAAGCGCCACTTATCTACCTCCTCCCCCCTCCAGTACCACATTTGCCACCTTTCAGGGGGGAGCGGATTCTTTTTGACAGGTACCCTGTCCCCACTTCCGGAAGACCTCGCCGTGGACCTCACCACAGGAAGATCGGCCCCTCTCCTCCTTTCCCTGCCGCCGGGCTATTCAGAAAGTGCAGCGCGCTTGGCGTATGCGCAGTAGGAATCGGCTGTGAAGCTGCAAGGCTTCACTGCTGGTTTCCTTCAGAAAGAATGGCGGCAGCACCCAAGAGCCAATTGCTGGGGTTGCCAACATTGCGGGATCCCTAGACAGGTAAGTGTCCTTATATTAAAAGTTAGCAGCTCCAGTATTTGTAGCTGATAACTTTTAATTTTTTTTTTTTTTTTGGGGGGGTGCTGGAGAACTCCACTTTAAGCAGCTAACACTCATTTTTGACAATAGGGAGAGTTAATTAATTAATTTCTGTAATGTAATTGCATCATATTCAATCACCCTTTTATTTTTTTTTGCCAGATTAAAAATCAGCTATACAACAGTTTTAGTAAAGGAAATTAAAATATTAAGAAAGAAATAAAAAAAGCATTTTTCCTAATTTTTTTTTCTTTCAGCAGCTTGGTAGATGCCCCTTACTTATTCTTATGTGGTACTGCAGTGTTCATTTCGAATTAGTACTAGCCACAGTGGGGTTGATTTACTAAGCTGAGAGTGCAAAATCTGGTGCAGCTGTGCATGGTTGTCAATCAGCTTCCAACTTCAGCTTGTTCAATTAAAGCGTAACTCCACTTTTGTTGAGAAAAAAACATTCCCTTCTAGGTGGTCTATGTACATTGCAAGGATTATACCAACATTTGTTACAGATTCCTACCTTTTGTTATTCTGAAGAAATCCATGTGTGTTTCTCTGTGTCCATGTGGGAAAGTGAATCTAATGGGAGTGGTTTCATAATTATCAAACAGCTGTGGCAGCTCCAAGTCACTAATGAGAAAAGCTGCTGGGTCTGCACCCCTTTAGACGTGTTCCTATTGGAAGTATCTTACAAAAAATTACATTTTTGTTGCAGGGGATGCCGGAAATCATACTTGCATCTTAGTGTAGACTTCTGGGAAAATCAATGAGCCAATCACACAAGCAGGAAATTATGTTTATAAGGGGCGTTCTGTACACATTCTGTGTACAGAACAGCTCCAGGTAGCTATATTGCATTGCATTTTCAGAAAATTACAATGGCTGCAGATTGAAAAGGAAAGGTACATTTTAATTCAATCACAATATGATTTGTGTCACAATTGTAAACGCCATATTGTTTTTTCTTTATTTGTAATTTTTTTTCCCCACGAAAGTGGAGTTCCCTTTAACCACTTGACATCTGGCCATAGCCGAATGACGGCTACAGCGCGGATGTCAATTCCCGGGAGGCCGTCATATGACGGCCTCCCCTTTCCTCGCTCCCTGTGCGCGCTCACGAGCGCGCATCGGGGAAATTCTGTGTTGGCCGTGTCCCTTGGACACAGCCAATCACAGATCGCTTTAAATGGCCAATCACAGCGGCCATTTACAGCACGATCGCGATGGCTAATGAGCGATAATCTCAAATGAAAACTATTGAGATCATCTCTCATTGCCGGCTCTCTCTCCTCACACAGAGACAGCGTGTGAGGAGAGAGAATCTGTCAGCGATCTGTGAGTTTCCAAAAACCTTTTTACAGTGCCAATCAGTACAGTGCCAATCAGTACAGTGCCAATCAGTACAGTGCCCTATCAGTACAGTGCCCCATCAGTGCAGTGCTCCATCAGTACAGTGCCCACCTGTGCAAATCGGTGCCCACCTGTGCCAATCGGTGCCCACCTGTGCCAATCAGTGCCCACCTGTGCCAATCGGTGCCAACCTGTCTGCCATCTTAAACAGTGTCCATTTGCACATCTTCACAATCAGTGCCCACCTGTTCCACCTCATCAGTGCCCACCTGTGCCACCTCATTAGTGCCAACCTGTGCCACCTCATCAGTGCCCACCTGTGCCAATCAGTGTCCATCTGTGCTGCCTCAGTGCACATCTGTGCAATCAATCAGTGCATATCTGTGCCATCTCATCAGTGCCCATCTGTGCCACCTCATCAGTGCCGCTCCATCTGTGCCGCCCCATCTGTGCCGCCTCATCTGTGCCCAGCTGTGCCACCTCATCTGTGCCACCTCATTAGTGCACATCTGTGCCATCTCAGTGCACATCTGTTCCGCCTCAGTGCCCACCTGTGCCACATCATCAGTGCCCACCTGTGCCACCTCTTTAGTGAGCACCTGTGCCACCTCATCAGTGCCCACCTGTGCCAATCAGTGCCCATCTGTTCTGCCTCATCAGTGCACATCTGTTCCACCCCAGTGCACATCTGTTCCACCTCATCAGTGCACATCTGTGCCACCTCATCAGTGCCCACCTGTGCCAATCAGTGCCCACCTGTGCCAATCAGTGCCCATCTGTGCCACCTCATCAGTGCCCATCTGTGCCACCTCATCAGTGCACATCTGTTCCACCTCATCAGTGCACATCTGTTCCGCCTCATCAGTGCACATCTGTTCCGCCTCATCAGTGCCCACCTGTGCCACCTCATCAGTGCCTACCTGTACCACCTCATCAGTGCACATCTGTTCCACCTCATCAGTGCACATCTGTTCCACCTCATCAGTGCACATCTGTTCCACCTCATCAGAGCCCCTCTGTGCCACCTCAGTGCCCATCTGTGCTCATCAATGCCGCCTCATCAGTGCCCATTAGTGCAGGCTTAGCACACACCTGTGTAGTCGCATCACCACCAGCAACCATGTCCAAAAGATGCTTTTCTGCCGAGGAGGCATCCCAAATACTTTCCCAGGCCGACAAGAGCAATGGGGAGCTCTCTTTTTCAGATTCCCTTTCAGACTCCGATTCTGAGTCGGACATAAATTATGAGCCAGTCTTCAGTAGTGGAACACTGAGTGACTCAAAGGAGGAAGATATTCAGCCTGCCAAATGAAGGCGTTCTGGTGAGGAGGCAGTGGCATCCACCAGCACTGCAGTGCCATCCATCAGCACAGCAGTGCCATCCACCAGCACAGCAGTGCCATCCACCAGCACAGCAGTACCATCCACCAGCACCGCAGTACCTCGGCAAGAAAGGTCAAGGACCCATGCCAGCCTTCCCTATGCCCTACCGAACCCCTTGTGGCTTCCTCCTAATTCAGGAGAAGCCAACATTCCCCCTTTCACTGCCTAGCCAGGAGTCCAGGTGGACACGGAGAATTTTTCCCCAATAAATTTTTTTAATTTAATTTTTACCGAAAACATGCTATCAAATATTGTGGCCCAGTGCAACCTTTATGCACAGCAATTTATTTTAAATAATCAAACGTCCTACTATGCCCCTCCCTACGAATGGAGAGACCTAATGGTGGAGGAGTTGAAGGTTTATTTTGGCCTCACATTTAATATGGGACTCACCAGAAAAAACACTTTAATGTCCTATTGGTCAACCCACTCCATCCACCACATGCCAGTATTCTCCAAGGTAATGCACAGAAACAGATACCTCATGATAATGAGGTTCCTTCATTTCAATGACAATACCCAGTGCCCTCCCCGAAATGACCCAAATTATGACAGGCTTTTCAAAATTTGGCCGCTTCTAAATTATTTTTCTGAAGTATTCCCCCAGCTGTTTACCCCGGACCAAAACATATGTGTGGATGAGTTCCTTGTTAAATTTAGTGGCAGGCTTAGAATAAAACAATTTATTCCCAGTAAAAGGGCCCGCTATGGGGTGAAGGTATACAAATTATGTGACCGAGCCATAGGGGACATGTATGCCTTCAAAGTGTACGAAGGGAAGGACACCCAGCTGCAACCCCCTAATTGCCCAGACTACTTGGGATCAAGCGGGAAAATTGTTTGGGACCTCATATACCCCCTACTGGAAAAAGGCTACAATTTATACGTAGACAACTTCTACACGTCTCTGCCCCTGTTCTAGAACCTTCACCGGAAGCAGACGCCAGCATGTGGCACCGTAAAAAAGAACCGGAAGGGCTTTCCTCAAAGTCTTGTCAATAAGAAATTGAGAAAAGGAGAAATGGCAAGTCTACGAAACAACGAGATTTTGGCAGTGAAGTGGAGGGACAAAAGAGATGTCTACATGTTGTCTTCAATCCACAATGATACCTTCATGGAAATCCCTAGAAGGAATGGCCCCATACAAAAACCTAAATGCATCTATGATTATAATTTGTTTATGGGGGGAGTCGACTTCAATGACCAAATGCTGGAACCATACCTTGCCACAAGACGGACATACCATTGGTATAAAAAAGTCGCAATTTATTTTTTTCAATTGGCCATATACAATTTATATGTAATTTATCGTAACTCCACCCAAAACCCCAAATGCTTCCTTGGCTACCAGGAGGAAGTTTTCACTGCCCTCATATTCCTGAACGGCCCACCAGAAAATATCCAATCAGATGTTCTAAGTCGACTCTCCGAACACCACTTTTCCGATAAATTCCCTCCCAAACCAACAGGCCAACGACGGCAAAAAAAATGTAAAGTGTGTACCAGAGCAGGATTCAGAAGAGACACATCTTTTTATTGTGCACAATGTCCTTCTGAACCAGGCCTCTGCATAGGTGAATGTTTTCGCCATTACCATACTTCAGTAAATTATTAGTGAAGTATGGTAAACGTAAGCCTCAGTTCCTGCAATTTACCCTCACACCCCTTATGCCACTGCCTGCTCTTTAACTGACCCTGGCTTGTTATTCGACCATGTATTGTCTGCCGATTCTGTACATACCTCTGCCTGATATGGAACTGACCCTGGACTGTTATTCGACCATGCTTCTGCCTAACGATTCTGTACATACCTCTGCCTGATCTGGAACTGACCCTGGACTGTTATTCGACCATGCTTCTGCCTAACGATTCTGTACATACCTCTGCCTGACCTGGAACTCACCTTGGACTGTTTGACCATGTTTTTTGCCTGCCTCGTGGACTGATCTTGTACCCTGCTACTGGACTAGTGGTATTCAACACAGGGGTCTCACATATGTGAGGGGCTCCAGAATTGTTTTTCTGGATGAAGAAAACAATCTTTTTTGTTTTCTCAATCCTAGATTAGGGTCTGGAGACTCGGAGGCTTCAAAGAGATTTGGGTGGGAGAAGCCTCTACCCCTGTCCCCATTCTGTCCTGAACGAGGCCCTACTTCTGCCTGTAGGACTTACTGCCGTCATGCCTCTGCCTGTTGCACTGACCACATCACATGGACCTGCCTACTACCAGGACCAATATTTTTGGCACTGCTGACAATATCTCTGCCTGCACTGACCCTGGACTTTATATGGACAGTAACCCTGCCTGCTGCCTGGACAATTGTGTTCGCCGTTGCTGACCAAGTCCCTGCCTGCTGCCTGGACCAGTGCTATCCTCCTGTGTACAACTGCGCTATTACAACCACAGGTAATCTTTTGTTTACGCTTTGCTCAGCATAATGTATTTTGAGGTGTAATTCTTGGTATGTACATGCTATGTGTCCCTGGAACACCTGACGGTGTTTCTTGCATGTTGGATCTCTGTATGTGGCCAGGCTGTGTAGAAGTCTCACACATCAAAAGTGTAATAGGTGGTTGAGAAACGTTATGTGTAATTTATGCTCCTAGAACACCTGATGGTGCTTCCTGCATGTTGGGCTTCTGTATGTGGCCAGGCAGTGAAAAAGTCACACACATGTGGTATCGTAATACTCAGGAGTAGTAGCAGAATGTATTTTGGGGTGTCATTTTTGCTGTCTAAATGCTATGTTTTGGAAATATCTTATAAACAGACAACTTTATGTAAAAAAAATGCGGTTTCATTTTTTTTCCCATTTTCCAAAAACTTCTGGAAAAAAATAAACCGTTCAAAAGACTCATTATGCCTCGTAGATTATACGTAGGGGTGTTAGCTTTCCAAAATGGGGTCATTTTGTGGGTGTCTCCATTGTCCTGGTGCTCCAGGGCCTTCAAAAGTGTAATAGGTGGTTGAGAAATGTGATGTGTAATTTATGCTCCTAGAACACCTGATGGTGCACCCTGCATGTTGGGCCTCTGTATGTGGCCAGGCAGTGAAAAAGTCACACACATGTGGTATCGCCATACTCAGGAGGAGTAGCAGAATGTATTTTGGGGTGTCATTTTTGCTATCTAAATACTATGTGTTGGAAATATCTTATAAACGGACAACTTAGGAGCAGAATGTATTTTGGGGTTTCATTTGTGGTATACACATGCCATGTGAGAGAAATAAGCTATTACAATGACAATTTTGTGGGGAAAAAAAAAATCTCAATTTTGCAAAAAATTGTGGGAAAAAATTACAACTTCAAATAACTCACCATGCCTCTAAATACATTGAAATGTCTACTTTCCAAAAAGGGGTTATTTGGGGGGCATTTGTACTTTCCTGGCTTGTTAGGGTCTCAAGAAGTGAGATAGGCCACCAGTACATCAGATGTGATAATTTTTTATGATTTGCACCATAGCTTGTAGACTCTAAAACTTTCACACAGACCAAATAATTTCCACTAATTTTTGGTTATTTTTACCAAAGATATGTAGCATTATAAATTGTGGCCAAAATTTATGAAGAAAAATTAGTAATTTTATCACAGAAATTAAGAAAAATTCGTTTTTTTTCAAAACTTTCGGTCTTTTTTCATTTATAGCACAAAAAATAAAAAACCCAGAGGTGATCAAATACCACCAAAACAAAGCTCTATTTGTATGAAAAAAAAAATCATTTGGGTACAGTGTTGCATGACTGAGTAATTGTCATTCAAAGTGTGAGAGCACTGAAAGCTGAAAATTGGTCTGGTTAGGAGAGGGGTTTAAGTAAGTAAGCAAGTGGTTAGGCTTTGACAAAAAAAGTTGACTACTATCTGACTTATGCCCATAGACTTTAATGGAAGTCGCCTCTAAATCTGATCCTCGTCTATATTTATGTGATTAGGATCCAACATTACAGGAAGATTACCCAGGCATTCCCGAAAGTCACTTCTATTGTCGCATCAAGTCACGTCAAAGTAGTACTCATGTCGCCAGCAAATTGCCAGGAAGTCGCCTAACTGCAAGTCGTGCGACTATCAGGTCTTGGTAGTGTGAACCGAGCCTTAGTAAATCAACCCCAGTCTTTTAACTAAAATGCCATTTTAGTTTTAGCCATATTTTAGTCATCTGAATTATTTTCGTTTTAGTAGTATTCTAGCCAACTAAAATAGTGTTAATTTCTTGACAAAATTAAAGTGACATTAACCTCCCTGGCGGTATTCCCGAGTTTCAGTACCATTAGTGGTAACCCCGAGCCACACTCGGGATTGCATCTCAGGATTCTGGTCCAGGTTACTTACCTTGTCGCCAGGATTCTGCGATGTCCCCCCGCTGTGTCTGTGGGCTCTGTCCTCTGCCCGATGCCTCTGTGTGCCAGTCTCCGTTCCCTGCGAGCGTCACGGCGCATGGGGGCGGAGCCTGGCGGCAAGTTCAAAAAGTACAAAATTCATAACACATATAGTATACTGTAATCTTACAGATTACATTACTGTATGAAATCATTTCACTTCCCTTTTCTCCCCAGTGCTTTGTCCAGTGCCCTGCATGCAGTTTTATATTATATATAATGTTCTTTCTGCCTTAAAACTTGAGATTGTCCATAGCAACCAAAAAGTGTCCCTTTACGTCAAAAGTGGTTTTAGACCAGCTAGAAAACAGTGATAGTATATTAGAACACTTGCAGAATGTTTGGCTATGGGACAGAAAGTGAAGGGAAATTTATGAAATGAGACACAGATGACAAAAAAAGCCTCCCTTGCTCTATGCAAAATGAAAAAAGTTTTGTCTACACAAAAGTCACATTTCGCATTTGACGAGCAGTACCATCACCAAATGTAATCTTTCTATGTCTATGCGGCTACGTCACAATTGTACACGGTTGCAACATGGTGGTTCATCCTCTTTAGAGGTAAAATGGGTGGTGAGGACACTACATACCACCTCACAGCCTGTCAAACACCCTCTGAAAAGCGATCCACTGCAGGTTGCTTTTCAGAGGGGCAGCAAGGAGTGGCACATATATACAGTACTGTGCAAAAATGAGTGAACAGGAGAAAAATCCAAATCAAATCAATATTTGGTGCGACTACCCTTTGACTTAAAACCAGCATCAATTCTTCTAGGTACACTTACACACATTTTTTAAACTTGGCGGTAGGTTGTGCCAAACTATAAACAGAAAAGTCAGTGCTACTACCCATACACCACATAGATAGCAGAGCTCCCATGTGCTCGATCCACAGTCGCTGGCGTAATGTAGAAAAAAATCATCCGTACTCTGATTGTTGCTCTTAAAATTTCTTCATTTTATTGAATAGCCACAGTGAACAAATGCAGATTAAGTCAGTTTGTTTCAGCCTAACATGTTGTGCCAAACATCTTGCAGAACTAACCACAGATCTTCTGTGGATGTAGGCTGCCTCAAATCCTTCTGTCTCTTCATGTAATCCCAGACCAACTCAATGATGTTAGTATCAGGGCTCTTTGGTGCCAAACCATCACTTCCAGGACTCCTTGTTCTTATTTAGGCTGACATTGGCTGTATGTTTGGGGTCATTGTCCTGCTGCATTATAAATTTGGGGCCAATCACGCGCCTCCCTGATGGTATGGCATGATGGATAAGTATCTGCCTGTCTTTCTCAGCATTGAGGACACCATTGATCAGACAATGTTGAGGACCGTAGATGCAGTGGTCGGCCAAGGAAACCTAATGCAGCAGATGAAAGACACATCATGCTTACTTCCCCTCCACACCGAAAGATATTCAGCATTGCCATTAGCACAGAACAGGTGGAAACCAGTGGGACCCGGGTACACTCATCTACTGTCCAGAGAAGTCTGGCCAGAATTGGTCTTCATGGAAGAATTGCTGCCAAAACACCATACCTCCAACATGGAAACAAAGCTAAGAGACTCAACTATGCACAAAAACATAGTAACTGCGATCAAATGATGAGTCAAAATTTGAAATATTTGGCTGTAGCAGGAAGCAGTTTGACGAAGGGCTGGAGAGCAGTACTATAACGAATGTCTGCAGGCAACAGTGAAACATGGTGGAGGATCCTTGCAAGTTTGGGGTTGCATTTCTGTAAATGGAGTTGGAGATTTGGTCAGGAACATCATTGAGTCTGTCTGGGATTACATGAAGAGAGAGAAGGATTTGAGGCAGCTTACAACCACAGAAGATATGTGGTTAGTCCTCCAAGACATTTGGAACAACGTTCCTGCCGAATTTCTACAAAAACTATGTGCAAGTGTACCTAGAAGAATTCATGTGGTTTTGAAGGCAATGGGTGGCCACACCAAATATTGATTTGATCTGGATTTCTGTTCATTTACTTTCCATTTTATTAATTGCTAAAAAATAAACTATCAACACTCCTAAAACATTCTTAATTGACAGAATTTGATCACATCTGCCTAAAACTATTGTACAATAATATACAGTGCCTTGCATTTTCTGTGTTTTGTTGCCTCACAACCTGGAATTAACATGGATTGTTTGAGGATGTGCATCATTTAATTTACAGAACATGCCCACAACTTTGAAGATTTTCATTTTTTTTTATTGTAAAGCAAACAACAAATATGACAAAATAACAGAAAAAGTCAATGTGCATAACTATTCACCCCCCTAAAGTCAAGTATTTGTAGAGCCACCTTTTGCGGCTATCACAGCTTTGAATAAGTCTCTATGAGCTTGCCACATCTTACCACTGGGATTTTTGCCTATCCCTCCCTGCAAAACTGCTCCAGCTCCTTCAAGTTGGATGGTTTGTGCTTGTAAACAGCAATCATTAAGTCTGACCACAGATTTTCTATTGGATTGAGGTCTGGGCTTTGACTAGGCCATTCCAACACATTTACATGTTTCCCCTTAAACCACTCAAGTGTTGCTTTAGCAGTGTGTTTGGGGTCATTGTCCTGCTGGAAGGTGAACCTCCGTCATAGCCTCAAATCATACACAGAGTGGTACAGCTTTTGCTCAAGAATAATCCCTGTATTTAGCAACAGTTTTGGTGTGCGGCCGTCTCTTGGCAGGTTCGCTGTTGTGCCATGTTCTTTCCATTTGGTTATGATAGGTTTGATGGTGCTCCTAGGGATCATCAAAGATTTGGATTTTTTTTTTATAACCTAACCCTGACTTGTACTTCCCAACAACATTGTCCCTTGTTTGGAGAGTTCCTTGGTCTTCATGGCAGTGTTTGGTTAGTGGTGCCTCTTGCTTAGGTGTTGTAGCCTCTGGGGCCTTTCAAAAAGGTGTGTATATGTAATGACAGATCATGTGACACTTAGATTGCACACAGGTGGACATCATTTCACTAATTATGTGACTTCTGAAGGTAATTGGTTGCACCAGAGCTTTTTATGGGCTTCATAACAAAGGGGGTGAATACATACGCACATGCCAATTATCAGTTTTTTATTTCTGAAAAATAGTTTTATGTATATATTTTTCTAATTTTAACTTCACCAACTTAGACTATGGTGTTCTGATCCATCACATATAATTCAGATTAAAAAAAACATTGAACTAAAGGCTGTAATGTAACAAAATAGGTAAAATGCCAAGGGGGGGTGAATACTTTTGCAAGGCACTGTATATATATCATTTTGTATCTCCATCTGGAAAAGATATTTTTTGACTCTTTCATGTTTCAGAACGTAATGTCCATAAACTTTTTCTTAAGCAATGATTCAGTTCCACTGGCTCAATCCACCTCCGCTTCTAACCTCAGAATTCCAGTAAACAGGGCAAGAGAACAGATTATCTATTAACAGATTTTTGTGCAATGGTCATCCTATCAGAAAACAGACAGACATCACATGATATGACTATTGAGCTATAAGAGGAAAAGTTCAGATTCTAAGTGACTATTACAATTAACCATGGCTAAATTAATGAGGGTGGTCGTGTTACTAGTCCTCTGCGCCTCTGCAGTGTGGTGCCAAAGCGATTATGATGAGGAAGATGGGGTAATTGTATAATGATAAAATATAGTGTATTTATGTTTAAGATAATGTTTGATAATGATCATTATTATAATCCAAAACAATATGTAATGGTTTATCATTTAATTCTTCTTTTTTTATTTGTTCTCTTGCAGGAAGCCCCAGTAAAAACGGTAATTATGCAAGCCTTGTTTTACTGCTAATGCTTTTGTTTTGTTATCTGAATTATAAATATAGGCTGTCATTTGATTAAAAAAGTAATTTTCACCCTAGCTTGTGTTCAGTAAAAATAGTAAAAAAAAAAGAATTATTTCTTGAAATTATGGAAGGACAATTATATTTACGATTTTAGTAAATCAACTTAAGTTACATGACATGAACTAAACCTAAATATACAGTAATTAGTTATACCAATCTAGCAGCTGTAGTCAAATAGTCAGCACCATCAACTAATTTAAATGGCATAAACATATACTACACTTACGAAATACAATGTATACTGCCCTTGATCCTCTGACACCTGGCAGTTTCAATACAATTCATATACTACTTATTTTAAGTGCAACACCCCCTCCCCACCATACAATGTACTTACGGTACATTTATCTCTAATTATAACATCTATGTAACACAGTAACAATATGACAGCAACATTCTTTAAAGAAATTTGTGAATTTGATCCAAATTAATTTGAAGAATGATATTTTCATATTGCACAAATGTTTTAATTGTATGTATACTATAGGGTGGGTTCCAGTTAAAGTAAGCTCTGTAGTTTTAGTTCTATGTATAATATAGCTTGGGAAAATCTGCCCTTTAAAGGCATCTAGTGCACAGTGGGGTTGATTTACTAAAACTGAAGAGTGCAAAACCTGGTGTATCTGTGCATGGTAGCCAATCAGCTTCTAACTTCAGCTTGTTCAATTAAGCTTTGACTATAAAACCTGAAAGCTGATTAGCTACCATGCACAGATTGTATACTCTCCAGTTTTAGTAAATCAACCCCAGTGCGAGTAGGTGAAAACGCATTAGGTGGAATGCCACTAACCTGTAGCAACCAATCAGCAATCATCACTCTAGCATAAAGGTGCAGAAAAGGTGCAATCTGATTAGTTACTGTGATGATCATCATCATTTGCAATGCCTAATTAAAGCCCACTTGTGTATCCATACTCTTAAAATACTCCTAGATTGTAAGCTCTAACGAGCAGGGCTCTCTGATTCCCCCCTGTATTGAATTGTATTGTAATTGCACTGTCTGCCCTAATGTTGTAAAGCGCTGCACAAACTGTCGGCGCTATATAAATCCTTTATAATAATAATAATAATAATAATATACTAATTCAAATTTTATTCTTTAACTGTTATTTTTGGGTTCCAGAATGGTAGCTGTTTGCCTACATAGAACTGTTTCTACCTAAAGTATAACTTTAGGCAAAACTTTTGCTATTTTGGGATAGAGTGGGAAAGGATTAGAACCCCTGTCAGGTTTTTATTGTTGTCTGTGATCCTATCTGGAAACTGTAACATTATTTTTAAGGGAGAATCCAACAAGTTATGGTTGTCTCCAGGATAGGGGTAGAGGGGATATCCTCAAATGTGAATTCTTGTTACAGTGATAGCTGTCAGAGTTCAGAATGTCCCTCATATTTGTGAGAAATTCACCCTCTGGGGACAGAAAGTAGAGCGACCCCAAAGGGTACACATAGGGTACACAAACCTGACAGAGGTGCTAAACCATTCTACTCTATCCAAAACTATAAAAAAAAAAAAAGTTATGGCTAGAGATATATTTTAAGACAGGTGATAAATGAGGTTGTGAGTCCCCATATTTGCTTCCTGTTGAGAAGATGGAGGATCATAAAATTAACCCAGCATGACTGGAACTATGACAGGAAACAAAATGTTCAAGCATATTCAGCTTTATCTACTATATTTGAGCCTGACATTAGCTGGAGAGTGAGGGTTAGTTGTGGCCCTGACTTATCCTACAGTGCACACTTATGGGGGATTGATTTACTTAACGAGTTGGGCATGTTTACTTTGCAAAGTTAAATTTCACTTATTTCATTGAGTGAAGTGAAGCAGTACTGACTTCAATCATGATCATGTGCAGGCAAAAATCCTGCTTTTGAGATTTTCCTTGTACATGATTGGGTATACTTTGCAAAGAGACTTTTTCTTTGCTTGAACTCATTCACTAAGCTAAGTGAAAATGTGTTTTTCAAAGTAGTTTTTTTTTCTTTACAAAGCAAGCATTCTATTCTTCTTTAGGCTCAGTTCACATATATTTTGATGCGTTTTGAACCGTATCCGATTCACATAACATGGGAACCAGACTGGCTTTCAATTGCAAATTACAAAAGGGTCCTTTTTTGTGCATATTTAAGTCTGGCTCAGGTGCAATTTCAGTGTCAAATTCGCACCTGAATTGCACCTGAACAGCTGAATGGAAACCGCACTGAACTCTGCACCGATACCGGATCCGCATATATGTGTGTAGAGATGTACAGTATATATCATCACTGGTACTTATATATTTCATCAGATAAACTAGCCAGTGATGTACAATAGTAACCTCATTATTATTTAATAAAACAGTGCAAAATTTCCAATAAGTCATTCATATTTTAGTTACCTGTATTCAATTAAAGTGGATCTTTACCTCCTTTCACTAAAAATCACATCAGCATACAACTCTGCATGCTGATATGAAATTATCTTACATTCTGTACTTAAAGTAACATTAAAGGTTCCTTTTTTTAAAGTAAAATAATAAACATGTTATACTTACCTGCTCTGTGCAATGGTTTTTCACAGAGTAGCCCCAATGCTCCTCTTCTTGGGTCCCCTGCCAGCGCTCCTGGCTCCTCCTCTTCGGCGAGTGTCCCAATAGGAAGCCACTTCCTATGAGGGCATGACTCCCGAGCTGCTTTGTCTGCGTACATTGACACAGACTGTGCGGCTTGGCCCCACCACCCACTCCTCATCACAGCATTTTAATGACAGCAGTGGGAGCCAATGGCTCCTGCTGCTATCAATCTGTCCAGAGAGGAGGGACAGAGCCAGAAGAGCCTTTTCTCTCATTCACAGCGCTGGATCATGAATGGGCTTAGGTAAATATAAGGGGGGCAGAGAAGGATTCTGCTAGACAGAACCTTTAGGCTTTAGAACCACATTTACTACTTGCCGACTAGCCGCCGCAGTTTTACTGCGGCAGGTGGGCACGGCTGCGCGAACCGCCATCATTGTACGTCGGCCGCCTGGTCATTAAGGGGGCAAATCCTTCCAGTCCTTAAGTGGTTAAAGTGGAACTTTATGTAAAAAAAATAAAATGGGCGAACAGGCAGGATTTTTGATGCAGAAGAGACATGCTATCTCTTCTGCATTAAAGTTGCCTACCTGCCTGTTCGCCCCTGTGCTGTGAGCTGTGTATGCGCAACTCACTGTAGAGATTCCGAAAGTTGACTGTACCCCTGCACATGTGCAGGAGTGACGTCATATCAGCCCAGCCAATCAAAGAGGCTGGCGATCGATAACTGGAAGTCGGCCACTCCAAGATGTGAGCGGCCGTCGGGGAGCTCCAGGACGCCGCATCACTGGAGCCAAGGTGAGTATAGTTCTGCTTTAAAATTACTTTTTTTCACTTCCTGGTTGAGTGAGTCACTAGTGATGTGACTCTTGCCTCGCAGCTGCATTCTGGGTAGTACCTGTCACATATTCCAGGAGGAAACTAGGTTCTAGACCAGTGGCGGCTGGTGGTATATTTTTTACGGGTGACCCGACCCCGGTCGGTCAGGCGCATGGATTAGGGTGGTGGCGCCCCTGCGCCCTGTATGGAGGGGCCACCAATGTTCTAGACATATTTCCAGGAAGTAAAGGGAGACAGATTCATCTTCCCTTAGTAAAAATGGTCGCTAAGAAAAAAGGAAAAGAAAAATAAGGTAAGCAAAGAATAAAAAGCCTGTAATTACCTATAAGTATCTGTTTGTAGATTACCATTACTAAACATTTCTAAGGCAGGCCATACTCTATGCAATTTTATTTCCTTCTACCACAAGTGGAAGGAAAGAAAAATGCTTGATTCCCCAATCAGTGTCAATGGGGGAATCCCTCCCACAGTGCTACTGCATTCTGCTGGCAGCAGTGGTGTACCAACTGGGGGGGGGGGGGTGCGCCCCGGGTGCCACACACTGCAGGGGGTGTCAGGCCGGCACCCCCCACGAGTGAAGCGGGGCAGACTCAGACAGTGCAGTGGCACAGTGACAGGGCAGCCAGGGAGAGCCAGGAGAGCCGAGCTTTGACGGTGCGGGGGTGCCCAGGCCGGGTGTGGAACGTACCACTACCCGGGGGACATCCAGAGTCGGCCAAGTGGTGCAGGAGAAAGAACACACTCTCTCTCCTCCTATACCGCAGGAGGAGAGACAGTGAGCAGTGCTTAATAGAGGAACTGCTGAAGTTAACTTTTTAAGTTAACTAGCAGATGATTGGTTGCTAGGTGGTCCTAGCAACCAATTAATAGCTTGTTAATATGAAAAATAACTCCAGCAGTTCCTCTGTTCAGCGCTGCTGTGTCTCTCCCTCTGGCTGCATTATTAAGGTAGGAAGGGGGGTCTATGTAACATGCAGGGGGTCCAGGGGTGCAGGGTGCTGTGTGAAGGGGTCCAGAGGTGCAGGGTGCTGTGTGAATGGTTCCAGAGGTGCAGGGTGCTGTGTAAAGGGGTACAGAGGTGCAGGGTGCTGTGTAAAGGGGTCCAGAGGTGCAGGGTGCTGTGTAATGTAAAGGGGTCCAGAGGTGCCGGGTGCTGTGTAAAGGGGTCCAGAGGTGCAGGGTGCTGTGTAATGTAAAGGGGTCCAGAGGTGCAGGGTGCTGTGTAATGTAAAGGGGTCCAGAGGTGCAGGGTGTTGTGTAAAGGGGTCCAGAGGTGCAGGGTGCTGTGTAAAGGGGTCCAGAGGTGCAGGGTGCTGTGTAAAGGGGCCCAGAGGTGCAGGGTGCTGTGTAATGTAAAGGGGTTCAGAGGTGCAAAGTGCTGTGTAATGTAAAGGGGTCCAGAAGTGCAGGGTGCTGTGTAATGTAAAGGGGTCCAGAGATGCAGGGTGCTGTGTAATGTAAAGGGGTCCAGATGTGCAGTTGTGGAGAGGGGGTACACAGAAGTGACAAAGAGATATTGGGGGATGCAGAGGTATGCAGGGGGCACAGTGGGGTGTTTTTACATTTTAACGTGGGGGAGCGTGCCAGATATAGGATCCGCCCCGGGTGCCAAATGCTCTAGGTACGCCCCTGGCTGGCAGGGAACCTTCCCTGCCGCAGAACACAATGATTAGTGTTGCCGGTTATAGCCGATGGCACTAATCATTCAGGAAAATCCAAACAGGCTGGTTGTACACAAGTCAATCGATGGATCAACTTGTATACAACCAGGGTGCCCATACATGGATTGAAATTTGGCCAGTCCCTGCTGAACTTACCAGTCTTCTTTCCATGTATGGCTAGCTTTAAGAGGCTTGTGTTGTATTTATTATGAAAAGGGTGAAGTTTCTCTTTAGGAGATGATTTATGATTGTTTGAGTCATAGTCAAGTTTGTTGGAGGTTCTTGACTAAAAAAAAAGTGTATGGAGAATTGGGCTCTCAGTTAGGAAAGGTGATAAAAAGAATACTGCTCATCACTGATTTTTTTAAATAAGCCTAGAAAAGGAAAATATATTTATCATCATGATATCTCTGTTTCAAGCACAGTGCAAATTCTAAATTGTGTGAGGGGGTGGCGGCAAAGTTTAGAAGGATTTTAGAATTGAACAGATTTAATGAATATATATTTGCACATTTTAGGTGGTGTCAGAATCAGTTGATGCCAGAGGACATCGCCCACTTCTACCTGGGCAAAAACCAGCTCCCACCCGAAGACCCCCTCCACCTCCTGTAAGTGGAAGTGGCTACAGACCACGTCCCACCAAGCCTCCAGCAAAAGGACAGAAGAAGGAAGCCGTCGTATATCCTGATGAAGGAGGCTGTAAACATGCATATGAAGAATTGGTAAGAATATATTAAGCTTCAGCGTTATATTTACAGGGAAATGTAAAGATGAACAGCAAACCGTTATAGGATCCTGAAAGAGACAATAGTCTTTATCTTTAACCGCTTGCTGACCGGCTCACGCCGATATACGTCGGCAGAAGGGCACGTACAGGCATACTAACGTACCTGTACGTTGCCCTTTAAGAAGCGGTTTGCGGACGCGCACACACCGCCAGTGCTCCGTGAATGTGATCGTGGGTCCCGTGGACTCAATGTCCTCAGGGATAGCTGCGATCGTCTCACAGAGAGGAAGAACGGGGAAATTCTGATGTAAACAAGCATTTCCCCGTTCTGCCTAGTGACACTGTCACTGATCACCGCTCCCTGTAATCGGGAGCGGTGATCAGTGTCGTGTCACATGTAGCCCCTCCCCCCCACAGTTAGAATCACTCCCTAGGACACACTTAACCCCTTCACTGCCCCCTAGTGGTTAACCCCTTCACTGCCAGTCACATTTACACAGTAATCAGTGCATTTATAATCGCATTGATTGGTGTATAAATGTGAATGGTCCCAAAATAGCGCCAAAAGTTTTCGATCTGTCTGCCATAATGTCGCAGTCACGATAAAAATCGATGATCGCCGCCATTATAAGTAAAAAAAAAATTATTAATAAAAATGCCGTAAAACTATTCCCTATTTTGTAGACGCTATAACTTTTGCGCAAACCAATCAATAAACGCTTATTGCGATTTTTTACCAAAAATATGTAGAAAAATACGTATCGACCTAAACTGAGGAAAAAAATGTTTTTTATATATTTTTTGGGGGATATTTATTATAGCAAAAAGTAAAAAATAATGTGTTTTTTTCAAAATTGTGGCTATTTTTTTGTTTATACCGAAATAATAAAAACGGCAGAGGTTATCAAATACCACCAAAAGAAAGCTCTATTTGTGGGGAAAAAAGGACATCAATTTTGTTTGGGAGCCATGTCGCACGACGGCGCAATTGTCAGTTAAGGCGACGCAGTGCCGAATCGCAAAAAGTGCTCTGGTCTTTTGCCAGCCAAATGGTCCGGGGCTTAAGTGTTTAAGTTGGAAATAGGGAGCTGTGTCTGATAACAAAGCAACAGTTCTACGGAGTGAGCCACCATGGGAGAGCCTGTATTTAGGTGTTTTGTCAACTTTTCCTTTATATTTAATGGTCTGTTACTTACATCATTGTTCTATAGGGAGAATTATGTCCAACTGGTTGTGAACTAAAGAATGCAGTTCTTAAACAAGAGAGGACTGTGAAAGATGGCCTGAGTTCAGTACGTCCCAGAGTAGAGTCACTTTCACACTCATCAACAAATATCTACAAGTATGCTTCCCTGCTTGGAGACAAAGTGAAGGAAAGACAGAAGCAAACTCAAGGTAACTCACAACACATAGTTCTTTGTTAATTCCATTGTAAGATTTAAACACGAATCTGTGCCTTTTTTTAATATGTATGTTTTTGTAGTTCCCCTTTCTTGCATTTTATTGCATTGTAGATTTTTTTCTCCATGCTTGTGTCCAAATTCCCTAAAATCCACAAATATGCTCTAAAAAAATCACGAGAAATACAACAATGCTTACAAAATGTTTTAAAAGCTTTACGTATAAATCTTAGTATTTTTTACACAAGTCAATGGGAAATAAAATAGACAACCACAAATAGTACAGTAACATTTGAGTTTGTGCTGGCATTTTTTTGTAATTACCTTGAAAATTAATCATGATGCCATGGCTATATGTGATAGTTTAACTGTGACATCTTTCTTTATCAGATAATCAGGATGTTCTAAATGAATACAGCGGAGATCTGGAGGAGCAGTATACTTATATCAAAGAAAATCTGGACAACAACATCCCATCCAACCTCCGTATCCTCCGCCAGGTGTTGGAAAACCTTCGATCCAAAATCCAGAAACTGGAAACCACCATATCCACCCAGGTCGAGAACTGCAAGTCTCCATGTGTTTCATCATGCAATATTCCAGTGGTATCTGGCAAAGGTACTCTTCATCCTATTTCTTCATGTAATGTTATCCTACTGCAGACAATCTAGCCAGATCAGTGAGGAGAATGTAGAAGTAACAGCATTTGACTTTTTTTAAGTTTTAGATTTTATAACCAGTTATTTTTTTCCTAAAGAAATGAAAGCATAACTGCAAGTCATACACATACTGATATGCTGTTAAAGCATATATCAAGGCAAAAAAATAATATTTGCAGTACATGTCTGCAATACATACACATTTTCCCACGTTTAGTGTTAAAGATGCCTTTTGGTCTGCCAGACATGCACTCAGCTCCTACTCAGCCAGCCATACATGGATTGAATCTCTGCCGGTTCAGCAGAGCAGGGAACGGCCAAGATTCAATCCATGTATGTGCATCGATCAACTTCACTACAACAAGCCTGTCAGATTTTTGGCATATGGTTACTTCTTGAGGCTATGGCTGCCAGCAAGAATCATTGGGGTTGATTTGCTAAAACTGGAGAGTGCAAAATCTGGTGCAGTCAAGTTAACTGAACAAGCTGAAGTTAGAAGCTGATTGGCTACCATGCACAGTTCCACCAGATTTTGCACTCTCCAGTTTTAGTAGAACAAGCACATCGTATTCTGCTGGGAAGGCTCCCTGCGCTACCCCCCCCCCCCCCCCACTAAGCAGAACATGATACCACTGCCGGAGCCATTCCCTCATTTAGCACTGACTGTGTTGATGGTGATACCGAGCAATTATGGTTGCAGGAAAGAAAATCTAATTGTCTATGGCTTGCCGAAGTCCTGTTTTAGACTGACAACACACAGCTTTTTTTGTGGACTGAGTGTTGTCAGTTCTGCCCAGTGTTGCTAAACCACTCAACCATGTCTACTTTCAGCTCTCCACAACGTCCAAGATAACTAGGAGGGCTCTTGGAGATAACATAGGACATGTGGAGAAGATACAGGACAGCTCTGAATTACTGACACTTTTTTTTTTTGCATTTATCAAACAGATATAACAAATTACCTCCAATGGTATATCAACCCTTTCACTGCCATAGACATTAGTACTATGTCCATGGCAGTACAGCCCTGTAAATTGACTCCTGGCTGCAATAGAAGCTCAATGGTACTAATTGCTTACCCTAGCATAATTTAAAAAAAAAAAAACTACATGTGGTAGTGCCCATCTGCTCCACAATTGGCAACAAAACAACAGTTGCCCTTTAAGTAAATAATCATCTTCCTTTGCTGTTCGGCTGTCAATCGCAAATTAAATGTACATGTATTATTGCAGAGTGCGAAGAAATCTTCAGGAAGGGTGGAGAGACATCAGAGATGTACCTCATTCAACCAGATGGATTCTTCCGACCATTCAAGGTTTATTGTGACATGACCACACAAGATGGAGGTAAGAAGCTGAAAGTGCATTGGTTGTACTGTAATAGGACATATGTAATAGAAAGTTTGTAGATGGTTAATATGCACATATAGCTGCAACAGATCCCAAGGAAAACCAACAGATTATTTTAAAGTACATGTAAAGCCTTTCACTAAAAATTATTATGCACTACTACACAGTTAGCAAAGCATGATCTCAGCAGCTGTGGCTTGCAGGTTCCCGGTATGTGTGTTCATGCCATAGCTACGATTGCACAGCACTTCTCAGATACCATGGATCCATATATCCCATGATGCATCAAGGGCCTGCATCTAATCTGTGATGAGTAGGCTGGTCTCTTTTGTTGCGACACAGGCTGGGCATGCCAGTGCACTGATGGGTTGATTTTGCCCTTTTTTAACAAATGAAACCACCAAGCTCCTCATTCACTCCCTTGTTATCTCTCGCCTTGACTATTGCAACTCCCTTCTCATTGGCCTACCGCTCCATAGACTATCCCCTCTTCAGTCTATCATGAATGCTGCTGCCAGACTTATCCACCTTACCAACCGCTCAGTGTCTGCCAACCCTCTACTTCAATCCCTACACTGGCTCCCAATCACCCAGCGAATTAAATTCAAATTCAAAATTCTAACCACAACATACAAAGCCATTCACAACTCTGCCCCAAGCTACATCACTAAACTTGTCTCCAAATATCACCCAAATCGACCTCTCCGCTCTTCTCAAGACCTCCTGCTTTCAAGCTCTCTCATCTCCTCCTCCCATGCTCGTCTCCAGGATTTCTCCAGAGCCTCTCCCATCCTCTGGAACTCACTACCTCCATCTATCCGGCTATCCCCTACTCTTGCTACCTTCAGGCAATCCCTGAAAACTCATCTCTTCAGGAAAGCCTATCACGTCTCCAACTAATCTCCTACCACTTCCACCAGCTCATTCCCCATAGTTACAACCTTTTGTACCACCTGCCCCACCCTATTAGATTGTAAGCTCTTCTGAGCAGGGCCCTCTTAATCCTATTTTATTGTATTGTATTATAACTGTATTGTCTCCCTTTTATATTGTAAAGCGCTGCGTAAACTGTTGGCGCTATATACATCCTGAATAATAATAATAATAATTTACTAACAGCAATTAGACTGTGCACTTTGTAAAGTGCAGTTGCACTCTGTAAGTGCAGTTGCTCCAGAGATTAGTAAATGAGCATATGCTCTGCTGACTTCCATCATCCAATCATATGCAAGCAAGAATGCTGTTTTCTCAATATCCCTTGCACGTGATTGGGTATTCTTCGCTAAGTGAAGCTTTACCTCATTTACTAATTCCTATAGCAACTGCACTTACAGAGTGCACAGTCTATTTGCCTCTAGTAAATCAACCCCTATGTGTCAGCATCTCAACCTGTAGTTCTTCTCTAAAGTTCTGCAGAGGGCAACAACACCCCTTCTGCAGTGAGACACTCATGCCTATAAGAGAAAGTGCTGATGCCGTTTTTTCCCTGGAAGAATCACTAGATAAAATAAGACACAATAAAAGACTCGCTTTAAAAAAGAGGACATCAAAAGGAAGGGAGGCATGCATGTATTAAATTTACCTTTGGGGTTTTGACACACTGTAAATTTGCCCTTTCCCAGTAGCACATCCACTTCCTCAGCCCTGTATAGTCTCCTAATCACATCTTGAACCTACACAAGGTTTTGTCTCTTCCCTTCAAGTGGCTGAATTAAGAACCAAGGGAGTGAGGAGAAGGTGAGTATGTGCTTCTAGGCAGGAAGGGAAGATAACTGAACTCATTGTCTTGCGGTGTATAGACAATGCATGGGTTCACTAAGTCAATTGGATTGCTGCTTATATCTGACTACTCCCCAATATCAGTTTTATCCTGCTGCTTGTTTTGTGGATTAAGGCTTTTGGAAGCATGTAGAAGTGTTTCATATACTGTATACTCAATACCATTTATTTTACGCAATCTCTCAGGATGGACTCTGATCCAGAACAGACAAGATGGCAGTGTTAACTTTGGCAGAACATGGGATTCCTACAAGAATGGATTTGGAAATATTGCTCGTGATGGCGGCAAAGCAATCTGTGATATGCCAGGTATGCTTCATTTATATACATTTCAGGTTTTTCCAACAGTATATGTTACAGAGGTGAAAACTGAGGTATCTGTTTTATTCTAAATACACACCACATGGGATGAGTAAGTCAATCTGCCCAAACTGGGAATCCCAAATGAATACGCAGATTTGATGGACACAACATTTTGTGAAAATTTTGATATTTTGTATTCTACATGTAATGTAATTAGAATATTTGGACCACTGCCCAAATAAGGGCTTAATATAGGTCCTAATATGGGCATATATGCCAATGATAGGCAATTATGGCAGAGCACACCTAGAAAGCCATGCACCTTGACATCTTACTAAATGCATCATTAGCAGTGGCAACCCCTCCTTAAAGTGATTGTAGAGGAAATTTTGAGTCATACTTACCTGCTCTTCTCAGGTCCCCCACCCATGCTCTGGGCCCCACCCCTTGCTGAGTGCCCCCCTAGCAAGCCGCTTGCTATTGTGTCACTCGTGCATGCTTGTTCCCGAGCCAGCTAACTGTGTAGAGACACAGAGAGCGTGGCTTAGCCCCAGCCCCCGCTCTCGCCTCACTGGCTGTGATTGACAGCAGTGGGAGCCTATAGAACTTTTCAGAGCTATGAGTGACAAATATGTCTAAACCACTTTAAGGTTAAGTTTGTTTTTTTTAAGCTACACCAGAACGCTGCATAGGGAAGTTTTTATATTCATACTAAGCCTTTATTGCTTTCTTAGGTGAATTCTGGGTGGGTAATGACAAGATTAGCCAGCTTACAAATCTGGGACCCACTGAAGCTTTGATTGAAATGGAAGACTGGAGTGGCCAAAAAGTATCTGCTCAGTACACCGCGTTTACTGTACAAAATGAGGCAAATAAATATCAGCTTTCTGTCAGTGGCTACAAAGGAAATGCAGGCAATGCACTTCTAGAAGGGGCATCACAACTGAAAGGAGAAAACAGAACCATGACAATACACAATGGCATGTACTTCAGCACATACGACAGAGACAACGATGGATGGTACGTATGAAGTTCATCTTTTTCTTTTACAATTTGTGTATATTTATATTTATATGTTATGCATTGCTTTACAGACTATATTGGACCAACCATATTAGCTTTTACCTTGAGCTTACAATTTTGTTCCTTTAGCACCCAAATATAAGCAGAACCACATACACTCTAGGGCCAGTCTGGTCAGGCAAAAAAAAATGTTACATTATTTTTTGGGGATTTGATATTGAAATAGAACAGCACTACATAGAGAACCAATGATGTGAAAAAAACTAGCAACCAAAAATATTGCAAGGCCACAATGATAAACAGTATTGGCCTCTGTGACACCCAATATCTTTAAATATTGCTCAGATTGTTTCATTTATCTGTTAGTAATCTATACTATTTGTTTTATCTCTAGGTTGATCGCAGATCCAAACAAACAGTGCTCTAAAGAAGATGGTGGAGGATGGTGGTACAATAGATGCCACTCCGCTAACCCCAATGGCAGATATTACTGGCTTGGTCATTACACATTTGATATGACAAGGCATGGAACAGATGATGGTGTGGTATGGATGAACTGGAAGGGTTCTTGGTACTCAATGAAGAAGATGAGCATAAAGATCAGACCATTCTTCAGTTAATAAGTGAGAAGAAATAGAGCTGTGCCCAAGCAGTAAACCATTAGCCTAAGCAATACCAATGGGCTTCAAAAACACATGAATCAACTTCAAGTGGCTTATATTGTTGATAATAATATACACAGCATGGCGGTGGAAACCTCAAATGAACACAAGACATGGCTGTTTACTCCAAGAGACATGCATAGCAAGTCACTACGGTATATATTTATGAAAGTGCAATGGTAGAGTGAAGAAAGCTGTGCAATCTTGGAGTAATCATCTACAATGGCCAGTCAAATTCCTTGCTTTATCTGACAGGTGAAACCTGGCTAGTTGCTGTCCACGGCTGCTCCACTTTTTGAGTGTTCAGTCAAAATTAAATAACATCCTAAATCTATCATTGCGACTAAACTTTTTAAAACATACTGTTAAGTTGATGTTGATAATGAACTTCATAACAATAAAACCACTGAAGAATTCTCTGAATCCGTTAAGTTTGTTTAAAAATAAAATAAAACAAAAATGTATTATCTAGTAACTTTTTTATTTTTTTTATTTTTATTTTTACTGAAAGTCAGCTATTTTTTTTTTTTTTTTTTGCTCATCAGCTATTTGCAAAAGCATGTATCTCAAAAATATTTTAAGGCTTTTTGTGCTCATTGCATACATATGGTGTTTTTATTTTTCATAAGTTCTGGGATAAATATCTGTGTTTCCTAAAATCAGCAATCCGCCTTCCAACTATAGTTTCTCAATGCAGTTTTGAAAATTAACATATAGGGCTTGGCAGAGAGTTGCTACTTCACTTTTGTAAGCATATACAGTACATAACTCCCAACCGTCCCTGATTTGCTGGGACCGTCCCCGAAATTGGTCCTAGGTTTCCACATGCCGTGCGGTGAGCACATTGTGTATCGCAGCCGCCAGCTGTAATCTCTCCCCGCCTACCTCTCTGACACACACACACACACACACAGTGCAGAGTGAGGTGCATGCTCCCCGCCCCCTCCTCCTCTGATGTTTTGTTTTCCTGTACAGAGGAGGAGGCGGGGCAGCATGCACTCCACTCTGCCAGAACCGCAATCTGAGGTCTGTGTGACACATGCCGGAAAACTCCGCCCACTGATCGCTGGGCTCAAGAGCAAGGTACCTGGATGTGGGTCCTATGTGACTGGGGCAGGGGGGCAATCATTGGGGAGTGCAAAGGGGGGGGAGATTGAGGGGGGGAAAGATTGGGGGGAGGGAGGTGTGTAAGAGTAAAGAGGGATAAACTGGGGATGATTTTGGTTAAGAAGAGGAATGGGGGGACTTGATCCCCTGTACCCTGCCCTACTGACCCCTGGTCCTGCTGACCCCTGTACCCTGCTCTACTAACCCCAGATCCTCCGTCCTGACCCCTGTACCCTGCCCTACTGACCCCTGGTCTTGCTGACCCCCGTACCCTGCTCTACTGACCCCAGGTCCTCCGTCCTGACCCCTGTACCCTGCCCTGCTGATCCCTGGTCCTGCTGACCCCTGTGCCTTACTCTACTGACCCCAGATCCTCCGTCCTGACCTCTGTACCCTGCCGTACTGACCCCTGGTCCTGCTGACCCCTGTACCCTGCTCTACTGACCCCAGGTCCTCCATCCTGACCCCTGTACCCTTTCCTACTGACCCCTGGTCCTACTGACCCCTGTACCCCTCTCTTCTGACCCCAGATCCTCCATACTGACCCCTGGTCCTGCTGACCCCCGTATCCTGCTCTGCTGACCCTAGGTTCTCTATCCTGACCCTTTTACCCTGCCCTACTGACCCCTGGTCATGCTGACCCCTGTGGCCTGCTCTGATGGACCCCAGGTCCTCCTTCCTGACCCCTGTACCCTGCCCTACTGACCCCTGGTCCTGCTGACCCCCGTATCCTGCTCTGCTGACCCTAGGTCTTCTATTCTGACCCTTTTACCCTGCCCTACTGCCCCCTGGTCATGCTGACTCCTGTACCCTGCTCTGATGAACCCTAGGTCCTCTAGCCTGACCCCTGTACCCTACCCTATTCACCCCCTGTCTTTCATCCTACTGACTTCCTGTCTTCTGTCCTGCTGACCCCTTTACCCTGCCCTACGTACCCCCTGTCTTCTGTCTTGCTGAACCTTGTACCTTGCCCTACAGACTCCCCCTGTCTTCCACCCTATGGACCCCAACTCCCGTCCTTCTGACTTCTTTACACTGCCCTTCTGACCCCTTATCCTCTTCCCTTGTGATGCCTCTTCTCTGCCCTGCTGACCCTCATACACTGCCCTGCAGACCCATCTCCTCTGCCATTCCTGTCCACCATACTCCTTAAGCCCCTCCCACTGTTAAAAGTTTGGCCATACCCTAAATTTACCTCTATGTGTGCCACAAATTACTTCCTCCCTTAAGTGTCCATCAGTCTAAAGTTCAAAAGTTGGGAGGTATGTATACATGTATACAAATACATTTCGTTGTGATCACATTCTGGGAACAGTAACTCCCTGCAGACAGACTGAACCATTATCTGACCACTTCTGGTATGTTCTTATTCCCAGTATGCTTTTCAACACCAGCATCAAAGCTCCTTGCCCATTTTGTGAATCATACTCTTTGGCTAGTCAAAGATGCCCATCTTTTACCCATCACAGAGGTCCCAATCGATCACTGAGTGAGCAATCAAGGCCCCCAATAAGGTCTCCTAGGGTGTAACATTAGCGCATGGGCACACCCCAAAGAATGCTACCCTGTATAATAGAAAAACTTACACACAGGTAGTATCCCGTTTGAGTGGCCTTTCAGTGACTTAGCCCAACTCCAGAAAACATCTCCAGAGACCACCCACTATGCTCATAAGGGGCTTTAAAAAGCCATACCAAAAGTGCCTATATGTAACACAATTAACATCCCACCTCCTCCACCCCCAACTTGTCCAAACCCTCTCTCCCTGCATTTTTAGGGGGGCGAGTTAGGGGTGGTGTGCAACCTTTGCATTGCGACGGGTACCATATTGTGGCAGGCAGGGCATTCACAGCTTTTTTAACTTTCAAATTGAAAAACAGTATACTGCCTGCCACAGCAGCCAAAATGTAGTGCTCCAGGCACCTGCTCAGTGAGACCATTCTGTCCCACACCCTTATCTACACCCCTGTATGCATCTATCCCCATCCCAAAAGCCATACTTTTTTGTCACTCTTTTGCGCAGCTAGACTCTCTAATTATTTGCTTGTTCTGCATTACAGGTTTTTTCACTGGAGAAATGTAACACCATCTTTAGGTTTGTAATGCTCATAGCAGTTTAGCAGAACTGAGAATTCCAGCGGGGAGCTTGCCACTGGAGACCTCCAAAGCTTCGAGGAGCTGAAATGTTATTCAGCCTCAAAGCTGCTTCAAAAAGAACATAGTAGGCTTTGGACAGAAATTAAAACTGTTGGTTTATACCAGTCATGTCCAAAGTCCGGCCCGTGGGCCAATTGCGGCCTGCGTTTCGATTTCGAACGGCCTGCCTGGTAATTTGGACATGTATATCTTTAGTGGCCCCCAACGAATCCCCGAGCATTGGGGGCCACAAAAGATATATATGCTGGCTGCCTTGGAGGGGATGGGGCGGGGGCGGGACGAGTACCGTACATACAGGAGAATTTCCTGTCTACACGGCGGCCTCTGTAAAAGGAAGTCCTGTCTCCTGCTCTGCCATTGGAGGACTGTTTTGTCCATTATAGGAGGCGGGACTTTGTATTAAAGAGGCTGTCGAGGAAACAGGAGTTTCTCCTGTATGCAGAGGCGTCATTAGGGGGTGGCTATTGGGGCTACAGCCCCGAGCCTGGGGCCAATAGCCCCGAGTCTCTTGTCCGGTCCAGGGACGAATGCAGGGGACAGGAGCGGACTGAGCCGTGGTAGCGCTGGCTCCGGCTCCAGCCCCGCCCCCGCCTGACTCAATTCTTGGTCACTGGTTGCTATAGCCGCCTAGCGGCTAGCAACCAGTGACGTCACTGCCCACACTGCCCAGCATTCTAAGCGGAGGAGGATTGCACTTCCTCCTCCTCCGCGCTAGTGGGGCCTGGCCTGCGAGTTCTGTACTGGAACGTCCCGCCGCTGGTCCGGTGGTGGCGTGTAGTGCAGAGCAGCAGGGAGGGGGATACCTCGGCAGCCAGGAAGAGCCCAGGAGGAAGAGAGAGAGAAGACACCGCCACCGCCACCCTGAGCAGCATCCCCAGCGCCTGCACTCCTTCAATCTCAGCCCTCTCCCAGCTCGCTGTGAGTGGAACAGGAATAAGGCTCCAGAAGGCGGGAATTACAAAGGGGCCTGCCGTGCCATATTGATCCCCGCTCAGCGCTCGGATGGGTGGCTCTCCTCCTCTCTCTGGCTGCCTCACCCACCAGCACCACGGCTGAGCTGCAGCTGCAGGACCTGAACACATGAAGTCTGTCTCCTCCTGGTCAGGTAGTTCAGTCAGTGTGTGTATGTCGGGTACCAGGTCAGTGTATGTCTGTCAGGTAGGTCACTGTAGGTCAAGTAGGTCATTGTGTGTCAGGTAGGTCAGTGTATGTCAGGTAGGTCAGTGTATGTCATGTAGGTCAGTGTAGGTTAGTGTGTGTAGGTCAGTGTGTGTCAGGTAGGTCAGTGTATGTAGGTCAGTGTATGTAGGTCAGTGTGTGTCAGGTAGTTCAGTGTGTGTCAGGTAGGTCAGTGTAGGTCAGGTAGGTCAGTGTGTGTAGGTCAGTGTGTGTCAGGTAGGTCAGTGCGTGTCAGATAGGTCAGTGCGTGTCGGGTAGGTCAGTGCATGTCAGGTAGGTCAGTGCGTGTCAGGTAGGTCAGTGTGTGTCAGGTAGGTCAGTGTATGTCAGGTAGGTCAGTGTATGTCATGTAGGTCAGTGTAGGTCAGTGTGTGTCAGGTAGGTCAGTGTGTGTCAGGTAGGTCAGTGTGTGTAGGTCAGTGTGTGTCAGGTAGTTCAGTGTGTGTCAGTGTGTGTCAGGTAGTTCAGTGTGTGTCAGGTAGGTCAGTGTATGTAGGTTAGTGTGTCAGGTAGTTCAGTGTGTGTCAGGTAGGTCAGTGTGTGTAGGTCAGTGTGTGTCAGGTAGTTCAGTGTGTGTCAGTGTGTGTCAGGTAGGTCAGTGTATGTAGGTCAGTGTGTGTCAGGTAGTTCAGTGTGTGTCAGGTAGGTCAGTGTGTGTAGGTCAGTGTGTGTCAGGTAGGTCAGTGCGTGTCAGGTAGGTCAGTGCATGTCAGGTAGGTCAGTGCATGTCAGGTAGGTCAGTGTATGTCAGGTAGGTCAGTGTATGTCATGTAGGTCAGTGTAGGTCAGTGTGTGTCAGGTAGGTCAGTGCATGTCAGGTAGGTCAGTGCGTGTCAGGTAGGTCAGTGTATGTCAGGTAGGTCAGTGTATGTCATGTAGGTCAGTGTGTGTCAGGTAGGTCAGTGTATGTCAGGTAGGTCAGTGTAGGTCAGTGTATGTAGGTCAGTGTGTGTCAGGTAGTTCAGTGTGTGTCAGGTAGGTCAGTGTGTGTAGGTCAGTGTGTGTCAGGTAGTTCAGTGTGTGTCAGGTAGGTCAGTGTATATAGGTCAGTGTATGTAGGTCAGTGTGTGTCAGGTAGTTCAGTGTGTGTCAGGTAGGTCAGTATATGTAGGTCAGTGTGTGTCAGGTAGGTCAGTGTGTGTCCGGTAGGTCAGTGTGTGTAGGTCAGTGTGTGTCAGGTAGTTCAGTGTGTGTCAGATGGTCAGTGTATGTAGGTCAGTGTGTGTCAGGTAGTTCAGTGTGTGTCAGGTAGGTCAGTGTATGTAGGTCAGTGTGTGTAAGGTAGGTCAGTGCGTGTCAGGTAGGTCAGTGCGTGTCAGGTAGGTCAGTGCGTGTCAGGTAGGTCAGTGTGTGTAGGTCAGTATGTGTCAGGTAGGTCAGTGTGTGTAGGTCAGTGTAGGTCAGTGTGTGTATGTCAGGTAGGTCAGTGTTTGTATGTCAGGTAGGTCAGTGTCAGGTAGGTCAGTGTGTGTCAGGTAGGTCAGTGTGTGTCAGGTAGGTAGGTAGGTCAGTTTAGTGGTCAGCATTGATGGGCACTGGTAAGCCAAGCAGCAACCAGCAAGTGAGCTTACCCCCTGCCACACAACCCCACTACCCAGCCAAAAAACGCCATTAGAGCCCCCCCCGTGCTGGCCTTGGACTTCGGGCTGAAGCCCCTGGTCTTTTTGCCCCCTAGCAACGCCCCTGCCTGTATGTAATCTGTTGGCGCTCGTCCCGCCCTCTCCCTGTGTCCTCCAAGGCTGCAAATGGGCATGAATCAGGCTGCACTGATGGCAATGGTGAGTCTGCATTCATGTCAATGGGGGTG
Organism: Lithobates clamitans; assembly: GCA_037952925.1. Lineage (NCBI taxonomy): Eukaryota > Metazoa > Chordata > Amphibia > Anura > Ranidae > Lithobates > Lithobates clamitans. The sequence continues at coordinate 3,351,118 of JBBGZY010000756.1, forward strand.
CTGCATTCATGGCAATGTGGGTGCTGCATTCATGGCAATGGGGGTGCTGCATTCATGGCAATCAGCGTGCTGGGTTAATGGCAATGTGGGTGCTGCATTCATGTCAATGTGGGTGCTGCATTCATGGCAATGGTGAGGCTGCATTCATAGCAGTGGTGGGGCTGCATTCATAGCAATGGCGAGGCTGCATTCATGGCAGTGGTGGGGCTACATTCATGGCAATGGTGAGGCTGCTTTCATGGCAATGGTGGGGCTGCATTCATGGCACTTGTGAGGCTGCAGATGGGCACTGATTAGGCTGCATTGATGGGCACTGACCCTTATTTTGCTTCACAGTTCTTTATTTAAAAGCTAAGATTTTTTTCAGGAAACGTCCCTCTTAACTGCTTGCCGACCAGCCGCCGTCATTATACTGTGGCAGGTTGGCACGATCCCACGAACCGTCGTAGCTATACGTCGGCTCGCGGAATCGATATAGCAGCATGCTTGTGGCCGACAGTCGTGAGCGTTCGCGAGCATGAGGGACACGTGTAAACACACAAATCCGTGTTTTGCTCTGAGAGGAATGACAGATCGTGTGTTCCTATTAGCTAGGAACGATGATCTGTCACTTCCTCTACTTAGTCCTCTCCCTCTTCAGTTAGAATCACCTCCCAGGGAACACAGTTAACACCTAGATCGCCCCCTAGTGTTAACCCCTTCACTGCCAGTGACATTTTTACAGTAATAAATGCATTTTTATAGCACTGATTGCTGTATTGATGCCAATGGTCCCAAAAATGTGTCAAAATTGTCCGATGTGTCCGCCATAATGTCGCAGTCCCAATAAAAATCGTAGATCGCCACCATTACTAGTAAAAAAAAATAATAATAAAAATGCCATAAAACTATCCCCTATTTTGTAGACACTATAACTTTTGCGCAAACCATTCAATATACGCCTATTAACCAAAAATATGTAGAAGAAAACATATTGGCCTAAACTGAGAAAAAATTTGCTTTTTTTAAAAAAAAACGGGGATGTTTATTACAGCAAAAAGTACAAAATATTGTGTTTTTTTCAAAATTGTCGCTTTTTTTTGTTTATAGCGCAAAAAATAAAACCCGAAGAGGCGATCAAATACCACCAAAAGAAAGATCTATTTGTGGAAAAAAAAGGACGTCAATTTTGTTTGGGTGCAGCTTAGCACGACCGCACAATTGTCTGTTAAAGTGACGCAGTGCCGAATCACAAAAAATGCTCTGGTCAGGAAGGGGGTAAATATTATACGCCGATAAATACGGTATATCCAAATAACATGCCCAAGCTCATCTCTTCACCACACACAGCCACAAAGGCAAGAGAATTCTTGTTGGGCAGTGTATGAGTGCTCGGACAAACACACTTAGACTGAAATTTAATGGTTCAAAGAATGTCAGGCAAAATGGTCGGCCCTCACGCCTGTTCACTTTATTAAATCTGGCCCTCTTTAAAAAAAGTTTGGACACCCCTGGTCTATACCATGAAAATGGTATAACTAAAGTAAATACTGCATGCAAGTATTAAAACCAAAAACAGAAAATCCAGAACACAAAAAAACGACACAAATCACAGTATGGATCTACTGACACAAACTAGGCATTTTTACTAATGTCAAACATGTGAGAGCAGGGTATTTAACCACTTCAGCCCCGGAAGGTTTTACCCCTTAATGACCAGGCCATTTTTTGCATTATGGCACTGGGTTACTTTAACTGACAATTGCGCGGACATGCGATGCTGTACCCAAATTAAATTGATGTCCTTTTTTCCCGACAAATAGAGCTTTCTTTTGGTGGTATTTGATCACCTCGGTTTTTTTTTTACTTTCTGCTATAAAACATATCCAATAAAAAAATGTAAAAAATTGAATTTCTTCATCAATTTAGGCCAATATGTATTCTACTACATATTTTTTGTAAAAAAAATCCCAATAAGCGTATATTGATTGGTTTGCGCAAAAGTTATCGCATCTACAAACAATGGGATATTTTTATGGCATTCTTATTAGTTTATTTAATTTACTGGTAATGGCGGAGATCAGCGATTTTTAGCGGGACTGTAACATTGGGGCGAACAAATCGGACACCTAACTGACACTTTTGACACTTTTTGGGAACCAGTGACATTAGTACAGTAATCAGTGCTAAAAATATGCACTGTTACTGTACTAATGACACTGGCAGGGAAGGAGTTAACACTAGGGGCGATCAAAAGGTTAAGTGTGTCCCTAGGGGATGCTTTCTAACTGTTTGGGGAGTGGATTTGTGGATGAACATAGAGATCAGTGTTCCTGTTTATCAGGAACACTAGATCACTGTGTTCATCCCTGACAGAATGGTGGTCTGACTTGTTTACAGCGACAGTTCACTGTTCTACCTCTCTGGGGAGCGCTCGTGGGTGGCTTGCGGACATTGTGTCCACCTGAGTCGCTGATTGACTCCCCCTCTGGCCAATCAACGCGCGTGCACCTCCGGTGATGCGCGCTCACCCCCACTGGCTATTGCACAAAATGACGTACAAGTATGCCGTTTTGTGCAATAGAGACGACTTGCCGCAGTATATGTACTTTGGCTGGTCGGCAAGTGGTTAACCTCCCTGGTGGTATGATTATTTCAGATTTTTGGTGCTGAAAGCGGAAAAATTATTTTGCATGAAAATTTGGCGTTTTATATCGTAGGCCTGTAATTCTTAGTAATAACACACTTAAATCTGTCCAAACAAGAGTCTAGTAGATATCCCGGGTATGATAAAGTTTGAAACACTAAATCATAAATTATAATATAATAAATAACTATAAATAATTATAAGAAATTATAATATAATAATAATAAAAATGATTCAATAATGTAAAAACACTGAAATTTGCTCAGTTGCAGAATTGTCACTGTCGTTACTTTCAGTGTTTGATGACGGATTTCCCCACAGATCACTATCGCTCAATTCTAATTTATTATTGCTATTTTCTAGCTGGTAAAAACCTGTTTTTGATGTAAAGGGACGGTTTTGGTTGCTATGGACAATCTCCAGTTTCCAGGCAAAAAGAACAGTTTTTATAATATAAAACTGCATGCAGGGCACTGGAGAAACCACTAGGGACAAAAGGGAGTTGAAATAAATTGATACAGTAATGTAATCTGTGAGATTACAGTGTATTGCATATGTAGTGTGTGTTTTACTTTTTGAATTTGGCGCCGCTCTCCGTCCCCATGCGTCGCAACGCTCGCAGGGAACGGAGCCCGGGCACTGTGATAGATCGAGCGGAGGACGGCTCGCTCACACTGCGGGGAGACATCGCAGGATCCTGGGGACAAGGTAAGTAAGCTCTTCCTGGATCCTGCAATGCGATCCTGAGTCTGGATCGGGGTTACCACTTTTGGTACTGAAAATCCACCCCGAGCCAGAGTACCGCCAGGGAGGTTAAGGAGATCTGTGGTCACAGCACACACTTTTATTTAATAACATCAGCAGTGCAATAAAATTACAAACAATATGTATTTTCGACAATCCAATATAGGCTCACTTGAAAAATCTCCTTTCATGTTGTGAGTTCTGCCTGTCTGCTCGCCGTCTTTCCACAACTTCCTGGATTCCTGTGTTCTCTGCTGTTTACCTACAGTTTCTAGGGATTACATATCCCATGGTACCGTGCTGTCTGCCAGGGCCGGATTAACGTAGGGGCTATTGAAGCTGCAGCTCCAGGCCAATATCATTAATTTAGGCCCATGCCAGTGGCGTATCATTATCCATGTGTGCCATTCTGAAGAAAGAGGGGCCAACTGTGCACTGCATAAATGGAATCCCACTTCTGCCAGTGCCTAGCTCTTATCACAGCAGATCCTCAGTGTCCGGGAGCTGCAAGCTTTCTGGGGGGGGGGGGGGGGGTGCTGATGTCACCCTAAACAGCAGGAGCTTGGCAGGAAGGAAATCTCCCATGCTGCTGAGATGAGGTCAGTAAACTTATTAGGGAGAAGAGACGATTGTGCAGAAACTTTAATGTGCTTTGCCATGCATGCAGCAGTGCCCACCATGTCATGATGGGGACTCAGTTTTGCTAAAACTGGAGCATTCAGAATCTGGTGCAGCTGTGCATACTAACCAATCAGCTTCTAAATTCAGCTTGTTCAATTAAGCTTTGACAATAAAACCTATAAGCTGATTGGTTATGCTGAGCTGAACCAGATTCTGTGTGCACCGATTTTAGTAACCCCCCCCCACTGTTTTTTCCCCTCTGTTTTCACCTGGTGATCTAGTCCAGTGTTTCTCAACTCCAGTCCTCAAGGCACCCCAACAGGTCATGTTTTCAGGATTTCCCTCAGATGAAACAGCTGTGGTAATTACTAAGGCAGTGAAGTTGATCAAATCACCTGTGCAAAATGATGGAAATCCTGAAAACATGACCTGTTGGGGTGCCTTGAGGACTGGAGTTAAGAAACACTGATCTAGTCAGTAGTAACACCTTCTGTATTAGAGTGCCCCCCACTCTGGAGTAGGCGGTGTAACTGAAAGGTAAAATGTTCCTGAATCTGAGGTGTCACTTGAAAAAAAAATTGTCCCTGAGTTAGTGATGTCATTGGAATAAAAAAAAAATGTCCCTGAGTTAGTGATGTCATTGGAATAAAAAAAATGTCCTTGAGTTAGTGGTGTCATCGGAATAAAAAAAATGTCCCTGAGTTAGTGGTGTCATCGGAATAAAAAAAGTCCTTGAGTTAGTGGTGTCATTGGAATAAAAGAAAATGTTACTGCATTAGCAATGTCACTGAAAGCAAAAATGTCCACGAGTCAGTGGTGTCATTGAAAAGAACAAATGCCCCTACATTGGTGGTATCATTGGAAGGAAAAATGTCCCTGCAATGATGTTATCACTGGAATCTAAAAATGTCCCTGCAATGATGGTATCACTGGAATCTAAAAATGTCCCTGCAATGATGGTATCACTGGAATCTAAAAATGTCCCTGCAATGATGGTATCACTGGAATCTAAAAATGTCCCTGCAATGATGGTATCACTGGAATCTAAAAATGTCCCTGCAATGATGGTATCACTGGAATCTAAAAATGTCCCTGCAATGATGGTATCACTGGAATCTAAAAATGTCCCTGCAATGATGGTATCACTGGAATCTAAAAATGTCCCTGCATCAGTGGTGTCACTGAAAGGAAAATTGCCTCTGGGTTGGTGGTGTCACTACAAGGAAAAAATGTTCCTGCGTTAGCAGTGTCACTGAAATGATTATTATTATTACCCCCCAAAATTTTCCATTTCATATAGCTGCTCTGCTTTTGAGTGCAGATGTTGTTATACCGTGTTCCTTACACAATCACATCAGATAAACCCTCTTGTTTCAAGGACACTTTTCAGCAGATTCAGCCTACGCATAGTCCATTGAACTCTTTGGTAAATAACAATGTAGACATTCAGACCTCAAGAGAACAGAATAACAAACCCACTCTATTTAGTGACCAGGATTTGATCTTTCCTTTGTTTACTTATTCCATGAGCATACACGATTGCATTGGTTACCTAAGATCTCATTCTTAGCATTTGTTCTGATATTATGCATAATGTTAATGGTACTATTTGGTGTAGCTGTACATATGTGTGTATGTTTTTTTTTTTCAGTGTACCCTTACTGCATTCCAGTGTATCTCACCACACTTTGGCTATTTTGCAAATTTGTGGATTCTCTTTATTTTCATGTGTCTTTATTTGTATTATACATTTACTTAGAACTTGTTAATAGCATTTGTCTTTAGAAATGAAAAGACACACAATTCTAAACCATTTAAAATATTTTTTATTGCATATTTTTGAAGAATAAATAGACAGCACCATGGGACGGCAAACAGACTGTGCCATCACTAGAGAGAATAACAGCATCACTTTGTAAAAAGATATAATAATGGAAAATGCACAAAACAGTATTTAGAAGTCTGTCCAAAGTTAATACAGCGATCCTTATTTATCAAAGTATCTTGATTTGGTCCGTACCTGTGGAGCAGCAGATAGCTCTTTATTTGAAATCTGTATTATCCCTGGATATATTGTTTACTTGGAAGTATTGCTTTGAAAATGTTTTCAGTGTAGTTGTTAGATTAACTAGATTCACTAGATGAGGTATGTCAGGGCATCCAGTTCAAAGGAGACAAAAAGAAAGTAGGAACGCCATTTTTCTACGCTTGACCTATATGTTTATTATTGCAAGGCAGTGCTTTTGTGTAGGAGTTAAAGGGATGGTGCTCAGTCAAAAGAGTGTTAACATAGGAGTGCTGCAATACTGGTATGTCCATAAAATATAAACCAAAGCCCAAACTTTTTTTTTTCTTTTGGTTAGAGTGGGGAATCCCTTTTTTCAGGTTTTTACAGATAAGGAAAGTAAATGTAGCTTTTAGTAACCGGAGATCAGTTAGGGCCTCTTTCAACTTAAATCCTGACACTGGCTGAGGGCTGCAAAAAAAGAAGTGCAGGAGCCGCATGTGGCCCAAAAACACATCTGTTTGATATGCTTGCCCTAAACCGTCTTGATAAGCCAGATCCCAACAAGCTTCACCTCATCACAAACAGGTTTTGTTTTTTTTTGGTTGCTAAAATGAATATTGAGGAAATGTGGCGCAGTATTAAATCATTTTGTATTTGACAGACAAAATGTAAGCCCAGCAGGCAAGATGAGAATTTTGTAGCATTTCAGCCCTAGTGGGTGCCACTTTAGGACAGTTTTCTTCCATGTCCCATTTAAGAAATGACTGCCACTGTAGTGCTGTGCTCATGGATATTTTCAGCAGAATCTATGGATGTCTGAAAAAGTGCACCTTCAAAGGTGATGAAGGCAGGGTCCAAACACATCCTACAGTGATGCAATATATCGCTGTGAGGCAATGCAACATGTCAGTGTTATCACAGCCCAGACAACCCTGTTCTCAGTAAGATGTATTATACCTCTGATAGATGTGTGACTGCCAGCCAAATACACAGGGGCAGCCTAGTGGTCGTTGGGAATCTCCATGACTATAGACCCTGAGACCCTTCATTATCAAACATTTGGTGTGTATATGGTAATTAGAAATAGAGAAAACACTGTAAATATGTATATGCTTCAAGAATCAAGTTGCACAAACTTAACGTAAAACTATGGCCGCTCATTAAATAACATATGTGCTGCAGCACTTAATTTTAAGTGTATCTGCTCTTAGTTCCTGTTGAGCATGCCAGTAAAGTCCACTTAATCCAACTTCCTGTGATGATGTGGCAACCATGCTGCACTGTTCCTGAATTAAAAGCAGAGTTGCCACCCTCAGGGAGCCGATAGGCTGCTGCAGTGACTTGGCTCAATCAGGAAAGGTAAAGGAAGTTTATCACAAAGTAACTGGATTTGGTACTTATTTAGACTGTCATACAGGAGCCTTTAGTTGCACTTCAATTTTGGATTGAAATAAAATAGATAATAAAAGCTAACCTGTACTTTGCTTATACTAGGTAAAATTACAGTTTCACTTTGTAGAAGGCTTTGTTGGAAGCTTTTACTTTCCTCTTACTTGCTCCCCTGCCCAATTCCACCATCACAGCCCAGAAAATACCCACCATTTTCGGGTGGATGGGAACACCTGACACTCCTTCTGCCTCCCCTCAATGCAATGCTAGGTGCTTGAGTGTTCAATCGCCATGTCCGAGTGCAGTCATATGGGAGCAGAAGGTGTAAGCACAATAGAAGTGGACTCAGTAGAAACTCAGAGAGAACTTCATTGCACAGGGCTCTAGATAGAACCAGTGGAGAAGTAAATGGAAAATAAGTAAAGGCAGTTGACACTCCCTTCTGTAAAGCAAATCTCTAATGCCGTGTACACGCGGGCGGACTTTTCGACCGGACTGGTCCGACGGGACGAATCCATCGGACAATCCGACCGCGTGTGGGCTTCATCGAACCTGCAGCGGACTTTTTCGGGTGAAAATCAGACGGACTTTGAAACATGTTTCAAATCTTTCCGACGGACTCGAGTCCGGTCGAAAAATCCGCTCGTCTGTATGCTAGTCCGACGGATGAAAACCTATGCTAGGGCAGCTATTAACTACTGGCTACTGGCTATCAACCTTATTTTAGTCCGGTCGTACGTCATCACGTACAAATCCGTCGGACTTTCATGTGATCGTGTGTAGGCAAGTCCGTTCATTCAAAAGTCTGTCGGAAGTCCTTCAAAAGTCTGTCTAAAGTTCGTCAAAAGACCTGTCGGACCTTTGATGCCGAAAAGTCCGCCCGTGTGTACACGACATTACTAGTGGGAAAAGTACAGGTTCCCTTTAAAGTAAATACATAGAGAGATTGCTACAATGCATTCTCATTCTCTTTATAATCATCTTCTAATTTAAGCATATACTGGGGTATATCTTCAAAGAGGGTCAAACCCTTTCCTTGCATCAGAGGAAACAGTTCATTAAAGCTAGTAACAGTGACATTTGCTAAATTAAGATTAACAAAACGCATGCCTTTATCTTCAGCTAGATGACAATTCTTCACTGTATTCAAAAGTTTGTTCCAGCTCTTATAGTTGTCCAGGTTTATTATGTTAATTTGAACATCTCTGCATGATCCTTTGCAGGAACGCACCTTGATGTCAATGTCTACCTAAGATATAACAGCAAAGCACAAATGTGAATGTGGCAATTTTTAACAGGTTTGCAGTAGACATAATCTTAGTCAGTGTACGCTGTGTTGTCTTCTGAGCATACTTGTATTTGTGTATGGTTTTCAATCTTTCTGGCCATGGGATATTTAGTAGTAATAAGTCAGAAGGCAACTAAAGTTACAATCCTAAATACATTTCACTACACATTAAAGTGGACTTTTCAGTTTTAGGAAGATCTCATGGTAACTGATCAATAGTCGCTGGATTGACTCTTAAAAGCTCTCCAAGGCCTGTATCTCCTTGTGTTGGAACAGAAAAAAAAAAGATAATTGTCCCACGATTATACAGACTATGGAGCATTATGGGTTCATTCCATAGTGAATTTTTATAGGGGCCCCATACAAAAAATGTAGAAATGGGAAAACTGAGGAGGAACGAAGGCCAGAGGATTTAGTTGCAAAGGTAGGACAGTCCTTCCAAATGAGAAACAGTTGCATGAGACATTTTAAAACAACTGGGTTAGACAACTATCTAATGTTCATGATATTAACAAACAGCCCACACTGTGTTGAAGATCTTATCCAGTTACAGCTGTTCCTCCTAAGATTCCCATCCCTGCCTGCTCTTTTCTATAGACCCAATCATGTACAATCATGTACAAGGTTTATAGGGCAACCAGCAGACAGTCTTGCCAATGGTGGTTGGATTGCCTACAAATACAACTACCATCTTATGCAGTGTTAACTTTGATATCAAATTTCGATTTAGTTTTAGTCATAGTTATTTTACTAAAATGCCATTTTAGTTTTAGTTGTATTTTAGTCAACTAAAATTTCCAGTAAATTTTAGCCAACTAAAATCTAATAGGTTTAGTTAAATTGTAATGCATTTTTAAAAGCGTAACTCCACTTTTGTTGAGAAAAAAAACATTCCCCTCTGGGTGATCTATGTGCATTGCAAGGATTATAACAACCTTTGTTGCAGATTCCTACCTTTTGTTATTCTGAAGAAATCACTGTTAGTTCCTCTGTGCCTCTGTTCTGACTGGGTCTAATGGGAGTGGTTTCATAATTATCAGCTGTGCAGCTGCAGCGCACTAATGAGGAAGGATGCTGGGCCTGCATCCCTTTAGACATGTTCCTGTTGGGAATATCTCACCAAAAATGACATTTTTGTTGCAGGGGATGCCTGAAATCTGACTTGTATTTTAGGCAGACTTCTGGGAAAATTTGTGAGCCAATCACACAAGCAGGAAATTATGTTTCTGGGGAGTGGTCAGTACACACTCTGTGCACAGAACAACTCCAGGTATCCATATTGCATTGCATTTTCAGAAAATTACAGCAGCTGCAGATTGAAAAGGAAAGGTAATTTTTAATAACATTCAATTTGCAATATGACTTGTATCGTAATTGTATACGATATATTATTTTTTGTTTATTTGCTATTTTTTTCCCCACAAAAGTGGAGTTACCCTTTAAGCATTTCTCTAGAATTGCCAAACTCATTATATACTCCTGGAGTAAAAAAATCTAAATACATGTTATTATTTATGGTATTAAGGTTCGAGCATGCGCTACAGACACAGATTTAGTGGTATATATTACGTCTTAATAAATAAATAATATTAAATAAAAAATATTGCTTTTTGACAAACAGAAGTGCGACTTTAAATTATAAAAAAAAAAAACTGTAAACTCTGTTGGCTGTAATGCCATTGCACATATTATCTGAATATATTACCAACATTAAATAATAAGAAAAAAATAAGATAAGCCTTTTTCCTATTTTTTTTTCTTTTAGCAGCTTAGTAGATGCCCTTACTTATTCTTATGTGGTCGTGCAGTGCTAATTTTTAAGTCAAAATTCGACTTAGTTTTAGTCATAGTCTTTTTTAGTGGTATTTTGGTCATCCGAATTGTTTTAGTTTTAGTCGTTTATTAGTCGACTAAAATAGTGTTAATTTAGTCAACGAAAATATTTTAGTCGACGAAATGAACACTGGTCTTGTGTCACTGGTACCTTTTTAGTAAATGTTATTTCACTCAAAGCTGTTAGTGAAATGCTTGTTTCCATCATGAAGAAAACATTCTTCTTTACACATAAACCATTGATGGTCTAACCTTTAACATAGCTGTAACTTTAAACTTTTTTATAAATAAAAGGTGTGTAAAAAAATCTATCATTACATTTCGTATCCACTTAAATTATTTTTTGTTGTTGTTGATCCTTTAAAATTAGGATTAGTTTGCACAAAGTGCATAACCCTTTAGAAACCAATCAGAATACATTGTACCTAAATCAGCGTATTCTGATGGCTGATTGCTTGCAAGTTATACACTATTGTTCTTGTCACATTGTATATGACTATGTATCTCATATAAAAAAAGCCTGTGTATTAAAGCTGCATAATTACAGAATGTTCAAGGGCTTAAAGTGATTGTAAAGGCTCATTTTTTTTTTTTTTTAAATAACAAACATATCATACTTACCTCCACTATGCAGCATGTTTTGCATAGAGTGGCGCCGAACATCCTCTTCTGGGGTCCCTCGGCGGCTCTCACGGCTCCTCCCCGCATCAGATAACCCCCTAGGAGAAGCGCTCTCTCGGGGGGGGGTTACCTTGCGAACCCCCCGGCAGAGGAGGAGCGCGTCTCCGCCGGGTGAAATTTCAGGGCTCAGGTAAGTAAAACGGGGGGGGGCTGGGGGGCTGGTCACTGCATAGGCTGCATTAAGGTGAAAAAAACAGACGGTTTACAACCCTTTTAATAATATGTATTTTTTAGAAATGAAAACACTTACTTCCAGCCTCTTCATTTCTGTAAGCTGATCCTGAAGCTCACTGAGTAATTGTTCAATTTTCATTGCTTGCTCCTTCACCTTTAGTTTTAGTGGCATCAGTCTCCTTCTGAACTTATTTTCATCATGTACGAATGTTTTCAGTGTGTCTAAAATGAATAGGAACTACTAAAATACCGCTGTTGCGTACATGTTGTATAATATATAGAATTATTTAAATCTAGGAAGCAAAGGTACAGTATGTGACAAAGCATTGGTATTTATCAGTATGGTGTTACAGTTAGCTTTACTGGTCTGTAAATAACCTCGAGACATATTTACTGTATATACTATATTGCTTACATTATGTTTTATTCCACTAATGTTTAACGGCAGTGTCTTGATCCTGAAAATTATACTGTATGTAAACCATAACAAAAAACTTTTCGCATTCTACGGCAAAACCTGATGGCCTTGGTGAAAGTTGTTCCTAAAGGACATTTTTTAAGACTACATCTTCACATCTTCCAGCATCAACTTCCTTTGAAGCCATAAGCGTGCACAGGTGGTATTTCGGGTATGCCTGGGCACACCCTAATCCAGAAGGGTGCTTGGGTTTACCCCCATCTCTGAAACCATCTTTGTCACCGGGTCAGCAAGGTCTGTCTTTAACTTTCTACCCCGGATTCAGAGTTCCGCTACTGCCCGCCACACAGCACGCTGAGGCTTGCAACTGTCGGGGACTCTCAGCTGTGCAGTATCTCCCCGGGCTAAGGAGGAAACATTTCTGTTGGGCTGAAGTTCCATTTGGATTGGTAACAGGATCCCAAACTTCACTGCCATAAAGAAGGTGTGATGACGCTATCAAAGATTCTAAGCCAGACTCTCACTGGGGTTTTAATTTGTACAGCTGTCTCCTGATGGCAAAGGAAGCTCTGCATGCCTTGTCTTTCAGTGCCTCCATGGCTGGCTTGAAACTTCCTAATTAGTTAATTTCTAGGCCGAGGTATGTGTAGCTGTAAGTTTCATTAAGGGTGCAGTTGTTTAATGTAAAGGAAGGGCTCTCTTTGTTTGCTTTTTGTGTTCTGCCATTGGAACACAATGGTTTAGTTGATAGGTAATGCCAGGGCTTTTTTTTCTCAGAAAATAGGTGCAGGAACTCAACAGGAGATGACCCCCAAAACCCCCCCCCCCCCTTCTGAACCACATCAAATAGTGGGTGTGGTCAAATTTCGCCGACAGTTCATATACCTGGAGTGCATTAAGTACAGGGTGCAGAGTTCCGGCGGGGGGTGTTACAGAGTGCAGTGTTTAAAGATGCACTACTTTAAGAGTTCAGGGGTGCTGTATACATAGTGTAGAATTCAGAGGTGCACTGCATACAGAGTGCAGAGTTCAGCCTTCTTCCAGAGCTGCTTACCTCTGCATCCCCCATCCACATCTCACTTTCACCCCTCTTCAGCTATGACCTCTGTATGCAACTGACCTTCCACTGCCCTCATCTTCTTCCTCCCTAAAAGCTCCACCATCTTCCACAAGTCTTACTTGTATTGCTCTATTACACTGAAGCACCCATCCTGCTCTAGTACCTCCCCGCACACTGTAGGTGGCTCTGCCTCCTCACTTGCAGGGAGATAATCCAGTGGGGGTGTCGGGATCTGTACTGCACTCTTGGCACTTGCATCTCCCTTGTCCCCAAATCTGGGGACAAGGGAGATGCAAATCTGTGGGAGACAAACTGTCACTTGTAAACACAGAAGCCAGACTTCTGTGTTTGCAAGTGATAGTGCTGAGCAGGGAGCAGAGGGCCTGAGCCAGAGGTGGTGGAACAGAGTTCCACCGAGTTCCAGCTGAAAAAAAGCCCTGGGTAATGCCCATGTGGCACTGCATTTCTCCAGCACTTCCAGGCTGTCTTCCCATCTCTTTGTTGGTGACTCTCTCTCTCTCTCTCTCTATCACCCCTATCTCTCTGTCTGTCTGTCTTCCCATCTCTCTCTCTCTATCACCCCCCTCTCTCTCTCTCTCCGTCACCCCTCTCTCTCTTTCTGTCACCCCCTCTCTCTCCCTGTCACCCCGTCTCTCTCGCTCTCTGTTACTCCCTCTCTCTGTCTCTATCTCTGTAGCCCCTCTCTCTCTCTCTCTGTCACCCCATCTCTCTCTGTCACCCCCCCTCTCTCTGTCACCCCCCTTTCTCTGACTGTTACCCCTCTCTCTCTATCTCTGTCACCCCTCTCTTTCTCTCTGTCACCCCCTCTCTCCCATCTATCCCTGCCTAGGAATGCTGATCCCACACTATACATCCATATCACCTCCATATACCAGAGCACAGTACAACTGCTGACTCCCCACTATACTGTATGATCATTAACCCATTAGGCCCCCTTTACACGATCAGTCTGATCGGGTCCACCTGTCCATTTTTTAGGCAGATCCGATCTGACCCTTCATTCTCCCCAGTGGAGTAGTGGATGTAAACAGACTTGTGTCCATTTACATACAACTACCTCCAATCCGTTACAATCTCCTAAAAAGAAAGAAAGGGGACCGATTCCCCTCCATCTGGGCAGATCGGATCGGAGGGCAGTTGGGTGCAAATGGACAGTCGAGTCAGTTTACACCCGACTGCCCATAGACTGCTCTGCTCTATGGGCAGTTGGGTGTAAACGAAATTCATAAGCAGAGTGGACACAGACCTCTCATCGACCCGCTCCGCTCATTGGGGGATCAGTGGACAGATCCATTGGCGAGCAAGAGGATTCGGCCCTTTGTGAAAGGGGCCTTACAAATTACTTTGCTGGATCGCAGAAGAGATGCTCCTCCCTCCTCTTCCAACCCTCCCTGCACCCAAAGGAGTCAGAATCCCCCACAAGAGGAAGTTTAACACAATAAGTCAAAAGGAAGGGGGAGGTTTTTTTCAGGAAGGATCTGGCTGTAGGGATTAGCTGAGGGACTCGCACTGACGCCCGACCACAGACTCTTATAAGAAGTGAGGACAGTTTGCAGCAGTTTTGGACATATCCAGGTGCTTAAGGCTGCTTAGGCAGCCACCTTAGGATGACAGGATGGGGTGGGCACTAAAATGCACCTTCGCCTAAGTAGCCAAAAATCCTTGCACTGGCCCTGGCTATGGTTGCAGGTCTGAACGGGGAGCAGGTAGCTATATCAATATACAGTAAATATCAATATATTGTTGTAACCATTACTTTATTGTTCTTTTAACCTGATCCTTGCAGGGCAGTGAGGAGAATTATCTATGTAATTCTCAGAGAATTAATTTGCTCCATCAGGAGATCAGAAGACATAGACATGTAGCACAGTAGACAATATGTATACACCTTAACTATGAGCATATCAGCTTATTCCAGTCTGCAACACCCCTCCAGCACAGAAAGGGGCAATTCAGCCCTCTGTAATATATGTACTGTATGCATATTCCTGTCTACCATGCTACATATCTTCCTTTTATGAATCTTCCAATGAAGCAAATTAATTCCATCAACGTATTGATACATACAGTGTATCCATATTGGCTATATTATCTACAGTATGCAGGGATGTTGTGAGCATTTCAAGAGGATATTTTAACTGTTGTATGCAGGGCTTTTTTTCTCAGAAAATAGGTGCAGGAAAGCAGTCACAACCCCCTCCTTCCAGGGGTCCGTTACGCGCAGAGTTCCTGGGTGCGTTTGGTACATAGTACTGAGTTTAGGCGTTCGCTATGTACAGAGTACCGGGGTGCACTTGGTACATAGTACAAAGTTTAGAGATGCACTATATGCAGAGTTCCGGGGTGCGCTTGGTACATAGTACAGAGTTTAAAGGTTCGCTATGTGCAGACTTTTGGGGTGCACTTGGTACATAGTACAAAATTTAGGGATGCACTACATGCAGAGTTCCGGGGTGCGCTTGGTACATAGTACAGGGTTTAGGGATGCACTACATGCAGAGTTCGGGGGTGTGCTATGTACAGAGTGCAGAGTTTAGGCTTTGTCCACAGCTGCTTACCTCTGCATCCCCCATCTACATCTCGCTTTCACCAATCATCAGCTCTGACCTCTGCATGCAACTCTGACCTCACTTCACCCATATTCCACACCCCCCCCCTTAAAAGATCCACAATCTTCCACATAACTTACTTTTGTTGCTGAATTAAGCTGAAGCACCCAGCAGGCACTAATACCACCCCGCACATTGTAGGTGACTCCTCCTCTCTCACTTGCAAGGAGATCATCTAGTGGGGGTGTCGGCATCCGCAATGCCCCCAGGCACCTGCATCTCCCTTGTTATCATCCTGCTCCCAGTGGGAGCTGCTTAGGAGATCAGATCTGTGGGAGCCATTGGGAGACAAATCATCACTGGTAAACACAGAAGCCGGACTTCTGTGTTTACAAGCGATAGTGGTGAGCAGGGAGCAGAGGGCCTGAGCCAGAGGTGGTGGAACTGAGTTCCACCAAGTTCCAGCTGAAAAAAAGCCCTGGTTGTATGGTAATATGGCAATTATGTATCTGCACTGACCTATACAATACTTTTATATAACGTTTGAAACATTTGTCAAGCATAAAAACTTAAATATGTCATAATGTCCAAATGTTATATGCAATCACTTTCTAGTGGGAGATATATATTTTTGTAGCAGCTCTATCGCAGGGACACCAGTACTTTAAGCCAGCAATGCAGGAGAACACTTACCAATTTAAAGTGAATATGGAAATATAGGAGCTGCCTTTGCCGAAGAATGATAAGCTTTTAAAGGTGCAGGCTCCAGGGCTGCCACCCTTATTTTGGCTTCAAACCTGGAACAAGTCTACAGCCAGTTTGGTCTGAAGAGGTTTGAGTCTTGTATGTTTCTTCCAAGTAAGTGACTCACTAGGTAGTAAAGACAAGGTCAGAATGACATCCTGAACCTGCACAACTGCCAAATTTGCATCTTGTCAGGTTTTCTGTGTTATTCACTTTGGCATTATTAGAGTGGATGACATACTAATCTTAAGGCTCAATTTTCATATTAAAACTATTGAGCCAACTTGATAGGATACCAAAAAAGGTATTATTAGGTGCAAGTGCAGGAACTTTTAGCGGCCATTCTATATCAGTTAGCTGTAGGCAAACCATAAATCAGGGGTGCTCAACCCATAGCCTGTGGGCCTTCTAAAGTGGCCCGCGACCTCAAATCAGGGAAACACATGCTCATGCTTTAGGATGGTGGGTCAACAAACCCATGCTGAGATCAACAGTTTGCCTCCCCACCATCCCAGAGCATCAGAGTGCAAGAAGCTGGCACCGGCAGCAGAGGAAGTAGGCGGCTGCAGGGGGAACACGAGCCATTTATAACATTGCTTACTCTGTAGCCCCAGCTGCTGTCCCAGGAGGAGTGATACCAACTGCACTTCACCTGGGACCTTTCTAGCAGCCTGGAGAGCAATACCTGCAAAAGCTGGAAGAGGAAAAGGTCAGTGTATTGAACATCACACACACTGCACTTTTGCAATGGGCATATTAGCACTTATTAAAAAAAAGGGTTATTAGGCTGCTTTCATATTGATCCACAGGTGCAGCGCAGTGCACCTTCGTCTTTCCTGCGGGTTAGCTGCACTGAGCCATAGACCTCTATTATATCTATTCTATTCTATTCTAATATTATTATATGAAAAAAAGGTGTATATTAACGGCCTATAATACACCACTCAGCAACAAACCTGTCCTACAGCTTTCCAGCAGTATAAGTGTGAATATATCAACTTTCTAGTTTACTTTACAGTGTAAAAGAGTGTAATACTAAGCAGCTGTTAAAAAATAATAAAATATAAACTAGTAGTATATAAAATATGACAGTCCAATTCCTGTATGATTCAAATACTAAAACAGCGCTAAAATTAAAACAAATATCTTGTGTCCAACACCATTTCAGAAAAAAGTCTTTTGTGCAGCGATGATAGAGTAAACAGTTCAAAAAAACGTTATAGGTGATCATTGATGATTGTCATAGTGTTGTCATAGCACCTTCCACCAAAACTCTCAGATTTCACCGCTTGAAGCACACTCCCCTCAGGAGGTTAAACTCACCAGAAAACTCTAATGAGAAAGCCTTTAGAATAAATATTCCTTAACCAGTTAAATCTGAATCCTCACCATCCGCAGAGATCCAATGACATAAGGGCTCCAAAAACATCATAAAATATAAAAAATACTTTTTAAGGCAGACTCCATTTATTGCGTAATCCATTTATGATGATGGAAAAGAAATGAACATGTCCTGCAACCAGAGTCTGCCTTAAAAAGTTGATCATAGAGTGATCCCGGGAGAGCTGTTGATGCACAGACACAGAGAATTCTATCACCAAATACGGATGCATGGAAAACAACTTGAACACTGCCATCTGCATTGTAAATCTGTCCGTTTTATAATTCTTACTGTGGGTCATAAATCAAACCGTCCACTGCTCAAGGTGCTCGCTGTCTCCCCTCCTTTTCCCCTTGAGAGGTCCGGGAGTGTGACTTCTTGTAAGTTCTTTGGAGGTGGGGCCCGCCCGAAGGGTGTAGAGACAGCACAAGGAGGTTTCAGGATCACTGAGATCAACTTTTTAAGGCAGACTCTGGTTGCAGGACATGTTCATTTCTTTTCCATCATCATAAATGGATTATGCTATGTGCAATGCTTCTTGTATTTTATGACGTTTTTGGAGCCCTTATGTCATTGGATCTCTGTGGATGGTGAGGATTCAGATTTAACTGGTTGAGGAACATTTATTGTAAAGGCTTTCTCCTTAGAGTTTTCTGGTGAGTTTAACCCCTGAGGGGAGTGTGCTTCACGCGGTGAAATCTGAGAGTTTTGGTGGAAGGTGATATGACAACACTATGACAATCATCAATGATCACCTATAACGTTTTTTGAACTGTTTCCTCTATCATCACTGCACAAAAGACTTTTTTTCTGATGTGGTGTTGGCCACAAGATAGTTGATTTAATTTTAGCGCTATTTTAATATTTGAATCATACAGGAATTGGACTGTCATAATTTTATACTACTTTTTTATAATTCTATTATATGCTTTGGGTTTGGTGTGCTTTCTGCAAGTCTTTGTTAAGTCTATGGCTCAGTGCAGCTAACCTGCAGGAAAGCCGCATTTGCACTGTGTTGCACACACAGTGCGGATAACCTGCAGCACATCAGTGTGTAAGCAGCCTTTTAGGGGGCTCAGAACAGTAAGGGCTTGTTTACATTTGTGGTTTTGGGACAGTAAAACCCCATAGTTAATTGTGGCCCTTGACTGGTTACCAAATCACTTAACTGGCCTTTACTCTTCAAAAGTTTGCGCACCCCTGCCATAAATGAATGTTAATAGTTGTTATTATTTACTGCACTTGACACATCAATATTTGTGCTGTTGACTAAGCCATTGTATGCTTTTATTTATGCTGCATAAATTGTTTTTTCCCTGACATACTCATCACCATTTTTATGAGTATGTGAATGAAAAAGAAAGACAGAAGAAAGAAAACACAGAGTATCGTGGATGAACATGTCTGTGTTTAAAGATGTATGCTAATAGCAGAATTCTTTGCCAGTTAACTTTAGCAGATTTTGTAGATGATAATTTTTACTTCTGTATTGTCCTCCCATGCCAAAAGGCATTGATTAAACATGGCATGTTATTTTTATGTGTGCTCAGTTGTTTTACTCTGGCACCCTATGGCCATAGATGTTTGTGGGTACACCGTACTTTGTATAAAATATATGTAATCTCCATAGGCTCAATTCACTAACACACCAAGGTCAGGATACTTTTAGCTGAACCCAGTGATATTTGAAAATTACTTTAACGTGGCTAAAATAAATATCCATGTTTTAAGGATTTGTGACTTGAACCTCATGCATGAAACTATTAGGCCATTTTTCTTTCATCCATGTTGTCTTAAAGTGTATGGAAACCCTAACAATATACTTCTCTTATTTCCTTCCTTTTGACTCCTTAAACATAAAGTTGAAAGAGTTTTGTTATATCTGTTCAATAAGTGCAAAAAAACAGTGCCAGAAAATCCAGAGCTGTACTGTGTTCTATTTTCTCTAAGTGTCAGCCCTCCCAGATCTTTTCGTGGACTTCAAAACAGTTCTTCAAATGCTGTTGAGATGAAGAGAAGGGGAGGTGTTTTGTAGTTCATCAAAAGACAACTAGGCAGGGCTGACACCATTCCTTGCTTGTTCAGGCACACAACAGTAATTAGGGGTTGAATGCAGCTCTGCCATGATCTGCACACAGCTAAATATGCATCTATTGCAGTGATATACTGTATATATTTTATTTTCTTTTTCCTTATATACACTTAGAATAAAAAATAATTGCAACAACAATGCTAAGAGGCACTCTGCAACTCCATTACATTTTGCAGACCTAGAACTTGGCCTTTTATGGGCTTTCCCCAGACCTGAATATACTTGTGTTTTTTGAAGTTCCCCTATAACTGTAGGGGGTTTTCATTGTGTGGACTAAAGCATAGTTTATGAATTTTATCATGTATCCTAAAACTGACTCACTTAACAAAACTACTGCCTGCAATTGTATATCTCATCAGGCTATTATTTAATCTACACAATCTCTATTAGATTTACTAATAACTATATGGTAGGTGGGCCTAACTGATTGAAAATAAACTGATTGGATTGTTTAGGTAGGACCTGGCACTACATAGTTGTTGGTAAATCCATATAAGGTTGTACAAAGATTGTACAACCAGGTTGTAATATTTGTGATCATGTTAATGGTTTATGTTTATAATGGGTTAGCTATTTAGAAGCAATTTAATCTCTGTGAAGTCAGATTAACGGTGTACTTGCCTTGATCCTTAAGCATGTTTCTCTGTACAACTTCATGGAGATGTTTTATTTCAGAAAAGATTATAATGTGTTGGGGGTTACTTGTCACCCAGGATTGTTTTGCAGTTTCCGTTCGAATGACAAACTCTTTTTCAAATTTGGTAATCAGGCCTTGTACCCTACACCCATTTGGGCAGTTGGTAACCTGCTAATAAGAGGAGTTTGGGTCACTTTTCTGCCTTTTTCAGAATGTGCTTATTACTACATGTAGAGATATGTATGTACTGATCCAACTGTCTGCTGTGCTTTTACTGTTCGGATATTACTTGTTTATTGGTGGTTTGTGAAGAATAAAAAGGTATATAGGTACTAACACATATGTAGGGTTACTCTGTACATTAAAAATTATAGCAAAGCAACCAATCAACACTGATCATGCAGTAATTTATGTACAGTGAAGTGATACCTTACAAGTTAACTGGGTTACGCACTTTAGCTTAAAGTAAGACTAACGGATGTAGCATGTACATAAAAATTTGTTTAAAGGAAAAAACTGGCATCATTTATACCAGTAAGAAAATGGGTTAAAAAAAAATATATATTATTGCTAGAAAAAGAATATAGTAATTTGACTAGTTGCTATAGACAACATCACATTTTTGTATCTGGTGCTTTTCATATGCGATCCCAATTGAACTTTGTTTATCAATGTATCTGAAAAAAGTGTGATTCTCGTCACCCATAGAACCTGATAAGATTAATTGAAGGCTGATAGGATAGGATGGACTATGAGAAACAAGAACAAGTTTTCTTCAGACAGTGATAAGTAAGTTAATTTGTGATTAAGTTATATCATGAATGATCTAGTGCTGACCTTGTATGAGAGAGTGGGGTAGATTTACTAAAACTGGTGCACTCAGAATTTGGTGCAGCTGTGCATGGTAGCCAATCAGCTACTAACTTCAGCTTGTTCAATTAAGCTTTGGCAGTAAAACCTGGAAGCTGATTGGTTTCTATGCAGAGTGGTACCAGACTTGGCACTCTTCAGTTTTAGTAAATAACCCCCAGTGTATTGACTTTATTGTGCTGTACAATTGACTATTTCAACTTGTCAAGCACTACTTACATGAAAAAGAACCAGTGTGACATAGTGTAATAACAAAAACGCAACAACGGCAAGTCAATGTAAGTCATTTAGTTTTCTTCTCAGTTACAGTGTCTATACATTAAGCCAAGTATATTAAAAAAACACATAATACAGTAACATTTTGGGGAGTGCAGTACTATACAAAAAAATTATTATGCAGTTTCCACAGGCCGTATTTTCATTTTCACAGTTTTTAGAGAATAATCATCTGGCTTGAAAGACAACCAAACAACTCCATTCTCAATCTCATAGGGGACATTATTCCTAGGATCATATTGACCTCCAGTATAGTAAATCCCATTCAGATTGGCAGCTTGGCAGTTATTGTACCACCACCCCCCTCCATACATTTCTGCACAATTCTCCTCCCATTTGTCATTGTCCCTATCGTATGTGCTAAACTTCATTTTATCATGAGAGGTGTTTTCACTGTCTTCTTTAGAGCCTTCTTTGAGCGCATCCCCTGCCGAACCTTCATAACTACTAGCATGAAGAGAAAAACCCTCTGATTCTGACCCTAAGCGAAAGATATATTCCGCAAAAGCCTGCTTGCCAGACCAATCTTCTAGCTCAACCCTGAGAATTGTCTCATTCTGGCTCAGCATGTGTATGTATTTATTTCCCAGCCAAAGTTCTCCTTTCCCATTTGCATCCACAGATCCAAATCCATGCTTGTAGTCTTGCCATGTCCTGTTAAAATTCACAGATCCATCTTCTCTCTGTTGAATCAAAAGCCATCCTCCTATCTGGGTGTCTTGGTCACAATACACTGACAGCTCTGTTTGGGATCCCTCTGGCTTGATTTTGAAAATGCCACTTTTGCCACCAGAACTGTGTTTCTGGAGGATATCAGCACAGTCTAAAAAGAAATGCAGTTTTATCTTGTTTGCTAGGATTCATATTTTGATTATTATTGCACATTGGTAAGTTTGCCAGGATGATGGAAAATTAAAGAAATTATGTTCTCCTAAACTTATTTTCTGTTTGACAATATTTATCTGAAAGCATTTCAAGGCACTTAGGTGTACTAACAAAATTTTTTGGGAAGTAAATGTAACTGGTATGTATCAATGTAATTGGCAAAGACAAAATGTAAAAGCTACTATATTATTTTTTACATTTTTAATTACACTGTGATAATACTGGGCAAGATAGTGTAACTTTTAATGAACTATACTCTTTGCCTTATATAACCTAGAGTATGGGGCCCGATTCACAGATAAAGTGAGTCAATTTTTTTTTTTGGTCCCCTACAACTATCCTGTTGGCATTGTTTTGTAGTTTGGAAAGCTGAATTATGTGTTTTTGGCCTAATTAGGATAGACCCCAGAACTGTAGCTTTTTCTTTTATTTACCACTTCCAGCGTTAGATGATGTTCTTCTCACTCCTGGTCTCACACTGCGGGCACTAAAATCAGGCTTGTCTTCTTCACTGTTGTCAACTTGTATTGGACCGAGATCTTCAAATACTGGCCCACTCTTGTATTTAGTACCCCACTCGGTTCCATCCCTTGTGGTCCCACTGCTGCTGCTTACTACAGTCTTGGAATATGTAGTGGATCCAGAAGAGCTTTGTGTTTTACCTGGCTGGAAACTAGGAGGACCAAGGTCCGTATGGCTAAAATCATCAAATTCATCTTCTCCGATGGTGAATGAAGTCTGAGTTTTTGATGATGAACTCTGAGTTTTAGAGGTTGAACTTCCAGTAGAAGAGCTGCCACCACTGACCTGTTTACCACTAAGAAAGTCCTCCCAACTTGGAATGTAGCCACCTCCTGCACTGCCACTTCCAGTTACTTTCAGAGTATATGTGCCATCAGACTCAAACTCGCCCTTTCCTTCTTTCTTTAGCTCTTCTAATTTCTCACACTCTTGTCCACTTGTTGTTTCAAAAACTTCTTCCCTAGGTCCATCTGGCCCATGAACTATTTTCTTAGTAATCGTTTTTGTGCATGTAATGACTCGACTGTCAGTTGTGACAGATGTCTTATCTCCCCCAGATACTTTTACTGGTTGTGTACCTTTATCCCCATAAATAACAAATGTTTGGGTGGGTTCCCCTTTTGTGCTACCATAGACAATCGAAGTGGACACTGGTTGTCCACTTACCTCTTTACTTTTCCCTTCTAGTACAAATGAATATTGTCTAATATCAGAGAATATGGGATATTCTTCTTTCTGTTGGGCAAGTGTCTTGTAACGTGAATCAGTCACAGGTTCATCTTTAATTGGTCTCATCTTCAGCATAGGTATAGCATTGACATTTGGTCTCAGATCAGTAGATTCGGCTTGTAAGAGCTGTTTCTGGATATTTTCATAGCTGTCATAATCCACATTATATTCAACGCCCTTTGCACAGGATCCTTTGCAAGAACGGA
Organism: Lithobates clamitans; assembly: GCA_037952925.1. NCBI lineage: Eukaryota > Metazoa > Chordata > Amphibia > Anura > Ranidae > Lithobates > Lithobates clamitans. The sequence goes on from JBBGZY010000756.1 coordinate 3,374,872, forward strand.
GTTTAATGTCAATATCAACCTGGAAAAGAGCAATCGATTAGAGAGTGCCACGTGTCTTAAATGATGCAGATTAAATAAAACAGCTTATGGGTCTTCAATACACAGCTGCTCCCTTACCTCAAGGCGCTTCATTTCCACCACCTGGTTTCTTATGTTTTTTTGCAGCAATTTGATTCTGTCAATCTGAGTGGTAACTTTAGTTTTCAAGAACTCAATCTTTCTCCTGAGGTTTTCAGTCACCTGGTTATATGCACCATCAGTCTCTAAAGATGTCAAACAGAAAATGTATTGTTATTGTAATTTGTCAGAATCCTCAACAGAACATACAAAAAGGACTTTTTTAAATCAGGCCTTTAGTGACGGGCATAGATAAGTTCCTGTTGGTATTACATTTAATGTCAAACTAAAAAAAAAACATAACAAATTCACTGTTTCAGACAGTATAAACATAGCAAAAATATATATAAAGATGGTGCTTCAAGTAGTGTACTAGGAAAGAAATCAGTTTGAGACTCTGGCCCACCCAGGCCTTTGGTCCTGGTGGCAGTGGCTACCTCAACCATGCTTTTAGCTATGCCCCATTCCTATGCTAAAATAACAAGCACACTGGCGCGATGCGGGAAACCCTTCGATTTAGTGCCGGTTGTCACATCACACCTGAATCACATTGACATCTGTGAACCGCTGGGGGTGTCAATGTAAAGTTAATGACACCCCCAGATCAGTTCACAGATCGCAGTGCGCACTGTCAAATTGTGCAGAAATCTGATCGCATAGGTGCGAACACCTATGCAATCCGATTCCAGTGAGGACCAAAAAAAGGGTCCTGCACCATTCTGGTGCAAATGTGATGCGATTTCAGCCATACAGTTTGTATGGCTGAATTTGCATCGCACAGACATCGCATGAGATCTGCATAGCAATGCCTTGCAAATCACATGCAATGTCTGTGATCGCACAAGTGTGAACCCAGCCTTACTCTCACGCTGTTCCAGGGAATGGAAGCTGAATATGCTCAGCCTCACTTTTTTCAAATAGTACACAACCTGTAAAAGCATGCCGGCTTAAAATAAAGCATTCCATGATGTGGAAGCTGTTTCCTTTTTGTAACAGATCACATTTTTAAAAAATCTGTTAATGCCTGGTTATTGTCGATCTGACTATCTTTGTTTTCTGTCTGCTCAAATTAATACTCTTATATTTAGAATAGTTTCACATTAGGCATGCTGTATATCAGCTAGAGTAAAACATCACTGTTATTTGTGTATTTAAACCTTGTTCTTGTAGACAGGATTTTTTTTTTTTTTTATAAATGTAAAAAAAATTAAAAGCAAATAAACACAAAAAAAAACTGATATTGTGATCAACTGAAAGGAAAGATAGATAGATAGATATTATTATTATTATAATACAGGATTTATATAGCGCCAACAGTTTATGCAGCGCTTTACAATATAAAAGGGAGACAGTACAGTTACAATACAATAACATATAAAAGGGTTAAGAGGACCCTGCTCATAAAAGCTTACAATCTAAGAGGGTGGGGAAAAAGGTACAAAAGATTTTAACTTTGGAGGATGAGCTAATGGAAGTAATAAAAGATTAGTTGGAGGCGTGGAAGGCTTCCTGAAGAGATGAGTTTTCAGGGATCGCCCTGGAGTCCTGGAGATGAGCATGGGAGGAGGAGACAAGGGAGCTTGAGAGCAGGAGTAATACTTCATATTCCCATCGCACACTTTCCTGGATGAGCTCATGAAATATGGGTGCTGCAGCAACAACCAGCTGGATACTGGTTCAAGTCAAAATAAAAATATTTGCCAGCACACCATGGAACGGCGTAGATAGCGTCCAAATGACATCACATGCCTGACGAAGGGGTCCTGCGTGACTTTGAAACATTGCACTCTCCTTGTGTTGTGATCATGCAATAAATTACACGTTTGGACGCTATCTACACCGTTCCATGGTGTGCTGACAAATATTTTCATTTTGACTTGAGAGCAAGAGGTCTTGAGAGGAGCAAAGGGGACGGTTTGGCTGATATTTGGAGACAAGATTGGTAATGTAGCTCAGGGCAGAATTGTGAATGGCTTTGTAAGTTATAGTTAGTATTTTGAATTTATTTCGTTGAGCAATCGGAAGCCAGTGTAGGGATTGGCGGAGAGGAGTAGCAGACACTAAGTAGTTAGTAAGGTAGATGAGTCTGGCAGACTGAAGAAGGGATAGCCTATGAAGATGAGGGCCTATGAGAAGGGAGTTGCAATAGTCAAAAAGAGAGATAACAAGTGAGTGAATGAGTAGCTTGGTGGTTTTATTAGTTAAAAAGGAGCGGATTTTAGAGATGTTGCAGAGGTGAAGATAGATACTTTATAAGACATTCCCTAATCACTGCTAATGGCAACTGCACCTGAGATTATAAAAATAATGTATTGAAATCTGTGTTCCCACTGATTTTTTACGGTTCATTAAAGCTGTAAATAAAACATACTCATAAAAAATGCATATTTTGTGTTAAAAACCACATTGACAAAACATGGCCTGGAACAGTATACTATAATACATGCAATAAGCCGAATGCTGCTAAAATTGCGAGATTAATACGTACGTTGTGCTGACACCAGATTTCCTTTGATAAGCTCATATGTTGTCTTGGTTCTGACGTCAACGGTTTTATAGTTGCTTTCTCCATCCTTTAGTTTCTGTTTAATGGTATCAATTCTCTTGCTAAATTCTTTGTCAGTTTGTGTAGTTAGGCCTTGAATCCTGCATCCAGAAGGACATTTGGGGCCCTACAGGTAATGTATGAAATATTAATGTTATAGAATATCCAGTAATACAGTTAAACTGCCTGCTTGATGCCTAATAGACAATTAATGTGGATATATTCCCCCATCCACACATACAAAGTGGATAGAGGAATCCTTCCTGCTGTGAACTTGTATTCTGACGGTGGGACTCCTCTGCTGTCAGAATACGATAATCAATGGATGCAGCCCATTGGCTGCAAGCCACTGGTTGACAAAAGTCTTCCAACAGTCCTGTATGACAGAAATCGATTGTTATATCAACTTTTGTCAAGCAAGACTGGTCATAGATGGATTGAAATTCAGTCGGTCACTGCTGAATTTTGATCCATCAAAAGGGCAGTTTGTGGCTAGCAAAACTGACATTTTAATACAGGATGGATGTGCGCATACTGCAGACATTCACATGCAAATTCTGAACCCCGAAACAAAGAAAGTTCGTTACAACTCATAGCTCACTGTATTTGTACTATTGTAATATACTGTTTGTATCTCAGTACTACTCTTTTCAATAATAAAAAGAACACAAATCTCAAAGTTAAAAAAGAGCACCCAATAAAAAAAGGATGCGCTGGAATATTTTCTTGGTTACAGCTAATTAGTTATTGGTCTCCTGCCTCTTATTCTTCACTAGATTCTTGGAGGGCTGTTGGCCTTGTCTCATAAAAATTAATCATGTCCCCACCATGGGCATTGCTATTTTGTTGGTTCTAAGGCTGACTTAGGGTACACTGACAGGTTCTCTTTATAAAACAAACTCCCCACCCACGAACTGCTGCTACTCATGACCCTTGCATCCTTGGAGTCCTCAGAGAACACCCTGTGGCTCTGGATATGTGGAGCAAGTGATCTACAACTCTTCTTCCCAGGATACTTGTACCTGTACTTGTACATGGACACTGTCAGGAAATCATTAACCCTGTGTAAGCTCTGACACTATCTGATACAAAGTATACACATGGTTTGAACACCTAGCATTAACAGAGCCATGAGCAGAAGGGATTGTTTTTTTTTCAAGAAACCTGAATGTGCTGTACATAATTTGCCAGTTACCTACTTATGTTTAAAAAAATGTGAAAAATTGGGCGCAAAACCATATAGGCATGTGAATATCAACCAGACCCACATAGGTGTGGCATAATTAATCGAGCCTCTCCAATATCGATCAGCACATATATTTTTTTTCACATTCTTTCATATTGGACTGGTTTATATAATTTATGATATATGTGCTGATATATATCATATCGATATTGGAGAGGCTCAATTAATTATGTCACATCTATGTGGGTCTGGTTGATATTCATATGCCTATTTGGTTTTGCGCCCAATTTTTCAAATTTTTTTGCTTTATTAGTTTACTAATTTTTGGCGCAGCATCACATATATATATATATATATATATATATATATATATATATATATATATATATACATACATATTTATTTTGGCGCCATTTCTCATTCTTTCTTTTTTTTACCTACTTATGTTTACATATACTTTTATCAAAATGAAAAAAAAATCTGTTAAATCTAAAAACACCTAACACAAACACAGGCACCAAAGTAATTGTGCAATTAGTAGTTAAATAAAAAGTCCCCATGAATAATTCTGGAGTAAGGTGCATTATGTGTTGTATGTAGGAATATAGTAACTGCTATGCCGATAAAACATTGCTTACTTACCCAATCCTCATCTGAACACACTGGCCAGTTTTTCTCTTGCTTGCAGCCAGCAGCAGCTTTCTGTTCCAAAATTCTGGGGCCACGACCAGTAGCATCAGTTTCTTCAAAATCCACCGCTGTCTATTTATTGAACGAATATAAAGATCATTAAACATATTTGAAGTAATCTTAAAACCCTTCATAACCATGGCAGTCTTATTAGCTGTATTTATATTTAAAGAGTACTGGCTGATTTATGCAAAGGCATCAACACTATGGGGTTGATTTACCAAAACTGGAGAGAGCTTCTAACTTCAGCTTGTTCAATTAAGCTTTGGCTAAGAAAAAAAATGTAACCTGATTTGTTTCTATGGAGAGGTGCACCAGATTTTGCACTCTTCAGTTTTAGTAAACCAACCACTTTGAGTCACTGACCAAAAATAAATTTGACTTCCCTCTAACTTCCCTCTAAGCTGCGTGCTGCTGCGTGCTTTTTGGAGGTCAGTGCCAACCAGGCAATTAGCAGAGGAAGGTCAGCCTACATTTTTTTCTCAACACAAGTTTCCTTCAAAGGAACTCTGTCTCCTCCTATACTATAGTTTTCAAGGCAGGTTGTACCTGTAAAAGAAGAGAAAAAATAAACACCTCTTCTGCTGCTTCCAATGTTGAAAGCTGTTCTGTTTCTGACTATCTGTCCCCCAAAGTCTGCTGGGAAACCAATACTTCCAGGAGTGTCTATCTCCTTGGTTCCCCTAAAGCTCTCACTGGTTCCTTCTGTTGACCTTCATGTCACCACTGTCTCCTGCAGTGTTATGGGGTCAGCAGAAGGATCCAATGAGAGATGTGGGGAACCAAAGAGATAGATAACCTGATCAGACTTCAGTGGTACAGGAAAGCAGGGGAGGATACTATTCCATCTCTTCTTTTACAAGTACAGCTTGCTCTGAAAACTGTAGTATAAAGTCAGGGTTTCTTTAAAGTAGTTGTAAAGGCAGAAGGTTTTTTTTTATCTTGAAGTGTTTGTGAACCCATATTCATAAGACTATGCCAGCCCCTCTATTAGAGGCTGGCATAGCACACTATGTAAGTGGTTTTAAAAAACAAGTGTTGTAAATATTGATTCTGAGCTGTCTTCAGACCGGTCACATGACTCGTGACTGCTTTCCAGCTCTGATGGATGTCTTCTGTGGGAGGAGCCGTGATCTCCCTTTGACGTCAGCCGCTGAGATCATGTGGCCGCTTGTCTCCTCCCACAGAAGCTCAGTAAAGCGGCTGCGCATCACGCGACCGACCAGAAGACAGCTCAAAATCGATATTTAGAACACTTGTTTTTTAAAACCACTTACATAGTGTGCTATGCCAGCCTCTAATAGAGGGGCTGGCAGTGACAATTTTAAGTCATTTTTTTTAAGAATAGTGGCAGGGGGAGGGGCGCAAGGCGGGGCGGAGACAGACACAGATAGGGAGATGACAGGCAGGAAGGAGAGGGTGAGAGAGGAGAGCAGAGCGGACAGCAGCGCATGATGAAGGGACACAATCAGACCATGGGGTCAGGGCAGAGCAGACCTGATTTTCCTGGTCTGTACAGAGAGGGCATAAAGGAAGTGCCAGGTTCAGGGAGTTTTTTTTTTTACAGTTTAGAGAGGGGCAGATTACACAGCACAAGCACAAGCACCTCGGCCATCCGGAACTCTTCTTCCTGACTGGCTGAGACACAGCAGCGGTGACATTGGCTCCCCTTGCTTTTAATCAAAGTCAGTTAGCCAATCAGGAGATAGAGGGTGTGGGGTTGAACCTCCTTGTCTGAATGCATACAGGGAGCTGCTGCTCGACTTGAGTGTCCCCATAGCAAGCTGCTTGGAGTGGGGGCACTGGACAGGAGGGAGGGGCCAGGAGTACTGAAGAGGGACCAATAAAGAGGAGGATCCAGGCTGCTCTGTGCAAAACCATTTCACAGGGCAGGTAAGTATAGCATGTTTATTTTTTTTTTAAAGAAAAAACATGACACTTTAGTATCACTTTAAGCACCTATTTTATGAGACATAAGAATGTGATATCTATTAATAAGAATGGATATTTTATTTATTTATTTGTTTTAAAGTATAACGTTGAAGGCAAAACCTATTGGATAGAGTGGTGAGTGGTTAGAACCCCTGTCAAGATTTTATTGCTCTCTGTGTCCCCATTAGGGAGATTCACTCTCTCTGTTTGTCCTGATTATCGATGAAACTGTGAATGAAAGTGAAGGTAAATGCCAAATTTTGAGTTGCCACAGAACAGGAATAGAGGGGAAATCTTTCAGGGGGACACAAGGAGGACACATGTTTCCATGGCAACTATCTAAGAGGGGATTTTCCTCTTAATTTAAAGATATCCTCTTACTTCCTGTTGAGTATACAAGGCAAGAAGTGAAGGGAAATATCTCCAATGAGAAGCAGATAGCAAAAAAAACTGACATCAGTTTTAACTCTACACTACTCTAACCAAAATACTAAACAAACACTTTTTTTCTCTTAGATATGCTATATTTTATACGTTTTGGAGAATCTAAAGATGACCAGATAAGACCAAGCTTATCTAAGATAACTCTGATAAATATAGTGGGCATCAACTTAGTAGTAATGTGATAAAGTACTAAGTGGCTAAAAAGTAAATGACCATGTTTATTATTGTGTTTTTTTTGTGTGCTAACATATGAAGTTATGTTGCCATTAAAAACATATCCAGACTAAATAAAAAAAGCGCAACAAAGACACAAATATACATTTTTTACATGATTTAAGACTTTTTACAAGATTAAGACTGCACAGTCATAATTCCAATTCTTACACAAACCCAATAGTAATTTGACCTTTTTATAATGTACTGTATACATAGCATAGTAACATTTTCAGTTTTGGATAGAGAAAGGAAGACTTAAAACACGTAGAAGTTTACATTTTACGCAGTGTGTTTATTATAGAGATTTCTCTTCACTTCCTGTCAAGTGAGAAGAAATGTATTCCAAGTAGGCGAAATTCTACTCTAAGAAAGCTGTAACCAGAACAGGTGTAGCAATGGGAAGATTTACCCTCACCTCTTGTTCGGATACCAAATGTAAAAATCTGGGAATACCATCACCTTTTATCTTAGTGCCAAGATTACCCAGTACAATCAGAGAGCGTGAATCCCCAAATAGGATATCCAAAATCGGCAGGTGTGTTTATCCTTCCCTACTCTATTCAAAACTAGTTTTGGATAGGCATATACTGTTAAACAGAGGGCAATGAAGACAGATATAGGTGCAATTTAGGATTGCAAGCAGGCCTTCTGGTTCTCCAATCCACCCCCCATTTTTTCATTGAAATAAACAAAGCTTTTTTTTTTGTTTTGAATAGAGTGGAGAGTAATTAGAACCCCTGTCAGTTTTTATTGCTATCTGTGCCCCCGTTAGGGAGATTCACCCTCTCTATTTGTCATATTTACCTTTATCACCAAAAGTGAAGGAAATACACAAATATTGACTTGTTCCAGAAAAGGAATAAAGGGGAAATCTTCCAACGGGGACATGTGTCCTGATGAAAACAGGGATTCCTGCACTTTGGCTAATGGACAAGAAATGAAGGGAAGTCTCCAAAATAGGACACAGATGGTCAGAACAATTGACAGGGGTTATAACCCTTCCTTAATCTATCCAAAATGAAAAAGCATTTTGCCTTTAGTTTGGGCAATTTAGGATGCAGATACATGCCTGCATTAGTAACTACTTCAGTTCACCATCTACATCAATCGTGTTTATACTATTCTATATTACTAACTTTTTTTGCAATGTGCTGCCTATACGATGTTTGTATATATATGAATTTCACAGAGTCTATTTACCAATTTTTCTACATTACCATGTGTTGCCAAGTTGACATATACTCATGTATCTTTGATGTTTAGTACACATGCAAATGTATGTGTTTACACACATGATCAATACTTTTTACTTGTTTTGTACCATTGATATGTATTTTTACACCTTTGCATGTTATTAAATATTTCTCTATCAACCTACCTCCCCAATGTCATTAGTTTCATTCAAAGTCCCAAATTCCTTCTTTATGTACTTGAATCCGGGATGGAGGCACACTACATATGTGCTTCATTCAAAGCCCCAAATTTCCACCTTTATTTTAGTTCTACTTTAAGTCTTAAATCTAGTAAAGGTCACCCAATTATCAAACAAGCACCCTTACTAATCCATCCAACAAGTATCCTTATGGACTTTTCTGTTGGTAGTTGGCCTGTGTATGGACTAACTCTGACTTTTGGGGATGATTGATATCTGCTGATATGAAATGATCGGAACGGATGATGTAGTCATATAGGTGCTGGGTAATTTGACATGCCTATTTTTGTTGCCTAACCCACAGTATAGGCATTCAACAGATTTGGCTATCTTTATGAGTGACCAAATTTGTACACATAATTTCCACCTTTGGCTGGCCTCACACTTTCCAATCTGAATGTACAACCTATTTAGATTTACTAACATATGTATTGGTTGAAATTATCTGACTGAATATAAACTAAATGGATTTTTTTTTAGAAGGCCCCCTACACAAGTGGTTAATCTAAAGAAGATTGTAACGTGTGTATCCAATTCAGTGACATTCATTCCCATTAAGTTTTCTATGAAGAGTGGAAAATTGAGGTATTCAACAGGTCGCCTCTTCAGTCTCTTCTCTACTCCCCATATGTAGACAGACCTTGCCTGTGCACAGTGCCACAGGCATACCCCAGGCCAGAACTGTCATCAATGGATACAAACCTAGAAAAGCCTTGCTATGGTTTGGACCTGCTATGAGATATTGAAGTCTGCATAGTAAAGTTTACAACCATTTCAAGTAGTTATTATTATGACAAAATACACCCCCCCCCCTTCCTTTTAACGAAGCATGGTACAATACTAAATCCAAGAACCACTGATTTACACACAAAGCCATAAAATGTGTCTTTCAGATTCAATGAAGTTAATTTACTAAAAGTAAACAGGCTGTTTGCATTGCAGGGTAAGGTGCATTTTGCAAGGGACGTTCCCCAGGAGCTTAGTGAATGTGGTAAAAATGACACTTTACAAAGAATACCCAACCATGTGCAAGGAAAATATTTAAAAAAATACATTTTTGCTTGCACATGATTGCAGGATAAGAAGTCACCAGAGCTTCACTTTATTCACTAAGCTCTAGGGAAAATTCCTTTGCAATGTGCATCTTCCCTTGCAAAGTGAACAGTATATTTGCCTTTAGCAAATCAACACCAATGTTTTTATATATATTATGCCTAAAATAAAATAAAGCAAACATCACCTTAAAAACATTTTTTTCTGTTTTAATAATGGCCCAACACCCTGCAGTCACTATAGGAATACAATTGCCCATGCATATTTTATCTAAATGAGGAGCAAAAGGGCTGGAATTTAAAAATGTTGTTCTGTTGTATACATATTAACATACAGATAAATACATAGATAGCTAGACAATAAAATGATCTAAAATGGTAGTAAAGTCTAACACTTACTAATCTTAAAACATTCCCTTTCCTCCCTCCTACCTATCCTACATACCCTATATAACAAATATCTGTATACTTACCTTTTTTTTAGCCTGGTCTGGTTCAGTCCGCACATGTAATCCTGCATCTCTGGCTCCCCTGTGAAAGGGAGCCCTTGACAATGGCAGTGAATTCTAGGAGCTGTGACATCACCCATAGGCCCAGCTGTTGTTTGCTCCCTCCTCTCCCCTGTAGCAGCCACTTACTGACACAGAGGAGCCGGAGCTGCAGGATCATGTGACCAGACCAGACCGGATTAAAAATGGCATCCTCATGCCATTTTCTGTTGGTAGTTGGCAAGTACACAGATCTTTTTTATACATAGTATGCAGTATAGACAAGGGGAGGGGAGAGGGAACACTTTAACTAATATATAATGTAAATATAATATAATTGTAACTACCAATAAAAGTACATAGCTATATTACCTTATGCATCAATATTAGTTTTTAAACTAAGGAAAACATACAGTAAAGACAAAAAAAACACAGGCAGGAAAAAGAATTGTAGATTGCAGATAATGGAATGTTTCATACCCATGCGGTGCTTGCGAAGCAGAGCAACAAGGTCACAAGTGTTGCTCTCAGCATCTTTTTTTCTTTGGCTGAGTGAAAACTATAGTGAGGCTAAAGTCACTAGATGTGCTTTTTAAGCCCGGCTACCAGCATAGGGTCAATCATTAGACCGTGTTTTGTTTACAGAGCTAATAAGACCTTTGCACTGGCCTGATGTCTCTGTCCAGGTCAGTATTGCTCAAGTCATTGAGCAAATTTATCCAAGGTTCTGTGAGATAACCTGATGTTCTTAGACCCCATGATGAAAACACTAAGATGTGCTGTGTGGGAGGACAGAGACAAACAAGGGGGGAGACGAGAACATTAATGTCCAGGGTACCTTGTAATGTAACATTTTACGATAAAATCCTCCCACAGAATACCATGTTCTCAATATTTCAGATTCATGCCACTTCTGGTAAAGAAATGTAGTCATGTACCTTGTACGAATGATAAAATAAACAACAGATTACAATATTGAGCAATTTATACTATTAAGCCAAAATGAATTGTCAAATAATTGTTAAAAACCATTTCAGCTTTAAAAAAATACAGGTACAGCAGAAAAATACATAAAACTAAACACTAAGTATTATGAAATTATTATAATATGTATATGATTATTTACTATTTCACTAAATATTTATCGGGATGAAAAGAAAATGCACTGTGTGCTTTGGTGGTGGCACTATTACAGGCCAGAGGCTCATGTGATAATGGAGCTTATAGAAAAATGACAGCTGGCATTTGATATTGGTTTCTATTTTCAAGTAAGACACAAAATACTTAATTAAAATAAACAAGGGGAAATTTACTAAAACCGGTGCACACAGAATCTGGTGCAGCTGTGCATAGTAACCGATCAGCTACTAGGTTGTATTGCCAAAGCTTAAGGCCGGGATCACACTGGTGCGACAAACGCTCCAACATTGGGAGCTCATGTCGCATGACGTGTGAAAATCAATGTTTCCCTATGGGAGTCGTCTTAACTGGTCTGACACAAGTCGGTCCGACTTTGAAAATGCTCCCTGCACTACTTTGGTCCGACTTTGATCCTACTTCAGCCCATTGAATATCATTGAAGTTGGATCAAAGTCGGATCGCCATCTTGCCTGATCCGACTTTGGCATGCAACTTGTGCTCTAATGAGCTTGAGGGGGAACTCCACGCCAAATATTAAATAAAAAACCGGCATGGGTTCCCCCTCCAAGAGCATACCCGGCCCTTCGGACTGATATGGATTTTAATGGGAAACCCCTACGCCAAAAAAAACGGCATGATGAGGATGAGGACAAGGGCCTCTTCCCGACAACCCTGGCCATTGGTTGTCGGGGTCTGCGGGCGCGGGGCTTATCGGAAACCGGGAGCCTCCTTTAGTAAGGGGCCCCAGATCCCGGCCCCTCGCCCTATGTGAATGAGTATGGGATACATCGTACCCATACCCATTCACCTGGGGGGGAAAAGTGTTACTAAAAAAAACACACTAAACAGGTTTATAAAGTAATTTATTAGGCAACTCCGGGGGTCTCTTCCGTCGGGGGGGTCTCTTCCGACTTCTCCGCTCTCTCCGGCCTCTTCTCCCGCTCTCCAGCCTCTTCTCCCGCCGGGCTCCTCCACTATCTTATGACGTCAAAGAGAGGGTCCTAGTTAATTTAGTACCTTAGAACAGGGTGACACTGTAGGTACTTGCAAAAAATGTGCCAACGTCCCTAAAATCTTGAATGCAACAAATTGGAAATTACGAAGGTGCGACTTTAGGGGCACAGGGGTATTTAAACTATGAAAACGTAAGAATAGTTTTTAAGTTTTATTAATTTGTACAAAAAGACATATTGGTTTAAAAACAATACAGCATACATGTAACAACCTTATTACATATACCAAGTGGATCCTATCCTGCATTTAACATTAAGAGCCCTTGCCCATAGTACATATAATCCAACATTCAATTAAACAAGGAAAGGAACCTTCCCCAAGAAGTAGTAGTTATGAATGTAGGACTAGAGTTGGGTTGAATTGCAGGTATGGTGGTCCACTTTGAATGCTCTCTATATGCTCAACATGTTTCACGTTGTAGAACGCTTCTTCAGGAGCTAGAGGTTCTGTTGAATATGTATGGAGAAGAATATCACAATATCACAAATTTACAACTTTGTACTCTCTAACACGCAATCTACCAACTATATGGGAAACTTCTTTCTCTTGTTATATCTATATAGGCATTGCATGTGTTACTTTAATGGCTTCCCCAAACCACCGGGTTGTACCATCTATCCCCGGGAGACCACTCTCCTTTATGGGGCTTTGCCCATGTACCACCACAAGGGGGTGAAACATTACTATATTTTGTTTGTTTCATCTATGTTTATCTTATGTTGAGGTTTTGATATACTATGTACATGCCTCTATTGTGATATTCTTCTCCATACATATTTAACAGAACCTCTAGCTCCTGAAGAAGCGTTCTACAACGTGAAACATGTTGAGCATATAGAGAGCATTCAAAGTGGACCACCATACCTGCAATTCAACTCAACTCTAGTCCTACATTCATAACTACTACTTCTTGGGGAAGGTTCCTTTCCTTGTTTAATTGAATGTTGGATTATATGTACTATGGGCAAGGGCTCTTAATTTTAAATGCAGGATAGGATCCACCTGGTATATGTAATAAGGTTGTTACATGTATGCTGTATTGTTTTTAAACCAATATGTCTTTTTATACAAATTAATAAAATTTAAAAACTATTCTTACGTTTTCATAGTTTAAATACCCATGTGCCCCCAAAGTCCCACCTTTGTAGTTTCCAATTTGTTGCATATCTTATGACGTCACCGCCCGGGGCATGATGGGGCGGTGATGACATAAGGGGCGGGGTCACCGAATGACATCACCCGGTGACCACGCCCCATGCCTATATAAGTCATTGCGCACCCCTGCACAAGGCATTACAGGGGGAGAGAGCGTCGTGTCAACATCGGAAGAAGACCGGAGGGATGAAGACGACGGAGAAGACCGGGCCATCGCTAGCGAAAGAGCGGGCAAAAGAGCAGAAGATAGCGGAGAAGCCCAGCAGAAGATACCGGAAAGCGGGAGAAGAACCGGAGACTGGGAGAAGAGGCCGGAGAGCAGGAGAAGAGGCCAGAGAGAGCGGAGAAGTCAGAAGAGACCCCCAAGTCGGAAGAGACCCCCGGAGCTGCCTAATAAATTACTTTAAATACCGGTCTAGTGTGTTTTTTTTATTGACACTTTTTTCCCCCAGGTGAATGGGTAGGGGTACGATGTATCCCATACTCATTCACATAGGTAATGACTGACGGACATTACACTTGCAGAGGATCCGGCGCAATGCCTGCTCCACCTTACCCCGATGTCGAGACGTCGATATAAGAAATCCCTCTTGATCCACCTTCTAAACGCCGCTAAAATATGCATTCCGCAAAAATGGAAATGCTCAGATCCCCCGTCAGTTGGGCAGTGGATAGCTGTGGTGAACGAAATTAACCTGTTGGAACAATTGACGGCTGCATAACATCGTAAGGAAGAAAAATGTAACTGGCACGATTTCCGATTCTCTCAAGATTACAAAACCTTTGTGACCCCCACAGTAGAGGTACAGTAACTGTGCATGTTTTTCTTACCAACTGCCTCCGCTTCCATCACTCCCCCCCCTTTTTTTTTTTTTGCCTACCCCCCTCTCTCCCCTCAAGATCTTACCTTCTTTCTCTCTTGATCTCTTTTAATCCTGCCTTGGTTCTTATCATGTTCACATCTTCTTCCCTGTCTTCTGATTTCCGAACTGTTATGTCTTCTTCGTTATTTGAAAAACCTGTTTGTGTGCACATGACTAGGGCGAGCATATTGTTTTATAATGTGGTACCTTATGTTTAATTTAGGTGAGCTGGTGCTATTTTGACACCAGCCGACTTGCTATCTCCATATTGTATGTTGATGCTTTGTCTTTGGTTTATGTATCAGCCTGTTCTCATTGTACAAAATGTCAGTATTGGTCTTGTTTTGCCCTGTCTAGTGTACTCAATAAAAAACTTTAAATGAAAAAAAATCCATATCAGACCGAAAGGCCTGGTATGCTCTTGGAGGGGGAACCCATGCCGGTTTTTTATTTAAAATTTGGCGTCAAGATTCATAACAAACACAGTGCCTGTTATTGGCGGGGATCCAAGTCGGATCCCTTTTCATTGAAAGTCGGACATATGTCGCCTTCAAGTCGCAGGGCAAAGTCGGATCCATAGTAGGACGGCTGTCGTGTCGTACCAGTGTGAACCCGGCCTAATTGAACATGCTGAAGTTAGAAGCTGATTGGTTGCTACAGCTGCTCCAGGTTCTGTATCCACCAGCTTTAGTAACCACCCCCAGTATGTAAACCCAACCACTAAAATTCTATGGAGGGGTTAACATGTGAATGTAATTTAAAACTTGTTTTCAATCATTTTAAATCTGCATTTTTCATTTAAAAAAGCACCTAGTTATCTTGGCTGGTCCTTGTTTAGATACTTCCGGGGTGATAACAGTGATAACTGTCCCTCAGTTATACTTCAGTGCTGTCACCCTGTCACATATGCCTCTAATGGAGACTATTGTGCAGACACAGATTGTAGAGGTATGGTTCACTGCTGTCACTCACTATCAGAAAACCAACCCAAGGCAATGATGTTCTACCAATCCTGGAGCATATAGATAAGAAATGGCTTAGGGAGGCTGAAGGAGATCAGCAACACTGAAATGGAAAAAAGGTGAAGACAATATTTTATGAAAAAGATACACAGCATTTTAGAAAAATGAATTAGGGGTTAGATCAACTTTGAAGTATATTTTAAAAAGCTTGATCCATTTTGTATAGTAAATATTAGCCTGGCTAGGATCCCCATTAAAGTATAAATACCGTCATATAAGAAACAAGTCTTCCCCGTTTATACTATTAGTGATAGACAATCAAAAGTATAGACAGCAACACAGGTAGCTCAAGGAAATAGGCAGAACGGATGCATTTTACAATATTTTAGCATAAAACGTAGATAGCCACTATGTTTTATTTATGTTTGGAAAAAGTAAGAAGAAATAGAACTCCTATCAAGACAGAAAGCTATGGAATATAGGAAATTTTACATTTCTCAACAGAGCAAAAGATTCAAGTAAATCTTCAAATGGGGACACCTGTTCCTGTGACAACTGTTTTAGGCTGGTCATATGTTAGTGTATGTAAAAAATGAACAGATTCTTCCATCCACATAGATGAGGTGAATGGAGGAATCCTATTATATTCTGACAGCTGCACCTAATGCTATCAGAAAACACTGTTCAATGGCTGCAGATACTGATCAAGAACATTTTTCCACTTTTGACAAAAGTCATTCAAACAATCAACTTCTGTCGAGCAGGAGCTACCACACACTGATTGAAATTTTGATCACTGTATGGCCAGCATAATAAATTGAACTCCACAAGGTTTTGCCACCTTCATGACCAGAGCATTTTTTGCTATTCAGCACTGTGGTATTTTAAGATTAAATATATTTTTATTGATCTTTTTTTTTATGTAGAAATAGAACAATTTAGGATACAGAAAAAATAAAAAAGGGGGCAAAGGGACATTAACACAATGTGTAATGGTTTACATCAGAAAACAAGATGATTTAAAAAATACAATAAGTCCCAACTAAGAGAACATATCTAATAACCATCACATAAATGGTACACAAGTGAAAGGAGGGAAGGGTGGAAAAAAAAAGAAAAGAAAAAGTAGGTAAAAGATAAATTAAATTTATACAATGTGGATCACAAAAGTCATATACCATATATACTCGAGTATAAGCCGAGTTTTTCAGCACATTTTTTTGTGCTGAAAGTGCCCCCCTCGGCTTATACTCCAGTCAAGCACTTTTCTGGTGCAAAGAATTACATTTTCCAAACCGGCTGTGGGGCCCCGTATCTCGGGACCACTTGGTGCTAGGAACCCCAAATTTCGTGTGAAAACCCAGTGGAACTAGCACTATAACATATCCAAAGCTCCTAGGTTCCTAGCACCAAGTGGCCCTGAGATATGGGGCCCCAAAATCGGTTCAGAAAATGTCATTCTCTGCTTAAGAAAAGTGCTTGACATTTTCCGAACCGAATTTGGGGCCTCGTATCTCGGGGCCACTTAGTGCTAGGAACCTCAGCTTTGGATATGTTGTAGTGCTAGTTCCACTGGGTTTGCAGACTAAATTTGGGGGTCCTAGCACCAGGTGGCCCCGAGATACGAGGCCCCAAATTTGGTCAACTGTGTCTATCTGCAGCAATGTCATTTCGGGACCCTTTGGATCCAGAGACCCCAAATTATGGCTGCAGCTAGTGGGCATCTAGAAACCCTTAACTACTGAGTTTGAAGTTCGGCAGACCTATGGCTGCAAATGGGCACAGTGAGGCATGCAAATGGGCACAGTGAGGCTTCAAATGGGCATTGTTGACCCTCTTTTTCACTTACAGTAGCTGCGCATTTCTCACCCTAGGCTTATACTCGAGTCAATAAGTTTTCCCAGTTTCTTGTGGTAAAATTAGGTGCCTCCGGTTATATTGGGGTCGGCTTATACTCGAGTATATATGGTAATTCCTGGATATCCAATCTAAGTAAAGGAGACCTAAGGTATCAAAAATGGGCATAAGGGGAAGCAGTGTAGTAGAATACACCCTACCTATTTGCAAACCTTCGACAAAACTTGTCTGAGGTTGAGTAATGTATCCTGATGTACCACAATTTATTATGTTTTTCCCATGTATCCGTTTCCTTAGCTTACGTTTCCTCCATGAGCATGATGTCATTTATGAGATCAACCTATTCGTTTAGTGGAGGGGAAGTGGTAGTCTTCCAAAATCTGGGGATAAGCTGTCTGATAAGAAAAGAAAAATCAGAGAAGATTAGATATTAGAGACCAAGCCAAACCTGGAAGAATAGATAAAAGTAATATCTCAGGAGAAGGGGTAAGAGATAAGGGACTCACCGTAGATTTCGTTATACACTTGGAGGACATGCCTCCAAAACTTGCACATTTAGTCACACTCCCACCAGTTGGTTTTGTAACATGTTTCGGAGGGCATGGCCTCCTTCCTCAGGTCCTCCCTGAGGAAGGAGGCCACGCCCTCAGAAACATGTTATCCTGACAACTACAGTGTCCTCTGTCAGTTGGCTCTATCAGAGTCCTCCCTGGGACAAGTGTTGTAGGCGCTCCACAGCCCTCTCCTGATTGGCCGTCTCTTCACTTAGTGAGTGGCTCACTCACGGCTTGTCGGCAGCTGCTTGATGAGCCTGTGCCTGTGGAGCAAGCCCATCCATCCAGCGGCCTTCTCATCTATTCTGAAGCATGGATGTGTCCCTTTTTAAGGCTCTCAATTGGAGGAGCTGTTTGATGCTGTTTATTCACCTTCACTTGTGAGTGTATCGAGTTTATCCTTTTATATCCAATAAAAAGACCTTATTGCACCATGAGCCTATGCGCTCGTATTCCCTTTTATTACGTACAGATGAAATAAATAAGCAGGCATTTTCTTTTCATATTATTGAATCATTGAAGTGAATCATCAAAATTTTTACTTTGAGAACATACACAGGTTCTTTAGTAAATAATCCTCACAGTAGGAATTATTGGATCTCTCCTGTATTTTTGCCCATGCTTCAGGCTGATGATGGTAGCATAATGGTGGCACACGTTAATACTAATTAAATATGACTTGTATCCCATTGTACCTAAAGCCAGCCATAGATGGAGCAGTTTTCTTTTATGCAACCATATGTTGCAGGAAAGAAAATCGCTTGATTCCCCCATCAACACAGTGTTGATAGGGGACTACCTCCCGCTGAGCCATTGTGTTCTCCCAGGGAGAACACATAGTGATTATTGTTAGCTGCCATAATAGCCACTGGCAACAATTGCATTTAAAATCTCACAGACTGGTTATGCCCAAGTTGATCGATAGATACATTCAGCCTGCCCATACATGGTTCGAACCTGGTCCTGTCCTTGCTGAACCGGCCAAGATTCAAACCGTGTATGGCTGGCTTAAAGCGGTAGTAAACCCGATGACTTTTTTTTTTCTACACCTGTAAGGCAAAAGGCATAATGTGCTAGTATGCATCTCATACTAGCTCATTATGAAATACTTACCTTAGAACAAGACGTCGGTATCTCACCCGGTCCACGCCGAGGGAGCTAACATTTTGCCTCGGCGTGTCTTCCGGGTTTTGCGGCTCCAGCCCTGTGAGTGGGCGGAGCCGCGATGTCGTCACTCCTGCACATGCGCGCGGGAGACTTCTTTCCGGCAAGGTCCGGCGCCTGCCAGACTTTCAGCCGAGAATCCCTGGAGCGCATGCACCGCTGAAATCAGCGGCTCGTTGCAAGGGGAATATCTCGGTTTAGGAGATATTCTTTTTACCTGTAGGTAAAAGTTAAAAAAATGACTACACAACCACTTTAAGTGTTATACCTAAATGCACATTTACTGAGTGCAGATTTACTTTGCACATAGCCCCATCCTATTTGAAGGCACAGGAATATATAAGAAGCCCACTATTACTTAAGGTAGCCACCCCCCTCCCCCTTGTAATTTTGGCCAGCCATTATTGTGATTTACATACCTCTGATAGTCAGGATGGCCTCCCTGCTACTTATAATCTAGTGTTACATCTTCTTAGGTCAGTTCCCTGCTCATGTGGATTCATTATACAATCAGTGAGTTAGACAGGTGACAGGTTACAATCAGAGGTGACACAGGAAGCTGCTTGGTTGAACCAGGATGTAAGTGTGTCACCTGTGTTCAAGAGGTGGCTGATCACAATTACAGACCTTTTGGCAAAAAGTAAACATACGGTATATGTTTTTTAACATTTTAGCTCTTTGCTTTTACATTAGTGCAGTCCAAAGCTCCTCTAAATGGGGACCTAGAATCTGTTTTTTGGAATCAATATTGTCATGTATTCTCTAAATTTTGTTGGTAAATGGGTGTTTAGGTTTCCCAAAACGAAACAGTAATATTTTTTATTGTGACAGATGTAGATTAAGCCAGTGTTTTTTCTTCTAGTCAGCTAAAAGATGGACCTAAAATAAAAACAGGATTTTTTTTTTATCCCTCACCATAAAATCCATTTCTCTGAGTTCATTGACAGACACAGCTTCTCTTCATTCATGACCCCAGGGTTATAGCGCTATCTGCAGGAGTAGGACATTTGGCAGAAGAAAACACAGCACCATCTATGGGCAGTCCTAACTAGTATAAGACCCCTCTCTGCTATAGGCAAGCAGTAAATCACAAAGCAGCACAAGAAACATAATTGAATTCAAGATTGGGTGGGTGCTGGGTCCGTCAATGAACTCAGAGAAAGGGATTTTATGGTGAGTAACAAAAAAAATCAAGTTTTCTCTTACGTTTATTGACGGACACAGCTTCTCTTCATTCTTGACTATAGGGGTGTCCCAAAGCAGTATCCCAAAGAGGGATGGGAAAACCAAAACAAGACCCACATACAAAAAAAAGACAACAAAAAAAAAAAGGCTGCCCACCTTTAAGGGGAAACTAGGAACCTCAAACAGCCGCCTGCAAATCGTTGCAGACAAAGGCATCATCCAAAGATGCAAAAATATTGTAAAATTTGGTAAAGGTATGTACAGACGACCAGATAGCTGCCTTGCAAACTTGAGACAATGACGCCTGATGCCCAAGAGGCACTAATCCCCCAGGTACAGTACCCTATAATGGGAAAGGGAGGAGCCCGACCCTCAATGGCATAACCCTGAACCACCATTTGCCTAATCCACCGAGAAAAGGTACTGGAAAAGGTCCCAGACCATCCTGAATCACAAATAAGGAGACTCACAAGACAAAGCTGCAAAATGTGACACTCGGCACACAGAAATGGCCACAACCGTAAAGGCGACTTTCTGAGAGAGCTTAAGCAAGAGAATCTCCTTAATGTTCTCAAAGGGAGGCTTCTGAAGAACCAAAAGAACCAGGTTCAGGTCCCACAGTGACATTGGACAATGCACAGGGGGTGCCATATGACACACCCCTTGGATAAAGGTATGAATCAAAAAAGTGCATGGCCAGCGGACGTTGATAAAAGACTGCCAGGGTAGAAACCTGACGCTTGACAATACTCAAAGCAAGCTTGTGCTCAACCCCCCCTCCGCTTCCAAGTGCGATGATAGATCTTCCCTGAGGTAGATTTATTGGCCTTCAGCATGGTAGGAATCACTGAGTCTGACAACCCTCTGTCTCTCAAGACCTGGCTTTCAATAACTATAACGTCAAAGCCAGCGACAGTAAAGCAGGGTGGAATATTAGCCCTTGGGACAGAAGATCTTCCAGTAGAGGCAACCCCCAAGGGACATCCTTGTCCAGCCGTACCACGTCAGCGTACCATGGTCAGCGAGGCCAATCTGGGGCCACCAGAATGATCAGGATTCTTTCGACCTTTATCCTGTGGAGCAGACGAGGGAGAAGCTTGAGAGGACGGAAAGGATAAATGAGGCTATAGTGGCTGCATGGTGCCACCAAGGTGTCCAACGTATCCACCAGGGGGTCCCTTATCCACAATACAAACACTGGGGCTTTCCTGTTGAGAAAGAAGGCCAAGCGATCTACATGTGGTGTGCCCTTCCATAGACAAAGTTGACAAAACACTTTTGGGTGTAGCGACCACTCTCCCTGATCCAGCGTCTGACGACTCAGGTAATCCACCTGCCAGTTTTCTATACCTTGAATGTACATG
Source organism: Lithobates clamitans (assembly GCA_037952925.1). Taxonomy (NCBI): domain Eukaryota; kingdom Metazoa; phylum Chordata; class Amphibia; order Anura; family Ranidae; genus Lithobates; species Lithobates clamitans. The sequence continues at coordinate 3,396,232 of JBBGZY010000756.1, forward strand.
GCAGAGAGAGCTGGTACATTACGCTATGCCCACCAAAGGTTTATGGAAACTTCCAGCACAGCTGCCGCCCTTCTCGTGCACCCCTATTGGTTGACATAGGCCACCACCGTGGCATTGTCCGACTGAATCTTGACTGGGCACCCATGAAAAAGGTCTAGACGTCGGCTCACCACCGTGGATGACAAACAAAACAAGGAATTGGTCGCACACTGGAACTCCAAATTATCTCAATGTCATCTTTCCTGTCAAAAGGATCAGACAGATACAGGCAATGGTAGACGTTTCACAAGCAATAGCTTGTGAAACTATTGCTCTCTGGGTCCTGGAACCAGGGCAAACACCCCCTGGAGTAATAGGTCCTGCTGGAGAGAGGCAAAGATTGCAGGAATTTCTCCGGTGGATAAGAATAAAATGGTCCATGGGTCCACAAACCAGCGAAGGTGGCCCCCTACCCTGGAGAGTTGGGGCAAACCTTCATGCTGAGGAACGCTTGTCCGTTGGCTTAGCGGGCTTGTGAGACCAGAGCCGATTGGAAGCCTTGAAGGACTTGGAACCCTTGTACGCTGAGCCAGGAGGATGAAACAGCCGCTTGTGCATCGAGGAAAGGACCTTGTATGCGGCATGTCTCTTTCCCCTTTTTAGCCTGTGCTCTTCCCACTGGTAGAATTCTTGATGATGTTATCTAGGGTAGCACCAAAAAGCTGTTCACCCTGGAAGGGCAGGTCCTCTAGGGCCTTCTTCGATGTCTGGTCTGCATTAACACTTGAGCCAAAGGAGTCTACAAAGCACCGCAGCTGAGATCTTTCATTCTAATACTAGTGTAGTACCCACTGATAATGGAGTACTTTGACGCAGTAAGTGGCCTTAGCACTATAAGACCATATAGTGTGACCAAATCTCCATATTTTTTGAATATGTTCAGGTGTTTTTAAATAGCCTTGCAGGATTTAAATGTAATCTTTTTATGTGTGCGCTGTAATCTATTTTGTACTGTTTGTTGGTCTTATAGCAGCACCATCTTGAATGTAAACGCATTTTAGGGTGTGCCCCCCAAGTATGATTTTGTATGTATATTGTATGGACTCTGACCAGGTTCCTTGGGCTGGAGCACCCCACTCCCCCTCATTACCTCTTATTAGTGTCCACCAGTTCATAGGACGAATCCTTTCAGTTCTCCCATACAGATGAGTTTGTCTCCCATGGTTGAGACGCAGGATCTTTCATTCTATTACTATTTTATGAATCAATCATTCATAAAAAATATATGTGAGAGAAATATATCTACACATACAGGTATAAACAACAAGTGAATAAAAATGGTTTAAATTGTTATACATATGAATCTGTGTGTGGAAGTGGGATATGCAATGTCTACCAATAGTAACAAAAGGAAAAAAGGGGGTGGGTGGGGATGGGGGGTTTGAGGCATAATTAGAAGTATGTACGTAAACAGGGGTCAAAGAGCGTAAAAACTATTGGGGTCCATACGGAAAAATGTTACGTGCAGGTGATGGTACTCTAAAATACACATACGCACACACATGTGTGTGTGACCTGGGGGGTCCTCTTAGTCTGCCTATTAAGTGGCAGATCTGTCCCATGTCTAGAATCTGCTGCAGCAATAATTGCATTTTTAAAGCCAAAAAAATGACATTTTTCCTGCAAGCTGCCTTTATTTTGCTCAGCAACAGCTGAGGAGCCAGTGTATATGATGAGGCCACAATGTAGTGCACTGGGCACAAGATTAGAGATTTTTTGGATACGTTCTTGTGTCATTCTTTGACTTTTTGATCGAAGTAACGGGTGCATAAAAATGTGGTCTTTGAGTGTCGTAGTGCCTTCCCACCATAACCCTATAGAGGTAATCTTGATGAACGCTGTAAAAAATTGCATTAATATGCACCTGTCAAACAGGTGCACAAAAATTGGTCTTTGGGTGTCGGTGGTGCCTTCCCACCGTAACCCTATAGAGGTACTTTTGATGAAAGCAAGAATTGGCCTTGCTGTAAAAAATTGCGATAATATGCACCTGTCAAACAGGTACTCATTGACAGCCCTCTGCTGCATGTATAGTTGCTGCAGCATTGCCAAATTCGAGTTCCACCTGATGACCATGTCACAAAACAGGCGGTTTACGGGCAGGTGGAATTCGCGCAGAATGAGCACTGGCTGTGTATGACCCCCTGAAATGGTTACAGGCTCTTCTGGTCAGCTTTAGCAAATCTCGCAACCCTAGGTAGGTATTTAGGAAATGCTACACCACCAAATTAAGGACATGTGCCAGGCATGGCACATGTGTCAACTTTCCCTGTCTCAGGGAAATGTGTCAACTTCCCCTGTCTGAGCTGTCTATAACTGTCTATTTAGAAGATTCACCAGGATTATGGACACTCATGATTATTGTCACTTATTATCACTTTGATTTGGACTTTTTTTGATGTATACACACTAATTTTGGATTTCAATTACTGTGTTTACTTTTTTACCAATGATTTGGATTATTTTACCTCAATATTAAAGTGGAGTTCCACCCCAAAAAAAAATAAAAAATTAATGTGCTTAAAAAAATGTAAAAAAAAAACATTTGGAGAAAATTTTTTTTTTTTTACTCACCTCTAAATGCCTGTTGCTAGGGAGTCCTTCGTAGTCTGCTTCCTTCTGCGCCTGGGCTCCTGACGTCACTTCCCTCGGCGCAGGAAGGGAGGTCGCCTCTTCCCTCTCCCTCTGTCAATCATCTAGGACACATGACAGGTCCCAGATGATTGCGCGGCCAGTCACGGCGCGCGGCCGCAGCTCGCGCATGCGCAGTGGGTGCCCGGCTGTGAAGCCGCAGCCGTGCACCCACAGTTAAAATGCCGGCACCACCAAGCGGAGGGGGAGACGAGCGGGCATCGCTGGGCCCCGGGACAGGTAAGTGTCTGATTATTAAAAGTCAGCAGCTGCAGTATTTGTAGCTGCTGACTTTTAATTTTTTTTTTAAGGAGAACTCCACTTTATTGTGTTAGAAGTCTGTGCGGATCACTTTTATTATCATTTACCCCTTTTGTGTTAAAGTGTACACTTTAGATCTTGCAGCTATTTCACTGACTTCACATTAATTTATATCATATATTCAATTAATTAGTAGTGCGAAGGACCTCACTTTAAAAATCCTCAACCTCAGAACCAACATCTGAATCCAGTAATGGCTGGGCATCATCAAGGAGCAAGTGGCTGATGCTGTAATCAAATAACTTAGCTGACTCCTCCATGGCTGATGTTGGGGCTATGGCAGGAATAGATGTGGACAAGGAGGCAAGTTTATCCACTCTGGCCACTGCAGGGGACTGCACACTTGTCTCTGCTTGCATGACGGAGGATGGGGAGGATGAGGAAGGTTTAGTAAGCCAGTCCACCACCTCCTCTGCATGCTGTGGCTGGATAGCATGGACAAACTCACTAAACAGATGAAATGGTGCTCTGCCTGAGGACTGACTACCACGTCCACCTTTGCCTGTGGACACATTTGTTGCTGGCCCCCTTACAGTGCCAAGGGAACGTCTGCCGCTCCTTGTTGTCCTCCCACACATTATTGGGAGGGTGGGGGCGGTGCTTATAAGCAAATGTAAAGAAGAAGTGGAAATCTGTATCTGTAGATGCACTTTAATCAATGTAAAGTGGTGTTTGGCGCACTTTAATTTGAGTACTCACATTACACAGGCACACTCCATGGATATACTATAATATACTGCAATATAATGCACCAAACGTACAGTGAAGCACAGAACTATATGGCATTAAACTTACAGTAATGCACACAGAAATAAATGGCGTTAAACTTGCAGTAACGCACAAAACTATATGGCGTTAAACTGGCAGTAACGCACACAGAACTATATGGCGTTAAACTGGCAGTAACGTACAAAGAACTATATGGCGTTAAACTGGCAGTAACGCACACAGAACTATATGGCGTTAAACTGGCAGTAACGCACACAAAACTATATGGCATTAAACTGGCAGTAACGCAATCAAATAGACAGTGTTCAACGGTCACTACACTGACGCTATCTAAACTGTCCCTACTCTAGCTATGCACTAATGTAAAGATTACTGACACGGTCTCACTACACCACACTGAAACTATCTGAGCTGTCCCTACTGTACACAAATGTATGTATGAATGACACGGTCTCACTACACTACAGTGAAACTATCTGAACTGTCCCTACTCTAGCTGCACATTATGCAAAGCTGAATGATGGTCCTCCTCACTACACTCACACTATCCCTAGACTGACACTAAACTAATATTTTACACTGACAATTGAAGCAAAATAGCACAGTATAGAACACTAACTAACTAATAGCACTGAACAGTCCCCTGTTCTATCTCTCTCCATGCCAAAATCACACTGAAAATGGCTGCCATTGAAAGAATACTTTTATACTGTGGGGTGGGAATGAGCCATGATTGGATAAAGTCATGATGACAGTGTCCAATCATGACTCCAATCATGACTCTGACAGTGCTCTGTGCCTTTATTGGCTGAAGCTTTCACTGCTTCAGCCAATCAGGGCTTGCAATGCACTGTTACGTCTGAACAACGAAAGTTCGGGCCGAACCGATCGCCCATCCCTACTGTTCACTGTGACAGGCTGAAATCTAACAGGTAATAGCGTTCGGATCCAGTGCTTAGGTCCCAATTAGCTACATTACATTCTAGTTTGATTTTACGCTTTGTGTAAAGCCTCGTACACACGGTCGGATTTTCCGCCAACAAAACCGTGGACTTTTGTCCGAAGGGCGTTGGCCCAAACTTGTTTTGCATACAAACAGCAAGGAATTGTCAGCTAACAAACATAAACGTAGTGACATTCTACGTGGTTTCAGCTCTTTAGCGCCACCCTTTGGGCTCCTTCTGCTAATTTCGTGTTAGTAGAAGTTTGGTGAGTGTTGATTTGTGCTTTTCATTTCACGCTTTTCATTTAGCGCTTTTGATTTTGTGCTTTTCTTTTCATGCTTTTCAGTTTGCGCTTTTCAGTTCATTTCTGAACGGCCGTTCGTCAACCAGACATGTTGCGGAATCGGAGAATATAACGTGTTATTTATTATTGGCCTTGGAGTTATTGCTTAGACCCAAGTCCAGTCCAGGAACAGGAGGAGGAGGATTTCTTGGACCAAAAATTGGTTGCTTTATTAATCGTGACCAATTATGTCATATGCCATTGCTGCGGGAGCTCCAGGAGAATAATACAGATGATTTTTGGAATTATCTCCGAATGACGGACCCCTGCTTTCACCAACTCTTGGCATTGTTGACCCCCCATATTAAGAAGCAGGACACATGCATGAGGCTTTTATTTATTTTTTTGGTTGAATAATAATGATTTGATTTATTGTATTTTCTATATTTTTGGATGTATAGAATGCACTTTTTGGTTAAGTTCTATTGGCAGATAGCGTGTCTAATTTTATTTGTTTTTTCTTTTAATGCACAATAAAAAAAATTGTGAAGAATAAAACTTGGCTATGTGTTTAACTTCAAATGACAGTTTGGGAGTAGGCAGTTACATTTAAAAAAATACAATGTAAAATTGACAAGGGACACCAACATAGTTGTATCTTTGATCCTAAAAACTACGGCATAATGGTGTTGTGGTAACTTGCCCAAAAAAAAAAAGAAAAAAAAAGCATAATAATATTATTCTTGATATCACTAGAAAAAAAGCCTTTGAAAATTCGTTTGCAATAACTCCATCAGTATCACCAGCAGGAGCTTCATTATTATCCCATTAAAGAAGAAAAACATGTGCGCTGCATTTTGAGATTTCATAATTTGCCACGTCACTAATGTTAATTCTCCATTACGAACGCTAGTTTACAAGACTGATCACTTCTGGCTTGTCCCTGGTTCAGAGTATGCGTGTTTGTAATTTGGGCTTTTGTCTGACGGACTTGTGTACACACGCTCTGAAAATCCGACAACAGACATTTGTCTGTGGAAAGTTTTAAAACCTGCTATCCAACATTTGTTCGCGGAAAATCCAACAACAATTGTCCGATGGAGAGTACAAATGGTCGGATTTCCCGCCAACAGCCTGTCATCACACATTTCCAGTTGCAAAATCCGATCATGTGTACGAGGCTTTAGTCTTTCACATTATATGATCATTGCATGAATTACTTATACATTATATGTTATGATTTCGTTTACCTCGACCTCTTGAGGAAGCAGATAGCGATACACGTCAAGTATACAGCCACTGACTCTGCAAACCACATATGGACTTGTTGTGGCTTGATCTAAGGTGAACACTGCTAGCCTGCCCGACCCTTCCATCCGGTCATCCATGGCTCAGTGGCTGGCTCCATGGTTGTGACTCCAGTGTGAGAATATTGGACCCTCGAGGACATCATTGACTGCTTCTGTCCCTCTGTTTGACAGAGGGTTTAACACTTCAGGATCCTCCGAACTGTTCCTGTCATACCGAGGTTTCGGATACCCATGCCTGTCCGACCTGGTGTCGCTGACATCCAGGTCCATTGGTTCCAGTAAGAGTACCCACTCACATTTTTTATTGTTGTCATTTGCTACGGATACTAATCCTGGTGTTCCTCGCTCCTTATATGAAAAATCCTTCGTTTGTGGTGCCCCTGGCTCCTTATATGAACAATCCTTCATTTGTGGTGTACCCGCCATGGCTTGGGACTGACACACTTGGGATTCATTACTTGTCTTCTATTGTCTTACAATTGGGACTTATTTACATTTAGATTGTATCACTTATGTATATGTTTATTCATGTATTTACACAGTTTACTAGCACTGTTTTCTCACTAGCGCTACATTTTCACACATTTCACATATGGACTAGACTTGTTAGGGAACAATAGTTATTTAATATGTGATGCAAGGTATATTGGTAGAGATTATAAGCACATCCATAAATAGCAGTGCAAGCTTTAAATGTACTTGTTTATGCTATTTTTGTTTACAAATTAAAAGTATGAAATGGCAATGGCCTGTCTTTTATTAATTCTTATATATTTGTAATAAAGTTCAGTACTGTATATCTGTGTGGTTTTAATATATGGTCTTTGACTCACATTTGGCACCTTAAAAATCCCACTCTAGATTAAGTACGGAAGTTAAGATGATGATCTAGAGATATGGTCCCTCTGGGTACACCTTACACCACAAACACCTTTCTTAGTTCAGGAATTACCATGCTTCACACAGGTTTATATATAAGAACCAAGGGCAGATCATTTCAGACGATGACTTGTAGTTGACTTTTGGTCTTTTTACAAAATGTGTGGGTAAGAAGCATAAAAAGGATAGAGAAAGGTTAAATAGCAAAACACAAATAATTTTCTTTTGAATAAAATATTGAGACTGTATTTTGGATTTAATATGTTATTTAATGTGTTTTGTTTTCCTATTTAACATAGTGCAAGTTTAGACTGCAAAAATCTGGCATGTTCCGCATCCCACAAATCTTGTGCTTTTATTTAAATTTGTCAGTTTATATGTCTCCAGCCTATAATGAGAGAAAATAATAATTAATACACCATACCACGAAAAGAACAAAAACCCCACTCTGGGAACACATAAACATAGTATGTAACATACGGCAGTTGAAGTAAATCTACCAATAACACGTTACAAAATTCTTGTATAGCTAGCTCCTAAATCTTATAAAGTATCACAACTAATTGCAGTGATACATTAATACAATAAAATGTGTTCCCAAAGGTGTGGTTTTCTTCTCTAGTTGTACCAGTGACTATTGTCACCGAGGAAGAGAAGTTAAATCCAAAATGTAAGATTTGTCCCAAAAACAACAGGTGAAAAGGAAATCTTCCAATGTGGCTAAACTGTACAACAGGGAAATTTACCTCTATTGTCCTAATGTCTTGTTGTGTCTCTGGGGCAGGAAGTAAAGGGAAATTTCCCCAATGGTATGCAGAAAGAAAAAAAAAAACTGTCAGGACTTTTAATCTTTCCCTACCCTATCCAAAACAAAAAGCTGGCTAAAGATACACTTTAAATAAAAATACATGAAGCATGTGCACATGCTGAAGAAAATAGAGTGGGCACATGGTTTTCAAAATGGACTTTTTCAGATTTAGGCTGGTCATGCATTATAGAATTTTCTTGTTCAATTTCCTTTATATTTACCTTTAACCATGTAGTGCAAGGGCCTCCCTGATTAAATACAAATTGAAAGTGTTTAAGTATGACCTCATATTATATGGTTTTGGTAAGTCTAAAGGAAAATTGTACAAGAAAATTGTATAATATATGGCCAGCATTACAGTCAGACAGATCTATTAAAAAAATTGGCTTTACACTTATAGCTAAGTAAGGAAAGGTTTGAGCATTAGGTGGCCCCATAAAATGTCAGTATTTTGTTAGCTATAATACAGTTGGTTAAAGCTACCTGTATGTATGTAGTGCCTCATTATATCATTGTATGATCAAACCTTAATTACTAAGTGTTGGATATCTATAGTCATTACCAACTAAGTGCTGTTAACTAGTTGCCAAAATAATGTTTTCTTGCCATGTATAAGGCACCTATCTGCATATTAGATGTAAAATAGCCCTCCCTGTCATAATAATCAGTATAAAAGTATTGCTTGGCAAATTCAAATGTTTCAGTCTTGATGTGCTAATAGTTTCTGTAGAAAATAACATCAGGAGTCAACTATGTAAATTATCTACAAATTGCTTAATCATCTGTATATGTACCACCTAATAGCTATGAGAGATTCCACAAATATAGGCGAAAAAAACATAACTGTAGATACTCTGTAGTTTTCTAAGAACGCAAAAAAAAATTCACAGGAATGACAAAAAAAATGATAAGTGCCACCCTTTGTAAATCTCCCCTATTCCCCAATTTGCTATCAAACAACTATGATGGAGAATTCAGCTGCAGTACGGCCGTATGCTGTTATTAAACTTTACATTTTAATTGTTAAATGTTAAATAAATGTAAATGGGAAAAGTTTGTTGTGTTACATCTGCCAGCCAGATGTCCATCTCGGATTATATTTAGGTAGAGAAACTTTATTCAAACAATTCAAACAATATGTTCAGCTGTTGTAAAAAAAAAGAGTGTGTACTGCATTTATTGAAAGTTTCTAAAATGCTTGAAGGGAAATACATTTTTTAAATAAATGCCAATGTGTATGGATTTTTCTTAGTGGTTTTGTCTCAAACACAAACATACAATATTTTACATTAAACTTGTCTGAATTTTCCATGACTTAATCCACACAGTTGTGTCAAAATAAAGCATATCTTCACATACTTTGGGTATTTTATTGTAAACATAGTTAACTGCAAAACATGAAGTCTGGAGAATAATATAGACTGTAGATACAAGGTCAAGGTGGGGGTGTTGTAAATGTCAGTGTTTTACAATATTATATATCTCCTCGGCCTTCAGACCCGACCTTAGATCCCTTAGATACAAACTGCTGTCCACCATCTGTTCCATATCGGTTAAAGGGAATGATTTTCATTGAGGTTTTCTTCATTGAATACCAGCGGGTCCGCCATGTTACCCAAATGATACCATTGTCATAGCCAGCAGGTTGAGCGTCAGCTTCACTGTAAGTACCACCTGAAAAGGAACACCATATAAACAGAGTTATGGAACAGTTTAATTTTATACAGCCACTGAGACTGAACAACGTAAACAAGTAATATTATACATAATCTGGATACATACTGTATATTTACTGGAGAGGAAATGTCTAATTCGCAAACAATTACATATATACTTTTTCTACTTTTATCCCTTACTTCGTAAAACATATAGGTTTCCTAATGGGAACCGGATGTCATAACACACAGATCTTCAATGACTCTTTACCAAGCTATGGTAACACTAGGACAATGTACCCTCCAGGATCTCCAGTGTTTAAAGTCTAACTGCACCAATTCAGCAAAATATCATCTGTGTGCCTTTTTCAGTGCCACACAGCAGCTTGTCTTCTAAGCCAGGCCTACTAATGCAAACTGCACTTTCACTCAATTCTTGTTGGTATGGAATAAAAGGTTTCATTCCAGGGGCCTCCATAGGACTAAACTGGAGTGCACAGTGCATTTATGGAGAGAAGCTGTGCGGTACTGAAAAAGCCACACGCTGATATCTCACAGGATCAAGAACAAGCGAGCATGATAATACTGAAGAGGGATGCATGGGGTGGGGGGGGAGTTATAAAAAAAAAAGCACCAAAAGTGCAGGTACACATTTAAAGTGGTTCTAAAGGTTGGAATTAAAAAACTACCTACTCTTTGCAATGTCTTTGCACAGAGCAGCACAGATCCTCTTCTATTTGGGTCCCTGACTCCTCCCCCCTGCAGAGTGCCTCCCCATTAGCTAGCCTCATGCTATAGGTGCACTCGAGCAGGCTCACCCCCGAGCCATGCTCTTCTGAATGGACATTGTTCATTCCCGCTCTCTCCTCTTTGGCTCACTGGCTGTAATTGACAGCAGCAGGAGCCAATGTCTCCCACTGCTGTGTGAGCCAATGAGGAGCGAGAGACCCGGGAGAGCCACTGCTCTCATGCACACCGCTGGATCGAGATGGGGCTCAGGTAAGTATAAAGGAGGGCAACTGCACCCAAAAGGTTTTTTACCCTAATGTATAGAAAGTATTAAAGTAAAAAAACCTTGTGCCTTTAGAACTCGATGTCCGCTGGGATACCCGTGATCGTCTCACGGAGAGGAAGAACGGGGAGATGCTAATGTAAACAAGCATCTCCCCATTCTGCCTAGTGACACTGTCACTGATCACAGCTCCCTGTGATCGGGAGCGGTGATCAGTGACGTGTCACTCGTAGCCACGCCCCTAACAGTTAGAATCACTCCCTAGGACACACTTAACCCTTTCCTAGCCCCCTAGTGGTTAACCCCTTCACTGCCAGTGTCATTTTTACAGTAATCAGTGCAATTTTATAGCACTGATCACTGTAAAAATTACAATGGTCCCAAAAATGTGTCAAAATTGTCCGATCTGTCTGCCATAATGTCGCAGTCACGATAAAAATCGCAGATCGCCGCCATTACTAGTAAAAAAAAATATTAATAAAAATGCCATAAAACTATCCCCTATTTTGTAGACGCTATAACTTTTGCGCAAACCGATCAATAAACGCTTATTGCGATTTGTTTACCAAAAATATGTAGAAGAATACGTATCGGCCTAAACTGAGGAAAAAATTTTTTTTTTATATATTTTTGGGGGATATTTGTTATAGTAAAAATAATGCATTTTTTAAAAATTTGTTGCTATTTTTTTTTTATAGCGCAAAAAATAAAAACCACAGAGGTGATCAAATACCACCAAAAGAATGCTCTATTTGTGGGGAAAAAAGGATGCCAATTTTGTTTGGGAGCCATGTCGCACGACCGCGCAATTGTCAGTTAAAGCGACGCAGTGCCAAATCGCAAAAAGTGCTTTGGTCTTTGGCCAGCGAAATGGTCCGGGGCTTAATATGTGGCCTACCAATGATGACCTCCTTCTAAAAATACTAATTGTTTGGCTGTCCCTAACAGTACTTTCAGTGTTACTTACCTGGAACAAGTATGCATTTTATAATGTCGGAGTTAATTTAGAACTCCTGATCTGCATACTTACTTCAAGTCAGTAATCTAGAAAGCATGAAAGGAGAGGCCAGTAATAGCAGCCTTCATATTCTGTCAATGCAACCAAAGGTGGTTGCAAAAACCGCCAATTAGTTTTACTAGCATGAATTTAGGGCAGAATTTTCATCTTTGTTAGGGAGACAGATATAAGAAGCTGAATAGTAAACCAACCTATCCACAACAACTGTTTCTTAAGTTATCCTTACCTTGATAATATTTGCCATTGAGGTGTCCAGCATGGCATCTGTTCATCCACCAGCCAGAGCCATCTTGTTCAGCACAGTTTCCTTCAAATTTATCGTTATCTTTGTCATATGTACTGAACTGCATGCCATTGTGAGAAGTAAAGAACTTGTCACTGGGGTCATCTCCAAAATCAAATCCATCAAAGGCATCTCCAGCTTCACCACCAATGAAGTAAGCATAGGTTAGCCTGTAATTGTCCTTCTCAGCACCCAGTCTGAACGTGGCATAATCGGCTGTGCTAGATAGACAAAGGAAAGATAATTTCATATCAGTATGTTTCAATTCCTGTAAATGTATTTTCTATTCTATTCTAACGTCAAAATAAATCATTGATTTTAGTTAGTCACAGAATTTACTCTATATGGCTTTTTACAGATTACTAAAATGGTGGAAGTTTTATTTGTATAAAAAAAAACAAAGTCTTATCTTTCCTAGATGCTTAAAGCTATATTCTCATTAATCAGTATAGGCTATTGCCATTTCTAGAGATAGCAGCTTTTAGAAATATATATTTTATATAATTTGTTTTTTGTTGTTTTTTTGTGGCTTTTATCTGGATTTAAACCCCAGACAAATATGTTGTCAGCTAAGATTACCTTGTCTGACCAGTCCAGTCTTCCACCTCTATCCGGAGAACATATGGAATTGTACTCTGTGTACTTAGAAGGTGTGTCTTCTCATTTCCCAACCAAAACTCTGTTGTGTCTGTTGGAGATAAGTATCCAAATCCTTCTTTGTACTGGTTCCAGTTCTTGTTGAAGTCCACACTACCATCAAGCCTCTAAGAAAAGAAGAAAAAAGATTTGTTATGAAACATGACAGGGTTACATATTCTAAGCTTAACGTGAAAAATAAAATGAGCAGTTCCATCTGTTCATTAATGTGTGTCAATAAGTCCACAGCAGACAGTTGCTAGGTTTGATAGACCATTTTAGTGTATTTCTCAAAAAACGAGTGTGTTCTCAGTTGACCAAAAACACATACTGACCCCAGAAATAGAGTAATATGAAGAGAACAATGGGGGTTCAAGTGACATGAATCCTATTGTTATTCATTGTTTCCAAGCTAAATGGTTTTCCATGTACTTGTTGAAAGAGGAAAACCTTTTTAATTCACAAAAGCTACAGTATGCTTTCACTCACCCTTTGGATAACAGTCCATCCTAAGCCAGATGAATCAATTTCACAATAAACCAGGAATTGCTGTTTGGCTTTAAGAGGCTTAATGTAGTAGAGGCCACTGACACGTGCTCCTTTGTTTGCAACATCTTGGCAATCTAGGGAGAGAAAGACATTTCTTTATCAATAAAATCCTCTAGCTTGGGATATTGCTGAAACAGTAGCCATAATACACTGCATTCACCTATTATCTCTTCTCATCCACCTGGATTAAAACTGAAGGTCATTCCACCTTTATTTGCCACTCCTGGTTCCTCCCCACCCCATTACCATGAAACTTTTAAACAAAATAAAATGTTTACATTTTCATTACATGTCAATTAAAAAACGTTTGTTTAAGGAAAGTTTGTTCCATTCCCAAATTGTTAGTAGGGTCAAATCCAAGTTCGACCGTGATGAGAAAATTTGAAGGAGCCGTCATAGCTGTACATCGGCTCCTTTATGTGGGATAGAAGGCGCGCGGGCGCCGCCAGAGGCACGCGGGCACAGCTACACTGCGGGGGTGCCAATGCGAGTGGCCAGCAGTTGTGATGACCACAGACTACGGGCGATCGCGGGCACGAGAGCCAGAACAGGGACGTGTCTGTGTAAACACACATCTCTTTGTTCTGTGAGAAGAGGATAGGCAGATCTTGGGTTTCTACTAGCTGTGAACAGCGATCTGTCATCTCCTCTAGTCAATCCCATTCCCCTACAGTGAGAACACACACTAGGGAACACAGTTAACCCCTTGATCGCCACCCTAGTGTTAACCCCTTCCCTGCCAGTGACATTTACATAGTAATCAGTGCATTTTTATAGCACTGATCACTGTATAATTGTCAATGGTCCCAAAAATGTGTCAAAAGTGTCCGATCTGTACGCCATAATGTCGCAGTCCCGATAAAAATCGCAGATCACTACCATTACTAGTAAAAAAGAAAAATGTATAAGAATGCCATTATTATTATTTCAGGTACTTATAAAGCGCTGTCAATTTACACAGCGCTTTACATATACATTGTGTCCCTACCCTCAAGGAGCTTACAACCTAAGGTCCCTAACACACATATACTAGGAGCAAATTAAGACAGGATCCGAATAACCTACCAGCATGTCTTTAGAGTGTGGGAGGAAACCCACGCAGGCACAGGGAGAACATGCAAACTCCAGGCAGATGGTGTCGTGGTCGGGATTTGAACCAGCGACCCTTTTTGCTGCTAGGTGATAGTGCTAACCACTACACCACTGTGCTGCCCATAATCTGTCCCCTATTTTGTAGAAGCTATAATATTTGCGCAAACCAATCAATATATGCTTATTGCGATTTTTATTACAATATGTAGAAGAATACATATCGGCCTAAACTGAGGAAAAAATTTGCTTTTTAAAAAAGCAATTGGGGATATTTATTATAATATAACAAAAAGTACAAAATATTGTGTTTTTTTCAAAATGGTCGCTATTTTTTTGTCTATAGCGCAAAAAATAAAAACCCCAGAGATGATCAAATATCACCAAAAGAAAGCTCTATTTGTGGGGAAAAAAGGACGTCAATTTTGTTTGGGTACAGCATCGCACAACCGCGCAATTGTCAAACGACGCACTGCCGTTTTACAAAAAATAGTCTGGTCATTGAGCAGCCAAATCTTCCGGGGCTGAAGTGGTTAAAAAGCAACAAAGTAGAGGAAATTTTAGACTTGTATGCTACTCGTGTCATCATGTCTTTATAAGATGAATACATACCTTTTCCTGTTATTTCCTGGATTTGAACGGTCTCTTTGCATGGCTGCTGGCATTGTACTTCCAAGTTTCCAATCCTCTGTTTTAACAGGGCAATTTTTTCTGTGTTGGAAGTTAGTAAATCTTGCAGGTATCTATAACAAAATCAAAAAAATATCAGCCTTACCTTTTTTAGGTATTGTTTATACAGAGTTTTATCCTGTTTTCATGTTGCACAGAGCAATGATGTTCTTAATATATACTCTCTTTTTTCAAGGGAGCTTTTCTCAAGGGAGCTTCATAGTGACCATGACATTGTCCTGATATATCCATTCACAACAGGTTTAATGGATGCACAAGCTGCATCAGTCTGAGTGTTCCCATAGAGATTGTATCATGACTACTAAGAGATGCTTCTGTACACTATCCTGAAGAAGAAATTATTTGTAAGGCTGGGGTTCACCCCATATGTGAGATCGTGTTTTCTTGGTGTGTATTCATTTGATATGTGTTGTGTTTCACTTTCAATTTTACTCAATTGAATTGAATAACAAAATGCAGATCAATTGGCCCAAAAGCTGAGTTTTTCACCAGAAACTGCAATCCAATATACAGTATTGGTGAAACAGGTCCTATTGAAGACACTAGGGGTGATGTACTAAAGGAGTTGAGGTTGTTCTCTTGGCAAAGTGAATGTTTTTCTTTGCAAAGTAAAAAATAGTGAGAAGATGCGTTCACAATGAATACCCAACCACGTGGTAGTAAAAAAAAAAAAAATCTTGTTTTGAAATTGGCATGAACGTGATTGAATACTCAAAGTAAACACTGTATCATTATATTCACTAACATTCATTTTTCTAAAGGAGCCCCTACTTCTTTAATAGCTCAACCCTAATGTGTAGCACTATATGCCCCCATTCACACTGAATCTGACTTCACTCAAAGTTGCACAATTTCAAAGCCGCAGGTCAGCGCGACTTCAGGTGTGACTTGGATGACATCTGTGTGACTTCATGCAAGTCGCACCTGAAATCGCAAAAAATAGTGCAGGAACCTTTTTTTCAAATCGTTGCAGCACCGCAAAGACCGAGTCGCGCCGATTTGAACAGTTCCATTGCCGACAATAGGGTGCGGCTTGTGATGTCGCACCAGGCTAAAGCAGGAAGCAGAGCCTCAATGTTTAATAAACATAGACATTACTAATTACAAACTTTACACTATACTAAAAATATATATATTAAATTAAAAAAAACTCAAAAACATAAAACACACTGATGATTAACAAAAAAAGAAGAAAAAATGTCCACGCCTGGATGGTACTAATGTGTGCAGCTGCTGTCTATTATGTCCAGCAAAGAGTTAATCAATATTAATCTCAGGCAGCGCTTGCTATACCATATAAATATGTTGATATGGGCTACAATTGATAAACTGTAAACATCAGTAGTGAATATTGCACATTGGTGACAAGAAATTATAAATAAAGTGACATATAAGTGCAGTCTTTAGTGCAGTATTGAGTCCCTTGTAGGTGCTGTAATGGCTACACACCGCACTCACCAGATGTCGGTGACTCCCTTGCCTTACAGCAAAGATAGTCAGCAAGGCTTTTAGGTCTCTAGGGGGTCCTGCCCACGATATCACACTGATGATTTGCATCAATTATTATTTTTTATTTTTTTTAAAGGCAGCGGTGGTGCCCCCTTTTTTTTTTTTTTTTTTTTTTTTTGTGGTGACCCTTTTTTGTCTTTGGTTCTGCAAGGCATGAAAAATAAAGGTGCTGGATGGATGTTCTTCCAAGCAATAGAAACTTTAATGGGGGTTCTAATCTTTTTCTATTGTATCTAAAACTAAAAAAAAAAGTTTTAGTAACACAAATACTAGCCCATTGCACCTTGCAGCTTTTATGCAATTAATTTGAATATGCCTTGTTTTTTTATTAATGTACAATAATGTAAATGTTTTAGTTCCACGACTGGGAAATATCTAGCACCATATTTTATTTCTGTCCAGAGTGATGAAATGGATTTGGTGATGCCACCAAGCGCAATAAATATAATACATGTATTATTATTTGTATTAAATTGAGGAGGTTGAAAATACCTAATCTTTAAAGATCAGCTCTGGTTCACTTTGCTAAAAGGACTTCAATACTACCAGTGAGTCAAAATCCAGTTGCTTTACTGAAAGAATTAAAGGGTATTCACTTTGCAGAGTAAATATTCAGTTAGCTTAGTAAAAAAGAAAGATCTATGTCTACTCCAATAGCTAAGTGTGTGCAAGCACAAATCCTGTTTTTTAAGCTCCCATGCACATTATTGGGTGCTCAAAGTAATAACAGTTTCACCATATTCTCTTCGCCAAGTGAACATTCTATTCTATATTCTCTTTAATAAATCAACCCAATGAGTGAGAATGATCCAAACTTGAGACAAAATGAAGTGAATTGGAAAAACTAGTATCTCCGTATTAGTTTGATAATATAAGGAAAAATGCTCAACTATGCAACATACAGATGTATTTTTTTACCCTTTTTTATTTAGGCTATCAGTACATTTTCCAGGCCTGAATGGTACCTGAAAATGAAATATATTTCTCTTGAAAACTTATTTTACAAGTGCACTGTTAGACTAAATAAAACATTATATTACTGAATCCTTCATTACTGAAGAGTTTGCTCTTGCATTGATCAACAATAAAATTAGGAATACTAAAATATACTAAAAATATAAATAATATTATATATATATATATATATACTATTTTGTCAAAAGTATTAAAAGTATTGGGACACCTGCCTTTGCATGCACATGAACTTTACTGGCATCCCAGTCTTAGTCCGTAGGGTTCAATATTGAGTTGGCTCACCCTTTGCAGCTATAACAACTTCAAAGCTTCTGGGAAGGCTGTCCACAAGGTTTAGGAGTGTGTCTATGGGAATGTTTGACCATTCTTCCAGAAGCGCATTTGTGAGGTCAGGCACTGATGATGGACGAGAAAGCCTGGCTCACAGTCTCCGCTCAAATTAATTCCAAAGGTGTTCTATCGGGTTGAAATCAGGATTATGGTGTGGGGTTGTTTTTCAGGGGTTGGGCTTGGCCCCTTAGTTCCAGTGAAGGGAACTCTTAAGGCATCAGCATACCAAGACATATGGGACAATTTCATGCTCCCAACTTTGTGGGAACAGTTTGGGGATGGCCCCTTCCTGTTCCAACATGACTGAGCAGCAGTGCACAAATCACTTCAATAAAGACATGGATGAGCGAGTTTGGGGTGGAGGAACTTGATTGGCCTGAGTCTTGACCTCAACCTGATAAAACACCTTTGGGATGAATTAGAGCAGAGACAGACTCGTCCAACATCAGTGCCTGACCTCACAAATGCGCTTCTGGAAGGATGATCAAACATTCCCATAGACACACTTCTAATCCTTGTGGACAGCCTTCCCAGAAGAGTTGAATCTGTTATAGCTGGAAAGGATGGGTCAACTCAATATTGAACCCTACAGACTAAGACTGGGATGCTATTAAAGTTTATGTGCGTGTAAAGGCAGGCATCTCAATACATTTGACAATATAGTGTAAATATATATACTATACTAAAAATACAAACATATCATTAACAACGGAACACTCACTGTATGCTCTGTTCATTCTGCACAACTGTCTGTTCATATCTTGAAATATCATCCAACATATTTCTGGATTTCTGAGTTGGGTTTTCAATGCCTGAAAAACAAAAGTTGACATTTGTAAACACGCACCTAACTCTTTCAGTGATTTATCAAAAAAATGAAATGAACTTGTGTATGCACACAAATGTTCTGTAAATATGTACTAATGCTTACCTTGTGGAGATGTTGCGGGCTTGGTCCCAATTAGCCGTATGTCCTCTACAATTACTGTCGTTTCTGAGGTGTCATTAGTGATTCTGCCTAACAGTCCTTCGAGGTATTGCAGTTCTGTGTCAACGTCTGACTGATATCTGCTTAAGAAGTCTGAGACTCCACATGTAGTTGGACAGTATTCCCCCTACAATTAAAAAGATCTGTAAGATACTGTTGTTCGAAGCTACAGAGTTCTTAGGGAAGACATAGTAAAGAATACTTACAAATCGTTCATCTAAAATGCAACAGTTGTCCCTGTTTGGCTTTAAATTGTATTGCTATAAAAAAGAAAAAGACAAATAGTAATAAAAATATAATAATAATTACATTTTAATATATTAAATTTAATATATGTAATCTATCCTTGTTTTCTTTCTGTTGTATCTGTTACATAATTTCTTAGCAATGGTATATTTACAATAAATTGTACTAAAATTGTATATTTAAATTCGGTTTTAACCTAAGTTATAATCATGTATTTTCTGATTTTTTAATCGCATTTATTTACTATATGTTTTCCTCTTATTGAAAAATGTTCATACTCACGCAATAAGTGCTGGAGAAGAGCAGTACAATCTGGATGAAGAGAGCCCCCTGCTGGTATATTCGTGACATGTTGCAGGTCCAATATGCCTTGCACCTGCTTGGTTGGTAGTTCTCAAATGAAGTCGAGCTTGCAAGGTGCTGCTGTTATATGTGCACAGTCTGATCAGGGGTAACATTGCAGACAGGAACAAAGAATTGTCCAAAGGTCAAAGGAAGGGGCAGGGGAGGTGGAGATCACAGTCCATGACCCTTAAGGGGACATTAGTCACTCAGATTGCAGCCAACATTTGAACATTTGCACCATACTAAGAGTATTAACTCTTAACAGACAGATTGCAGATTTGCTGACACAGATATTTTATTCGTTCTTGGACTGAGTGGGTGTCCTCACACATAATAGTTCAAAATGATGTACACAAATATGCAAGCAATATAGACTTAGAGACTAGAGGGGAAAAAAAAGAGTATCGGACTGTACAGGGCAGAAAAGGAGCATATACTAAAATAGTAAAAAAGTACATATTTTATTGAAATATTACAATTTTAAAAGAATTGTTGATGCCAACATATATATCTTAAAAACACAAGAGCTAGATGAAGCAGTTTCCTGCATATGGTTTTGTAACAAGAATTAGAGTACTAGTAAGGTAGGTCCTCATGTGCATTTATTAATTAGTGTGATGATCAGATTTTATTTACAATATTTATTTATTTATGATTTTGCCAAAATCTAGAAGACCACTTGAACATACAGAAAGTTTGTTTGTGGAACTGTACAAAATATAAGTTAATAATGCCTTGGGACATTTGTTGCACAGTTGACAAGCTTTTAGTATTTAAAGTGGAGCTCCACCCAAAAGGGGAAGTTCTGCTTTGAGCAACCCCCCCTTTCTATGCCACATTTGGAATGTAATTGTTTTGGGGAGAGGGGGAGCAGGTACCTAGTTTTGACAGGTACCTTCTCCCACCTCCGCTCGGGCTGCCTAGGCGACTTGAGTGGAAGTTCTCCTCTTCCCCTCCCTTCCTTCAATCTTCTGGAACACGTCACAGGTCCCAGACAATGTCAAAGGAAGTTATGTCACCAGCACACCAGGATGTCCAAAATTGGGTTTAAAACTTTAATCAACGATCACATAATTATAGCAGAAAGCGATGTTTCGGAGCCACGCCGCACCCCATCATCAGGCATGTGGCATCGCTTTCTGCTGTAATTATGTGATTAAAGTTTTGGACCCATTTTTGGAGATCCTGGTGTGCTGGTGACATTACATGCTTTGACTATACACGATTCCAGCCGGTGGTCGCTTTAGCACCCATTTTTGAATACAGCCATTTTTACAGGAATGTGTGCATTGGGAATAATGCATTTAAAGGTCCCAAACGATTTCCCAACCATTGAGGAGGCGCATCGAATCGAGAGCCCACACTTGAATTCCTGTGCCGGGGAGAGGCAAGGGAGAGAAGCGAGAGTTTGGGCGTCCACATCGCTGGATCCTGGTACAGGTGAGAGTGTGTTTAATAAAAGTCAGCAGCTAAACTTTTTGTAGCTGCTGACTTTTAATAAGCACAAAAACAAGTGGAACGCCACTTTACGTGATATCAGACCCAATTTTTTAATCACTTTTAGTAGCTGACTTAGGGTGCACTCACACTGGCAGTTTTACCCATGCCCCATCCCCTTGGTCTGTTCATTTTTGAAGTGTGAGTGCTCCAAAGCATGCCCGATAACTGGTAAGTATACAATCCTTCTTCCAAGTGGTCTTGGACATGGTTAACTTGTGGTCCAGTATAAATCACTTCAGTGTGAACGTAAACCATGCCTGGGCACAGAACTTTCTATAGATGACTGAACACAAAAACAGGGATCGCTTTGGTCTGGTTGGCAGAGGTGATGATGTAAGTGTGCCCGGGAACACTTGCTTACAGCCCAGTGTGAGTGCAGACCAGTAGGGAAGAAAGGTGGGGAGACAATTGAACTTGGGCACCATTCAATTCTACCGTGCCCATTGTAAGTGCACCCTTAATCATTTACTGAATATACAGCCTCTTTATCTTAATCCTGTCTATATTTGAGTTTAAGCTGGTGCCCCAGGTCTCCTGTTGTAGGGTGGCTCCTTTTTCTTGCAGCATCCTATGAAGCCATCCTTGCATGCAGGGACATGAGTTGTATATCTCAAAGATCTCATAAGAAATTTTGGGGTGATTTACTAATACTGATGCACACAGAATCTGGTGCAGTTGTGCATATGAACCAATCAGCTTCTAACTTCAGTTTGTTTAATTAAAGTGTTACTAAACCCACAACGGTGAAATCAGTCTGCATATGCAGTAAAGCATACTTGTAATACTTAAGGGGGTGATCCTCTGCATTGTGTAAAAAGTCTGTTTGATCCTGTCTTCTCTGACCCTCCCCTTATTTTACTGTCCCCAATCCATCTGCTGATAGAACAGAGCCTTGGAGGCACTCTGCACATGCTCAGTTTAGTGTGTATTGCTAGAGAGTTGTTTTTTTTGGGAGGGTGCATGTGATTAGCACAGGGACAGTCAGCACTGTCCAAACAGAGGGTCAGGGGCATGCAGCCTCATAGGACAGTCAGAGGAGAATGAAAACTCCTCCTACAAAGCTTTAACCTGTGCTCAGCCAGACACTGATAGAAGTCACAAGACTGCTATATACTTCTGATAAGAAAAGGTATTTAGCAGTGTATATTTACTACAATAAATGAATTTCCATGTTCTGTGAGAGACCAGATATAGTAAATGCAGGGTCCTGAGTTTAGTAACACTTTAAGCTTTGACAATAAAACCTAGAGTCTAGTTGGGTACTATGCACAACTGCACCAGATTCGGTGTGCACCAGTTTTAGTAAATCTCCTCTTTTGTGTGCAATTTCACAAGTACATACAAAGTACTGTGCAATTTTAAAATGTAAGTGTGAAGAGGCCTAAACGTCTGCAGCAGGTGTTGAACCCAGAAATCAATGGGAAATCTTAGGTCTGGTACCTAAGCGATTCAGCTTTTTCAAGAGCAATGTGCATAACAAGATTTTCAAAGCAAAATCTTTCAAAAAGCTTTGAGTGGCTTTCTTAAAGAATAGGTAAACCCTCACTTTGTAAAACAACTCATCCAGTTTAATATTAAAATTTAAAATCTATCATTTGTGTATACATATAAAAAGAAAACATTATAAATACCACCTTTCCATTTTTTATAAGTGATCGCATAATCTCTGTTCTTAGCTGCATTAAGGAGCTCAGAGAGCTGGAGGAGGAGAAACAGCATCACACTGATATTCCCAGTGAATGGCTGTGCAGAGGGGGGTGTATCAGCAGAAGTCTGATCATTGGAGGAGAGCAGGCTAAGTTCCCAGAACAGCTAGAGAACTGACTATGCTGTGGCTTTCCTAGTGTGGTCAGTTTATAATAGAAAAGCAGAGCGATGGCAGGAACACCAGGGCTTTCACAGAAAGGAAGCAATACAAAGAGAACAGGACACATTTTGTACATGGTACACCAGGCACATATCAGGAATATGAAATGTTGGATTAACCTGTACATATTCTTTAAAATCTATAAGAAAAACACAGGAAGCTGTACACTCAGCACTGGTGCCGTTCTGGGATTGTTTGCATTTGCTCAGTAAAGGTGAAGCATTTTCTGATTGGATGAGGTGAAGAGGCGGGATGGTGATGTCACAACCTTGTCCAATCATGGAACGCTTTTCATTCATCGAGAAAAAGTAAAGTATTGTCTGAGTAGTGCCTGTTGTGAGCGACCTCCTGTGTTTAGTAAGCAGCAGGGCAGCCGCTCAGCACAGGACCCGGAAGCAAGTGAAGACTGCTGTAGTAGCGGTGCCTGCTACAGTGATTTCCAGCTTTCAGGGGCATTAGCCAGGTATGGTATATGCATAGTTATTTTTGATCCAAGTTGGACCAAGGTAACTATGTAAAGATATCTATACCTAGAATTCTTGTTTAAGCTGTCCGAAGCTTGTGAAAAACTTTGTGCAAATACGTTGTAAAATTTTGTTTTGCGTGTTGTTTTGCTTCTATAAACCATTTGGTGGACATAGTTTCTTACTATTAGTATTACTACTTTGATTCTTATTTTGCATAACACTGTCTTACTGCTGAATGGCATGGTAGACCTGATTTCCCTTAATGAGTCTGCATTGGAGCTTCTGTACTGGTATCACTGTTTGAATCTGGAGTGCTCAAGTTGCCATCTAGCATTGTCTACAGTGAGAGAATTAGACCACTGAGCAACTTTATTCCATTTGATTCAAGCAGATTGAAATAAATATCATTTTATAGTAAATGCACCATCAATATATCACCTCCACTGAAATAAAAACGAAAGTGTACCTAAACCCAAGAACAAACATTTAATATATAGCAGCTTACCAGTCCTCAGATGTCGATGATAAAGTGTTGGATATGAGAAAATTATTTAATGGTATATATACCCCAAAAAAGGGCAAATATGAGAAGTTCATTGTTAGGGTTAATGTATATTTTAATCACTTGCCGGCCAGCCGCTGTCATTGTACTGCGGCAGGTCGTCTCGTTCCCACAAATCGCTGTCATTGTATGTTGGCTCGGGAACTCTATTATGTGTGGGCGCCCACTGGCCAGCAGGGGAGCCAATCAGCGGGTGGGGCGCCCCAACCACGATCATTCCCTGCAGTAACAGAAAGGGGATCTGCCTGTGTGAACAAGGCAGATCTCCGTTCTGACAGGGGAGATCACAGATCCTGTCTTTCTGCTATGCAGGAAGATGGATCAGTGTATTTCCCCAGGCAGCCTATTCCCCATACATAGAAAACACCTGCAGGGAATACATTTAACCCCTTGATCGCCCCTGATGTTAACCCCTTCCCTGCCAGTGTCATTAGTACAACAGTAATTTTAGCACTGATTACTGTAATAATATCACTTGCTCCCAAAAAAGTGTCAAAAATGTCAGTTAGGTGTTTGATCTGTCTGCCGCAATGTCAAAGTCCCGCTAAAAATCGCAGATCACCGCCATTACTAGTAAAAAAATAAAAATAAAATGAAAATGCCATAAATGTATTCCTTATTTTGTAGATGCTATAACGCTTTCGCTTATTGCGATTTTTTTTTACCAAAAATATGTAGAAGAATATATAGCGGCCTAAACTGAGGAAGAAATTAGGGTTTTTTTTATGTTTTTTGGGGATATTTATTATAGCAAAAAGTAAAAAATATTGCTTTTTTTTCAAAATCGTCGCTCTTTTTTTGTTTATAGCGCAAAAAATAAAAAACGCAGAGGTGATCAAATACCACCAAAAAAAGCTCTATTTGTGGAAATAAAGGACATCAATTTTGTTTAGGTACAGAGTCGTACGACCACGCAATTGTCAGTTAAAAACGACGCAGTGCCGTGTCGCAAAAAATGGCCTGGTCATTAAGGGGGTAAATCCTTCCTGTCCTTAAGTGGTTAATAGTTTTATGTGGAGGGGGACTTTATAAAAAAAAACTTTACTGAAAAGACCCACATTAATCATGATATTGTCAATGACAGTTTCATAGCAGTTATGAACACATTTTACATTTGTAGTAATCCTTTAAT
This sequence comes from Lithobates clamitans, assembly GCA_037952925.1. Classification (NCBI taxonomy): domain Eukaryota; kingdom Metazoa; phylum Chordata; class Amphibia; order Anura; family Ranidae; genus Lithobates; species Lithobates clamitans. The sequence goes on from JBBGZY010000756.1 coordinate 3,421,029, forward strand.
AAACTGACCAATCCATTGCCAGAATTCACATAAGATTATGAAACTGATATTTTATTTCCTTAGGTACGGGAAATGACAACTCCAAAAAGAACATTTTGTAAATCATAGGCTTTCTTAAACTGTGTTTGTTTGATACGTGGGTTGCAGTTGTCCAGCTTGTACTATTTGTTTTTGAGAGGCGTCTGTAAACACAGTTTATCTTGAAGGTTACATGTGTTTATTGCTGCACACCAAATCAGCACAGGTTGATGCAAACTGGGAGATGTCTGTTTCCACAACACTATAAGTCATTTTAAAGTGTTTGTAAAGTTTTTTTTTTTTTTTTTTAAACACATTCCTCCTGACCACTGTACATTTATGGCCGGGTGGGACAAGCGTCTTTCTGGGAGGACATACTTGTACATCCTCCTAGAACTGTGTGCCCCTGGCTTCCGCTGCTCTCACTGAGTCCAGTAAGGAGGGAGAGCGCACACTGCTGGATTGAGATCAGGTGTTCCGCCAGATTAGGCGACCCGTCAAATCTTGTATCGGAAGTGACATTCCGTCACGGCCATCTTGGTACACCCCGCACTCGTCCGCAGTAAGCCTAAAGTCTGAAGTCGCTAAGCGGACATCGTTTTACACCCACCGAGGATGTCTTGCATTTCACACTTGTTTTTACCACTAAACTGAGCTTATATAGTGAAGTACAGTATTTAGAAATCCGTCTGACTGTTTCGATTTTGAATTTTAAAAGCAGTGGTCTTCTGATCAGCAAACTTGTGGGATCAGCAGGCTTGCTGATGCTTTTAAAATTCAACATCAAAACAGTCAGGATTTCTATATACTGTACTTCACTTTATAAGCTCAGTTTAGTGGTAAAAACAAGTGTGAAATGCAAGATTTTGGTGGGTGTAAAAAGATGTCCGCTTGGTGACTTCAGACTGTAAGCTTAGTGTGGCCTAGTGCTGGGTGTACCAAGATGGCTGCGATGGAACGTCACTTCCATTACGAAATCTGACGGAACACAGGCTGAGGTTGAGGGGAGGGGTAGCTGACAAATGAAGGTTTTTAACTTAAGGCAGAAAATGCATTAAAGAGGAACTGCAGTCTGCTCACATAATTTGTAATAAAAACATCTTTTTCATTCTGAAGCTTCCCCCCAACCACTTTGCATATTATTTTATATATACTGTGATTCTGTACTTTCCAAATATGCTGCAGAAATCTCCCTCCACTGAGCCTGGCTGCAACCATTTTAACTGTGGGCAGCTGAAGCTGCTGCCTGTTCACTTCCTGGATTTACACAGACACATAGAGGTACACCTCCAGCTTTGCTGCTCTCATTGGCCCTCTTATGACTCATCCCCCCTCCCTTCCTGGCAAACTCTCACAAGAGTGAAAGAGAGAGCTGTGCATGATGTCATAAGCCTAGACTTTCTACCAGACAAGAATTTATTGGCAGAAAAAAATGTTTACTATCCAAAGTTAAAACAACAAGGGCAGAAGATTTAATAGATGGAAAGATGAAAAAATGATTTTTCATTCTTCAATGTAAAAAAAAAACTTTAGCCTCTACAACCACTTTAATGTTCGCCAGTCACTTTGGATTTTTGTGCTCAGAGAGAGTGCAGATACAATACTGCACACTCTTACTAAAGTTTACTGACTTTTATTAACACTCACAGACAAATAATTTTCCCAGCCATCAACAACTGTTTTACATGTCTTCCCACAATTCCTGGATAGTGGGCTTGTAAAAGAATGGCAATCGGTGAAATGAGCAGACAGAGAGTAGATATAACTTGTAGTTTACTAAAAGGTGTAAAGTGAGAATCAATAATGTAAAATGGACTAGAATGGCAAAGCGCATGCATACACTAAAGAATAATACAAAACAGATGATGAAAGATGCACAAACATGAACTCTGCACAGCAATGTCTCTGTGACTCAAAGTAATGTCATAGCATAGTCTCTATAAGACTCTATAGCAACAGAAAGTCTAGCTGAGAATTACTACGTCAGTGAAATAGTTCAGAACACAAACAGCTATTTGCCATTACGGTATAAACAACATCGTTCTCAGTGAAGTTCATGGTAGGTCTGATAAAACAGGTAAACTGGATAGATCCCAGGCCTGAGGACACCGGGGGGCACCCAAATGGAAGTAGAGCACACTGGTAGCAATTGGAAATATGGTAGCTGGATCATGGAGAAGATGTGTGGTATTAGGCTCTGGGGTTGCTGTCCGCACACCGGTTCTGACACTGGAGTGCTTGTCACTTGGCTACAGATCACTTGCCCAGCTACTTCTGCCTCATCACGTGTGGCTTCTTAACTGTAAAAGAAAAAACTGACAACTGCCCACAACAACACGTTACACTAAGCATGAAGGGGTGAAATACTTCAGAATGGGGGCACTCTCTCTTCTCTAGGTGGGGATCCATTACTCTGGCTGTGAATATTGTGGTGTCTTCAGTGTGCAGCTGTCTGTTTCTTCCATGGACTAGTCCAAGTGCAGCCCAGCATCCAATTCTAGGGAGACAACAGGAGTGCAAGATTGGGAGCAGAGGATGGTCATTTATTCTCTCAGCTGTAAAGTTGTAAGCAACATTTTACCCTCCAGGCGTGGATCTGTAGTTAAGCTAGTTCCCAGGTCATAGAAAGTATACAGCAAAGAAGATCAGAAACCTCTCTCTCTCTCTCTCCCTTTCTCTCTCTCTCTCTCTCTCTCTCTCTCTCCTTCTCTCTCTCTCTCTCTCTCTCTCAAGTTTCAGCCTACAGCCTGTCAGGAAAACTCGCATTTGTCCTCTTCACAACTGAGTTGCACTGGGCCTCATATTCTGTGGTTACAGGCCAGGTCCATCATGGGTTGCATTGCGCTGAATATTAGAAGTGGGCTTCAACTGACAAGTGGGGATGGTGCTGTGCTAATCTGCAATAAACTCTAATCTAAAGGTGTATTGGATATCCTAGTACACCTATAGATTAGAGTTTATTGCAGGATTAGCGCAGCACCATCCCCACTTGTCAGTTGAAGTCTATACCAGGGGCTAGGCTGGACCCCATTCGGTGCAGGCTGCTTTTCCCTATCTAGTATCACCTACACCACTGCTTGGTAGCGCAGGAATAATATACCCTATAATATTAGGTGCGGCTTAAGGGGGTGTGGTTAATGAGGGATATGAATAGGGAATATATATCACAGTGTACAGAATAGGGAATGTACAGCACAGAATACAGAATGAGTGGTGCGAAATAGGGTGTGTACAAGAAATAAATATGTACACAAAGTGCAGTGCTACTATAAATGAAACCTATGGCGAAGTAAATATAGCGTTACCCCAAAAAAACCTCTGGATTTCAGCCCACCCCCCCCCCCCCTACACAGCACCCACAGCCAGGCAACAGGAGTTTTCTACACTCTCCAAATAGCTGAAGAAAACAGTCTAGTTTGGGTTGTTTTGAGAACAATGAACTTGGATAGGGATTGGGGTACATGGGATACCCAGAAATGTTAACTCCAAACAGCAAATGGGGACTTGCTAATGTCTAAACAAAAGTATATTGAAAAGACAGCACCTGGCTGTATTGCATGACACCTGGCTGCTCTAGGCCCAAGATATAGATATGATGGGGTTGATGGCTGATTTGCTCGGCACTTAAGCTTCCCCTTTGTCCCAGACATGCGAGGTATTGCACTTAACTGTCCTTTCTTTTCCTTGGATGTAACGCTTGCTTGTACTCACTCAGTCCCCTTTTTGAAGGCTTTCTAAGATCCAGGTTGGCTGCTGTCTTGGCCTTACTGCTGAACAGGCTGTACTGGCTTTGCTTGGGGTCTGCAGCTACGCCTAATTGTCACACCCAACATATTTTATTTCTTGGATCTCTTTATATACCCGGCTATATAAGTCTTCAGTAATTCGTTATTAGTGTCATTTCCCTTACCATTAGACCCTTCATACATTTGTCCTAATTTAACAATTTCTCTCCAATTATTTCCCAATCCCCTGTCTGACTCAGCACAGGCTTGATGGGAGCGGGGTGTATTTTCTGCCTCCGCGGTTGCGATGTGCGGCAGTCCGTTCCTCCCCCTCACCCTACGATGGGGCTTGGCCTCCCACACATCGACGTCATGCATTGACGCCACGTTTGCGGCGTCACTGACGTCGTTGACGTTCTTTTCCATCCTTGGCCGTGAACGAGATTGGCGGGGACCCACTGCTGACGTCTTTGCCGTACGCAGTTGGGGTTCCTTTCCCCACCTCTCCCGTGGGCCAATCCAGCATGACGGTGACGGGGCCCCGCCCTGGACGGAGAGTATATAGCATGGGTCATTTTGCCTGATTCAACAACATGGAAGCACATGTAGATTTGAGCCGGTCTACACATACCACTCACAGGTCAACAATGGGGTTAATTTATTCCCCTACTCACCTAATTTACTGGGAGCTCAGTCATCACATTTTTTTTTTTTGGTGTTTAATTACATATTCACTCCCCCATGTAGTCCCCTCATGGGTACACTTAAATATATATTTTTTTACACAAACTCACCAACCATTTAATTAATTTATTTTTGACACATTCCCTACAGGACACTATGCACGTTATGTGCAGTTATTACATTGGATCATGCTATGACTACTCTGCTGTCCTTTGGGTGCTGCCCTTGGTCCTCGAAGGGTTTCCCCCTTCGAGGATATACCATACTCGATATCCCCACTCTCCTGTACAGACACCAAACCTAACCTTGAGGTTGTGCAGTAAGTATTTTACCTGTCCCTATCTTGTTGGGATACAAATTTTTGTACCCCCCCTTTTTTTAGAGGGCATTACTAACTACCAACTTCTATTCTCCCCTCTAGTATTTTACATCATTACACTCCTGATGAATGGCTATAATGCCAAGAAACGCGTCAAGTGCCACTATATGCCAAGAGATACCGGGTCTTACTATATATTTCAATTGATTTATCTAATTATGTACATTTATCATATCCATTTATCAATTGTATTGCCTGCTATGAGCAGCATATCTTAGTGTAAGTCTTGTGTCTACATTTATTTGATACAATGTCTTTCTCAAGATTTGTTATGAATTTTAGATTGTGAAAAATAAATCATGTACTGTAATTTGATTTATGTATTGATCTTGTTCTTATTTAGCATGGCGAGCCTCACTCAAATTCCCAATGTACATCTTTACATCTTTTTCTACAAACCAATACAAGGATGGAGGTCCGCCATGTGTATCAAGTGTGTGTGTCAGGTCACATCCAATTCACTGTTTGACTGATATTACCAATGTTTTGTCTGAGCCTACCTTAAGAAAGAACTTAATTAAAATAGTCAGCAACCGGCAACTGCACAAAAAGTGTAGGAGCTAGGAGTGGTTGTCACACAGAGTGTAGGGGTCAGGAGCCCGTAACACACACAAAGTGCTGGAGTCAGGAACGGTTATCACACAGGGGTCTTGTTGTGTATAACGCACAGAGTGCAGGTGTTATAAGCACAGAATACACAGTAAAGCCATAAATTACCCCATTCTGCATCTCCATATCCCCACAGTACAGATCTCCCCCAAACAGCTCCAATTCCCCACCCAGTACAGATCAGCCCCTCAGACGCTCCCTATGGTGATGTATTCACATTCATATGCAAACTATATGGCGATTTCCATGTGAATGAGCTGTGGGGAAACTGTAGCAAGGGCAGAACATTTGTGGGACCAACCCTCCAGTTACGGGACTACATTCCCACACGATCCAGGACTGTTTGGAGGTATATTTGTAATCTCAAGATAAGTTACTTCTACAGCTCTCCATAGCAGAAAGCAATAACAGCAGCAACAGCCAATCAAACACATCATGATGATGACTAAGGCCCCATGTACACGGGACGCTGCTAAACACACGTTCAGAGGCAGTTGGATGCTTTTTTCTGCTGCTCCTGAACTCATTCAATGTTATCCTATGTGTCCATGTACACAGTCTCGTTTATTGCGTTTTTTTGCAGTTGCGTTTAACAGCATTTCTTTGGAAGCAAAAAAATGGGTTCAGACGCAGATTTCTACATTCATACGCCAAACGTGGCTAAACGCGGTACCGCGTTTAGCCACGTTTTCGTTTATAAGCGTTTTAAAAGGTGTCCTATTTTTTTTACATTAAAAATCTCAAAAATGATGGCAAATGATGAAAAACCATTAAAAAATATTTTAAAAAATTGTTATTGCTTGCAATTAATCATAGACCATTTATGTATCCTAATGAGCCCATGATCCAATCCAGTACACCACTAGCATTGCTGTTATCCGAAGTATAATTGGAATTTGACCCAAATGTTGTTAGATTTGAACAAGCAACTTGTGGCAGGTGACGTGGCAAGTGGACAATCCGCAACTTGTGGCAGGTGACGTGGCAAGTAGACAATCTGCAACTTGTGGCAGGTGACGTGGCAAGTGGACAATCCACAACTTGTGGCAGGTGACGTGGCAAGTGACATGGCAAGTGAAGTGGCAAGTGGACAATCCACAACTTGTGGCAGGTGATGTGGCAAGTGGACAATCCACAACTTGTGGCAGGTGACGTGGCAAGTGGACAATCCACAACTTGTGGCAGGTGACGTGACAAATGACAATCCACAACTTGTGGCAGATGACATGGCAAGTAACGTGGCAAGTGGACAATCCACAACTTGTGGCAAGTGGACAATCCACAACTTGTGGAAGGTGACGTGGCAAGTGGACAATCCACAACTTGTGGCAGGTGATGTGGCAAGTGGACAATCCACAACTTGGGGGCAGGTGACGTGGCAAATGACAATCCGCAACTTGTGGCAAGTGACATGGCAAGTGGACAATCCACAACTTGTGGCAGGTGACGTGGCAAGTGGACAATCCACAACTTGTGGCAGGTGACGTGGCAAGTGGACAATCCACAACTTGTGAGTGGCAAGAGGACAATCCACAACTTGTGGCAAGTGACGTGGCAAGTGGACAATGCACAACTTGTGGCAGGTGACGTGGCAAGTGGACAATCTGCAACTTGTGGCAGATGACGTGGCAAGTGACGTGGCAAGTGGACAATCCACAACTTGTAGCAGATGACATGGCAAGTAGAGAATCCACAACTTGTGGCAGGTGACGTGGCAAATAACAATCCGCAACTTGTGACAGGTGACGTGGCACGTGACGTGGCAAGTGGACAATCCACAACTTGTGGCAGGTGATGTGGCAAGTGGACAATACACAACTTGTGGCAGGTGACGTTGCAAGTGGATAATCCACAACTTGTGGCAGGTGACGTGACAAATGACAATCCACAACTTGTGGCAGATGACATGGCAAGTGACGTGGCAAGTGGATAATCCACAACTTGTGGCAGGTGACATCGCATGTGGACAATCCACAACTTGTGGCAGGTGACGTGGCAAGTGGACAATCCACAACTTGTGGGTGGCAAGTGGACAATATACAACTTGTGGGTGGCAAGTGGACAATCCACAACTTGTGGCAAGTGACGTGGCAAATGGACAATCCACAACTTGTGGCAGGTGACGTGGCAAGTGGACAATGCACAACTTGTGGCAGGTGACGTGGCAAGTGGACAATCCGCAACTTGTGACAGGTGATGTGGCAAAAGATGTGGCAAGTAGACAATCCACAACTTGTGGCAGGGGACGTGGCAAGTGGACAATCCACAACTTGTGGCAGGTGACGTCTCAAGTGGACAATCCACAACTTGTGGCAAGTTGACAATCCACAACTTGTGGCAGGTGACGTGGCATGTGGACAATCTGCAACTTGTGGCAGGTGACGTGGCAAGTGGACAATCCACAACTTGGGGCAGGTAATGTGGCAAATGTCAATCCGCAACTTGTGGCAGGTGACGTGGCAAGTGGACAATCCACAACTTGTGGCAGGTGATGTGGCAAGTGGACAATCCACAACTTGTGGCAGGTGATGTGGCAAGTGGACAATCCACAACATGTGGCAAGTGACGTGGCAAGTTCCACAACTTGTGGCAGGTGATGTGGCAAGTGGACAATGCACAACTTGTGGCAGGTGATGTGGCAAGTGGATAATCCGCAACTTGTGGCAGGTGACGTGGCAAGTGACGTGGCAAGTGGATAATCCACAACTTGTGGGTGGCAAGTGGACAATCCACAACTTGTGGCAAGTGACGTGGCTAGTGGACAATCCACAACTTGTGGCAGGTGACGTGGCAAGTGGACAATCCACAACTTGTGGCAGGTGACATGGCAAATGACAATCAGCAACTTGTGGCAGGTGACGTGGCAAGTGATGTGGCAAGTGGACAATCCACAATTTGTGGCAGGTTATGTGGCAAGTGGACAATCCACAACTTGTGGCAGGTGATGTGGCAAGTGGACAATCTACAACTTGTGGGTGGCAAGTGGACAATCCACAACTTGTGGCAGGTGACGTGGCAAGTGGACAATCCACAACTTGTGGGTGGCAAGTGACGTGGCAAGTGGACAATGCACAACTTGTGGCAGGTGACGTGGCAAGTGGACAATCGACAACTTGTGGCAGGTGATGTGGCAAGTGGACAATCGACAACTTGTTGCAGGTGACGTGGCAAGTGGACAATCCACAACTTGTGGCAGGTGACGTGGCAAATGACAATCCCGCACTCGTGGCAGGTGACGTGGCAAGTGACGTGGCAAGTGGACAATCCACAATTTGTGGAAGGTGACGTGGCAAGTGTACAATCCACAACTTGTGGCAGGTGATGTGGCAAGTGGACAATCCACAACTTGTGGGTGGCAAGTGGACAATCCACAACTTGTGGCAAGTGACGTGGCTAGTGGCTGATCCACAACTTGTGGCAGGTGACCTGGCAAGTGGACAATCCACAACTTGTGGGTGGCAAGTGGACAATCCACAACTTGTGGCAGGTGACGTCTCAAGTGGACAATCCACAACTTGTGGCAAGTTGACAATCCACAACTTGTGGCAGGTGACGTGGCATGTGGACAATCTGCAACTTGTGGCAGGTGACGTGGCAAGTGGACAATCCACAACTTGGGGCAGGTAATGTGGCAAATGTCAATCCGCAACTTGTGGCAGGTGACGTGGCAAGTGGACAATCCACAACTTGTGGCAGGTGATGTGGCAAGTGGACAATCCACAACTTGTGGCAGGTGATGTGGCAAGTGGACAATCCACAACTTGTGGCAAGTGACGTGGCAAGTTCCACAACTTGTGGCAGGTGATGTGGCAAGTGGACAATGCACAACTTGTGGCAGGTGATGTGGCAAGTGGATAATCCGCAACTTGTGGCAGATGACGTGGCAAGTGACGTGGCAAGTGGACAATCCACAACTTGTGGGTGGCAAGTGGACAATCCACAACTTGTGGCAAGTGACGTGGCTAGTGGACAATCCACAACTTGTAGCAGGTGACGTGGCAAGTGGACAATCCACAACTTGTGGCAGGTGACGTGGCAAATGACAATCAGCAACTTGTGGCAGGTGACGTGGCAAGTGATGTGGCAAGTGGGCAATCTACAATTTGTGGCAGGTGATGTGGCAAGTGGACAATCCACAACTTGTGGCAGGTGATGTGGCAAGTGGACAATCTACAACTTGTGGGTGGCAAGTGGACAATCCACAACTTGTGGCAGGTGACGTGGCAAGTGGACAATCCACAACTTGTGGGTGGCAAGTGACGTGGCAAGTGGACAATGCACAACTTGTGGCAGGTGACGTGGCAAGTGGACAATCGACAACTTGCGGCAGGTGACGTGGCAAGTGGACAATCCACAACTTGTGGCAGGTTACGTGGCAAATGACAATCCCGCACTCGTGGCAGGTGATGTGGCAAGTGGACAATCCACAATTTGTGGAAGGTGACGTGGCAAGTGTACAATCCACAACTTGTGGCAGGTGATGTGGCAAGTGTACAATCTAAAACTTGTGGGTGGCAAGTGGACAATCCACAACTTGTGGCAAGTGGACAATCCGCAACTTGTGGCAGGTGACGTGGCAAGTGACGTGGCAAGTGGACAATCAACAACTTGTGGCAGGTGATGTGGCAAGTGGACAATCCACAACTTGTGGGTGGCAAGTGGACAATCCACAACTTGTGGCAAGTGGACAATCCGCAACTTGTGGCAGGTGACGTGGCAAGTGACGTGGCAAGTGGACAATCAACAACTTGTGGCAAGTGACGTGGCTAGTGGCCAATCCACAACTTGTGTCAGGTGACCTGGCAAGTGAACAATGCACAACTTGTGGCAAGTTACATAGTAGGTGAGGTTGAAAAAAGACACAAGTCCATCAAGTCCAACCTATATGTGTGTGATTATATGTCAGTATTACATTGTATATCCCTGTATGTTGCGGTCATTCAGGTGCTTATCTAATAGTTTCTTGAAGCTATCAATGCTCCCCGCTGAGACCACTGCCTGTGGAAGGGAATTCCACATCCTTGCAGCTCTTACAGTAAAGAACCCTCTACGTAGTTTAAGGTTAAACCTCTTTTCTTCTAATTGTAATGAGTGGCCACGAGTCTTATTAAACTCTCTTCTGCGAAAAAGTTTTATCCCTATTGTGGGGTCACCAGTACAGTATTTGTACATTGAAATCATATCCCCTCTCAAGCGTTTCTTCTCCAGAGAGAATAAGTTCAACGCTCGCAACCTTTCCTCATAACTAAGATCCTCCAGACCCTTTATTAGCTTTGTTGCCCTTCTTTGTACTCGCTCCATTTCCAGTACATCCTTCCTGAGGACTGGTGCCCAGAACTGGACAACATACTCCAGGTGCAGCTGGACCAGAGTCTTGTAGAGAGGGAGAATTATCGTTTTATCTCTGGAATTGATACCATTTTTAATGCATGCCAATATTCTGTTTGCTTTGTTAGCAGCAGCTTGGCATTGCATGCCATTGCTGAGCCTATCATCTACTAGGACCCCCAGGTCCTTTTCCATCCTGATTGCATTCATATTTTTGCCACCCAAATGCATTATTTTACATTTTTCTACATTGAACCTCATTTGCCATGCAGTTGCCCTCCCCATTAATTTGTTCAGGTCTTTTTGCAAGGTTTCCACATCCTGCGTAGAAGTTATTGCCCTGCTTAGCTTAGTATCGTCTGCAAATACAGAGATTGAACTGTTTATCCCATCCTCCAGGTCGTTTATAAACAAATTTAACAGGATTGGTCCCAGTACAGAACCCTGTGGGATCCCACTACCCACCCCTGACCATTCTGAGTACTCCCCATTTATCACCACCCTCTGAACTCGCCGTTGTAGCCAGTTTTCAATCCATGAACTCACCCTATGGTCCATGCCAACGCACCTTATTTTGTACAGTAAACGTTTATGGGGAACTGTTTCAAATGCTTTTGCAAAATCCAGATACACCACGTCTACGGGCCTTCCTTTATCTAGATGGCAACTCACCTCCTCAAAGAAGGTTAATAGATTGGTTTGGCAAGAACGATTCTTCATGAATCCATGCTGATTACTGCTAATGATACCGTTCTTATTACTAAAATCTTGTATATAGTCCCTTAGGTGACATGGCAAGTGGACAATCCACAACTTGTGGCAGGTGATATGGCAAATGACAATCCGCAACTTGTGGCAGGTGATGTGGCAAGTGACGTGGCAAGTGGACAATGCACAACTTGTGGCAGGTGACATGGCAAGTGGACAATCCACAACTTGTGGATGGCAAGTGGACAATCCACAACTTGTGGCAGGTGACGTGGCAAGTGGACAATCCACAACTTGTGGCAGGTGACGTGGCAAGTGGACAGTGCACAACTTGTGGCAAGTGACGTGGCAAGTGGACAATCCACAACTTGTGGCAGGTGACGTGGTAAGTGGACAATCCACATCTTGTGGCAGGTTACTCTGGACCTCTCACGCAATTTTCTATGTCGTTCTTCAAGAGCAATGTCAGGAGCATTTCCTCACATATGCTCATTATTGGATCCATTGCAAAAAAAAGCACAGAAATAGAGGCAAATACAAGTAGACAACTGCTTTCTTTGCTGCTGCTACTCACTCTGGTGAAAATAGCTGAAATAGTTACCTAACAATGTTTTTTGAGCTTGGGGAGGGTCTTAAATGAGGTAATCCTTATAAATGCTTCTAGACGCAAATGCGGTTAAACGCAGCTAAATGCGGCATGCAAACACGGCTAAACGGGCGTTTTAAATGCCGGTTTCAAGGTGTCAAAAAAATTTGTTCAGAGGACTTTGCCTCAGCGTCCCGTGTACATGGGGCCTAATATTCCCTCACTACTCCAGAACTTTGCTACTGTCCTTCACGGTGCAGTATGTTCCTGGATGGTCTAGGTTTCCCTCCCAAGCCAGCGCTTCTTGGTGATTCTCTTCTTGTGGCTCTGCCCTATATTTCTCTACCACTGAAGTTCCCTGCAGTTTGGCTCTCAGCACAACAGCTTTGTCCACAGCAGCAGCATAGTGGCACAGCTCTTCTTTTGCTTCCTTGTATCAGCCTGCTGCAGAAGTAGGTAGCCATTACATTTTTGAGACCATAACCTCAGACTCCACTTCATTTTTCCTTCAGTTGTACCAGTAGACAAGATGTTGTCAGACTTAGTTTACCTTACCAATCAGTGCCTATTGTAGGTCCTTGTAGCAAGTACAGAATGTGTAAGAAGCGGGAAGAGCAGTCAATAAACTGTACAGAACACTGTAATGATTACGTTACCTGCCTCTCATCTTTACACTTTAGCATTATAGCACAGACCCCAGACTGAGCTGGCTGTTTGGTTACAATCCCTGATAGGCACATGGCAGCCATTCACACAGTGATTCACAATCGCTCGATTCAGAAAACAGGCCATTCACACAGTAATTCAGAAAACAGTCCATGCATGTCTGTTTGCAGTTAATTTGCTAACTTATCTTGGATGGGGTGAGCCCTGGGATACTCCAAAAGAACTAGCAAAAATTTAACCGAGGACACTGAAAACTGAACTGCTCCTTCAGGATGTAACTACCCTCTCATCAGAAGTATGGTCCTGAGTAAACTGTAATGAGCTCTTCCAAAAGTGGCAAGCAAAGTCTCCAGAATCCTTGAGGCTAGTACTCACTGTGCTCTGGATACTGTAAAGTCTCCTGTAGGACCAGCCAGTCTCTGTACTTGGTGCCTGCAGCCTGGATCCCCTGTAGAGCTTTCTGCACTGCCTTAGGAAGATCTGGATGGAGGTCACCAAGCCCTAACTGGTGCTGGGACCCTAAAAAGGATTTCTTCAGTGCTGTAGCTGCCTCAACCTTCAGGGTGGGTCTAACTCACCCAGGAACAAGAGACTTTTGTTCTAGACCCCAGCCTATTTAATCATTTTTCTGACCAGGGATTGACTGAAAGGGAATGAATATGCAGGCCAAGGTCAAACTCTTTCATTCACTATATCCCAACATTCAGTGGGATGCAGAAACAGTATCTGAGCCTGCATTAGCAAAACCCAGGACAAACACGAACAATCACTGCTCTCCCTGGCTACAGGGAGGCCAAAAACTAAATGTACCTAAACACTAGCAGCCTACTAAGAGAGCGCTACAGAATAATGTCCAGAGTTCATGCATTCATAAGATATAAGTTCTGTAGGAGATAATAGAGGAAGAGACACCTGTTGAAGCTAGGCTGGAGAAGGGATCCCTCACTGAAAGGACCTATAGCCTACAGCTCCAGGTATTTTGGAATTTTTTGATTAAGGGTCAGACATCATATGGAACTACAGAGAGACTGATGTTGACTGTCCCCTCATTGTCAGTACTACTTTGTGGCTGCTGCTAAAAGGTCTTTTACTGCTGTGAATTTCAGGTGGTCCTGTCCACATTGTGTCTCAGGTATCCTGCACCCAAATCTCTTTTCCCTTAGCAGTTTTTCTGTGCTCTGTAATAAACAGTAAAAAGACCCCTGGACTGGAGCCTGAGTTTATTGGAGAGCTACTGGGACTGGTAAAAGGGTGAGCAGCCTCTGGACCGGAGACATTATTATTTTCAGTGGCTCCTTTCAGAGGTCATCGCTTAGTATTTACTACTTGGAGCTGGCAGGTGGGACACTTGAGCCTACTTTCATTTTTCTCCCCATGCAGTCATAATAATATGCTTCGAATAGTCTGAATAGGCTGTTTTGATATTCTACCAGGTTTTCATCTTAATACACACTCACAGCTGAATTAGTTGGAGGAGGAACTTACTTCAATACCTGTCCGCTAAGCTCCTATAGACACATGGAAATTTCAAATAGAAAAAAGCAATCGACAAACAAGCAATGCTGGGCTTCCCTATTATACAGCAAAGCACACTCTTTAAACCAACAGTCATGAAAGCAACCTGTATTAAATGTTTATTTGTATTTAATTCAAACAATAAAAATATGTAATTTGTTTGTAAACAGCCATCACATTTTTTGTGCCACCTTGATCAAAACCTCTTATAATATTGATTTAAACTTATAAATATCTCTCAAGCTTACAAATAAATAACTGTGATATGGTGCTGGATTCTACTGTATATTCTGCTATTCAGCAATATGAATGTGTTATACTTTTATGTAGAAAATATAATGTGAGTATGTCCATTTATGGGGTTAAAAGAGTTGAAGGACCTTAAGTGAATTAATATCCAAAAAATGATTTTACAAAATCACATACACAATTTACATTAAGAAAATTGATTTTACAACTAATATTTCTTTATTCCAATTCTTTATAATAACAAATGCAATAATTTAGAGGTTGAGTGAAAGGTTTATTTACCTACTTTTGATAAATAGTACATTTTTATTAGAGGTCTATACTTTAGGCTAAAAAAGAGGAACAACTAAGGAGGAATGAGAGACAGAGGAAATTGAATTTAAAAGAGGGACTGTCACTCCAAATGATGGACAGTTGGGAGCTATGCTGAAAACATGATTGTTCTCTATTGAAAGACGTTTAGTGAAACCTTTACTTGTCCTGGTTTTATAACTCTTTGTGGTCTAATTGTGAAGGGAAGGGATATGCAATTAGGGGACCTCCAGCTGTTGCAAAACTACAAGTCCCATCATGCCTCTGGCTATAGATGTCATGCTTGTGGCTGTCAGAATCTTGCTATGCCTCATGGGAATTGTAGTTCTGCAACAGCTGGAGGTCCGCTAATTGCATATCCCTGGTGAAGGGCCCTAGTGCCCAACATGTGGACCACAGGAGGCATACAGCCTGCCAGCTTTCTGTGAGCAGCGAGCCATGTCCTTGGCTGGGTCCACAATTTGTTGGACACCTGTGTGCACCAGTGTTAATTTTCACGTCAAATTTCAATTTAGTTTTAGTCATAGTCTTTTGAATAAAATGCCATTTTAGATTTAGTTGTGTTTTAGTAATCTGAATTGTTTTAGTTTTAGTCGTATTTTAGTCTACTAAATTCTGCATTTTAGTAGACTAAAATATCATACATGTAGCAAGGTCCTGGGCCCCAGAGGCCTAATGGTGACCTCAAGGGTGAGGGAGAGCTGACATCCTTCCTTGTAGAGTGGGTTACCAGGCATGGTGAGTGTGATGCAAGAAGAACGATGGGCGCCAGTCACTTTTTGAATGCAAACAAGAAATTTATTGTCTCTTAACAGTGGGAGAGAGGGTTAGGGCCAGGACACCCTTGAGTAAATACAATGGTAATTGGCAGACTCCGAGACTTTCTATAGGTAGACAGTTATACAGTGTAAGGCCTCCAGCCGGATAACACTTCTGTATAGGTTGGACCACGGTCTCCTATGGCAACTACTCTTGACACAGTCACTAACGGTAGTTGTACATAACTCTTGGTAACACAGAACAGTCCTTTACTTATCTCATAGTATCCCACTGTAGATCTTCACTCATTGAGCTCCCAGTCTCTTACTAGACTTCCAGATCCCAGTCGTCACTGGATCCCCTGAGCTCTTCCACAGCTGTCCCGCTGTATACTCCTAAGCGTCACCCCGCTTTCCTACTGGGTCCTTGGCTTGGCACTTGCTGACGCTTTCCCACTTTTTCACTGTCCTCGGCTGGTGAGAAGACTGCTCAGGTACTTGCTTTAGCTTACTCACAGTAGTCTTCGGTAACAAGGTGGATTGTCCCTTAGTGGCAACAGCTTCCCCTCTACCTCTGACCACAACTGGTTCCCTGTCCGGCTGAACCTTAGCAACTCGGTTGGATTTCAATCCTGCAGTCCCAACGCTAAGCTGCTTCTCCTGCTCCTGGATAGGCCTCAGGCAGCCTAGCAGCCAGGTGTCCCCGGAATAGGCCTCAGGCTTCTGGCCTAGCAGCCCGGGGAGACATAACACACGTTCACCCAGACAGCCGTCCAGGTGGTCCAGAACCCTGAACACCTGGCCTCACCCAAATAAATAGGCTCTCCCAGCAGGCCAAGGGACTTAAAGAAACCCTTGCCTGTTGGCTGAGACACCCCATCCATTTATGATCTGTCCTTGCTATGCCCTTATCTATTTAATGTCACCAGCTACAATGCCACCTACTGACAGAAGAGAGAAGAGCGGCAATTCCAGAATTAGGGGAAATCAGTGGATCTCCTAACAATTAGCCAGGACAATTACTACCTGGCAAACTAAATTTGTTAGCAACTCTGCCTAAACACAAATCAGTTTACTGTTCACAGTTTATTACTTCAACCGTTCTAATTCTCAGATACATAAAAAAAATGCACAGTCTACAATGCCATTGGTATGTGGATTATAACAGTCACCACTTTTTATCAACTCCTCTCTCAGCATTAACAATAGAGATAAATACACAATATTGTCAAAAGTGGATATACCAGCCTTAGTTGGTAGGGTTCACTATTGAGTTGGCCCACCCTTTGCAGCTATAACAGCTTCAACTCTTCTGGGAAGGCTTTCCACAAGGTTTAGGAGTATGTCTATGGGAATGTTTGACCATTCTTCTTGTGAGGTCAGGCACTAATGTTGGATGAGAAGGCCTGGCTCGCAGTCTCCGCTCTAATTCATCCCAAAGATGTTATATTGGGTTGAGGTCAGGACTCTGTGCAGGCCAGTCAAGTTCCCTTCACTGAAACTAAGTGGCCAAGCCCAACCCCTGAAAAAAAAACACACCATTATCCCCCCTCCACCAAATGAATTGGACCAGTGCACAAAGCAAGGTCCATAAAGACTTGGATGAGAGAGTTTGAGGTGGAGGAACATGACTGGCCTGCACAGAGTCCTGTCCTCAATCCGATAGAACCCCTTTGGGATGAATTAGAGCAGAGACTGCGAGCCAGGCCTTATTGTCCAACATCAGTGCCTGACCTCACAAATGCGTTTCTGGAAAAAAAAGGTGAAACATTCCCAAAGACACACTCATAAACCTTGTGGACAGCCTTCCTAGAAGAGTTTGAGCTGTTATAGCTGCAAAGGGTAAGCCAACTCAGTATTGAACCCTATAGACTAAGACTGGGATGCCGTTAAAGTTCATGTGCATGTAAAGGCAGGTGTCCCAATACTTTTGGCAATATAGTTTATCACACTAAGAACACACCATTAACTTACAATGAGATCAATATTGTTGCTATAGGAGGTGCTGCTGTCAATAGCAGAGAATTTGATTCAGTGTACTGACAGCACGTGAGCAGTGCTCACAGAACCACTTCCCGGCCGTCAATCTGTTACTGGGCCGGGCGGGAAGTGGTTAATAATGATTAAAGTGAAACAATAAAAATGAAATATTCCTTTAAATATCATGCCAGGGGGGTGTTCTTAGTATGCCTGTAAAGTAGCGCATTTATCCCCTGTTTAGAACAATACCACAGCAAAATGACATTTCCAAAGGAAAAAATGTAATTTAAAACTACTCGCGGCTGTAATGTATTGTCGGGTCCCGGAAATATAGATGAAAATCATTGGGAAAAAAAAACACGCATGGGTCCCCCCCCCCAGTCCATTAACAGGTCCTTTGGGTCTGGTATGGATATTAAGGGAAACCCCCCCCAATTTAAAAAGAAAATAGCGTGGGGGTCCCCCAGGCCCCCAGGCACTATTTACTCTGAACAACAGTATATATACTAAACAGTCTGCCCTATATACTCTGCAGAAAATTGGGCCTTAGGTGTTGGTGGTACCAGAACACTGTAAGCCCTCACAGTTACTCTTGGTGGGCGCAGGAACAGGCCCTGCTGTGAAATACTATATCAAAAATTGTAAATACATGCCCCTGTTAAACAGGGGCAGAAGAATTGGGCCTTGGGTTGTGGTGGTGGTGCCACAACACTGTAACCCCTCACAGATACTCTTGTTGGGCGCAGGAACGGGCCCTGCTGTGAAATATTAGATCAAAAATTGTAATTACATGCATCTGTTAAACAGGGGCAGAAAAATTGGGCCTTGGGTGGTGGTGGTGGTGCCACAACACTGTAACCCCTCACAGATACTCTTGTTGGGCGCAGGAACGGGTCCTGCGTTGAAATAGTATATCAAAAATTGTAATTACATGCCCCTGTTAAACAGGGGCAGAAAAATTGGGCCTTGGGTGGTGGTGGTGCCACAACACTGTAACCCCTCACAGATACTCTTGTTGGGCGCAGGAACGGGCCCTGCTGTGAAATATTAGATCAAAAATTTTAATTATATGCCCCTGTTAAACAGGGGCAGAAAAATTGGGCCTTTGGTGGTGGTGGTGGTGGCCTAAACTGAAAATATTGTTGGAAGCTAGCATCATCAAGATTGAGGAGGAATAGGATATTCAGCATAGGCAGTCTTCGAGCGATCCCACATTCATAGCAAATTCAATCAGTCACATCAGCATCAGGTGCTTGATAGCTGCTGATTCTGATCCAAGACTGATCAGGCGCACTCTTTGATCCATTACAAACCCTCCAGCAGCACTAAATGTTCGTTCAGAAAGCACGCTGGATGCAAGACAGGCCAGTAGCTCAATTGCATATTGAGCTAGTTCTGGCCAGTGGTCCAACCTCAAGACCCAGTAACCCAGTGGATGCTCTGTTGGAAAGGCCTCCAAGTCTGCTCTTGCTCCTAGATATTCCTGCACCATGTAATGCAGACGCTGGCGATGGTTGCTTGAACCAATCAGACCTTGGCGCTGAGGACTGAAAACTTGTTTAAAGGCATCGTCAGCTGGCCACCTTTTCCACCACTCCCCTGATAGCTCAGTTTGGCCGGACGGCCAGCTCTAGGAAGGGTTCTGGTCGTCCCAAACGTCTTCCATTTAAGGATTATGGAGGCCACTGTGCTCTTAGGAACCTTAAGTGTAGCAGAAATTTTTTGTAACCTTGGCCAGATCTGTGCCTTACCACAATTCTGTGTCTGAGCTCTTCAGGCAGTTCCTTTGACCTCATGATTCTCGTATGCTCTGACATGCACTGTGAGCTGTAAGGTCTTATATAGACAGGTGTGTGACTTTCCTAATCAAGTCCAATCAGTATTATCAAACACAGCTGGAGTCAATTGAAGGTGAAGAACCATCTCAAGGATGATCAGAAGAAATGGACAGCACCTGAGTTAAATATATGAGTGTCACAGCAAAGGGTCTGAATACTTAGGACCATGTGATATTTAATTTTTTCTTTTTGAATAAATCTGCAAAAATGTCAACAATTCTGTGTTTTTCTGTCAATATGGGGTGCTGTGTGTACATTAATGAGGAAAAAAAATGAACTTAAATGATTTTAGCAAATGGCTGCAATACAACAAAGAGTGAAAAATTTAAGGGGGTCTGAATACTTTCCGTCCCCACTGTATATATATATATATATATATATATATATATATATACACGAGACTGTATATATATATATATATATATATATACACCGCCTGAAGTGTATTAGAAACAGTACACCACAGAATGCACTGTAGATATAGGCTACACTGGATGCAGAGTTTTTATATATATATATATATATATATATATATATATATATATACACAAGACTGTATATATATATATATATATATATATATATATATTTATATATATTAATACACCGCCTGAAGTGTATTAGAAACAGTACACAATGGAATGCACTGTAGATATAGGTTACACTGGATGCAGAGTACAAGACAGTATATATATATATATATATATATATATATATATATATATATATATATATATATATATATATATATATAATTACACTGACTGAATATCGAATAAACACTGAATATATAGTATATGCTAAATGCAGAGTATATACAGTATCTCACAAAAGTGAGTACACCCCTCACATTTTTGTAAATATTTTATTATATCTTTTCATGTGACAACACTGAAGAAATGATACTTTGCTACAAAGTAAAGTAGTGAGTGTACAGCTTGTATAACAGTGTAAATTTGCTGTCCCCTCAAAATAACTCTAAACCGCTGACAACAAGCGTTAGTACACCCCTAAGTGTAAATGTTCAAATTGGGCCCAATTAGCCATTTTCCCTCCCCGGTGTCACGTGACTCGTTAGTGGTGCCTATCTATTTGGGTGTTTCACCATTAATCGGAACCAAACTCTTGCTATATATATATATATATATATATATATATATATATACACAGTATCTCACAAAAGTGAGTACAGCCCTCACATTTTTGTAAATATTTTATTATATCTTTTCATGTGACAACACTAAAGAAATGCGAATGGAGAGGAATAAGGGATTTTTACGGTGCAAAGAGTAATAGACAAAGAAAAATGTATAAAAAAAACTAATTTTTAATTTAACATTCAAGGTTAAAAAACATGTAAATAGTACATAGTTGACAAATATTACAGTGTTTATACAGTTACAGTGGTCAAACGGATCAAAAGGACACAAGTGTGTTTTTAGAGAGATGATATGGCTGCATACTAGCCTGACATGTTTCGCTGTATTGCTTTTTCAGGGGATATGCAAGCCGAAGATTGATATCATCCAACACTCTTATAGGGCGTACACACGGTCGGACTTTGTTCGGACATTCCGACAACAAAATCCTAGGATTTTTTCCGACAGATGTTGGCTCAAACTTGTTTTGTCTACACACGGTCGCACAAAGTTGTCGGAAAATCCGATCGTTCTAAACGCGGTGACGTAAAACACGTACGTCGGGACTATAAACGGGGCAGTGGCCAATAGCTTTCATCTCTTTATTTATTCTGAGCATGCGTGGCACTTTGTCCGTCGGATTTGTGTACACACGATCGGAATTTCCGACAACGGATTTTGTTGTCGGAAAATTTTATCTCCTGCTCTCCAACTTTGTGTGTCGGAAAATCCGATGGAAAATGTCCGATGGAGCCCACACACGGACGGAATTTCCCGACAACGCGCTCCGATCGGACATTTTCCATCGGAAAATCCGACCGTGTGTACGGGGCATTATAGTTCTAAAATAGAGAGAAAAAATTTGCTCTCTATTTTTGAGCTATAAGAGTGTTGGATGATATCAATCTTCGGCTTGCATATCCTTTGAAAAAGCAATACAGCGAAACATGTCGGGCTAGTATGCAGCCATATCATCTCTCTAAAAACACACTTGTGTGTCCTGTTTGACCACTGTAACTGTATAAACACTGTAATATTTGTCAACTATGTACTATTTACATGTTTTTTAACCTTGAATGTTAAATTAAAAATTTGTTTTTTTATATATTTTTCTTTGTCTATTACTCTTTGCACTGTAAAAATCCCTTTTTCCTCTCCACTCGCTATTTATATACATATATATAAATATATATAAATATATATATATATATATATATATATATATATTAGACTGACTGTATATGTATATCAGATACACTGCCACTAACTGAATAACCTGCCTGCTTAATTTAAATCAAGCTATCTCTCTGTCCACACCAAAAACGCTACACATGGCCGCCGTGTAAGCAGCCTTATATAGTGTGGGGCGTGGACTTAGTCCCCCTGAGCCATGATTGGCCAAAGGCAACCTGCCTTTTGCCACTTATGACTTAGCAGAGGGTGCTGTGATTGGCCAAAGCATGCAGGTCAGGTGCATGCTTTGGCCAATCATCATACAACGATCTCGCAAGAGATTACGTGGCGCTCGAATTTGTCGCGAATGCCCCATAATGTTCGCTCTTCGGCGAACGGGCGAACACCTGAACATCAAGCTCATCCCTAGTGGTGTCCTGTCAATGCACCACAGGACACCAGACACCTCAGCAAATAGGCAGAGAAGGCACCTGCACAGCGCTGTTCTACGGAAGGCCTATTTATAAATGCGGCCCTGCATATAGGTTTCAGAAGTGCTGTCAATATAGGAAAAATACTATTCACTGCTATTGACAGCATTCAGAGCAACAATAGGCATCTAATTGACAGTTACTGGTCTATTTTTCTTTTTCATTAGTGTGATATTTACTTATATTGTCAAATTTGTCAATGCTAAGAGTGAGAGAGGAGTTGATAAAAAGTAGTGGTTGTTAAAGTTTCATATACTAAAGACATTTATAGCCTGTTCACTTTTTCTATGAATTTAACTGACAATTAGAACTGTTGTTGAATTATTGATTCCTATCACAATAAGCTCAACCCACAAGTATTAGGTAGGCTTCTTATGGTAATAACTGGAGAATAAAACACTTCTATTTAATTCTAGAGAGGTCACCTGTGACATTTAATACTCTCTCTGCAAAGGCTTGAGAAGCTGGCACAGCCAACAGGTCTAATGCAAAAGGTGTAAACTGGTGATAGAGTGTCACTCTTTACTAGCCAAAAATCTGTTCTGGTGTCCTCAGTGAAGGCAACTTGTTGCAAAAGCTCTTCCTTAAAAATCAGAACAATTGAAGATGAGGACTTTGTTAGCGTGATGGAGACAGTAGATAGGAAAGTGACTGTTCCAACGAAAACTGAAATAAACAATCTGATTGGCAAACATTATGAAGATGAAAAACAAAAATTAAAAAAGAGATTGGCCGCTGCCTGGAGAGTATCTATTTGCAATGATTTGTGGGCAAAAAAGGACTCACAGCTTCATTCATTGCTATAAGTGCATGCTAATTTTGTAGGTACCAAGAGATCGAGATGGACCAGACACTATCTGCGTGGTGCATACCTTACAGCTTGTGGTCCATGTGGTGCAGAAGGAGGCAAGAGAATCCTTGATAAATCAAGATTGGTTGTGAACCACTTCTACAAGTCTTCCATTGCAACACAGAAGATATTGGAGCAGTGTTGCCTTACTCTGATCACAACACAAGACTCCTCAAAGTGAGAGTCGGTCTGCCAAATTGCAAACAACATTAGATGGGAAAGCTTGCTCCCCAGTGAATGGCAAAAGCTGATGTAGCACCCTGGTTGTAGGCAGGGTTGCTAAAAAATTTAGTTTGCTAGGCGGTAACTAGCCTGGCCGATTGTTAGAGGAATCCACTGACTTTTTTCTAACTCTGGATTTGATGCACCTCTCTCTTCTGCCACTAGGTGGCATTGTTGCCTGTGGCATTAGAATGACAAGGGCATAGTGAATACAGACTAGGAGTGGATGGGTTGTCTCAGCTAATTGGCAGGGGTTTCTTTGGCCCCTTGGCCTGCTGGGAGAGCCTATTTATTTCGGGAGGAGTCAGGTGATCAGGGTTCTGTAATGCCCCGTACACACGGTCGGATTTTCCGATGGAAAATGTCCGATCGGAGCGTGTTGTCGGAAATTCCGACCGTGTGTGGGCTCCATCGGACATTTTCCATCGGATTTTCCGACACACAAAGTTGGAGAGCAGGAGATAAAATTTTCCGACAACAAAATCCGTTGTCGGAAATTCCGATTGTGTGTACACAAATCCGACGGACAAAGTGCCACGCATGCTCAGAATAAATAAAGAGATGAAAGCTATTGGCCACTGCCCGTTTATAGTCCCGACGTACATGTTTTATGTCACCGCGTTTAGAACGATCGGATTTTCCGACAACTTTGTGCGACCGTGTGTAGACAAAACAAGTTTGAGCCAACATCCGTCGGAAAAAATCCTAGGATTTTGTTGTCGGAATGTCCGAACAAAGTCCGACCGTGTGTACGCCCTATAACACCTAGACAGCTGTCTGGGTGGACGTGTGTTCCAAGGGGTTGCTAGGCCAGAAGCCAGAGGCCTATCCCAGGAGCATCTGGTTGCTAGGCTGTCTGAGACCTATCCAGGTTTGAAGGAAAGGAGCGTGGGGTTGGGGCTGCAGGCCGGGAGCCCAACCAAGTTGCAGAGGTTCCGCCGGACGGGGAACCAAATTGTTGCCAGCGGTGAGGGGAAAATAGTTGCCATAAGGGACGACCACTCCTGTCACAAGGGGCAAGTGAGGATCAAGGCCAGAGGTAAAGGAGAAGCAGTCACCACCAAGGGACAACCACTCCTGTTATCAGAGGCCAATGTATGGAAGTCTGAAGAAGTACCAGAGCAGCCTTTTCACCAGCCGGGGGCAGTGAAGAAGTGGGAAAGCTTCAGCAGAGTGTCAAGCCAGGGACCCAGTGGGTTAGCAGGGGTGAAGCTTGAGGAGTATACAGCGGGTTAGCTGTGGAAGAGCTCAGGGAATCTAATGATGACTGGGTTCTTGAAGTCTAGTGAGAGACCAGGAGCTTAGTGAGTAAAAATCTACAGTGGGATACTATGAGATGTGAGAAAAGATCTGTAATGGGTTATTGTGAGTTACGTGTGTAGATCTCTTTTGACTGTTGAAAGTTCAGTTGCCATAGGAGACAGCAATTCTACAAATACAGTTGCTGTATCCAGCTTAAAGGCCCTCCCCCTGTATAGCTGTCTGCCTATTATTTTTGCCTCGGAGTCTGCCAATTGCTATTACATCTGCCTAAGGGTGTTCTGGCCTTAACCCTCTCTCCACCAGTTCTGTATAATAGAGACAATAAAGCTCTTTTTCTTGCATTCAAAAAGTGACTGACGCCAATGTTTCCAACCTGCATTAGACCCCCCATGCCTAATCCACCAGTTCTGTATAAGAGAGACAATAAAGCTCTTTTTCTTGCATTCAAAAAGTGACTGACGCCAATGTTTCCAACCTGCATTAGACCCCCCATGCCTAATAACCCACACTTCGAGGAAGGATGTCAGCTCTCCCTGACTCTGGAGGTCACCATTAGGCCTTAAGGGGTCGGGGACACCGCTACACTTGTATCATTGCATGACCTACTACTAACTTTTGTGGAACTTACTAAAACCCTCCAGAGTGACAAGATGTCCATGTCCCAGGCTGTCCTTGTCCTCTTTGACCTACTCAGCCACCTTGAGGACTTTAAACAGAACACTAGCTAACAAGACCTTGCCACAATGGCACAGAGAATGAAAGGGAATGTGAACTAGAGTTTTTCTTCATTATTAGATCCAACTGATGAAATGTTCTCGCCACTTGCAGCAGCTGCTTGTTTTGTCAAACCTACTGTCTGTCAAACCCTTGTTGATTGCCCCACACACAAGATGAGGATCTGTCGGAAGATAAAGTGGAAGAGGAGAATATTAAAAATCACAGGAAATGGAAGAAACACCATCCATAGCCAAGCAGCCAGTCTTTTAGTTTCTTTCGAAATGCCTCAGTAGACCCTGGCCGAGGATCTCCATATACAGCATAGAGCAGCCCAGCAGATCAGTCTGACTGGTAATCTGGTGCACCCAATCCATTAGGCTATGGCCTCCTCCCTGGCTTGTTGTTCCTTAGAATCAATTTTGTATTTTGAAGCACTTAAACGAGCAGTGCAAATTGTTTGCTGTGGTGCACTGACTTGACTTGGACCATCATTGGAGGTTTTCTGTATCTGTGGGGTTGAATTAGGGGGAAGGCCTTTAATGCACAATGAGTGCTCTGGATGGTTTGAGGAGGACTGTAATGCACACAGTGCTCTGTATGGTCTGAAGAGCCCTGTAATGCACAGTAAGTGCTCTGGATGTCCTGAGGAGGTCTGTAATGTATAGGGAGTGCACTGGACAGTCTGAGGAGACCTGTAATGCACAGTGAGTGCTCTGGATGGTTTGATGAGGCCTCTAATGCACACAGTGCTCTGGACAGTTTGAGAAAGCTTGTAATGCACAGTGAGTGCTCTGGACAGTCTGAGGAGGCCTATGTTGCACAGTAAGTACTCTGGATGGTCTGAAGAGGCCTGTAATGCACAGTGAGTGCTCTGGATGGTCTCAGGAGGAGGCCTGTAATTTGCACAGTGCTCTGGATGGTCTGAGGAGGCCTGTAATACACACAATGCTCTGGACGGTGGTCTGAGGAAGCCTGTAATGCACACAGTGCTCTGGACGGTGGTGTGAGGAGGCCTGTAATGCGCACAGTGCTCTGGACGGTGGTCTGAGGAGGCCTGTAATGCCACACACAGTGCTCTGGTCTCTGGATGGTCTGGGGTATCTGTAAATGCTGCACAGTGCTCTGGATGGTAGACTAACGAGGCCTGTAATGCTGCACAGTGCTAAATACGCCACGCCACTAAGCATACTACGGTCGCTACCTTGCTTGCTAGGAGGGGAAACAGTCATGGCCTTTACAGGCAGCGCTCCAAGTAAAGTTCACGTGGGTAAATGTCCCTCCCTCACATTTTGTATTCCGTTTTCGTTCATTGACGAAAATTGTAACTGATTTTCGCCATAGTTTTTGTCAATTGATAAAAATTTGGACACATTTTTTGTTTTGTTTTCATCACTGGAAACATGCTGCTGACTAAAATATTTTCGTCAATGAAATACAAAGTGTTTTTACAAAGTGGCAGCAGAGTCCTGGATACTGGTGTAATCAGAGGGGGTGGTGGTTAAAATTTAGAGCCACTGCACTGACCACCAATGTGGGGGGAAGATTAAAAAACACTGATACTGACCATCATTTGTGGGAGGTTTAAATAGCACCGCTACTGAGATTATTATTGTAGTCACTGACACCGATGCAGGGGGTTATTGCTGCATTCACTGACACCAAGGTTTTTATAGCTGACACCAAGGTTTACCCCAACTATCTCCTCATTGTTTATTGCTTTACATTGCAAAAAATGCAGCAGGAACAATTTTTTTGGGGAGTTGGGTGCATTATAGTCTATTCATTTTTAATTGGCTGCCTAACCCAACACTTAGGGGTTGATTTACTAAAGATTGATCACACTGTGCACTTTGCAAAGTTCAGTTGCACTCTGCAAGAGCAGTTGCTCCAGAGATGAAAAGCTCTGCTGACTTCCATCATCTAATCACGTGCAAGCAAAAATGCAATTATTTTTATTTTCCTTGCACATAATTGGGTACTCTTTGCAAAGTATAGCTTTACCTCATTTACTAAACTCTGGAGCAACTGCACTACCAGAGTGCAACTGCACTTTGCAAAGGGCTAAGTCTATTGGCCTTTAATAAATCAACCCCAATGTGTCTAAACTCATGAAAAAGTGCTACTATTGTGTGGCCCTCTGAAAGTGTCGGGGGCCTTGAGGCTCTCTATTATTTCAAGGTGACCACCACTGGTGGAAGGCAACAGTTAAGGTAAGACTAAAGTGAACTTTACTTACCTTCCCTCCAGCAATGCAACATCTGCAAGCTCCCTCATTGTCACTGACATAAATACCCAGTCTTCTTCCAGATTTGACATTTTTAGCCATCCTGATTAGCCAGCCTGAGATGACGTATTTCCCCACATGCACATGCAAGTTAATTCATCTTGGCACCTAGGCAAGCAGCATTAAGCTGCACATGACTGTCTCTGTACATTTAGGAGAAGCATTGCTGGCAGACATAAAAGGAGCTACCGCATTTACTGCAATTCTGCCAGTAATTATTCATTGCATGGCTATAGTTTCATTTTTTAACCTAGTAAGCTCTACTGATGAGTGCTCAATTACAACTGTCCCTAATACCGTGTACACACGACCGGACTTTACGGCATACTTGGTCCGGCGAACCTGAGTTTGTCGGACAATTCGATCGTGTGTGGGCTCCAGCGGACTTTTTTCTCTCAAAAGTTTGACGGACCTAGAAATGAAACATGTTTCAAATCTGTCCGACGGACTCGAGTCTGGTCCAAAAGTCCACTCGTCTGTATGCTAGTCTGACGGACAAAAACTGACGCTAGGGCAGCTATTGGCTACTGGCTATGAACTTCCTTGTTTTAGTCCGGTCGTACGTCATCACGTACGAATCTGTCGGACTTTGCTTGATCATGTGTAGGCAAGTCCGTTCATTCGGAAAGTCCATTGTAAAGTCCGTCGAAAAGTACGCCGGACAAAGTCTGCCGCAAAGTCCGCTCGTTTAGGCTTGCTAAAATGTTACCTTCAGAAGGCCTTGTAAGAAGAAACGACTACTGGAAGAAACATTTCACAAAAAATGCTGGTATTGTCAGACATTTCTATCCGTGTGAAGCCAATTCTGGCTTTATTGTATTTATTTATATAGTAGCATTGTCACCTATAGCTTTATTCAGAGGAAATTAAGGTATTTTCACCACTAACCAGTCAAGTAATTTAGCAACAGAAACAATTGTTTTTCTAGGTTTCCTTGTTTAAAGGAGACACTGACTATTACCTTGAGTTTTTGAGTTTACTGAACTCCATTCTTCAAACAAAGATCTGATATGCTGATGTACTAAGATAAGTCATATTCAAATATTTACTTCATGTTATGAAACTGGATGATTTATGTGTGAAGGAAATGCAGATCACATGACCCACAGCCAATCCATTTCCTCTCTGAACTTTAGGTAAAAAGTCCACTAGAATTGAATACAGTGCCCCATTTGACCATCATTGTATGGTATAATATTTGCATAATTGTTATATTATTTGCAGTACATTCACTTAAAGAGATATTAAACTCAAATAATTTTTTTAATGGGCCCCCAAAAGGTTTATGCCCTAATGTGCTAGTATGCATCGCATATTAGCACATTATATCAGACTTACCTGTCAAACCAATATTAATGGCTGCACTGTTACCTTTCCCACTGATAACAGGGGCTTCCATCTTAGCCTGGTCTTCCTTCCAGCTTCGCTTTCTCCAGCCACTTGAATAACTAGGCTGCAAGACATCACTCCTCCCAGGTGCCATAAAGGTGGTATGAGCTGAGCATGCACGACTCAGATTACATCACGGCTGACAGGCAGGGCGAGGCATTTATATCAGAAGCCACCACTTGGGTCTCTCCTGTTATAAAAACCCTGCTTGTCAGCTTTTATGACTTTAATGCCGCTTTAAAATACACCTGGGCAATTCAAACTGAGTATGAGATGAAACACTGCATACACAGAGGTAACCTTCAGTGAACATCGCATGTCAAAACAATCAGTAAATTCAGGTACGGTATATAGGTAGCTGACATTATATGCAAATCTCAATTTTTCTTGTCAAAATATAGATTAGCCTAATTTCTGAAGCCTTTCCATTGCCTGGTGAGGCAATTTATCGCATTAAGTGACAGAAAAGGGGAAGGGCCAAGCTTGCATATTGTTTTCAAGATGCTAACAGTAGTGCACATGCACCAGTGCCCCACACAAAGAACTCTTGCCAGCAACTGGCATGGGCTTACACGTTGGAGCATCTGCATGCGATGTATTTTTTGCGCATATGTCTGTGCGCACTGGCTCATGTCCATTTACACCCAATCCCAGGACTGGTGTAAAGTGCCCTATTTAAAGGAAGCTCTAATGACTGACAATCGGTGGATGATCTTCAACTACCCTGTTATCTTTGCTCCTGCCTTCTTTTTCTCTTGTTTCCTGACTATTGGTTTCTATCCCGACCTGCTCCTGACCACACTCTGCTGAAATCCAGATCCCAACCTTAGCTTGTCATTGATCACCCTCTGCTGAAATCCAGATGCTGACCTTGGCCTGGTGTCGACCACACTTTCTTCCACTCTTCCGTGTATGACCTTGGCCTGGCTACTGACTTTGATCCTGCTGCTTATCTGTGTTAAATTTGGGATATCTCCTGACCACATCTCTGATCCTACACTTCCCCCTGGAGGGACTCCTGTACCATCTCCATACTACTGCATCTAAGATCCATCTCACAGATGCCACCCTGCACCAGTGCAGGCCTACAGACTGCCAACCACAGTCTTTCCTGGTGTGTTTCCAACACTGCTGGCTACAGTCCTGACACCGCTCCTACCCACTACCTGGTCCACTGGCACCTGTGCTAATTTATGCCTTTGTGTTCTTGTCTCCATTTTCACGGTCAAACCCACAAGGAGAGCCCTCTGATCACTTCAGCCTTCAACCAAGATACGTGGTTTGACAAGGTGCTTCCCCACCCAATACAGGCTTTGTAGCAACAAATTGCGGCCCTTACTCAAGCTGTAAACAATCTGTAGATGTTGCTTCTAACTAGAGGGTCTAATTTAGAACCTGCCTGCCTCCACCAATTCTTCTGCTCCTGGCCTGTCAGAGAGTTCACACACACCATCTTCTATCTCTGGAAACTCTCAACCAGCAACCTCTATTGTGGAACCCTGGGGTATCAACCCCTGAATGATTTTTGGGTGACCCGAGGAAGTTCAGGGAATTCAAAAATGCATGTCAATTGCACTTTGCCCTGTGACCTCAAACATCTTCACTTGAGTCAATGAAAGTGGGCTTCATTATATCCCTGCTTACTGATTACCCAGTTCTGGGCATAGCACCTCCTGGGGCAACACAGCCCTATCCTGTCCTTAACTCACCTTGCATACTCAACAGGGTCAGCACCCGGTG
Organism: Lithobates clamitans; assembly: GCA_037952925.1. Taxonomy (NCBI): domain Eukaryota; kingdom Metazoa; phylum Chordata; class Amphibia; order Anura; family Ranidae; genus Lithobates; species Lithobates clamitans. Next base: position 3,451,652 of record JBBGZY010000756.1, read on the forward strand.
GTACATTACACCAGTGAATTTGGTAGATGGGCAGCAGACACAGACTGGAACAATGACACATTCAAATACTGGTACAGTTTTCGCCTATCAGAGACTCTCAAAGATAAGCTTGCCTGGGGCACCTCTCTGGAGGATCCTGTGCAACTTGCTATCCCATTGGATTGTCAACTCCAGGCATGAAAATCAAAAAGATATCAATAAAGCCTGGGGAATGCCCAGGAAAAAATCCAAGCCTACTTACCACCAGCTCGCAGACAACCAATTAACCTGTCTAACAGTATGCGTTAAAAACAGGGGTTTAGTCCGCGCGTATTTGTAAACGCATGCGTAAGCCACAGAGCCTTGTCACGGCACCCTGATATCTGTGGTCCTAACACTAAAATATGAGTGTCCCTACAGTGGAGGCACATACATTCTGATGGATAACTGAAGGCAGGTGGACTGAAGGTAAGCCCACCCCTTCTTAAAGGTACAGGAGCACACCAAACACCCAGCATGTAGCACAATTGCTGCAAAGGTGCTGGTGCGTTGCTGGACCAATACACACACCAACGTGATCACAAAAAACTTGCCACCACCCTAATTTATAGCTGGCTATCGCAGTAAGCGGCATTGGAAGGCTACAAACAGATACCAACAAAGCCTGGGGAATGCCCAGGAAAAAATCCAAGCCTACTTACCACCAGCTCGCAGACAACCAATTAACCTGTCTAACAGTATGCGTTAAAAACAGGGGTTTAGTCCGCACGTATTTGCAAACGCATGCGTAAGCCACGGAGCCTCGTCACGGCACCCTGATATCTGTGGTCCTAACACTAAATTATAAGTGTCCCCACAGTGGAGGCACATATATTCTGATGGATAAATGAGGGCAGGTGGACTGAAGGGGAGCCCACCCCTTCTTAAAGGTACAGGAGCACACCAAACACCCAGCAGGTAGCACAATGGCTGCAAAGGTGCTGGTGCATTGCTGAACCAATACACACACCAACGTGATCACAAAAAACCTGCCACCACCCTCATTTATAGCTGGCTATCACAGTAAGCGGCATTGGAAGGCTACAAACAGATACCAACAAGGCCTGGGGAATGCCTAGAAAAAAATCCAAGCCTATCAGAGACTCTCAAAGATAAGTTTGCCTGGGGCACCTCTCTGGAGGATCTTGTGCAACTTGCTATCCCATTGGATTGTCAACTCCAGGCATGAAGATCATAAAGGAGCAGTTTTTTCAGACCAACATGGATGCTCAAGATCCAACCTACTACATTTACAAACCTACTGGCCCAACCGGCAACCTCTTCTGAAATTGAGCCAATGCAAATTGGTCTCCTTTGCCCTGCCCTGTCACCCAAGGTGAAACTACTCCCTCACCAAGCCAATTTGTGCAAAGTACTGTGGGGAGCCTGGTCATTTCGTTATCAACTGTCCCATTTGTCCAAGTGAATCTCTCTCCAGACGTTCAGCTTATCTTTAGGTTTCAGGAATACAGTCAACTCACATTGTCCTTCTGAGTTTGTTGCAAGTGGCTGAAAAGGAGAACAAGTTCCAGGCCATCATTGATTCAGGGGCTTGTAGCTACTTTATCAATGTCACTCTTACAAGATACTTACAGATTCCTCTCATCCCCAAGAGACTGCAACTAAGCATCCATCTAGCAGATGGAACACCCCCAAAATTTGGGCTTATCAACCAAAAGACTGCTACTATCTTGACCAAAACCAGTTTCCGGACACCAAGAACTTTTACACTTTGATGTCTTGAATGAAGTTCGCATTTAATAACTTGGTCTACTCCACCATGAATCAGGCCCCCTTGTGGGTAAATTATGGCTTCAATCCTACTATTTACCAAACATCATTGTAGAAGCAGCGGTGCCAGTGGTCCAGGATTCTTCAGTCTAATGCCCCGTACACACGATCGGACATTGATCGGACATTCCGACAACAAAATCCTTGGATTTTTTCAGACGGATGTTGGCTCAAACTTGTTTTGCGTACACACGGTCGCACAAAGTTTTCAGAATTTCCGATCGCCAAGAACACGGTCACGTACACCACGTATGACAAGACTATAAAAGGGCTGTTCAGAACCAAGCGCGGCACCCTTTGGGCTCCTTTTGCTAATCTCCTGTTAGTAAAAGTTTGGTGAGAGACGATTCGCGCTTTTTCAGACTCGTGGTTTTCAGATCATTTTCTGCTGTTCAGTTTGTGCTTGTGGGTTTGTATCTACTCTTCAGTGCGTGCAGTCAGTTCGTATTGTACTATTCATTGCGATCTTGTCCGCTCGTTACTGTTTTTCAGGTCGCTCTTCACAGGCCTTGCTGTTCTTCAGTGCGTTCTGTTACTTCGTTCTGAGCAGCCGACCGTTTTCTAGCCATATATTGCCGTATATTGCATATACGTACTCCTCGTAGAGTTCGTGCTGTGCGGGGGCTTGGTGTTGGGGTCCTGACCTTGACACAAGTCCAGTCCATGAACAGGGTGGGGAGGAGTTCACGGACCAAGAATTGGTTGCTTCAGCGTGACCAGTTCTGTCACATGCCTTTGCTCCGCGAGATCCGTGAGAATAATCCTGATGATTTCAGGAACATTCTCTGGATGACAGACCCCATCTTTCAACGTTTGTTGGCTTTGCTGACCCCCCTATATCAGCAGGCAGGATACCTGCATGAGGTAAGCCATCACTCCGGAGCAGAGGCTCGTCGCCACCCTGTGGTACTTGGCGATGGGGAGAAGCCTGCAGGACTTGAAGTTCTCGACAGGCATCTCCCCCCAGGCTCTGGGTATCATTATCCCAGAGACCTGTTCTGCCATCTTACAGGTCCTGCAGAAGGAGTATATTAAGGTAAGATTTTTATCCTTTTTATCCTTTAACATCACATTTTATTGTATATAATGTTTGATAATATATTGTATTTCTTTCCTCATTCCCTAATTACCATGATTGTAATATGCTGTGAATGTCCCCTTTGTTCTCATGCATGCTGGATTTTTATGTAATTATTTTTTTTGTCCTTCATACATATTTAATGAAAAAAACTGCATGCCCCAGTTGAAGGCTTTTTAGTCGAAACGCGTAGGGCGTTCAGCTTTCCACATTGCCAACTATTTTTTATCTTGTGATCACTTTTAATCTGTAAGGTTTTTATTCAATAAATCCCTTTATTTTTTGACCTGCGCCATGTGGAGCCCCCTTTTTCCTTTTTCTCCCTCATGTTTTTGTCCTTGATTGGTCCCTTTGAACCTATCTGGAACCTGAGAACGTGTGAGAGGACGGTCCACCCCCACCTTACTGTATTGGTTACCAGTGACCGTGACTCTAGGAACAACTTGGCCGATCGGAGATCGTGACCGAAGGGAGAACTCTTGGAGAAGACTATATGGGAGGCTACCTCCACAAGCCCTGATAGACGTAAAGCTATAAGGCTGATACGTCCCACTCGCTCTGGTAAGAGTATTTTACTCTAGATGTTTTGCCGTGCTGTTCATGATTGATGTACTTTCCAAGTCTCTAGTCTACACCATGGGTCCAAGCATTTCAGCTGTATGAGAAGACTTTCTGTATGCACTGACTTCAGCCTTTGATTGCAGTCTGTGGAGCACAACATAGTGTTATTGGACATTTTTTATAATTTTCACTTTTGTGTTTGGACATTTACATGCACCTCACCAGTGTTCATTAACATATAGTTTTTTGTTTTCACTCCATATTTGGTTTCAGTCACTAGACTGTATGCTAAGATACATTCACTTTTTAGCGCTGCACTTATGCTCTTTATCTTCATACATATTTGCCTTCACTTACCTCCCCAGCATGCTCTCCTGGCCCTATATTCACCTCATGTAGTCACTTAACAATGTATTTTATCAGCTCCATAGTAGCGCTCTACCCTAAATACCCCCAAAAATGTGTTTAAAGTTGATTGTTGCTTAAAATTCATGCAGAGTGCCAGAGGTTTTTTTTTTTTTTGTGTCCCCAAATCATTTGGAACCCTCCCTCCCCCCAACTGCTAAGTCAGCTGATACCAATACTCTGTCTATCCTCAATCATCTATCTGCTGACTTTGCCAAACCCATACACACTATACCCATCTCTTTAGTGGTCAGATTTATGGATGAATTCCCCAAAGCATGTAGTGCAAGGGCCTGCCTGTATACTTTCAAATGGTACTGTTTAAAGTTTTTGTATCCTTTTATTAGCTTGATAGGTAATAGCAGAATGTCCAAATGTGCTAAAATGTGTACAGTGTGTATTTATATCTTTGTATTATGACACTTCTTACCTGTCCAGTGGGCTGCCAATAGTGTAACTAAGTAGGGGCTGGCCAAAGTAATACCCATTATTTAGGCATTCATCTCTCAATGAAGTGGAGAGGGTTACCTGTCCAAGAGTTCCCCCCCTATAATGTTAGAAATGGCCCATGAGAGGGGGGGGAGGAGGAATCTGATAGTTGTACCTCCCGATTTATGTGCAAAATTACTATTTTTTTTTGGTTTTGACTCCACAGTTTCCTTCCACGCCACAGAAATGGCAGACTGTGGCCTCCCACTTTGCCCAGCGGTGGGACTTTCCTAACTGCGTCGGGGCAATTGATGGGAAACACGTCCACATCGTCCCACCACCCAACTCGGGGTCACACTATTACAACTATAAGGGGTTCAATAGTATTGTGATGTTGGCGGTGGTGTCGGCTACTTATGAGTTCCTGGATGTGGATGTGGGGAAGAATGGCCGGATGTCCGATGGTGGAGTCATCGCCCAGACGGAGTTCTACAGGCATCTCCAGAATGGCAGTTTGGACTTGCCACCTCCAGAAGACAATGTGGAAGGACTCCCATTCGTCTTCGTTGCGAATGAAGCATTTGCGCTGGGGGACCATCTTATGCGGCCATTCCCGATGAGGACCCTCACCACGGACCAGAGGGTTTTTAATTACCGGCTGGCCAGAGCCAGAAGAGTGGTGGAGAACACGTTTGCAATCATGGCCAGCCGGTTCCGCCTATTTCTTACACCCATACACATGGCGGAGTACAAACTGAATCACATTATCCTGGCGTGTTGTGTTCTACACAACTTTTTACGGCAACATTCTGCCAACTATGCTGGCTCAGTTGGGCCTGAGGCTGGAATTCAAAATGAACCAACCCTGACGGCGCTTGAAAGTGGCCGTCCTGGCTTGCCCCCCTGAGTGCCCGTGAATTCTTTGCGGGTAGGGGGGCTATCAATATGCCAGACAATGTCTAAAACCTTTTTCCAATTAAAAAATACAAAAAAATCTTTGGTGACATTTACTGCTTGTGTTTGTTTTAGCTGACCCTGACAGAAATGTGGTGAGTCCTGAAAATGGCGTGATTGTGTAACATTACAAAGCATTGTTGGGTGTTATTTACTAAAGGCAAAGACACTTTGCACTACAAGTGCATTTGAAACTGCACTGAAACTGCACTTGTAGTGCAAAGTGGATTTGCCCTTAGGAAATAACACCCATTGTCACAGAAAACAGCAATTAGAGCACCACAAAAGTGTTGTAGCGTTGAGACAATAATCCACACAATCTTGGTTAACAATCTTTTTAATACCAGCACAATCACATGTGCATTTCAAAAAGGTTTTAAAACAAACCAACATGTTTGTTGTATAACAATTTTTGGGCTGACATTAGAAAAAGTAGAAATGTTCATTTGAGATAAAACAGGCAAGTTTAAATCCAACTAGAAAGACACAAATCTTGAACTCACAAAGTTCACATTTGATAGAACTTGAAGGCAATATTAGACATGAGTATTTACAAACTGTGTTTGATATTGCGTTCAGATGGGGTGAAGTCACCCCAGGAAAAGCCAAATTTTGAAGATGCACACAAATTTACGAATGTCAACATGTGCGACCTGCCATCATGGGGGATCAAGGGACGTGTTTTGGGTGTGCAACCCCTTCCTCACAGCTACTTTATTATTGAGGAAGGGGTTGCACCCCCAAAACGCGTCCATTGATCTCACGTGATGGCAGATAGCACATGTTGACACACTGTGTGCATCTTCAAAATTTGGCTTTTCTACAATTTTTCAAAAAATGTAAAAAAATTGTAGCACACCAAAAAACAAAGGGATTTGGAGGGCTTTTAAACTCTCCCCAAAACATCAGTGATGTTTTTTTTTTTTTTAAGAACATCATTGATGTTTTTCTTGATGTTTTCCAAGTCCCTATTACACCCCATGATCTCCCCAATCAGGATCTGTGCACTTTCCGAGGTGAAAGGATCTGGATCCACAACATCACGATCACCTAAAAAGATAGAGACCAAAAAACACCATGTATTATAAATATGCCGGTGTCTTGCCGAGAAAGTTCCCTCGGCGGATAAGGACCCGCCCTGTACTGCGCAGGCGCAGCGCCTGCGCAGTACGAACTACTATGAAGCTCAAAAACTTTAATCAGCTGTACACGGCGCCTGCGCCCTAGGTCCAGGTTCCTTCCCCACCATCCAAGTGGACCTAGAGGGGGAATAAAAAAGAGCCGAGCGAAGCGTGGCGAACGAAGCGAGCCCTCGAGGGGGCCTCTTACAGGCGCCGTGTACAGCTGATTTTCACCAATTCACCTTCGGCTATTTCTGGCGGATCCTACTGCGCAGGCACTGCACCTGCGCAGTGGGGGGGGGTCCTTATCCGCCGAGCGGAACTTTCTCGGCAGAACACCGGCATCCATTTCTTACCTGAGCTTGTGGTCGCAGACACTCACCTGTTGTGGTGACAATTTCCACCACGTCTTCCTCCTCCTGCTCTGCTGGTCTTAGGTGGATTTCCCCTTCTTCCAGAGGTGAGGAGTCTGTGGTCTCCTCGGATGAGGGTTGTCCTCCGAGTCTTTTCTCCCCTATGTTAAAAAAAAATGGTATACTTAGAACACAGATATTTGATGTCAGATCTATAAATATGAAACATTGCTTGGAAGTGGGGTACAATTTTTTTTGTGGCAGAATTCCAAGATGTTGCATTTTTCTTGTCATACTTTACCTGTTTTGTACATGCTTCACAGATGGAGACACCCCTATAGTTTACACTGGAGCACCTGTGTGGGCCCCCTAATAAAAAGGGTGTTCTTGTGTCTCACACTAGTGCTCCAGTGTCCAGATATGTAAACAGCTGCTGAGTGTCCTCTCCTTACACAGAATCTAGTTTGCATTTCATTCTAGTTACAAACCCATCTGCACAACCAAATATTTGTCAGACAAGTAGGCCCTAAAAAATGTGGGGAAATGCATATGGCCAAAACAATGGTGTTTTCTAGGCCGAACGAACAATGTTTGATACGCACGAACAATGTGCCCATGAACATGAAAGTTGACATTTTAAACTGGATAACAGTTAATAAAAGCACATGGAGGAGCACGAACGTAATAAACATAAAGAATACGAACACAGAACAACTACTTACTTTTTTGCAGCACTCTCCGGCTCTTCCTGTACTGCTCATGTTCTCTTAATTTCAGGTCCGACCACCGTTTCCTGAGCTGATCTTTCAATCGTCGTACCCCGAAATTCCAGTGCAGACTCTTGACCACTTTCGCCATGATCTTGGCCTTTCTGACATTGGGGTTGGGGTAAGGTCCATACTTCCCGTCATAGTCGGCCTTCTTTAGGATGTCCACCATCTCCAACATCTCCCCAAAGGACATATTTGATGCCTTATATCGTCTCCTTCTGGATCGGGACGTTTCTGGCTCCGGGCTTTCCTCCTCCTCTTCCTCGTTGGTGTAATTATCTGACACCTGCTGTATCTCCACCATTTGCTCTGCCTCCACTGCGCTGAACGAGAAGGGGCGGGGAATAGACCAGAAAGAACGTCAGGGGCAGGCGGAGTTACATGCATGCGCAGTGTCTATAAAGCGTAACACGCGTGCGTAGTACGTACGATCTGTGAGCAGAGGAAGGAGTATCGGAGGCGCCGACCGTGAAAACGAAGGTAAGATCTAAACTTGGGACTATACTGCTTCTAGATTGAGGCCTATATTGTAACTATATTAGGAGAGTTTCGCCTGACATTAGGGTTTGTCTTGTGTTGTGTCTTGCAGATAAAATGGATGGCTTCAATGACCACAACTTCCTCCCCCTGTTTATAGACAAATACAGGGAGCTGCCCTGTCTGTGGCAGGTAAGACATCCCCAATACAACAATAAACAAAAGAGGCAGGCAGCGCTGGAGAAACTGCTGGAGTTGGTGAAGCTGGTGGTCCCCACAGCAACCATGCCCTATTTAAAAGCCAAAATTGGTGGCCTGAGGAGCACTTATCTTAGGGAGCGCAAGAAGGTCACTGATTCCCAGAGATCAGGAGCTGGAGCAGATGACATTTATGTCCCCAGGCTGTGGTACTATGAGAGACTGCGATTTCTGTCAGACCAGACTGAAGTCAGGGAATCCCTCTCTACTCTTCCTTCCACTCTTCCTTCCACCCCAGCTGAGGCTTCCGATGTCCAACCTGGGACTTCCAGCCAGGAAGAAGTGGAGGAGCCCAGCTTGGGCCAGTTATAGCATTCTTCTACAGATTTCTGGGCAATAAATAAATGATGTTTACTAGATGTTATTATTGATCATTAATTGCTGATTTCATAAAGTGTTTTACATATCAATAGACAGTAGTGGGCACCAAAAAGTCGGACAAGAAAGAAAAATGCTAGGCTCAGAATGATAATCTGTTATATTTGTTAACATTCAATTTGCAACAGTCATGAGATGAAAATTGTGTGTGATTGATGAAGAAAAAACTAAAACTATGTCCCTTTTTCATACACAGGAAGACCTCAGCCAGGACGAGGCTGTGGAATGTGGCAGCCAGGAGGAGGCGGGGGTTAGTGGCAGCCAGGAGGAGGCGGGGGTTAGTGGCAGCCAGGAGAAGCCTGGGACCAGTCGTAGCCTGACCGAATCACAGGTTCCTCCACTCCGCCTTCCATACAAAAGAACGAGGAAGGGGACTCACGTGCAGGATTCAGCGCTCAGGCTCATTCAGGAGGCTTCTGCATCCCTCAGAGCCTTACCCGCTCCTGAAGAGGCCTTTGCCTGCATGGCTGCCACCAAACTGCAGGGCATGCAGGAGGGTCAACGCAAGCTATGTGAGGACCTTCTGTATAAAGTCCTAAGTAAGATGTCATCTGCTGCTTTCGTGATCTCTGGGACTTCTGGACCAGACTGCACTCTCTTAGATATGGACTCCTCAGGCCACCAATTTTGCTTGAAAATAGTTGATGTGTGCCCTGGCTTCACCAATTTCAGCTGTTTCTCCAGTGTTGCCTCCCTCTTTGTTTAGTTGTGAGCCCTTAATAAAGGAATTTTTGTTTCAATTATACTCGCCTATGTGTGTTTTCCTACAATATGACAGTTTGTTTGTGAGGAGGCAGGTACATTTCAAAAATACAATGTGAAATTAACAAGAGACACCAACACCAAACAATCTCCTTCAGATTAAATAATGCAAGATATCAATTATGTTGTGGTAACTTCACACACAAAAGTATTATGGAGTAAAACACCAAAATACAAAAAAAAACATCAGCCTGGGAAAAAATACAAACATAAAAAAAAAAATGCCTTGACCCAAAAAAAAAAAAAAATTTAAAAACCAACAAAAAAAAAAAAATTGGTCAGATGTGACAAATCTAAATATATTGAAGGAATCACAATAAATAATAAAGAAAGAAGTTTGTGAGAAGTCTGTGTGAATATGAGCAGCAAAACTACTTCATTCTTCTCACATTATAAAGAAGAAGAGAGTGCACTGTATTAAACCATTTTTTACATTGCAGCGTGACGAAAGTGTTGTATCCATTCCGAACGCTAATTTTACCAGACCGAGCTGTCCCGTCTCAGAATTTCTTCTGAGCATGCGTGGCACTTTGTGCGTCGGAACTGGCCACACATGGTCGGAATTGACGCGATCGGATTTTGTTGTCGGAAAATTTTATAGCCTGCTCTCAAACTTTGTGTGTCGGAAAATCCGATGGAAAATGTCCGATGGAGCCCACACACGGTCGGAATGTCCGACAACACGCTCTAATCGGACATTTTCCATCTGAAAATCCGACCGTGTGTACGGGGCATAACACTTAAGTAGCCCAGGAAGTTATGTAAAAAGCCCAGAAAGACAGCAAAAAGGATTATGGCATAAGAAGGAGAGGTGAGCTGGTTCTAAAGGCTGGAGATAAGGTCTGGTTATCCATAGCTAATCTGAAGTTTGAATTACCTTCACAGAAGTTGGGTCTGAGGTATATTGGTCCTTTTGAAGTAAAAAGAGAAAACAGTCCTGTTGGCATATGATTTGGTGTTAGTTTTTACAAGATTCAGGGTGTAACATATATGTTATTTTGGAGCAGCCTCTCACGCAATTTAAACACAGCGTGCCTGTGCGGAGCTCCGCCCACACAACCATATCATTCATGAATGAACTACAAATCCATCTTTCACTGCAGCAGATGGCTTGTAATTCTTAATAAATTGTGAGGGCACTGGTTAGCATCCTCATAGTTCATTGATTCTTCCTACACTTCACTAACCTCCCATATGGGTAGAAGAATAATGAATGCACATTTTTTTACCTGCAAAATCTTGTGCATTTATTTATTTATTTATTTTTACAAAGGGTGAACTTAGCCTTTAAAACAGCTGTTTCTGACCCCTTTCCTTTCCGCCACCTCCACTGAGAACTGTAGGTAAAAAAATGGAGTTTGAAGTGGAATCCATCCTAAACTGCAGGAAGCGAGGAAGCTAAACTCAGTATCTTATCAAGTGGAAACGATATCCCCTGAAGAGAATTCCTGGGAGCCAGAAATCAAAATTCATGCTCCTGAGTTACTTTGGGATTTTGCCAGTAGGTTTCCGGAAAATATGGCCTACCTAAAAACATCCGCTTGCAGGGGGTCAACACTGATACAAGTACCATTGCCCTGCACTGGTTGTGAGGATATCAAGGAACAGTCCACTGCCAGAGCATTGGGGAGAGCCATCTGTAGGGGTAAGTAAAAGTGCCTTTACTGTCCCTTAGACAAACAGGTAATCATTGCAGTATGGGTGTAGCCCCATGGCAAGGGAAGGTTCTTAGGTTTCCTGAAGTTGGGCTTTAAAAGCTGAAAAACAGTGGGGCTTCAGTTTTGGGTAGGTAGCTGCTATGTTTATGTAGTGTAGCCAGATGCTTAGCTAAGAATGGAAAGTGAGAGAAACACTGGCTGCAGGGGCTGTCTTGCAGTGCTGAACTGGTTAACAGTTATGTCAGCAAGAGGAGGAAGCTGCAGAGCACTAAGAGTTCAAAAGACTCAGAGTCAGGCAGCACTGCACTGTGGGAACTATAGTCCAGAGGAGAGAGTGGGCACCCACTCCTCTGATTAGAGCCTGTTGTCCCCTCCCACAGCTCTGCTTAGGCTATGTACAGCACAGTGCTGATGTCAGTGCTACTTTTACAAGGTAAAATCTAGGTGGATACGTTTTGGTGGACCTTTTTGAAAGACTAGCGGCAACCCAAGTAGGAAAGAGATCGCGGAATTCCAGAGGGGGACACCGATCGATTTCGGCCAGAGGAGTTACATTCATATGCTCATTACCCCTGCAGGGGTTGGGTTTTTCGGTAAGTGGGGACACAAGAGGGGGTTCCAGAAGAGAAGATCACACCACAATCACTACAAATTCACACGGGACCTTTTTTGGAGCAAAGACATTTTTTCACAGTTTTTTCCTTTTTTTTCTTCTTTTTACATATATAAGACTTTAGTTTTTGTTTGGACAAAATATTTGGATTTCTAATTTTTTGGTGCACTATTACGTCAGTTATTTGGTATGCTTTGTGTGTTTTTCTTTTAAACCAGCACTCTCATTATGCACATATTTATGGATTTGATATGAGTGCCAGGATTTTTTCTAGGACCATTCATTTTTCAGTCCAACTTATATACATTTGCACTTAATTTTATAATTAATACGTGGTATTTTATATTTGTTGAATTTTCACCTGACATACTGTTTGTTCACTATTTATTACTTTTTATTTTTTATATGCTGCAACAATATATTTTATTTTCATTTGAACAGTCACACTTGCTGCATATACACTTGACACACTGTATGTTCACCATTTATTTCTTATATGTCGCAATCATTTTTTGAGATACCATTTTATATTTACTCTTTTCATTCACTTTTGAACAGCGCCACATTCCCCACTAGAGTTTGTTAAAGCTCACAGAAAACTGTCAATTTACCACTCGTTTCAAAAATGTGCTGCAATTGCGCATCGTGCTCGCAGTGCCATTAATTGTTAATTGCACTCCAAGTGCGGTTAGCTGACACACGTTTCGCCGCATGTCTTGTCACATGACAAACATGCCACAAATGTGCCATGCTGCACACCCAAAAAAGATTCTGAAGCATTTTTTTGTGCATAGGGTAACCCACTTAAGTGAATGGGCTGTCCTATGCGCAACGCATGGAGGCACGCAAGAAGTTGTGCAAAGAAAAAGCAGGAATGTTCCTGCTATGCAAAGTGTGGATGGGACCTTAGTGTTTACACAAACATATTTATGAATATGTGATAATGCTCTTCATCAACAGTCCCACCCAAGTGCCTTTGCAGCTTAAGGCGAGAGGTAGAGGGAAGGGGCAGCAAAACTGTGGATAAATCAACTATTTTTACTGTCCCCTAATAAGCCCAGACTGAACATGAGTCACTGAGAACTCTGAATAGTGTATGTGGAAATTAAAAGGGTTGAGTGCTAAGCACACAGGCAAACCCTATCCTACTTAGAGGACAAGCTATATAAAACATTTTGGTTATGGTGCACAATGCAAAATTTTGTTTATAGTACACAATGAACAATGTGACATTTTAAAGCCTTTAATCCATTTAAATAACACTTCTTATTTATTTTTAAGAATTGTTAGAGTTCAAATGTTATCTCTGCTTTGTCACACCACTGTGTATATGGTGTATGTTATAAAATGACCCTTGGTGCATTGCATATTTTTTTTTTTTTTGTAAGATATTTAAAAATACATTTTGCTCAGTACTAAAAATGAGAATGCATGGCAGGTATAGCAGAAAAGGTTTATTCTAGAGCATATTAATTCTGAGATCTGAGGTCAAGGATTGGCTCAGTGGGTTTTAACATCAACAGCTTTTAAAAGAAAGCGTCATTCAGCACCATCTTCTGGTTGCAATGCAAAAATACTAAAAGTTTTTTGTTAAGAAAATGTGAGTTATAAGTAATTGGGCAATAAGCTGCACAGTTTTAGGTCCAAAACATACAGGTGACCTGCCATAAGAGAAACATAAAGGCTGCAATTACCAAGCTGTCCTACTGATCCTTAAGCTGGTCATACATTACACAATTTTCTTGTTCAATATCCTTTAGATTTACCCTCAACTATGTAGTGCAAGGACCTGCCTGATTGCATACAGATTAAAAGTGTTTAGGTTTCACCTCATAGAGGATACAAAATAAGGTAGTACTGAGTATTACCAGGGAGGCGGACTTTTTAGGCTAAGAAACAGTGGAGAAGATATAGCAGTATAGCAGTATTAAAAATATAAATTTATTGAAAAATACAAAAATATAAAAAACAAAATGACAGTTGTAACATAAAGCAGCTATGATTATTGTGCAGTGCTATATCTTCTCCACTGTTTCTTAACCTAAAAACTCCGCCTCCCTGGTAATACTCAGTACTACCTTATATGCGTCCGGTGCCCTGTATGTAGATCAGGGGGCCGGACGCATGGACGGGGGGGTGGCGCCCCTGCGCCCCTTTATGGAGCGGCCACCACTGCCGCTCACCATATACTTAGACCCCTGTTTCACCAGCGGGTCTAAGTAAGCAGTCCCCTAATGTTTTTTTTTTTTTGGATTGGATTTCACTGCTATTTTTTGTTTGTAACAATTTTTGTTTTTGAGGATTAATTGTTGCACTGTTATTTACATTTATATACATTCACTTAAGCAGTTGTTAATTTGTTGCTAGTTGCGCTGCACTATACACATGGTTTAATTTAGATTGAAGTGAGTGAGAACACTTTTGAGTGTCAAGCAGCAATTGGATTATTTACTTGCCTTCACTTGGGGATTTTTATAATATATGAGTTTTGAGATTTTTTGATTTATTTGTGCTGATTAACCACTTGACAACTGGGCACTTAAACCCCCTTCCTAACCAGACCAATTTTCAGCTTTCAGTGCTCTCACATTTTGAATGACAATTACTCAGTCATGCAACACTGTATCTATATGAAATTTTTGTCCTTTTTTTCACACAAATAGAGATTTCTTTTGGTGGTATTTAATCACCGCTGGGTTCTTTATTTTTTGCGCTATAAAAGAAAAAAGACCAAAAAATCTGTAAAAAAAATGCATTTTTCTTAATTTCTGTTATAAAATTTTGCAAATTAGTAATTTTTCTTCATATATTTTGGCCAAAATTTATACCGCTACATATCTTTGGTAAAAATAACCCAAATCGGTGGATATTATTTGGTCTTTGTGAAAGTTATAGAGCCCAAAAGCTATGGTGCCAATATCTGAAAATTAATCACACCTGAAGTACTGACAGCCTATCTAATTTCTTGAGACCCTAACATGCCAGAAAAGTACAAATACCCCTTTTTGGAAAGAAGACATTCCAAGGTATTTAGAACGATGCATGGTGAGTTTTTTTAAGTTGTCATTTTTTCCCACAATTCTTTGCAAAATCAAGTTTTTTTTTTACTTTTTTTTTTTTTTCACAAAATTGTCATATTAGCAGGTTATTTCTCACACACAGCATATGCATACCACAAATTACACCCCAAATCACATTCTGCTATTACTCCCGAGTACGGTGATACCACATGTGTGAGACTTTTACACAGCGTGGCCACATACAGAGGCCCAACATGCACGGAGCACCTTCAGGCGTTCTGGAGCTCCCAGGCCAATTCTGACATTTCTCTCCTACATGTAAAAATCATCATTTATTAGCTAGAAAATTACATAGAATCCCAAAACATTATATATGTTTTTTTTAGCAAAGACCCTAGAGAATACAATGGTGGTCATTGCAACTTTTTATCTCGCACGGTATTTGCGCAGCAATTTTTTTAACGCTTTTTTTTGTAAAAAAAACAGTTTTGTGCTTTAAAAAAAACAAAACAGTAAAGTTAGCCCAATGTTTTTGCATAATGTGAAAGATGAAGTTATGCCGAGTAAATAGATACCCAACATGTCACCTTTCAAAATTGCACGCGCTTGTGGAATGGCGCCACACTTCGCTACTCAAAAATCCCCATAGGCGACGCTTTAAAATTTTTTACTGGTTACATGTTTTGAGTTACAGAGGAGGTCTAGGGCCAAAATTATTGCTCTCGCTCTACCGATCGCAGCGATACCTCACATGTGTGGTTTGAACACCGTTTTCATATGTGGGCGGGAATTACGTATGCGTTCACTTCTGCATGCGAGCACACAGGGACAGGGGCGCTTTAAATTTTTTTTTTTTTTTTATTGTTCATTTTACTTTATTTATTTTAGTGTGATGCTTTTTCCAAAAAAAAAATTTTTGACCACTTTTATTTCTATTACAAGGAATGTAAATATCCCTTGTAATAGGAATATGGCATGACAGGTCCTCTTTACAGTGAGATATGGGGTCAATAAGACCCCACATCTCACCTCTAGGCTGGGAAGCCTGAAATAAAAAAAAAAAAAAAAAAGATCCTGGCTTTGATCGTAGCGGCGAGTCGGTAGAAGCACCGGAGGGCGGAGGGAGGGGGGCGCATCCCCTCTCGCCTCCCGTAAGAACGATCAAGCAGTGGAATAGCCGCTATGATCATTCTTATGGTGTAGGGAATCGCCGGCTGAAAAAGCTGATATCTGAATGATGCCTGCCATCATTCAGATATCCCCGCACAAAGTCAAGGACGTCGTATGACAGCCGGCGGGCGGGAGTGGTTAAAACGCATTTTTTTCTTTTAACACAAAGTTGTCCATTTATACAATATTTCTAACACATAGCATGTGCATACCAAAAATGACACCCCGAAATAGATTCTCCTACTCCTTCTGAGTACGGCAATACCACATGTGTGAGACTTCCACAGCCTGGCCACATACAGAGGCCGGGTACAGCCGAGTATGGCTGAGCATGGCAGAGCATGGATGGGTATGGCTGAGTATGGCTCAGTATGGCTGAGTATGGCTCGGTATGGCAGGGTATGGCTGGGTATGGCTGAGTATGGCTCGGTATGGCAGGGTATGGCTGGGTATGGCTGAGTATGGCTCGGTATGGCAGGGTATGGCTGGGTATGGCTGGGTATGGCTGAGTATGGCCGGTATGGCAGGGTATGGCTGGGTATGGCTGAGTATGGGTCGGTATGGCAGGGTATGGCTGGGTATGGCTGGGTATGGCTTGGTATGGCAGGGTATGGCTGGGTATGGCTGAGTATGGTTCGGTATGGCAGGGTATGGCTGGGTATGGCTGGGTATGGCTGAGTATGGCTGGGTATGGCTGGGTATGGCTGAGTATGGCTCGGTATGGCAGAGTATGGCTGGGTATGGCTGAGTATGGCTCGGTATGGCTGGGTATGACTGAGTATGGCTGGGTATGGCAGGGTATTGCAGGGTATGGCTGAGTATGGCGGGGTATTGCAGGGTATTGCAGAGTACTGCGGGGTATTGCAGAGTACTGCAGGGTATTGCAGAGTATGGCGGGGTATTGCAGTGTACTGCAGGGTATTGCAGAGTACTGCGGGGTATTACAGGGTATTGCAGAGTATTGTGGGGTATTGCAGAGTATTGCGGGGTATTGCAGAGTACTGCGGGGTATTGCAGGGTATTGCGGGGTATTGCAGTGTACTGCGGGGTATTGCAGAGTATTGCGGGGTATTGCAGAGTACTGCGGGGTATTGCAGACTATTGTGGGGGCATTGCAGAGTATTGCGGGGGTATTGCAGAGTATTGTGGGGTAGTGCAGAGTATTGAGGGGTATTGCAGAGTACTGCTGGGTATTGCAGTGTACTGCGGGGTATTGCAGAGTACTGCGGGATATTGCGGGGTATTGCAGAGTACTGCAGGGTATTGGAGAGTATTGTGGGGTATTGCAGGGTATTGCAGAGTATTGTGGATTATTGAAGGGTATTGCAGAGTACTGCGGGGTATTGCAGGGTATTGCGGGGTATTGCAGTGTACTGCGGGGTATTGCAGGGTATTGCGGGGTATTGCAGTGTACTGCGGGGTATTGCAGAGTATTGCGGGGTATTGCAGAGTACTGCGGGGTATTGCAGAGTATTGTGGGGGTATTGCAGAGTATTGTGGGGGTATTGCAGAGTACTGCGGGGTATTGCAGGGTATTGCGGGGTATTGCAGTGTACTGCGGGGTATTGCAGAGTATTGTGGGGATATTGCAGAGTATTGTGGGGCGTTGCAGAGTATTGTGGGGCATTGCAGGGCATTGCAGAGCATTATGGATGGCTGAGCATGGATGGAGGGATGGCTGAATGTCACTGGTTAGCGCTGTGGGCACTACACATCCAGCCCAGAGCGCTGCAGCCATCCATCCATCCCCCTCTCCGCTCACAGTGTACCGATCGGTACACAGGAGGGAAGGAGAGGAAGTCTGTTTACATGTGATCGCGCCGTCATTTGACGGCGCGATCACATGGTAAACGGCCGCGATCAGCGGGCATTTACCGGGATCCGTTATGCGCCGGGTCCAGAGGATGGTCACGGATGTTTTCGGATGCGCGCCCCAGGGGGCGTGCGAGAGGGGAACTCTGGGAGGACATCATAGTACGCCCTCCCAGAGTTAAGCAACCGTCCAGCAGCCGTCATTTGGCTATGGGCCGGTTGTTAAGTGGTTAAGGTAGAGGTTATTTAGTACATCAGGACTGATCATTTTTCAGATATACTGTATATACCATACTTCAGGTTGTGGACTCTATAACTTTCCTACGGAATAAATAATATATACTGAGTTGGGTTATTTCACCAAAGAAATGGAGCAGAATACATTTTGGCCTAAATTTATGAAGAAAGATTATATATTTACTAAATTTTATAACAGAAACAAAGGTTTTTATTGCTATCTCTGTCCCTATTACAGAGATTCATCTCCTCTATTTGTCCGGTTTACTGTTATCATCAAAAGAGAAAGTAAAAGAAGATCCCAAATTTTGGCTTGTGCCCAGAACAGTAATAGAGGGGAAAATCTTCCAATGGGGACTCTAGTTCTGGTTACTTTGGGAACCCCAACAGTTTCCCTTAAAGTACAACTAAAGGCAAAGCTTTTTTTTGGATAGAGGGGAAAAGGATTAGAACCTGTCAGTTTGTATTGCTGTCCTTGCCCCTGTCAGGGAGATTAACCCTCTATATTTGTCCTGTTTACCATTATCATTGAAAATGAAAGTAAAAGAAAATCTCACATTTTAGGTTGTCCACAGAAAAGTAATAGAAGGGAAAGCTTCCAATGGGGACACTAGTTCTGGTGAGCTGGGGGTCCCCAAGGAATTCCCTTAATTTGCTGCCATTTCCTCTCACTTCCTGTTTTGACTATGGGACAGGAAGTAAAGAGAAATCTCCTCAATGTGATGCAGATGGCAAAAAATAAACTGGCAGGGGTTATAACCCTTCCTTGAGCAATCCAAAATACAAAAAGTTTGCTCTATGTTTCAACTTTAAATTGCAGGGATTTCCTCTCACTTCCTGTTTTGGCTATAGGACAGGGAGTAAGGGTAAATTTCACTGGAACATAGAAGGAAAAAAACCTGACACGGATTATACCCCTTCCTTGATCAATCCCGCCCCCCCCCCCAACAAAAAAAAGTTTTGTCTGTTTCAACTTTAATTTGCAGGGATTTCCTCTCACTTCCTGTTTTGGCTATAGGACAGGAAGTAAGGGTAAATTTCACTGGAACATAGAAGGAAAAAAAACTGACAGGGATTATACCCCTTCCTTGATCAACCCCTGTCCCCCGCAAAAAAAAAGTTTTGTCTGTTTCAACTTTAATTTGCAGGGATTTCCTCTCACTTCATGTTTTGGCTATTGTACAGGAAAAAAAGGTAAATCTCCCCAATGTGACACACATGGCAAAAAAACAAAAAATGGAAGGGGTATAATCAATCCAATATAATAAAAATAGGTTTTGTCTATAGTTTTGTCTATAGTTTTACTCTTTATTTGCAGATTTCCTCTTACTTCCTGTTTTGGCTATAGGGCAGGGAGTAAGGGTAAATTTCACTGGAACATAGAAAAAAACTGTCAGGGATTGTAAACTAGGTAGAGTGTACAGCAGGGGTCCTCAAACTACAGCCCGCGGGCCGAATCTGGCCCTCCAGCGTTTTTTATCCGGCCCGCGGACTGCCCCTTTAACATCGCAGCACTCCCCCTGCCCTCTGCTACTTTTATCACACAGGACAGGAAACATGACAGGTCTGGACAAAGAACCTTTTGTGTTAAGAAGCAGGTCATTGGTTACTAGGCATCGGGTGGTCCCAGGAATCAATCACCTGCCTTTCACTTGCAAAGTCCCGCCCTTTGTCCGGACCTACCATGCTTCTTGTCTTGTGTGATACAGGTAACAGAGGGGAGTGGGAGTGCTGTAATATTATACAAGGGGCGGCATTGTAATATTGATGAGGGGAGTCTGTGATATGGGGGATCTGTGATGGGGAGATCTGTGATATGGGGGGATCTGTGATGGGGAGTCTGTTATGGGGGGATCTGTGATATGGGATATCTGTGATATGGGGGATCTGTGATAGGGGGATCTGTGATGGGGAGTCTGTGATATGGGGAGTCTGTGATATGGGGAGTCTGTGATATGGGGGATCTGTGATGGGGAGTCTGTGATATGGGGAGTCTGTGATATGGGGGATCTGTGATGGGGGAGTCTGTGATATGGGGAGTCTGTTATGGGGGAGTCTGTGATGGGGAGATCTGTGATTGGGGAGTCTGTGATATGGGGAGTCTGTGATATGGAGATCTGTGATGGGGGAGTCTGTGATATGGTGGATCTGTGATGGGGGAGTCTGTGATATGGGGGAGTCTGTGATATGGGGGATCTGTGATGAGGAGATCTGTGATATGGGGGGATCTGTTATGGGGGAGTCTGTTATGGGGAGATCTGTGATGGGGGATCTGTTATTGGGGGATCTGTGATATGGGGGAGTCTGTTATGGGGGAGTCTGTGATAGGGGGAGTCTGTTATGGGGGAGTCTGTGATGGGGGAGTCTGTGATATGGGGGATCTGTGATGGGGAGATCTGTGATATGGGGGGGATCTGTGATGGCGGAGTCTGTTATGGGGGATCTGTGATGGGGGAGTCTGTTATGGGGGGGTGTGCTATGGGGGGGGGACTTATATGGGGGGATCTGTGATGGCGGAGTCTGTTATGGGGAAAGTCTGTGATGGGGTATCTGTGAGGGGGGAAGTATGTGATATGGGGGAGTCTGTAATGGTGGAGTCTGTTATGGGGGATCTGTGATATGGGGGGATCTGTAATGGGGGGAGTCTGTTATGGGGGGGTGTGTGCTATGGGGGGGACTGATATGGGGTGATCTGTGATGGGGGAGTCTGTTATGGGGGGGGGGACTGTGATATGGAGGGATCTGTGATGGCAGAGTCTGTTATGGGGGAAGTATGTGATATGGGGGAGTCTGTTATGGGGGGAATCTGTTATGTGGGGCTTTGTGATGGAGAGGAGTTTGTGTTGGGGGGCTTTGTGATGGGGGGATCTGTCATGGGGGGGGGCTTTGTTATGGGGTGAGTCTGTGATGGGGAGGGGGGGTCTGTGATTGGGAGTGGTTCTGTAATGAGTGGAGTCTGTGAAATACTGATAAGTTCATATTGATTACAATTGTTCTTTATTTTAAATATTGTACAGTTTTTTTCCTGTTTTTTTTTTGCACTACAAATAGGATGTGTGCATAGGAATTAGTTCGTATTTTTTTAAACTATAGTGCGGCCCCCCAACAGTCTGAGGGACCGTGAACTGGCCCCCTGTCTAAAACGTTTGAGGACCCCTGGTATACAGTATATACTCTATCCAAAGTGGGGGGGGGGGGGTTGTGTTTATAGTACTATTGTGTTACATGGCACTCCACTGACACCTACTGGTCAAACTTGTAAAAAGCACCAGAGCCGCCCTGGTTGTATTTTTTCTCTTTGGACGATTCCATTGTCTCAGTGGGTGGATATCAAAACCAAAGCAGAATGCGAAAATAATCTGTAATGTGTTCCGGGATATAATAACACAACGACTGGTATATTAGACATTTAAAAAGACACCCCTGTTTAAAACCAGGTGCCTGGATTTGCGTTCTTTTATTTTTTCCGCTGCCGAAGCTGTCTTGATGCTCCCCCATGTGAATGTGCGGGATGGGAGAGACTGTCATGTTCTTCCGCACAAGCTGCAGCCTCTGCAGAGTAAGTAAGTAAAGTTTGTGCGGTGGTGTGTCCGGCTGTGTGCGGGTGGGCGGTGGTGGTGGGTCAGTGATAGGGAGCGGGTGGGGTGATGTTGGTGTCCCCCTTCTTCCGCCCGGTCAGGGTGGCGGAGAGACCCCCCCCGGAGGTTGTGTGCCCCCCAGTGTACACCTTTGTGTTCCATTGTATATTACACGGAGCCCCCCCTTGGCTGTGCTGTGGGCTCCATACATAGTGCCTGTCATTGTAAGGAGCTGTGTGTTGTGTAATAGAGGCTCAATGTTATGTAAGTACAGTCATATACCCAATACACAGGAGTCCCATCCTCCATTCTACTACGTATACATAGGAGAGGGTGGGGGTCCTGCAGGGACTGTCTGATCTCTGGTGGAAGCTTTCTACACAGAAGGAACAATCTTCACCCCTTCAATACTGGGCACACTCAACCCCCCCCCTTCATGCCCAGGCCAATTTCCAGCTCGTTATACGGCCCCCCTAATCCAGATGCCCGGCCCCTAATCTACATGCAGGGCGCTGGACGCATGGATTCTAATGGTTTTTTTTTTTTTGAAGCATATGATTAGAGCCTGAGGCTCTAATTGGCTTCAAAAACGGTTGGGCTCGGAGCGCAGAAGACTGCGCCCCGAGGCTACCCAGTTGTGTGGCAATAGCGAATTAATATTTGCTATTTTCTTCCTGATTCTCCTCCCAGCCAATCAGGAAGCGGGTCCTGAGACCCGATTGGCCAGGCAGTCTTAGGACTCCCTGGTCAATTGTCCTCTTGGCAACTCCAAGTCTGGAGTAGGGCGGTGGACCCTGCTGTTGTCTTGATGACATGTGGAACGTGGTGGAGCAGACGCTGTGGGTAGCGGTGGAGGATCAGGTCATTTTATCTCCTTTTATTGTTCCCCTAGACATAATCGAGCAATCAACCCTTAGAGGGCAGGGGCAGTCCCTGGTGTAGTAGGAGTTAAAGGGGTTGTAAACCCTCGTGTTTTTTCACCTTAATACATCCTATGCATTAAGGTGAAAAAACTTCTGGCAGTCACCGGCCTCCCAGCCCCCCCGTTTTACTTACCTGAGCCCCTTAATCTTCTTCGGCGGGGACGCGCCCTCCTTCTCTCCACAAAGTCCCGACTTTGATTGGATAGATTGATGTCAGCGCAGCCATTGGCTCCCGCTGCTTTCAATCAAATCCAATGACCGGGGGGGGGGGCCAAGTCATACAGTCGACTTCTATGGACGCCAAATGAATGACTCGGGAGCGCGCCCGCAAGGTAACCTTCCTCGGGAAAGCGCTTCTCCTAGGGGGTTATCTAATGCAGGGAGGAGCTGCCGGGGGACTCCAGAAGGGGAGGTTCGGGGCCACTCTGCAAAACGAACTGCATAGTGGAGGTAAGTATAATATGTTTGTTATTTAAAAAAAAAAAAGAAGCTTTAGTATGACTTTAATCATCCTTAAATTTGGAGTAAAGGCAAATCCTAAGGCCTCTTTCACACAGGCTTTCCGATCAGGTCTGCCTGTCAGTTTTTCAGGCGTACCTGATCGGAGCTTCCATTCACTCCTATGGGGCAGCGGATGTCAGCGGTGACATGTCCTCTGACACCCGCTGCTATCCGATCCTGTCTGTGAAATCCAGACGGATGGAGATCCTATTTTCCGTCCCTCTGGCTGATTGGATGAGAACGGACAGGCTGATCTCCCCATAGAGGAGAGAGCGGGGCTCTGACAGGTCTGTCTCTGCACAGTGAGCGGAGACGGACCTGTCATCCGCCTGCTCAGCGCTGAGCAAAAGTGGGGTCCTCCGGGTGGAGCGTCCGTGTGAGAGGGCCCTAACTAACTCGAAACCTACTCCCTCCCCCATTCTAAGCCTAATCTGTCTAGCCCTGTAAAGAAAAGATCGCTATACTTACCTCTTCTGAAGCCAGTCCCGTCCCAGGCTGAGATGTCAGCGGCAGCTTCAGTGTGTAGGAGATTTCATTTTTTATTTAGGTTATTATTATCATTATGGTCTACATTTACACTCTGTTTCAGGTTGATACACTGATAATTTTTGTGCATTTGCAGAGTATTGGTGGCTGCTTTAGTATTATCTGTCACATATTACCACCCATACAAACTGTTACATTCTTTCTGACTCACAGTCGCCTTTCATTGCTTACTGGATCATTCCCTCCCAGCGGCCTGTGATTCCTTGTTGGTGAATGTGCACGGCCTGTGATTCCTTGTTGGTGAATGTGCACGGCCTGTGATTCCTTGTTGGTGAATGTGCACCACTTTAGAACAGCCCCACTGCAAGAGATCATTTTTTATTTGCCTACAGTTGGGCTTTAACCGCTTCAATACTGGGCACTTTCACCCCCTTCCTGCCAAGGCCAATTGTAGCTTTCAGCACGGTCACACTTTGAATGACAATTGTGCGGTCATTTAACACTGTACCCATATGACATTTTTGTAATTTTTTTTTTTTTTCACACAAATAGAGATTTTTTTTTTATGGTATTTAATCACCATTGGGTATTTAATTTTTTGTTAAATAAGCAGAAAAAGACCAAACATTTTTTTTGGGGGGGGACATGTTTTTCCTAATTTTTGATATAAAATTTTGCAAATAAATAATCTTTCTTCATAAATTTAGGCCAAAATGTAGTCTGCTACATTTCTTTGGTAGAAACAACCCAAATCACTGTATAGTATTTAGTCTGTGTAAAAATGATAGAGTCCACAAACAACAGTATATCTGAAAATCGATTAATCCTGATGTACTTTTTCTTGAGGCCCAAAAATGTCAGGATATTACAAATACAGTACCCCCCAAATGACCCCTTTTTGGAAAGAAGACAGTTCAAGGTATTTAGTAAGAGGCATAGCAAGTTTTTTGAAATTGTAATTTTTGTCACAATGTTTTGGAAAATTAAAATTTTAAAAATTATTTTTTTTCACAATTTTTTTTTTTTACATACTGTCACCAGTGCAGTGCAGTACAGGGTCATCATATAACTGGTGTGGCGGTGATCAGGGACACTGACTGGTGACCGTATGTAAAAAAAAAAAAGGTTTTTTATTACATTTTTTTTTTTTTTTTTAACAATTTTCTTTTTTATATACTGTGACCACAGCAAAACAGTGTTACTATTGTAACATTGTACTACTCTTGGGTGCGATCAGGATTTTTTTACACACTATGGGGGTTATTTACAAAAGGCAAAGCCACTGTGCACTGCAAGTGCACTTGGAAGTGCAGTCGCTCTAAATCTAAGGGGTAGATCTGAAATGAGTGGAAGCTCTGCTGATTTTATCATCCAATCACGTGCAAACTAAAATGCTGTTATTTATTTTCCTTGCATATCCCCCTCGGATCTACAGCGACTTTACTTTCAAGTGCAATTGCAGTGCAAAGTGGATTTTCCTTTAGTAAATAACCCCCTATGATTGATTATAACAGTAATAATTACTGTTATAAGCAACCATTGTTTTTATGAATGACATCCAGTCATTCAGTGTGTACTATTGTGATTGGCTGTGATTGGCCACAGCAAACCACATGGTACAGATGGGCTGCGATTAGCCTTGTCTCTACAATGTGATCACTGTGACCAATCACAGAGATCAACACAATGAATGGAAGCCATTCATTGTGTACAATTGCCATGTGATGTGCTGTGATTGATCACAGCAATCACATTGTACTGGCAGCGGCCTGGTACACTGATCTGTTATCTGCTGTGTCTGTTGGACACAGTGGGTGACAGATCGCGCCACAGCGCGGCCCGATCTTGGGAGGACTTCAAATGATGTCCACCCAGGATTAGAGAGCCCCCGTCTGGCCTATAGACAAATGATGGCAGTTAAGGCACCAACAGACAAATATTTCACCATCAGATCACCCAAAAACCACACAATGGGGTAGTTGTCATTTTATGGGTATGGGTATCTCAATAGATCACTATCAGATTCATCCAAAAACTATTCTATGGGATGGCTGTCATTTGGAATGGGTATCTCTAGAGCAGTGTTTCACAAGCTTTTTTCAGTCAAGACCCCCTTTAAATTTATGCACACTCTCAAGGCACCCCATTCTGAAATGTAAGTTTGGGGCACATTTTAGGCATTTGGCCAGTGGGTAGCACAGTGGCTAAGTGGTTAGGACTTCTGCCTAGCAGCACCAGGGTTGTTGATCCCAACCAAGGCACTACCTGTCCAGAGGTTGCATGTTCTTCCTGTCCCAGCGTGGGTTTCCTCCGTGTACTTTGGTTTCCTTCTGTACTCTAAAGACACGCTGGTAGGATAATTGGCTCCTGACTAAATTCACCCTAGCATGTGTATGTATGAATGCAAGTTAGGGACTTTAGATTGTAAGCTCTTTGAGGGCAGAGACTCATGTAATTGTACAATATACAGTATCTCACAAAAGTGAGTACACCCCTCACATTTTTGGAAATATTTAATTATATCTTTTCATGTGACAACACTGAAGAATTGAAACTTTGCTACAATGTAAAGTAGTGAATGTACAGCTTGTATAACAGTGTAAATTTGCTGTCCTCTCAAAATAACTCAACACACAGCCATTAATGTCTAAACCGCTGGCAACAAGAGTGAGTACCCCCCTAAGTGAAAATGTCCAAATTGGGCCCAAAGTTTCAATATTTTGTGTGGCCACTATTATTTTCCAACACTGCCTTAAACCTCTTGGCCATGGAGTCCTCTTCCACTCCTCCATGACAACATAATGGAGCTGGTGGATGTTAGAGACCTTGCACTCCTCCACCTTCCGTTTGAGGATGCCCCACAGATGCTCAATAGGGTTTACGTCTGGAGACATGCTTGGCCAGTCCATTACCTTTACCCTCAGCTTCTTTAGCAAGGCAGTGGTCGTCCTGGAGGTGTTTTTGGGGCCGTTATCATGTTGGAATACTGCCCTGCGGCCCAGTCTCCGAAGGGAGGGGATCATGTATTCGGTATGTCACAGTACATGTTGGCATTCATGGTTCCCTCAATGAACTGTAGTTCCCCAGTGCCAGCGACACTCATGCAGCCCCAGACCATGACACTCCCACCACCATGCTTGACTGTAGGCAAGACACACTTATCTTTGTACTCCTCGCCTGGTTGCCGCCACACACGCTTGGCACCATCTGAACCAAATAAGTTTATCTTGGTCTCATCAGACCACAGGACATGGTTCCAGTAATCCACGTCCTTAGTCTGCCTGTCTTCTGCAAATTTTTTGCAGGCTTTCTTGTGCATCATCTTTAGAAGAGGCTTCCTTCTGGGACAAGGGCCATGCAGACCATTTTGATGCAGTGTGTGGTGTATGGTCTTAACACTGACAGGCTGACATCAAACCCCTTCAACCTCTGCAGCAATGCTGGCAGCACTCAAACGTCTATTTCCCAAAGACAACCTCTGGATATGACAATGAGCATGTGCACTCAACTCCTTTGGTCTACCATGGCGAGGCCTGTTCTGATTGGAACCTGTCCTGTTAAACCGCTGTATGGTCTTGGCCAATGTGCTGCAGCTCAGTTTCAGGGTCTTGGCAATTTTCTTATAACCTAGGCCATCTTTATGTAGAGCAACAATTCTTTTTGTCAGATCCTCAGAGAGTTCTTTGCCATAAGGTGCCGTGTTGAACTTCCAGTGACCAGTGTGAGAGCGATAACACCAATTTTTTTTTTTTAACTGGTTTTTATTGAGTTTTTCACAGAGTATACATGCGATACAGCCATACACCAGCAAGATGTTCAAAAATACATGAAGAGACTAATACAAGGATATTGTATGGTCCGAGTTACATTAAAGTTATCATAAGAATATTATCTCCAAAAGTGTACATTTACTCTGGCAGTATAGATAAAACTGTAGAGAGGTAAAAGGAAACATAAGATATAACAATAAGGAAGTTGGAGAGGGGGAGGGGGGAGGAAAGAAAAGGGGGAGGGGAAGGGAAGGGGGGAAGGATTATTCCTGGTCTGAACTTCACATAAACATAGTATATATAGTTATAGTAAGGTGAGTTTATTTCAAAGATTGTTCAGCCTTTATTACCTTTAAACCATGTTGTCCATATTTTCCATTGGTTATCAAACTTTTCCTTTTGACCACTTCTTCTAGCTAGTAGAGATTCATACACATAATGAGTTTGGGTGTTTGTAAGGACTTCAGACACGTTTGGTGCTTTGTCTGCTTTCCAGTGTTTGGCTTTTAAAGTTCTAGCTACCAGAAAAATGTGGGTGATCACAGTTCTAAATTCGGGTGGGAACATTTCTACACCTATATTTAGTATCGCCAAGCTTGGCTTTGGAAGGGTCAAAATCCCTGTGATACTTGATATTGACCGAAAGATAGAGTTCCAGAAGCTGGTTACATGTTTACAGGTCCAGAACATATGTAGCAGGTTGCCTGTTAAACCACAATTCCTCCAGCATAGTGGAGAGCTGTGATTTCCAAACTTGGAGATTCTATATGGGGTGAGGTACCACCGGAGTGCTATCTTTTGGGAAAGTTCCCAGTGGTTAACGCATCTGGATGCTTTGTAAAGCGATCGAAATGCGTGTTGCCACTGTGCATTCGTAATATGTATTCCTAGGTCTGATTCCCATTTCTGATAGGGTGGGGATTTTATGAACTCTAGTTTATGTTGGAAGAGATTATAGAACAAAGAGATACCTTTTGGGTGGAGTTGGTTTCTTGGTGAAGTATTCCCATACTTCTTTTGGAAGGTAAATATTATAAGATTTGATGGTGCGTAGGAGGTGAGCTATTTGATTGTATTTGTATTGGTCGGTAGAGCAAAGGTTGTAATGATTCTTGAGCACAGGAAAAGGGATAAGGGAGTTATCATGGTGTAGATTAGCAATTGTTTTAATGCCTTTATCGTGCCAGTCTCTGATATTAAGATTTGGAATGGCATGAGAAAGAATTGTTATAGGTATAGGAATGTCCTTTTGATTGGGTATTGGGGTTGGGACGTTGCATAGGTCTCTCCATGCTAAGACAGATGCTTGGATAGTAAGTGGTAGTTTATTAATGGGGAGGGGTCTCCAAGCATCTAATAGTAGGAAGCATTCTAGATTATTAGACGGGATCAGAGTTTGTTCTATGCCGCACCACAAAGTTCTAGGTGTCAAGTCGAACCACTCTTTAAGTTGTGTGAGTATAGCTGCTCGATGGTAATCTTTAATATCAACTAGTCCCATACCTCCCGCCTTTCTATGTTTGACCAACAATGTTTTGGAGCATCTCTGTCTTTTAAGTTTCCAGATATAGTTAGAGAGCAGGGTATTTAATACTTTGATGTACGTGTTGTGTATTGGGACTGGTAAGGTACGAAATACATAAAGTATTTGGGGTAGGATTAACATTTTAAATGAGGCTAGGCGTCCTGTCCAAGTTAACTCAGTACTGGTCATTCTTTTTGTTTCCTTGGAGAGTTTATTAATTAAAGCAGGATAATTGGCTTCTGCTAAGTCTTGGGGATTCTTAGTTAGTATTAGGCCTAAGTAGGTAATACTTGAGTTACTCCAGGTATAGGGAGAGGATGTGAGTAGTTGGGATTTTAAGGAGGGTGTTATTCCCAAATCTAGTATGATTGACTTTGTGAAGTTGACTTTGTAATATGAGATCTTGCCGAATTCGTTGAGGGTATCATGTAGTAGTGATATATCAGGTGATGATAAGAATAGAATAATATCATCCGCAAATAAATTTATATTGTGGGATTGTCCTCGTATGGAGAAGCCCGAGATATTGGGGTAAGTCCTAGCTCTTTCTGCGAGGGGTTCAATAAGTAGATTAAAAATTGAGGGAGAGGGGGGGCAGCCCTGCCTAGCGCCATTAGATATGGTGAAGGTGTCTGATAATAGGTTAGAGGTGAAAACTTGTGCACAGGGAGAGGAATATAGAGCCAGTATGGCAGATAAGATGGGACCATGAAAGCCAAACTTTTGTAATGTATGTCTCATAAAGCCCCAATGGATCCTGTCAAATGCCTTCTCCGCATCCAAAGAGAGGAGCAGAGAAGGCACCCGACAGGATCGAGCGTATTGCATGATATTGATGACTCTCCTAGTGGCATCAGCAGCTTGTCTTCCCGCCGTGAAGCCAGATTGGTCAGATTTTACAAGAAAAGGAAGAATGGGGAGTAATCTGTGGGCTAAGATTTTCGCATAAAGCTTGATGTCAGTGTTGAGTAATGATATCGGTCTGAAGTTGGGCGGGGATGTGGGCTCTTTACCAGGTTTATGGATAGTCACCACGTAGGCTTTTAGCATTTCGGGGGGAAATGAGGCAGAAGACATCGCAGCCGAGAAGACCGCCTGTAGGGTCGGAGTTAGTTTGGAATGAAATGTTTTAAAATAGTCATTGGGCAGGCCATCTGGACCTGGAGATTTACCCAATGGAAGTGTTCGTATCACTTTCTGGATCTCAGACTCCGTTATAGGGGCGTTAAGGTATGCTAGTTGTGATTGTGAGAGAGAGGGAAGTTTAATTTTTGACAAGAAGATCTGTATGCTTTCCTCTGTTGGTTGTGGTGTGTTGGGGTCTTTATTTAGATTGTATAGTGTTGAATAGTATTCAGAAAAGGAATTTGCTATTTCTTTAGGGTTGTATATTTTATGTTTATCTTTTGGATGGAGTAAAAATGAGATTTTAGATTTAGTCCTGGCTGTTTTGAGCCTCTGGGCTAGGAATTTGCCTGCTCGTTTGCCAGATGAATAATGTGACAGTTTTAGAGATTGTATGTGTTTGTCATAACGTTCAATTAGCAGGAGTCTGAGATCAGAGCGAAGTTGGGAAAGTTTTTGGGCCGTATGATGGCTGGAGTTTTGTTTATTCAAAGTCTCCAGGGTTTTTATGTCTTTAATAAGTAGGTTCAGCTTATGTGTCCTCTGCCTCTTCTCCCTTGCACATATCTGAAGTAATATCCCCCTAATAAAAGCCTTATGTGAGCACCATAATATTGCAGGATCAGATACAGAATTGGTATTTACTTCAAAAAACTCAGATAATTTATCGTTAATATTCCTGACAATACGCGAGTTCCAGATATAGGTAGGACTCGAAGTGTGCCCCTCCACCACAGTGATAGATACAGGAGCATGGACAGACCATGTTATATTATGTATGGTGGAGGAGGACACAGCTTGTAGAAGTACCTTGTCTACCAATATCAGATCTATTATGGAGTAAGAGTTATGTCTAGTAGAGTGGAAGGTGAAGTCTCTTTCGTTAGCATGTTGGCATCTCCAAACATCATAGATATCCTGAGAGTGTAGCAGAGGTTGAAGCGAGGGGGGAGGTCAATTGGCATTTGATGTGGTGTCCAATGAGTAGTCCGCTGTTAAGTTGTGGTCTCCACATATCACCAGTGATCCTTTTTGAATATTGGTGACTTTCTGATAGAGTCTTCTTAGAAAGCGGAGTTGATGGGAATTTGGCGCATATAGATTAACAATTGTGTAGGGTTTATTATTAAGTTCTCCAAGGAGAATGAGGTATCTTCCTGCTGGATCTATGTGGGTTTCTAATAGGTTGAAAGCCACAGAGTCTCTGATGGCGATAAGGACTCCTTTTTGTTTTGAAGGAGCTGAAGCAAAAAATATGTGGGGGAATTTTTTTATGCTTAAAATAGGGGGCGTTTGCAGCTAAGAAACGTGTCTCTTGGAGACACAAGACATCAGCTTGGAGTTTAATCGCCTCATTCCAAACCAAGGCTCTTTTGGCCGGGTGGTTGACGGTACCTTAGTCCTGGAAGTACAGCCCATCTTGTCTTGAAATTCTGATGGTAGTTGGATTGACTTGGGTTCCTCGGGATCATATCCTTGGAAGCTTGCACACAGAGGTCAGACCAGTGGGAAGGGGATGAGGTTGCGGTGGAGGAAAAAATAAAATTAGAATATAAAAAGAAAAAGCATTGCAATAAAAAGATAAAGTCAAACTTGAACTTGGGGGCAGAACAATTGCCCATATATCAGAGGGGGAGAAATCTCAACTGAGTACTCCAGATTTTGTCGGGAACCTTGATGAAGAAAGATAGGTTTACTTTTTGTGATTGGGTGCTCTTGACTTATTTTGTTTGTTGCTCTTCTTACTTGACACCGTTTGCCATTCATACTGGGTGTTTAGTTTTGCAGGGGGAGAGGGGCCTGCAGGTGTATGATCAGGTAGTATGTCCAAGGATCTAAGTAGCTGGAGCCCCTCTTTCACATCCGTAACTACTGTGGTGTTGCCGTCATGAGTGACCGTTAGTTTGACCGGGTATCCCCAGCGATATATGATATTGTGGTTGCGTAAGGCCTTGGTCACTGGCAATAAAGCTTTACGCTTTTGCATGGTGAATTGTGAAAGATCTGCAAATAGTTGAATATGTGCAAATCTTTCCGGGGGTTGTTAGTTTTTGCGGAATGCAGACATAAGTTGTTCCTTGGTTTGATAAAAGTGTACCCGCATCAGGACATCTCTGGGTATATTATCTGGGAGATGTGACGGCTTTGGCAGTCTGTGAATGCGGTCGATTTGAATTTCAGATTCTGAAATGGTGGGTAAGAAGGTCTTGAGTAAGTCCCGAGCATACTGTTGAACTTGTGGGGGAAGAATTGTTTCGGGATCCCCCTGTAGTTTAACATTATTTTTTCGTGACGTATCTTCAAGGTCAGCGACCTTTGACCTCAGCCATGCGATCTCATTAGAGTGATCATTGTGGGCATCAATTAGGGTGTTGTGGGATGAAGCAAAGTCCCCCATTTTATCTTCTATATGATTTACTCTCCCTCCGAGGGTTCCCAGTTCTGTTTTAAAGTTATTAACACATTGCAGCATGTCTGTGTGCATAGAGCTGGGAGGGAAACAAGCATGTCTTTGAGTGTGGTGTCAGACACAGGCTTACCCATTGTGGGGAATGCTGTAAACGGGTCCACCAGCTCTCTTGTATCTTCCATGGAGTCTTGGATCATGCTTCCTTGCTGGATGTCATCCGCCAGGCGTGGTTTAGATTTGGCTGGACTGCGGAAGAGAGGTGTGGAGGCGCCCGGAGATCCGTGCATCGGGCCTGCTTGTGAGCCTGGGCTTGAAGCTGGAGACCGCAAGCTGCCTGTGGGGGAAGGAGAGCTGCTCTCTGCGCCGGCGCCATTTTGGACACGATCGCGGTCTTTCGGCTGAAAGAAATCTTGTAATTTCTTCAGCTGTGCCGCGTCTTTCCTCTTGCGGGTCATCTGGGCGAGTCGGCGGTAGCGTTGTGCTGTCTGCAAAGGCAGATAGTGGATCGGTGTCGTCCCAAGATTCGGTGGTTCCCTTAGCTGGAGCGGAGCTGTGAAGTTACACAGCCATTCAGCTGCGCGGTAGCCTTGCCCCCCATTAACACCAAATTTAACACACCTGTTCCCCATTCACACCTGAGACCTTGTAACACTAACGAGTCACATGACACCGGGGAGGGAAAATAGTTAATTGGGCCCAATTTGGACATTTTCACTTAGGGGTGTACTCAATTTTGTTGCCAGAAGTACAGACATTAATGGCTGTGTGTTGAGTTATTTTGAGGGGACAGCAAATTTACACTGTTATACAAGCTGTGCACTCACTACTTTATATTGTAGCAAAGTGTAATTTCTTCAGTCTTGTCACATAAAAAAAAAATAATAAAATAATTACAAAAATGTGAGATACTATATATGTAAAGCGCTGCATACATTTTTGGTGCTATATAAGTACCTGTAACAAACAAATAAGAACCCAGAAGGCACCTTTTTTTAAAAAGCCTGCTCTAGAGCAGTATTTCAGAACCTTTCTTTATCCATAGAGGAACCTTTGGTGGCTACTTCACTCTTGAACTGTTATATTAGCACAATGCTACCTTTGAGGAATGACTTTATTAAAAAACAAAAAACTGTATTCTCTCTCAGCCAGAGCAGATGGGTTAGGCTGTAAAGCTGCCCTATCACCTGAGCTTAGTGCTCGTAAAACGGAAAGACCTGTCCTATAACAAGGGTGCTGCAAGGTTAATGAGAAAAGGTATACTTCTGGGGGTTTACATTGCCAATCTCTCTAGTAACCTGAGATGGGTGTCTGTATACAACAGTATTAGCTCATTTTTATGCACATGCAGTGCCTTGAAGAAGTATTCATACCTCTTGAAGTTTTCCACATTTTGTTACAACCAAAAACGTAAATGTATTTTTTGGGGATTTTATGTGATAGACCAACACAAAGTGGCACATAATTGTGAAGTGGAAGGAAAATGATAAATGGGTTGCAAATTTTTTTACAAACATGTGAAAAGTGTGGCTTGCATTTGTTTTGTATTCAGCCCCCCTGAGTCAATACTTTGTAGAACCACCTTCCCAAAATAACAGTCATTTCTTTATGTATGTTATTAACCATTCGACATATTTTGATGATTTATAAATGTAAAAATAACTCTTTGGAGTTGAGAAATATGTTTTATGGAACAGTATAACAAGGTAAGAGTCCAATAGAGTGGGTGCTTTTCTTTTGAAACGGTACTGTTCTTTGATCTGGGCACCTGCTCAGGTGAGAGGACAATATACCATTTTTCTTGATACTTTATGTCTTTGTATGTATGGTATTGTCACCATACAGCAGCCATCTAATTTTTGTAAGACCCACTTTATAATCCAAAAAACGTTTTAGAAGTTGTAAAAATCACAGTATAAAAAGATTATATCTTAGAGAAAGTTGTGAGGTTTTAGCAATAAAATGTGAAATTTAAATGATCAAATTCCTTTAATTGATTTAAATGATAAAATTATTTTAAATGTTAAAATTCCTTTGATAATTATACCCTATTTTATCAATTTCATTCCAGATTCTCAATTGGTTTTAGGTCTGGACTTTGACCGGGTCATTCTAACACATATGCTTTGATCTAAACCATTCCATTGTAGCTCTGGCTGCATGTTTAGGGTTGATGTCCTGCTGGAAGGTGAAACTCCACCCCAGTGTCAAGTATTTTGCAGACTCAAATGCATAAACACGATCAGAAATTCCGTCAGAACTTGGATGGTTTTTCCGACGGAATTCCGCTCAAGCTTGCCTTGCATACACACGGTCACACAAAAGTTCTCTGAAGTTTCGACCGTCAAGAACGCGGTGACGTACAACACTACGACAAGCCGAGAAAATGAAGTTCAATGCTTCCGACCATGCGTGATTTTTTGTGCTTCCGAATTGCATACAGAGGAATGCATTTTCGGATAGGAACTTTTTCAGACTGAAAAATAGAGAACCTGCTCACAATCTTTTGCTGGCTGGAATTCTGCCAGCAAAAGTCCGATGGAGCATACACACGGTCGGAATTTCTGACCAAAAGCTCACATCCGACTTTTGCTGGCAGAATTTCTGATCATGTGTATGGGGCATTACAGGTTTTCTTCTGAGATTGCCCTGTATTTGGCTCCATTCATCTTCCCATCAATTCTGACCAGGTTCCCTGTCCCTGATGAAGAAAAGCATCCCCACAACATGATGCTGCCACAACTATGTATCACGGTGGGGATGGTGTGTTCAGAGTGATGTGCAGTGTTAGTTTTCTGCCACACATAGCATTTTGCTTTTAGGCCAAAAAAAAAACAATTTTGGTCTCATCTGACCAGAGCACGCTTGCTGTGTCCCCTACATGGCTTCTCGCAAACAGGACCTCTTATGGCTTTCTTTCAACAATAGATTTCTTCTTGCCAAAGGCCAGATTTGTGGAGTGTATGACTAATAGTTGTCCTGTGGACAGATTCTCCCACCTGAGCTGTGGATCTCTGCAGCTCCTCCAGAGTTACCATGGGCCTCTTCTCTAATTAATGGGGCTTCAGCATTGTGATAGAAGCAAAGTCATTGCAGCAGCTTGGCAATGTGATCATTTTAAAGACAGGAGGGAGAATACACAGTTTGTGGATGAAGAACTACATAGCAGTAGCTGAAACATTTATCTCCTTATCCGGCCTGCCAGTTTATGTGGACGGCCATGTCTTGGTATGTTTGCAGTTGTGCCATATTCTTTCCATTTTCAGATGATGGATTGAACAGTGCTCCATGAGATGTTCAAAGCTTGGGATACTTTTTTATAACCTAACCCTGCTTTAAACTTCTCCACAACATATCCCTGACCTGTCTGGCGTGTTTCTTGGCATTCGTGATGCTGTTTGTTCACTAAGGTTCTCTAGCAAGCCTCTGAGGGCTTTACAGAACAGCTGTATTTATACTGAGATTAAATTACTCACAGAGGGACTATTTACTAATTAGGTGACTTCTGGAGACAATGGGTTCCACTAGATTTTAGTTACAGGTATCAGAGTAAAGGGGGCTGAATATAAATGCACGCCACACTTTTCACATATTTATTTGTAACATTTTCTAAACTAGTTATCATTTTTCTTCCACTTCACAATTATGTGCCACTTTGTGTTGATCTATCACATAAAACACATTTACATTTTTGGTTGTAACATGTAACAATTTTGAGGGGTATGAATACTTTTTCATGTTCATCATTGAGGTCATATAGTACAATCTCCTGCTGAGCGTGCATATGCTATCACACAAGTAAAGCAGTTTGTTTAGCAAATCTGCTGGAGGACATGAACCTTTGCCCATTCCTTATCAGGAACATTAGAATTGACAGACTTCACATTACAGGTTTACATTAAAGAACACAGGGTTTTGCAGACGTCTTATGGAGTTAGCTTAGAAAAAGAAGATATGGCAATGATGTGCATATGTGCAGTAGGTTCATTTATTTAGGTTTCTCTTTCCCCTCTCCTTTACTCATCAAAATCAGCAAGGTATGATTTACTAAAAGAATAGAGCATGTTTGCTTTGCAAAGTGAATTTTCACCTAGCTTGGTGCCCGTTCACACCAGCTGCTGTGTTAGCAAACAGTCACTGGTGTTCGGTGTCAAGACAGCGGTGCTGATGATCTGTAAACAGCATATTGTTGTGTTTACTTTGTTGCATTAATTTTATTGAAATGTCAGAAAGTGCAATGTTTGGTGCAATGAGGTAGATTGTGGTACACCATGCTGTGCTGAAAAAAGAATAGTGCATGTCAAAATGCTTGTCAGCGCACACCACTGGCATGATAGGAAACAAGGCTTGCTGTCTTGTCTTGCGTTGGGACAGTCCCAGTAGGTTGTACTGTGCATAGTGGTATGACTGCAGGCCAAGACAGCTGTGCAGGTAGAACTTTTTACCTGATGGATTAGTAAAGATCATTAAAAAATATTACCTTATATACTCGAGTATAGGTCGATCCGAATATAAGCCGAGGCCCCAAATTTACCACAAAAAATGGGAAAACCTATTGACCCGAGTATAAGCCGAGGGTGAGAAATGCAGCAGCACTGTAAGTGGAAAAGAGGGTCAACAATGCCCATCTGCAGCTGCATGCCTCACTGTGTTTATTGCATACCTCCCTGTGTCCTGTGCATACCTCACTGTGTCTATTGCATACCTCCCTGTGTCCTGTGCATACCTCCCTGTGTCCTGTGCATACCTCACTGTGTCTATTGCATACCTCCCTGTGTCCTGTGTATACCTCACTGTGTCTATTCCATACCTCCCTGTGTCCTGTGCATACCTCACTGTGTTTATTGCATACCTCCCTGTATCCTGTGCATACCTCACTGTGTCCTGTGCATACCTCCCTGTGTCCTGTGCATACCTCACTGTGTCTATTGCATACCTCCCTGTGTCCTGTGCATACCTCACTGTGTTTATTGCATACCTCCCTGTGTCCTGTGCATACCTCACTGTGTCCTGTGCATACCTCCCTGTGTCCTGTGTATACCTCACTGTGTCTATTGCATACCTCCCTGTGTCCTGTGCATACCTCACTGTGTCTATTGCATACCTCACTGTGTCTATTGCATACCTCACTGTGTCTATTGCATACTTCCCTGTATCCTGTGCATACCTCACTGTGTCTATTGTATACCTCCCTGTGTCCTGTGCATACCTCACTGTGTCTATTGTATACCTCCCTGTGTCCTGTGCATGCCTCACTGTATTTATTGCATACCTCCCTGTGTCCTGTGCATACCTCACTGTGTCTATTGCATACCTCCCTGTGTCCTGTGCATACCTCACTGTGTTTATTGCATACCTCCCTGTGTCCTGTGCATACCTCACTGTGTCTATTGTATACCTCCCTGTGTCCTGTGCATGCCTCACTGTGTTTATTGCATACCTCCCTTTGTCCTGTGCATACCTCACTGTGTCTATTGCATACCTCCCTGTGTCCTGTGTATACCTCACTGTGTCTATTGTATACCTCCCTGTGTCCTGTGCATACCTCACTGTGTCTATTGTATACCTCCCTGTGTCCTGTGCATGCCTCACTGTATTTATTGCATACCTCCCTGTGTCCTGTGCATACCTCACTGTGTCTATTGCATACCTCCCTGTGTCCTGTGCATACCTCACTGTGTTTATTGCATACCTCCCTGTGTCCTGTGCATACCTCACTGTGTCTATTGTATACCTCCCTGTGTCCTGTGCATGCCTCACTGTGTTTATTGCATACCTCCCTTTGTCCTGTGCATACCTCACTGTGTCTATTGCATACCTCCCTGTGTCCTGTGTATACCTCACTGTGTCTATTGCATACCTCCCTGTGTCCTGTGCATACCTCACTGTGTCTATTGCATACCTCACTGTGTCTATTGCATACCTCACTGTGTCTATTGCATACCTCCCTGTGTCCTGTGCATACCTCACTGTGTCTATTGCATACCTCCCTGTGTCCTGTGCATACCTCACTGTGTCTATTGCATACCTCCCTGTGTCCTGTGCATGCCTCACTGTGTCTATTGCATACTTCCCTGTATCCTGTGCATACCTCACTGTGTCTATTGTATACCTCCCTGTGTCCTGTGCATGCCTCACTGTGTCTATTGCATACTTCCCTGTATCCTGTGCATACCTCACTGTGTCTATTGTATACCTCCCTGTGTCCTGTGCATACCTCACTGTGTCTATTGCATACCTCGCTGTGTCTATTGCATACCTCACTGTGTCTATTGCATACCTCCCTGTGTCTATTGCATACCTCCCTGTGTCTATTGCATACCTCCCTGTGTCTATTGCATACCTCCCTGTGTCTATTGCATACCTCACTGTGTCTATTGCATACCTCCCTGTGTCCTGTGCATACCTCACTGTGTCTATTGTATACCTCCCTGTGTCCTGTGCATACCTCACTGTGTCTATTGCATACCTCTCTGTGTCCTGTGCATACCTCACTGTGTCTATTGCATACCTCCCTGTGTCCTGTGCATACCTCACTGTGTCTATTGCATACCTCCCTGTGTCCTGTGCATACCTCACTGTGTCTATTGCATACCTCCCTGTGTCCTGTGCATACCTCACTGTGTCTATTGCATACCTCTCTGTGTCCTGTGCATACCTCACTGTGTCTATTGCATACCTCCCTGTGTCCTGTGCATGCCTCACTGTGTCTATTGCATACCTCCCTGTATCCTGTGCATGCCTCACTGTGTCCTGTGCATACCTCCCTGTGTCCTGTGCATACCTCACTGTGTCTATTGCATACCTCCCTGTGTCCTGTGCATACCTCACTGTGTCTATTGCACACCTCCCTGTATCCTGTGCATACCTCACTGTGTTTATTGCATACCTCCCTGTGTCCTGTGCATACCTCACTGTGTCTATTGCATACCTCCCTGTGTCCTGTGCATACCTCACTGTGTCTATTGCATACCTCCCTGTGTCCTGTGCATACCTCACTGTGTCTATTGCATACCTCCCTGTATCCTGTGCATACCTCACTGTGTCTATTGCATACCTCCCTGTATCCTGTGCATACCTCACTGTGTCTATTGCATACCTCCCTGTGTCCTGTGCATACCTCACTGTGTCTATTGCATACCTCCCTGTGTCCTGTGTATACCTCACTGTGTCTATTGCATACCTCCCTGTGTCCCGTGCATACCTCACTGTGTCTATTGCATACCTCCCTGTGTCCTGTGCATGCCTCACTGTGTCTATTGCATACCTCCCTGTATCCTGTGCATGCCTCACTGTGTCCTGTGCATACCTCCCTGTGTCCTGTGCATACCTCACTGTGTCTATTGCATACCTCCCTGTGTCCTGTGCATACCTCCCTGTGTCCTGTGCATACCTCACTGTGTCTATTGCATACCTCCCTGTGTCCCGTGCATACCTCACTGTGTCTATTGCATACCTCCCTGTGTCCTGTGCATGCCTCACTGTGTCTATTGCATACCTCCCTGTATCCTGTGCATGCCTCACTGTGTCCTGTGCATACCTCCCTGTGTCCTGTGCATACCTCACTGTGTCTATTGCATACCTCCCTGTATCCTGTGCATACCTCACTGTGTTTATTGCATACCTCCCTGTGTCCTGTGCATACCTCACTGTGTCTATTGCATACCTCCCTGTGTCCTGTGCATACCTCACTGTGTCTATTGCATACCTCCCTGTGTCCTGTGCATACCTCCCTGTGTCCTGTGCATACCTCACTGTGTCTATTGTATACCTCCCTGTGTCCTGTGCATACCTCACTGTGTCTATTGCATACCTCACTGTGTCTATTGCATACCTCACTGTGTCTATTGCATACCTCCCTGTGTCTATTGCATACCTCCCTGTGTCTATTGCATACCTCACTGTGTCTATTGCATACCTCCCTGTGTCCTGTGCATACCTCACTGTGTCTATTGTATACCTCCCTGTGTCCTGTGCATACCTCACTGTGTCTATTGCATACCTCTCTGTGTCTATTGCATACCTCCCTGTGTCCTGTGCATACCTCACTGTGTCTATTGTATACCTCCCTGTGTCCTGTGCATACCTCACTGTGTCTATTGCATACCTCTCTGTGTCCTGTGCATACCTCACTGTGTCTATTGCATACCTCCCTGTGTCCTGTGCATACCTCACTGTGTCTATTGCATACCTCCCTGTGTCCTGTGCATACCTCACTGTGTCTATTGCATACCTCCCTGTGTCCTGTGCATACCTCACTGTGTCTATTGCATACCTCTCTGTGTCCTGTGCATACCTCACTGTGTCTATTGCATACCTCCCTGTGTCCTGTGCATGCCTCACTGTGTCTATTGCATACCTCCCTGTATCCTGTGCATGCCTCACTGTGTCCTGTGCATACCTCCCTGTGTCCTGTGCATACCTCACTGTGTCTATTGCATACCTCCCTGTGTCCTGTGCATACCTCACTGTGTCTATTGCACACCTCCCTGTATCCTGTGCATACCTCACTGTGTTTATTGCATACCTCCCTGTGTCCTGTGCATACCTCACTGTGTCTATTGCATACCTCCCTGTGTCCTGTGCATACCTCACTGTGTCTATTGCATACCTCCCTGTGTCCTGTGCATACCTCACTGTGTCTATTGCATACCTCCCTGTATCCTGTGCATACCTCACTGTGTCTATTGCATACCTCCCTGTATCCTGTGCATACCTCACTGTGTCTATTGCATACCTCCCTGTGTCCTGTGCATACCTCACTGTGTCTATTGCATACCTCCCTGTGTCCTGTGTATACCTCACTGTGTCTATTGCATACCTCCCTGTGTCCCGTGCATACCTCACTGTGTCTATTGCATACCTCCCTGTGTCCTGTGCATGCCTCACTGTGTCTATTGCATACCTCCCTGTATCCTGTGCATGCCTCACTGTGTCCTGTGCATACCTCCCTGTGTCCTGTGCATACCTCACTGTGTCTATTGCATACCTCCCTGTGTCCTGTGCATACCTCCCTGTTTCCTGTGCATACCTCACTGTGTCTATTGCATACCTCCCTGTGTCCCGTGCATACCTCACTGTGTCTATTGCATACCTCCCTGTGTCCTGTGCATGCCTCACTGTGTCTATTGCATACCTCCCTGTATCCTGTGCATGCCTCACTGTGTCCTGTGCATACCTCCCTGTGTCCTGTGCATACCTCACTGTGTCTATTGCATACCTCCCTGTATCCTGTGCATACCTCACTGTGTTTATTGCATACCTCCCTGTGTCCTGTGCATACCTCACTGTGTCTATTGCATACCTCCCTGTGTCCTGTGCATACCTCACTGTGTCTATTGCATACCTCCCTGTGTCCTGTGCATACCTCCCTGTGTCCTGTGCATACCTCACTGTGTCTATTGCATACCTCCCTGTGTCCCGTGCATACCTCACTGTGTCTATTGCATACCTCCCTGTGTCCTGTGCATGCCTCACTGTGTCTATTGCATACCTCCCTGTGTCCTGTGCATACCTCACTGTGTCTATTGCATACCTCCCTGTGTCCTGTGCATACCTCACCGTGTCTATTGCATACCTCCCTGTGTCCTGTGCTTACCTCAGTGTGTCAATTGCATACCTCCCTGTGTCCTGTGCATACCTCACTGTGTCTATTGCATACCTCCCTGTGTCCTGTGCATACCTAACTGTGTCTATTGCATACCTCCCTGT
The DNA here is from genome assembly GCA_037952925.1 of Lithobates clamitans. Classification (NCBI taxonomy): domain Eukaryota; kingdom Metazoa; phylum Chordata; class Amphibia; order Anura; family Ranidae; genus Lithobates; species Lithobates clamitans. Next base: position 3,493,543 of record JBBGZY010000756.1, read on the forward strand.
GTCCCGTGCATACCTCCCTGTGTCTATTGCATACCTCCCTGTGTCCCGTGCATACCTCACTGTGTCTATTGCATACCTCCCTGTGTCCTGTGCATGCCTCACTGTGTCTATTGCATACCTCCCTGTGTCCTGTGCATACCTCACTGTGTCTATTGCATACCTCCCTGTGTCCTGTGCATACCTCACTGTGTCTATTGCATACCTCACTGTGTCGATTGCATACCTCCCTGTGTCCTGTGCATACCTCACTGTGTCTATTGCATACCTCCCTGTGTCCTGTGCATACTTCACTGTGTCTATTGCATACCTCCCTGTGTCCTGTGCATACCTCACTGTGTCTATTGCATACCTCCCTGTGTCCTGTGCATACCTAACTGTGTCTATTGCATACCTCCCTGTGTCCTGTGCATACCTCACTGTGTCTATTGCATACCTCCCTGTGTCCTGTGCATACCTCACTGTGTCTATTGCATACCTCCCTGTGTCCTGTGCATGCCTCACTGTGTCTATTGCATACCTCCCTGTGTCCTGTGCATACCTCACTGTGTCTATTGCATACCTCCCTGTGTCCTGTGCATACCTCACTGTGTCTATTGCATACCTCCCTGTGTCCTGTGCATACCTCACTGTGTCTATTGCATACCTCACTGTGTCGATTGCATACCTCCCTGTGTCCTGTGCATACCTCACTGTGTCTATTGCATACCTCCCTGTGTCCTGTGCATACTTCACTGTGTCTATTGCATACCTCCCTGTGTCCTGTGCATATCTCACTGTGTCTATTGCATACCTCCCTGTGTCCTGTGCATACCTAACTGTGTCTATTGCATACCTCCCTGTGTCCTGTGCATACCTCACTGTGTCTATTGCATACCTCCCTGTGTCCTGTGCATACCTCACTGTGTCTATTGCATACCTCCCTGTGTCCTGTGCATGCCTCACTGTGTCTATTGCATACCTCCCTGTGTCCTGTGCATACCTCACTGTGTCTATTGCATACCTCCCTGTGTCCTGTGCATACCTCACTGTGTCTATTGCATACCTCCCTGTGTGCTGTGCATACCTCACTGTGTCGATTGCATACCTCCCTGTGTCCTGTGCATACCTCACTGTGTCTATTGCATACCTCCCTGTGTCCTGTGCATACTTCACTGTGTCTATTGCATACCTCCCTGTGTCCTGTGCATACCTCACTGTGTCTATTGCATACCTCCCTGTGTCCTGTGCATACCTAACTGTGTCTATTGCATACCTCCCTGTGTCCTGTGCATACCTCACTGTGTCTATTGCATACCTCCCTGTGTCCTGTGCATACCTCACTGTGTCTATTGCATACCTCCCTGTGTCCTGTGCATGCCTCACTGTGTCTATTGCATACCTCCCTGTATCCTGTGCATACCTCACTGTGTTTATTGCATACCTCCCTGTGTCCTGTGCATGCTTCACTGTGTCTATTGCATACTTCCCTGTATCCTGTGCATGCCTCACTGTGTCCTGTGCATACCTCCCTGTGTCCTGTGCATACCTCCCTGTGTCTATTGCATACCTCCCTGTGTCCTGTGCATACCTCACTGTGTCTATTGCATACCTCCCTGTATCCTGTGCATACCTCACTGTGTCTATTGCATACCTCCCTGTATCCTGTGCATACCTCACTGTGTCTATTGCATACCTCCCTGTATCCTGTGCATACCTCACTGTGTCTATTGCATACCTCCCTGTATCCTGTGCATACCTCACTGTGTCTATTGCATACCTCCCTGTATCCTGTGCATGCCTACCTGTGCAGATCTGCCTACCTTACTCTGTCCTGTGTATACCTCCCTGTGTCCATTGCAGCCTACCTGTGCCAATCTGCATCCTTTCTGTGTCCTGTCTCTGTGTCCTGTGCATGCCTCCTCAACCGATCTGCATCCTGTGTCCTGTGCATGCCTCCTGTGCCAATCTGCATGCCTCCTGTGCCAATCTGAATCCCTCCTGTGCCGATCTGCATCCCTCCTGTGCCGATCTGCATCCCTCCTGTGCCGATCTGCATCTCTTCTGTGCCGATCTGCAGCCTCCGTGTGCCGCTCTTCATTCTCCGATCAGCGTGTCATAAAACCATACGGCGGCCATTCCAGTGTTCAAAAGCCGCGCCTCCTCCTAGTCTGTGATAGGCAGAACACTCCATTTCCCAGCCGTCAGTGTTCAGCCTATCACGGACATCCGCTCATCCTCATACCACGGACGAGGATGAGAGGATGTACGTGAAAGGCTCAACACTGACTGCTGGGAAATTGAGTGTTCTGCCTATCACAAACAAGGAGGAGGCGCGGCTTTTGAACACTGGAATGGCTGCCGTATGTTTTTATGACACACTGGCCGCCGTCTGTCTGCATGACACTCTGATCATGTAGGCAGACGGTGGTGACTCGAGTACAAGCCGAGGGGGGCACTTTCAGCCTAAAAAAAAGGGCTGAAAATCTCGGCCAGCTCTAGGAAGGGTTCTGATCGTCCCAGACGTCTTCCATTTAAGGATTATTGAGGCCACTGTGCTCTTAGGAACCTTAAGTGCAGCAAAAATTTTTTTGTAACCTTGGCCAGATCTGTGCCTTGCCACAATTCTGTCTCTGAGCTCTTCAGGCAGTTCCTTTGACCTCATGATTCTCATTTGCTCTGACATGCACTGTGAGCTGTAAGGTCTTATATAGACAGGTGTGTGGCTTTTCTAAGTCCAATCAGTATAATCAAACACAGTTGGACTCAAATGAAGGTGTAGAACCATCTCAAGGATGATCAGAAGAAATGGACAGTACCTGAGTTAAATATATGAGTGTCACAGCAAAGGGTCTGAATACTTAGGACCATGTCATATTTCAGTTTTTCTTTTTTAATAAATCTGCAAAAATGTCAACAATTCTGTGTTTTTCTGTCAATATCGGGTGCTGTGTGTACATTAATGAGGAAAAAAATGAACTTAAATGATTTTAGCAAATGGCTGCAATATAACAAAGAGTGAAAAATTTAAGGGGGTCTGAATACTTTCCATCCCCACTGTATGGGCAGGCTGGTTGTACAGAAGTCGATCTACCAACCAGCTTGTTGTGATTTTCCAGAAGTATCAGTGCTGCCACTTTGATCAGTGTATTCTGACTGCAGGGAAGTCTTCCTGCTGTCAGATTACAATGACTCGGTGGGAGTGATTCCCCCATCCACATCAAGTATGTGGAACAAAAAAATGTTTTCCTTTTTTTTAAATTTTTTTATTTTACTATGTGTTGCTTACCTTGCCCTGTGTGCTGTCCTTTACTTTTACATCAGTGGAAGATCTCTCCTACCTTCAGATTCAGGCGTAAAGCATTTCTCTGTACAGGCTGAGCTCCAGTGACACAAACCCTTTAACTGTAGCCTGGTTGTCACTATTGGATGCTCAGCCCCACTACAGATTACAGTTGAGTGTGCCTCAGTGTATGTCAGCATTATACCCCGCTCTACATATTGTGCTTATTGTGGGATGTCTAGTGCAGTGGTTCGTGGCCTCAAGCCAGCTGCAGATCACGTAACCTACCCACCAACCTACTATAGTGCCCCTAACCTCCCATAATTGCCCACAGTGCCCCTCCCCCCAGTGCCACCAGGCCCCTTTAGAGCTCTTATCCCGCACAGTGCTATCCAGCCTTCTAAAGTGCTGCCAAGCCCCCTAGCCTGCTGCAGAGCTTCCAAACCCCCGTAATGCACCCAAATCTTATAGTGTCACAGAGTGCATTCCAACCTCCTATAGTGCCCCCTAGTCCCTAAAGTGCACTTTAGCCTCCCACAGTGCCCCTTCAAAGCCTCCAACCACCTAGTAAGACCCCAGCCCCCTCCAGAAAAAGATTACCCCACAGCTGCCCCCAGCCCCCTCCAGAAATATGCATTTCAGTATATTTTTTGCATTCCTATACATTTATTGTGTGAGTGTAAACTTTTTGTATTTTATTGCTGGGGTATGGAAGCATTTGGAAGGATTTACCAGGCCTTGCTCTCAATAAGAGTGAGAACCATTCGTCTAGTGCAGTGGTTCTCAACCTGGGGGTCGGAACCCCTTCGTGGGTCGAATAACGATCTGCCAGGGGTCACCAAATCCTGGGCTGTTCCTGAAGCCTGCACCGCTCTCCCAGTCTTTCAGTTCACGGGATGGCTGGGGGGCAGAGACTAGAGGTCAGCTGACTGGTGAGGAATGTGAAGTGGGAGGGGCTGGAGGAGGCCCTATCTCCTGATTTCGGCATAGGTGTCACTGCTGCGAGACACCACAAAGTCGGAGGCACAGTGAGTAACACTACCTGTGATTATAGTTTCCATTCAATGTCCGCACTACATTTCTCAGATCAGCAGATGACCTTGATTAAGAGCACCTAAGTTGGCTGATCAGAACTCCCCCCAGCAATGCCACTGGTCCCAACTCCCCGCCAGCACTGCCACTCATCCTATTCCCCCCGCCAAGGAGTAAGAGAAGGAATAAAAATAGAAAATACATGGAAGGGAGAGGAAAAGGGGGGAGGAACAAAGAAAAAAGGGAGAGAAAGAATAAGAGAAAGAACAAGAAAGACGGCTAGAGAGAGGGATGGGGGAAAAAAAACAGGAAATTAGAGAGAGATAAAAGGCAAAGAGAGTGGTACATCCTAAAATTTATCATAAGAGTTTTTTTATACTGTACAAGTGGAAGGGACTCAGGGAGTGCTAAATGTCCATGGGTTAGGGGTGCAAATTACTTGTCTTGGCTTGGGTGCTGAAAACTTACGCTACGAAAAAAAATTTCTGTTAGGGGTCCCCACAACTTTGGAAATGTTATCAAGGGGTCACAGCAGTGGGTCTAGTGTATCCTTCACAGTGTGAAGATTGAGAGGGGGGACAGTAGGCTTGCCCTTCCAAAGAAATTGCCCGCAATTCTGGCATGAGCAAATGTTAAATTGCGCAAAGGTCAGTAGGAATTGTAATTTTAAGCCACAGAGTCACATGTCTGATTTCAAACATGCAGCCCCAGATAGAGCACAGGTGCACAAGTTTGGAAGTGAAGGATTTCACATAGATGGAGGTGAGAAGGCATAACAGGAAAATTCCCATCTGTAAATGGATTTGTGATTTGATTAATGAGCAGTTCGAATGCAGAAGGGATTATATGCAGCATTACTCTATTTGTGGGGAGATTTAAGTTCCACTTTAACAACCCATTTTCTGTTTTTCAGGGATCATAGCGGCAACCCAAGATACCTGAGAGAAAACGGATACGTCACTGCAACTGACTTTTTAAGTGCCAAGCCTCAGACATGGGGTGGACAGTTTTTCTTCTAGGAAGAAGATGTATACAAATCCAGCGACCTGAAGCCAGGCTGCTTAAAAGTACATTATGTTTCACTTGTATGAGGCAAATTTCATCAAGTTCTGTGGTACAAGACTGCCCGCCTTCTCCGAAACGGGCCTCAGTGAGGATTGGATGTGCTTCTGGATTCTGGGGGGATACTGCAGCTTCAGGTAATGGTTTACTCAACTGTGTCAGACTTGATCCTGGTTGATGTATGTTGTACCCAGAGGAGTGACAGATGATTTCTGAAATTCAACCAAACTCTGTATGTTTATTTTACATTTTATTTTGAATATTATTATTATATTATTATTATTATACAGGATTTATATAGCGCCAACAGTTTGCGCAGCGCTTAACAAAATGAAGGCAGACATTACAGTTACATTACAATTTGGTACAAGAGGAATCAGAGGGCCCTGCTCATTAGAGCTTACAATCTGAAAGGGAGGGTCAATTGATAGAGTAGGGAAGGGATAGACCCTCTGTCAGGTTTTATTTATGTATCACCACAACAAAGACTTCTCACCATTTAGAGCCTGGGAAGTAAGAGAAGGTATCCCCAAAAAAGGGGGTTACCTCTGTTGACAGTTGTTGTCAGAGCAGCTGTAACCTCTGTGCTAAAAGCTAGAATAAAATGTTTAAGCTGAAGCCTTACTTGAGGTTTTTGGGTTTTTTTTTTGCAATTTTGCAGTTTTAAGTCACATTTACACTTCATTTTAAACACACAAAGAGCCATAGTACTTAATTACCGTATTTATCGGCGTATAACACGCACAGGCATATAACACGCACATTCATTTTAAGAGGGAAGTTTCAGGAAAAAAACCTACATTTTAAATAAGAAACTTTGAAGCAAAATAAGAGTCAGTGCCCATCTGCAGCCTGACCATTGCCATCAATGCAGCCTGATCAATGCCCATCTGCAGCCTCAACATTGCCATCAATGCAGCAGCCTCACCATTGCCATCAATGCAGCAGCCTCACCATTGCCATCAGAGCAGCCTGATCGAACAGAACAGTGGTCCAATGGCGGCCCAGGAGACGGGGATTCCTATTACAGAGGCTGCCAAGTAAACAGGAGATTCTCACTGAATGTAATCTGACGGTGCTCATCCCGCCCCGCTCCCTGTCCCCTCCGAGGCAGCTAAAATTGAAGTATTGGCGTATAACACGCACACGCTATTTGCACCCGATTTTTATGGTGAAAAAGTGAGTGTTATACGCCAATAAATACAGTACTTTTTTAGAGCCTGCTGTACGTCTGTATAGGGCACTAATTTTGGGACATGCCTTCCCTATGTGGCATTTATAGTCTATTGATGTCACTGGAGAAAGGTGGTTCTAAAGTTCTGGGCTCCAGTCTGTGTTAATAACAGCCATGTAATCACTAGGAAAATTGGCCACACTGCAAAAAAAACCAACTAAATCCTGTTTAGTGTAGACTAGTTGTCATACAGACAGCTAATTCTCTAAAACCTGAGAACTCCTTTGTTAGGAAAGTAAGAAAAAAAACAGTTAGCAATATTAATATAATAATAATATAGCTGGGCTAAAGAGTCCTGTATATTATATTCTCCAATCACTAAGGTGCTGCAACTCCCTTAATATTCCACTGGGTGGTGGACATATACCTAATAGAGAAAACGAAACAAGAGAGCGCACATCCTCCCTAGTGTAATACCGTTTTTTCAGACAGAAATAAAACTTGCAGCTAATGCACTCACATTTAAAGCGGCGTTCCAAGCTAAAATGAAATTAGCTCTAAAACAATCGAGCACCCACCCAACCCCCCTCCCTCACATTCAGAAAGTGCCGCACGACTTGCGCATGCACAGTAGGAAACCGGCTGTGAAGCCAGAAGGCTTCACTGCGGCTTTCCCTTAGTTGCAATGCCTGCGCCTGCACCCAAGCCGATGGACGAATCAGCTTCAGGGAGGCGACATTGCGTGATTCCTCGACAGGTAAGTGTCCTTGTTTTAAAAGTCAGCAGCTACATTATTTGCAGCTGCAGACTTTTACATTTTTTGTTTAAAGGCTCCGCTTTAAAAGGTGATGAAATACCGTGTTTATAAGTGAATCCTCCTGTCCTGGACCATCTCTGTAAGGGAAATCTGTAACCCAAGAGACCCGATGACTGTGGTAAACTGCCAGGACACAGCTCCAGTGTTCCCACTCTACTGCTCATGCACCCGGACCAGCCAGCAATATGCGGTGATGAAAGCAGACCGTAACACAGGGAGAGGTAGACGCTAGACGTCTGCACGCTGGGGTTGCTATGACAACGCGTTTCGGAGGTGGGCCTCCTTTATCAAGTCACAGCCAGAAAAATTACAGAAGAGTATCCCTAACACTCCTTTACATTTACACAATATCTATATTAATAATAATATTGTTTGATAAAGTTAGTGTACAGGACCTGTAAATCTTGCAGTCAACTTTCTTCTCTTTTTCATTTTCATCTAACATAGCTGACTGTTTTACACGTTGAACTTTATTGACTGCTGTTCATTGAAAGGGATGGTGGCAATAACACATGGCATATACTGTAAATCTGAACAAAGAGCAAAGTGTGTTTCTTTTCCATGAGATTAGCAAAAATATGTGTTTTTATTGTCTTTCAGTTCCACAACTTGTTTATGGAGGAAAATTAGATTTCTTGGTATTTGACTACCTCTCTGAAATCACTATGTCTTTACTGGCTGCTGCAAAAGCCAAGTCACCTGTAAGTAAACCCATAGTTCTGATTCTGTAATCAATAATCATTTTCCATCTTCTGAACTTTTATCATACTAGTATTTTATCCAGCCCAACAATCTTTCGATAAAATAATGTTCTAATTTGTTTGGGAGTAAGGTGGAAATTCTAGTCATTGCTGGTTTGAGATAGGTATAAGGAAACATCTCTTATACCAGGTTCAGATCATTCCCTTATCCCTTGTAGAAAATTCCCTTGCCTATGTAGAAAAAGGAGTCATCCATCCATTAGCCATCTTCGTGAGAGGAGGATTTTCTCAGTTTTCCAGAAGCACAAGTGAAGAAGAGTAGCTGTCACATGTCCCATTGCTTTTAGTGAGACATCTTTCCACATGTGGCGTGGTTAGTAAACTTCAGTGGAGTTGTAGATCCCATCACATCACATGGAACATTTATTAATTGTTTTTCAGGAAACAGCAGCTTGCACGCGCAAGCAAACAAGGTATAAACATATGCTATGGGCCAACACGCCACTAATTTGGATAAAGTACAAAATATTATATGGTCAAAGCCATGTTTAACAATATCCTGCTGTATCCAGTTACAGGTCAGGAGCTCTGAATCCATGCAGTATCTATGCAGAATTGCGGCAAAGTTTCTTAATCTGTAGTTTTTATGCAGGATTGATGCAAAGGTTCTGAATCTTTATGCCGCATACACACGGGCGGACTTTACGATGGACTAGATCCGGTGGACTTTTCGACTGACTTTCCGACGGACTTTTGAATGAACCGACTTGCCTACACACGATCAACCAAAGTCCGACTTTTGGGGAAAAAAAGTCCGCTGGAGCTCACACACGATCGAATTATCCGACGGAGTCTGGTCCGGCGGACCAAGTCTGCCGTAAAGTCCACTCGTGTGTACGCGGCAAAAAAAGTCAGCTGGAGTCCACACACGATCGAATTATCTGACGGAGTCCAGTCCGCCGGACCAAGTCTGCTGTAAAGTCCGCTCGTGTGTACGGGACATTATGCCGCGTACACACGAGTGGACTTTATGGCAGACTATGTCGCGTACACACGAGCAGACTTTACGGCAGACTTGGTCCGGCGGACCGGACTCCATCGGATAATTTGATCGTGTGTGGGCTCCAGCTCCAGGACTTTTTTTTCCCCAAAAGTTCGACGGACCTAGAAATGAAACATGTTTCAAATCTTTCCGACGGACTCGAGTATGGTCGAAAAGTTCGCTCGTCTGTATGCTAGTCAAAAAACGACGGTAGGGCAGCTATTGGCTACTGGCTGTGAACTTCCTTATTTTAGTCCGGTCGTACGTCATCACGTACGAATCCGTCGGACTTTGGTTGATCATGTGTAAGCAAGTCCGTCGGAAAGTCCGTCGGAAAGTCTGTCGGAAAGTCCGTCAAAAAGTCCACCGGACCTAGTCCATCGAAAAGTCCGCCCGTGTGTACGCGGCATTACAGTAGCTATATAACATTTCCTGGAAAGGTTCCAAGTCTATGCAGTATCTATGTAGGATTACTGTAAGGGTTCTGAGTATGCAGCGTATTTATAGAATTGCAAAAGTTCAACGACTATGCAGTATCTAGTTAGAATTGCTGCAAATCTTCAGAGTCTATACAATATCTATATAAGATTGCTGAAGCATTTAAGTCTATGCAGTAGCTATATAAATTGTCTGGAATTTTCCTAAATCCCTGTAGTATCTATAGAGGACTGCTTCAAATATTCTGAATCTTTGCCGTATCTATATAGGATTGCTGTAATGGTTCTGATTCTATGCAGTATGTATACAGGAATATAAAAAAAAATGCACTACTCAATAGTGACAAACAAGCTGCAAGCTCTAGGTAAAATACACACCTCAAAACTATCAAATTAAAAAAAGGAGCTGCGCTAACAATACTGAATAAGTGAAATAATGAAAACACTTAAAATACATATAAAATCATGATACTGAACATAGTCCAATGAACAATATAAAAAATGACTTGATAGATGAAATAAGTGAATAAATCTCAAATGACACCACAAGGCAAGCAGTATAAGCTTGCAGCTATCAACCCAGCCAGGGCCTTTATCCTGGAAATGTGGGAATGTCAGCTCACAGCAGAGTACTTGAATGTTGCAAAACAGGATATACACCAGGACCCAGTATACCTCGACACAATGCTTCGTTGTGAAGCTTTTTATGTAAGTGCAATTCTTTATTAAAACTATTAGTGCTTTACCTGATTTACACTATGGAGACCCTTTTTTATTTATGGGTATACGTGTCTGATGTGTGCTTATGAACATTGGAGAGATCGAGGTATACTGGGTCCTGGTGAATCCTGTTTTGTAACATTCAAGTACTCTGCTGTGAGTGGACATTTCTACACTCTACACTGATACCCGGGACTGCTGTAAAGGTGCTGAATATATGCAGTATTGATGTAGGATTGCTGTAACGGCCCTGAATCTATGCAGTTTCTATATAACATGGCTGAAAGGGATCCTAATCTATGAAGTATGTATGCAGGATTCCTGCTAAGGTTCTAAGTCTATTCAGCATATCTATAGGATTCCTGAAAAATACTGAATGTATGCAGTATCAATGTAGGATTTCTGCGGGAGCTCTGAGTCTATGCATTATCTATGTAGGATTGCTGCGGAAGTTCTGAGTAATAGATTTCATTATTTACTTTAAAACATTGGTATGATTTACACACACTGTTTAATTTACATTGTTTCTTATATTTATGTATGGAGACGATGACACTATCATTATTTTAATAATAAAAAATCTACGTAACTTTTTCCTAATCAAGATACAGCTGTCACATGACCCAGATCTTTCCCAGGTTGTCTGCAGGGAAACATAAGGAGGAGGAGCTTCTAGTTCTCTGCTGCTGGTCACATGTTATACAAAAAAAAACAGCCTTTGGAATACAGAGTAAAAATTTATATTATCAATAAACTGTTTGGAATTGGCATACAAATATATATTTGAAATCAAATCTTTATTAATATTATGGAAAAAACATGGTGTAGGTGGATTTCTGCCAGTCACAGGCTGTGTCACGCCCTCCAGCCTGTTTTTGAATAAGAGGGAGGTGATTCCTCCATTAATCTACATGTAATACCACACCCCCATTGTGTTTAGCTAGTTAGTGGGCATAAGGGAGGGATTGGGCTGTCACCTACCACTGTGTATACCCCCACATGTGTGACTATATAGTCATATGGGCTGCTCAGATGTGATAGAGAATAAATGCTCAGCATAGAAACTCACTGAAAACTGAGCATGTGCAGAGTTACCACCACAGTTGCAAAATCCCTAGCTGAATTGGGGACATGAACAGAAGGTGGAGATAGAGAGCAGCAGGATCAACCAGGTTTTTGTGCAGAATACAGAAAACGAGTTAGTATGAACAGCATGTAATACACCATTTATTGATAGTTTTTTATGGTGTGGGTTTAGTGAAACTTTATTTTTATTTTTTAAATTTAATCCAAGAGACAAGACCCACAGGGTCAACATAATGAAGATACAGAAGCAAAACGTATTACATGGGCATATGTGGTGCTACACCTCACAACAGTTTGTAATGTTACAGGAGAGGAGAGATTGATGTAGATTCAATTGATTTCCTGATTGTATAGTAGGTCAAATCTTCTTGATATATACTTCTACTAGGCATATTGTGCACTCCCTTACCCTATGAAAGCGTGTTTGTATGTGTGGTGAGAAAATACAGTGCTATTCCGTGAGCCTCGTCCCTTACAGTTGTCCCTTTATCTGAAGTACTTAGAGTAGAAAGAAATAGCATACACAGTAGGTGGGGGGAAAGGATATTTGGGGGTTGTTTGGGGGTTCTAAGTAATTTTCTAACAAAAAAACACAGATTTTAACTTAAAAATAACAACTTAAGCAACAAGTGTCAAACAGAATGATGTGCGCAAAGTGGTTAAGTTATCCTGACTGGATGTCATATGATGTCCAGCAGGATAAGCCGTGCTCCTGCACCTTTGCAGCGTGGCGATCATTGGTGGGGTGTGTTAGTCTGACACACATTGCATCACCGATCTCGGTAAAGAGCCTCTGACGTAGGCTCTTTGCCATGTGATCAGTTGTGTCCAATCACAGCTGATCACAGCGTAAACAGGAAGAGCTGTGTATCGGCTTTTCCTCCACTCGCGCTGACAGATGCAAGTAGAGGAGAGCTGATCGGCATCCCTAGCGCAGCCCCCTTGAGGGTGCCGACTAGGGATGCCCACTCTGGACCACCAGGGTTGCCAATAGGTGCCCATTAGAGGTGGCAATCAGTGCCCATCAGTAATGCCTGCAAGTGTCGCCTCATCAGTGCTGCCTATCAGAACCATCTATCAGTGCCCATCAGTGCCACCTATAAGTGCCCATCAGCGTGGCCTTTTAGTGCCTATCAGTGTCGCTTATCAGTGCCCTTCAGTGCCGCCTATCAATGCCCATCAGTGCCCATCAGTGCTGCATATTAGTACCTCATCAATGCCACCTCATCAGTGCAGACTCATCAGGGCCCATCAGTGAAGTTAAACTTACTTATTTACAAAATTTTATAACAGAAACAAAAAAAACTTTTTTTTTTTTTTTAAACTTTTTGGTCTTTTTTTATTTGTTTAGCGAAAAATAGAAACCCCAGTGGTCATCAAATACCACCAAAAGAAAGCTCTATTTGTGGGAACAAAATGATGAAAAGTTTGTTTGGGTACAGTGTTGCATGACCGCGCAATTGTCATTTTAAATGCAACAGCGCTGAAAACTGAAAATTGGCCTGGGCAGGAAGGGGAGAAATTGCCCTGTATTGAAGTGGTTAATTTACTTAGGAAGTGGACAGATATTTTTTTGTTAAGATTCAGGATGGGCAAAACATCTTCCAGGAATATTGATGAACTACCAATGTATTAAAGTATTATACTTCTCGACTCTACCATACAGTGGATATCAAAAGTCTACACACCCCTGGTAAAATGTCAGGTTTCTTTGATGTAAAAAATTAGACAAAGCTCAATCATTTCAGAACTTTTTCCACCTTTTAATGTGATCTTTAAACTGTACAACTCAATTGAACAACCAACTGAAATCTTTTAGGTGGAAGAAAGTAAAAAAAAAATAAAAACCTAAAATAATATGGTTGCATAAGTGTGCACACCCTTAAACTAATACTTTGTTGAAGCACCTATTGATTTTATTACAGCGCTCAGTCTTTTTGGGTATGAGTCTATCATCATGGCACATCTTGACTTGGCAATATTTGCCCATTCTTCTTTGCAAAAACACTCCAAATCTGTCAGATTGCAATGGCATCTCCTGTGCACAGCCCTCATCAGATCACCCCACAGATTTTCAATGGGATTCAGGTCTGGGCTCTGGCTGGGCCATTCCAAAACTTTAATCTTCTTCTGGTGAAGCCATTCCTTTGTTGATTTAGATGTAGTTCTAAGATGAAGTTCCTCTTCATGTTCAGCTTTCTAGCAGAAACTTGAAGATTTTCTGCCAATATTGACTGGTATTTGGAACTGTTCATAATTCCCTCTACCTTGACTAAGACCCCTGTTCCAGCTAAAGAAAAACAGCCCCAAAGCATGATGCTGCCACTACCATGCTTAACTGTGGGCATGGTGTTCTTTTGGTGATGTGCAGTGTTGTTTTTGCACCAAACATATATTTTGAAATAATGGCCAAAAAGTTCAACCTTGGTTTCATCAGACCAGAACACATTTTCCCACATGTTTTTGGGAGACTTCAGATGTGTTTTTGCAAAATTTAGCAGGGCTTGGATGTTTTTATTCATAAGAAAAGGCTTCCATCTTGGCACTCCACCCATAGCCCAGACATATGAGGAATACGGGAGATTGTTGTCACATGTACCACACAGCCAGTACTTGCCAGATATTCCTGCAGCTCCTTTAATGTTGCTGTAGGCTTCTTGGTAGCCTCCCTGACCAGTTTTCTTCTCATCTTTTCATCAATTTTGGAGGGAAGTCCAGTTTATGGTAATGTCACTGTTGTGACAAATTTTCTTAATTTTGTTCCATGGTATATCTAATGCCTTGGAAATTCTTTTGTACCCTTCTCCTGACTGATAACTTTTAACAATGAGATCCCTCTGATGCTTTGTTAGTTCTCTGCAGAATATGGCTTTTGCTGTATGATGGGACTAAGAAAATGTCAGGAAAGACCTACTAGAACAGATGTACTTTATTTGAGGTTATCAGAGGCACTTTAAATGATGGCAGGTGTGTACTGACTCCTATTTAACATGAGTTTGAATGGGATTGCTTAATTCTGAACACAGCTACATCCCCAGTTATAAGAAGGTGTGCACACTTATGCAACCACATTATTTTATTTTGTATTTTTACTTCCCTCTACCTAAAAGATTTAATTTTGTTTTTCAATTGAGTTGTATAGTTTATGGGTCACATTAAAGGTGGAAAAAGTTCTGAGATCATTTATGTGTGGCTCATTTTTTTTACATCACAGAAACTGGACATTTTACCAGGGGTGTGTAGACTTTTTATATCCACTGTATATGATACTCCAATGCTGGCCATACACTGGGCAATATAAACCAAAGAAATGGGATCTTTTGTGGGCTCATGTACCTTTAGCTCCAAACACCCCCCCCCCAAAAAAAAAAAGATTTCTGCCATCCCTAAAAAGGCTGGCGGAGATGAATGGAATGCAGCTAAGAGTAGTGTTCGGGTGACCGCTTTAACGATCAGTTTCACTTATTACACTTTAAAAAGTAGCAAATATTTGATCATCCTTATATGTTTTTCTTATTGTACCAATTTGCAGCTATCTCAATAAAAATTTTGTTTTCTTTTACATTTTCAGAATTTAGGATTCACTCCAGACTTTGTGCATACGGCTATGGCACCATATCTTAAAGATATTCATAAATCAGGTACGTTTTTGGCTTCCTCTTGTTTGGTATTTTAATTCAGCATTGGTCTAAAGAATATAAATGCTGTATAATTACGTGATGAAGTGTACAAAGAAAACCTTCCAGCAACACACCTTACTATTTATTTTTAGTAAACATTCCCCACACAGCTGGCTTCCTGTTCTATAGATCATTATCTGATTGTCATCTCATCCAGGAAATTCCACAGGACAATCCTGATGTATTTTAATTAGCAGACCCCTTGCAGATGCCTCTGGCTGGCCAATGTTCTTTCATCTGCAATTTTATCAATGACTGTAGCATCTGCCAGTTCTCCCTACTACTCCTTTTTCTACCAACATGTATGCCTGATTTTTTTGTAAAAAAGACATGTTCGCATTTGTGTAAGCAGATCTGACCACCCTCAGAGCTGAACTTCACGCAAAAGTCTAACTACACACATATATATATATATATATATATATATATATATATATATATATATATACACACACACACACACACACACACGTTTTGTAAGTTTGCCCACTGCTCAATTTTGATGTCTGATGTTTGCCAATGAACATCTAAATGATTCAGAGCAGGATTGGGAGAAAGTGCTGTGGTCAGATGAGTCCAAAATTGAGCTCTTTGGCATTAACTCGACTTGCCGTGTTTGGAGGAAAAAAAAGGCTGACTATGACCCTAAGAACACCATCTCTACCGCCAAGCACGGAGGTGGAAACATTAGGCTTTGGGGCTGTTTCTCTAATAAAGGTACAGGCCGACTTTGCCGCATTGAGGGGCCAATGGACGGGGCCACGTATTATAAAATCTTGGATGAGAACTACCTTCCCTTAGCCCGAACACTGAAGATGATCTGAGGGGAAGCTCTGAAATGAGGGGAAGCTCTGCTGATTTTATCATCCAATCATGTGCAAGCAAAAATGCTGTTTTTTTATTTTCCTTGCATGTCCCCCTCAGATCTACTTGGAAGCGACTGCACTTCTAAGTACACTTGTAGTGCAAAGTGGATTTGCCCTTAGTAAATACCCCCCCAAGGTTGAACTTTTTTTTTTCTTAACAAAAAACGGGTAAGACAGAGCATACAGATTGACGTAGAACAAAACAATACAAAAATAATTAATTACTTACTAAACATTTACTTAGCAGGATATTTAGAAGGGGAAAAAAGACTCATAGGTAGTATACAACACCCCCTCCCTCCAAAAAACTTTTAGGTAGTGGTCCAAGGTGCCCATACCTTGTCATATTTCCACTGACAACCCCTGTTTATATAAGTTATTCTATACATGGGCAGGACAGTGTCTATCAAAGCTTCCCAGGAGGAAAGAGAAGGGGGTGAAAGTGAGATCCATTTCAGGAAAATCTCTTTTTTAGCATAAAACACGAGATAGGATACCAAGTTTTAAATGATGGGAGCGCTGCGAATCATCATGAACCCCTAATAGTGCCAACTCAGGCGTAACTGGGAGGGACAACTGCAGCCTAAGATTTATTTCTCTGAAAACCTCTGACCAAAATGATATTAAAATCGGGAATTCCTAGAACATATGGAAGAACGTCCCCACCTGTGTCCTACAGTTAGGGCATAAGGGATCCCGATCTTGGAAAATACAATGCAGTTACTGAGGATTGTAGTAAATTCTATGCAGGAATTTTACCTGAATAAGCTTATCCCTAGAGGAGATGACTAACTTAGGACCGTGCTCTAAACAGTCATCGCAGTCCTCTCTGTCCAGTGATGGTATGTCTCTATGCCACACCTCCCACAGCCCATCCATCTTAGGGGAGTCAGTGCCCAGAAGTGCAGTATATAAAGTTGATAAAGGCATGTCTAAATCCCAGGGGACACAAGTTCCTCAATTGGATCAGCCTGGAGGAGTGGCGGCTGGGGAAACTATGCTCTAGCAACATTTGGCAGCTGTAGGTCCCGAAACCGCATCCACTGGGGTAAATTTGTGAAATAGGTCATTAATCGGAAGTAAGACACCCTGAGACATAACATCCCCCAGGGTGATGACACCATGTTTGGCCCAGACCTGAGGATCTGGCAGGGTGCGGAACTGTGGCAAACTGGGATTACCCCAAAGTGGGTGGGCCGGAGACCACAGGTTGGGACGCACAAACCTCCGTCTAGCAGCCACCCACACCCTCCAAGTAGCCCTCATTGGACTAGGGACCTCCGTGTATGCCCTCGGGCCCCTATATACCACTGCACCACTGTGCCGGGGCGGCACAGTGGTGCAGTGGGTAGCACTTTCGCCTAGCAGTAAGAAGGGTTGCTGGTTCGAATCCCAACCACAACACTACCTGCCTGGAGTTTGCATGTTCTCCCTGTGCCTGCGTGGGTTTCCTCCGGGTACTCCGGTTTCCTCCCACACTCCAAAGACATGCTGGTAGGTTAATTGGATCCTGTCTAAATTGTCCCTAGTATGTATGAATGTGAGTTAGAGACCTTAGATTGTAAGCTCCTTGAGGGTAGGGACTGATGTGAATGTACAATGTATATGTAAAGCGCTGTGTAAATTGACAGCGCTATATAAGTACCTGAAATAAATAAAAAAAAATAAAAAATATACAAAAATTCTGTAGATCAACCAGGGAGCCTAAGCTAACTGCCTCCAAACAGGTGGCCACATTTGACCTAGAGCCCATAAACCACCACTGGACTGTCACCAGCATTGCAGCCCAGTAGTAGACCCTGAAGTTGGGCAGAGCCAATCCTCCCAGGTGGGCTGGAAGCCACAGGGTAGATTGCGCCAGTCGAGGGACCCCATGCTAGAGAAAGGACCCCACACACTGTTCGATTCCTTTAAAAAATTAGACCGGATTCATATCGGACCGTTTCGGAAGAAGTAGTTAAATTTAGGTAACAACACCATTTTAAGGAGGTTAATCTGTCCCAAAAGATTAA
Organism: Lithobates clamitans; assembly: GCA_037952925.1. Classification (NCBI taxonomy): domain Eukaryota; kingdom Metazoa; phylum Chordata; class Amphibia; order Anura; family Ranidae; genus Lithobates; species Lithobates clamitans. The sequence goes on from JBBGZY010000756.1 coordinate 3,511,431, forward strand.
GGGGGAGATTAGCCCAGGAGGCGCATTTGGCTTTCAAGGTCATCATCAGAGGGAGAAGATTCTTCTCCAAATAGTTAGCAGTATTTTTAGTCACTATAACTCCCAAATAGCAGAATTCATCCACCCATCGTAGAGGGGAGGAGGCAGCCGTCTTGGCAGTGTCTGCATCTATAGGGAATAGAACTGACTTAGACCATATTATTTTAATACCCCAGAAAGTACCAAAATTATCAAAAATACGCAGGCCAACAATGAGGGGCCAGCGTCAATGAGATACAGCAGAGCGTCATCCGCATACAAGGACAGCCGCTCTTCCAACTTTCCCAGCCGAAGGCCCATGACATCCGGAGCAGACCTGACCAAAAAGGCCAGGGGCTCCAGCGCCAGGGTAAACGGACTGGGGTAGAGCGGGCAACCCTGCCGTGTACCGCAGGACAGACTAAAAGGGGCAGAAATCCAGATATTTGTACAGACCCTCGCTCTAGGGGCACTGTATAGTAATTTAATCCCATGTATGAATTTGGAGCCAAACCCGATTCGCTGAAGGACCTCCCAGAGATACGACCATTCTACGGAATTAAAAGCCTTTTCGGTGTCTAAGGAAGCAATAACTCTAGAGCCTTGATTGTCATGGGAAACAGACAGGCTTAAATAGAGTTGCTTGATGTTTATGTCGGTTCCCTTCCCCAGGATAAAACCGGTCTAGTCGACATCAACCAGGTCCTCAATTACCTGGGATAAACCAGGGCCTTCGGAAAAATCTTGGCATCCACGTTTAGCAGGGATATCGGTTTATACGACGCGCAATCCTGTGGGTCCTTGCCTGGGCTTAGGAACCAACACAATCACAGCTTCATTCATAGAGTCAGGCAGTGCCTCTAGGGAACCATAGTCTGAAAGAAGTAAGATCAATTTAGGAGTAAGAAGTTCCATAAAATTGCTGTAGAACTGAGATGGCAAGCCATCAGGCCCGGAGGCCTTACCACCCTTCAACCATCCCATGGCCAATTGAACCTCTTCCAGGGTGATATCCGCATCCAGCCTCTCTCTATCTACTGCAGCTAATGTCGGGAAAGAAATAGGCTGAAGAAAGGAGGAGAGATCGAAAGGCGAGAACCAGCCCGGGAGGAATACAGGTCCTGGAAAAACTAGGAACCGTCAATTAATGCGGTCAGGCGCTGTGAGGATGTGGTCATCTTCGTCCCTAATACAGCTGATATAGGTGGATGGGATGTCTCCCTTAGCCAACCAGGCCAGCAGTCTACCATTCTCCCCCCCCACGAATTCAAAAACCTTTTGGGCCGTGTACAGGAGAGCCTTGTCTGTCTGAGCTACTCTATGGATGGACAACTCATGCAGAGCTTGCTGCCATGTTTTATAATGATCAACATCCGGGGCACAAACATATTTAGCCTCTAAATAGATAATGAATAATTCCGCGCCACAAAAAAATATAATTAAATTGTAAATATATACAAAGTGATGAGTAAAGCAGCTACACCCTAAGCAAAAAATGAATAATTTCATAAATGCATAAATGTGAAAAAAAGAGGGGGGTAGGGGAGCGCTAAATAATTAACAAAGAAAAATAATATGACATATAGGACAAAAATCCCTTAAATGTAAATGGATTCAAATAGAAAATACCAGCCTGCCCATATGTGTATATACTGAGTGAACAAAATTCATAAATCTGAAAAATGGTGAACAATAATGTGCAACCGTGACATATAGTGTCAAATAAATAATATATATATCAAAAATAAATAGACATCAATAACAAAGTCCATCCAAAGATTGGTGTAGAATCCTGATGTAAATCTTTGATAACAAGACGTGAGCAGCAAAAACCCTTCACCATCACTGAAAAAAACACACCAATGTGCTCATGGAAGTGGATGTCCGCTTACCAGATGAAGTTGACCAATTTAATTAAAAAAAGGTCAAATAGGCTTTAGCAAGATATTGCTTGCTGCAATGGAGAAAAATGAACCAGACTCTTGTCCTCACATCACAGGGTCTCACGCATGGGATATAACATAGATGGAGAGGAACCAAACATAGTGTAACACCATTTATTTAAAAATAAAGTAAAAACAAAGCATAGCCAAATGGCTACTCACATAGAAGGTGCCATCGCCCGGCACTGAGGCTGAAAAGCGTATCTAGGAATGGAGAAATCCAATCTATGGGAGAGGTTCCCAGATGATCGCGGCAGCGGCGTGCGTTCCACCCTCGACGGACAGACGAACCACGGAAGCCGGAAGTGATGTAATTGCGTGACCAAGTACCGCCTCTGAGGTACTTGGTCACGCAATTACATCACTTCCGGCTTCCGTGGTTCGTCTGTCCGTCGAGGGTGGAACGCACGCCGCTGCCGCGATCATCTGGGAACCTCTCCCATAGATTGGATTTCTCCATTCCTAGATACGCTTTTCAGCCTCAGTGCCGGGCGATGGCACCTTCTATGTGAGTAGCCATTTGGCTATGCTTTGTTTTTACTTTATTTTTAAATAAATGGTGTTACACTATGTTTGGTTCCTCTCCATCTATTTTATATCCCATGCGTGAGACCCTGTGATGTGAGGACAAGAGTCTGGTTCATTTTTCTCCATTGCAGCAAGCAATATCTTGCTAAAGCCTATTTGACCTTTTTTTAATTAAATTGGTCAACTTCATCTGGTAAGCGGACATCCACTTCCATGAGCACATTGGTGTGTTTTTTTCAGTGATGGTGAAGGGTTTTTGCTGCTCACGTCTTGTTATCAAAGATTTACATCAGGATTCTACACCAATCTTTGGATGGACTTTGTTATTGATGTCTATTTATTTTTGATATATATATTATTTATTTGACACTATATGTCACGGTTGCACAATTATTATTGTTCACCATTTTTCAGATTTATGAATTTTGTTCACTCAGTATTTACACATATGGGCAGGCTGGTATTTTCTATTTGAATCCATTTACATTCAAGGGATTTTTGTCCTATATGTCATATTATTTTTCTTTGTTAATTATTTAGCGCTCCCCTACCCCCCTCTTTTTTTCACATATTTAGCCTCTAACCTAGTCACCCTCTCCTCCAGGGAAAGGGCAGCCTCTTTCCGGAGAAGTGAAATTTTAGAGATGTATTCCCCCCTAGCCCATGATTTAAAGGAGTCCCATAGCACAGACAAAGAGGCAGTATCCTGGTTGTCTGTCCAATAGTTGCAAAATAGAGGCAGTCAGTGGCTCTTGTAGGCGTTCATCATTTGCCCAAAATCTGGACAGTCTCCATAGCCTAGATTCAGGGGGGACGGTCAGAGCAAGGGAGAGGCACAGGGGGGCATGGTCAGATACGCCCCTGGGAAGCACAGACACGCCCTGGACATACTGTAACGCAGTTTTGGACGCAAAGACCAGGTCTATTCTAGACAGGGTCTTATATGTGACAGAGTGACAAGTGAATTCTCTTAAATTTGGGTGCATGTGTCTCCAGACATCTGTAAGGGCGTAGGTGTCAGCCCATTGCCGGAGGTCAGGAGAGTCACGAGCCAAGGAATGCAGCCTATCCAGAGCCACACATGGAACCATGTTAAAATTACCCATAAAATAGACCATATCATTATCAAATTGTACCACAAGTTGCATAATATGATACAAAACCTGAAACAAGGCCAGAGGGGGGACATATACCCCCACCAGCACCAGTCTTGTCATATATGTGAGTGTAAATAATTACATATCTACCGCCTGAGTCCATTCTGACTTTAATGAGCCGAAACTAGTTTTCCTGACTAGGATGCTGACCCCGCAAGCATATTCGGAGAATGTGGTGTGGTAGTGTAAGCCCACCCATGACTTCTTGAGACATATAGTTTTGGAGCCTTTGAGATGCGTCTCCTGTAGAACACAGTTATGTGGGTTATGTTTTTGGAAGAAACGGAACACCAAAGATCTTTTTACTGCAGAGTTCAGGCCCCGGACATTCCAGGAGATCACTGTGAATTGAGACATTGGGACCAGCCCAGGCCTCAAGGAGGAGCAGGCAAGTATACAGTACACAAGCAGATTGCATAGCACCCCCTTTTTCAAGTTTATAGACAATCTTATGTCATGAGCAGAACCATAAAGACAAAACAAAGCACCTTTAGAACCAACATACAAAAACCCAAACAGGACCCCAAACAGCATCCCTTCCCACACCCCACACCGCATCCCCCACCCCAACCAAGGAATGCTTATACCCATAACCGTGTAACACCCAATGATAGGAGGCATTGGCCAGTGGGTGTAATTCATAGTGGATTTAATCAGCTGGGGAAAAAAAAGCGGAGTCTCCACTGTATTAGGATCAAATATCAATAAATGAGAAACAGGCTTCTCCTGCATGAAAGAAAAAGAAGAGGCAATTTATGAACAACAAAAACACAGTTAGATAGATAGCACTGTTCCAGGTGAGGGTACAGTTCCCCATGAGACAGGAAACAGGGGTGTGCAACCACAATAAAATTCCCAGTACAACCTTCATTGGAGAAAAAACATGACCCAGAACAATGGTAACAGAATGTTGTGCAGTTACCAGCAGAGCCACTAGAGTCCGCCAGCAGCCACAATATAGGTAAGACAGGGAAGGTCAAACTGCAGTCACAGGATTGAAAAAAAAAAAAAAACCCAATCCCCTTTCCCCCCCTTTACTCGGTAATCAGATTCCTGCAACATTTCCCACAGGAGAATGTGAACAGCAGGAACAGGCAATGCACTGAGGCACTTAATATGAGACTAGACAAGGCAGAAAAAGGGAAAAAACGGTAGAAAAATCCTGGACTAGCCAGGGGCACATATCTTCAGTGTGTTGCATAGGAAGAACAGGGTAAGCACAAAAGGTGCATACCGACAAACTTGCTGAAACTCAGAGGCAGTAGTTCCAGTTAAAAACAGCCTTACTTCACAAGAAAAACAGACCAGGGGGGACCTCTGGACAAAATTGACCAGAGCACTGACATACCGACAGGATAGTGTAGGCAAATTATAAATCCAGGCTCTCAGCAGTGTGGAGGTAGTAAATCCAGCCACGAAGATGCATCTCTGGGTGAGGTGAAAAATCTGGTAGTTTTGCCATTCTGGACCCTCAGCCGGGCTGGGATGAGAACACTATATTGAATACCACCGGTGCGCATAGCCACCTTGACCTGATCGAATGATCGCCTCAGCTTTTGTGTCTCCACCGAGTAGTCGGGAAATATGAGGAGTTTGCTGTTTTGAAGTTGAAGTTAAGGAATTTGATGATAAAACTGCAGGGTGGTGTCCCTAGGGATCTAGGCTTGGGTGGAATGTGGTGAGCTCTTTCCACAGCATAGAAGGATGAAAACTGAGCTTCAGGTAAAACTGTGTGCAGCAGCTGCTCCACAAATTCTGTCGAACGGGAACCCTCCACCCCCTCTGCAGGGCCCACTATGCGGAGATTGTTTCTGCTATTGCGATTCTCAGCATCCTCAGCCTTGTATTCCAGAGCACGTATTCTAGTTTGCAGGGACCGGAGACTAGTGGTGTGTTCAGCCACTGTATTCTCAGCATGGCCCCAGCGCTGCTCTGCAGAGGACAGCCGGGACCTCACTTTGTCCATGTCCTTTTTTTTTTTGTCTATATGGAAGAACTTTGTTCTTTTCCCTTATATATTTTGGCAATCTAATTCCTAAATGAGGTTAATTTTCTACTCTCTCCATCTTAGCCGTTATTCTTAATTAATTCTTCTTTTCATTATTATTGTGTCAGTGCACTTCTTAACCACTTCAATACAGGGCCCTTAAACACCTTCCTGCCCAGACCAATTTTCAGCTTTCAGTGCTGTCGCAGTTTGAATGACAATTGCGCAGTCATGCAACACTGTACCCAAACTAAATTTTTATCATTTTGTACCCACAAATAGAGCTTTCTTTTGGTGGTATTTGATCACCTCTGCAGTTTTTATTTTTTGCTAAACAAATAAAAAAAGACTGAAAAGTTTGAAAAAAATAAAAGTTTTGCTTTTGTTTCTGTTAAAAAATTTTGTAAATAGGCAAGTTTTCTCTTTCACTGATGGGCACTGATAAGGCGTAAGGCGGCACTGACAGGCACTGATAAGGCGGCACCGATGAGGTGGCACCAATGAGCGGGCACTGACGATGGGCACTGATATGCGGCACTGATGGGCACTGGTAGGCAGCACTGATGGGTGGCACTGATATGCAGCACCGATGGGCATTGATAGGCGGCACTGATGGGCACTCATGGGTGGCACTGGTGGGCACTGATAGGCGACACTGATGGGAACTGACAGGCTGCAAAGATGGGTTCTTATGGGTGGCACTGATGGGCACTGATAGGCGGCACTGCTGGGCACTGATGGGCACTGATATGCAGCACGCACTGATATGAGGCACTGATAGGCATCCCTGGTGGCACTGGCAGTGGTAGGCATTGTGAGTGGGGTGGTGAATATCTGGTGTGTATGTGTGGGATGTATAGCCGCGGCTCCCTTTGTTCTTAACCCTTTGACAACGTTGTCTTAGTTTTAACTGGTCTGTGCCAGCCGTCTATCCATTGCCCCCCTCCCCCCTTTTTGTTCAAATTGTAGTGGTTACTTTTTTGTACTAATAAAGCCTGTTTGTATTTATCCTAGTGTTCTGTGTTGACCCTCTTAAGAGAACTTTATTCTCTTGGTTTTTCTTTGTCCATGTCCTGCCTGAACAGTCCCACATCCAGCTTTACAGCATCTACTTTGGTTGTCAGCGTGGTTATAGAGGCCTGGCAGTTGGCAATAGCAGCCAGGACCTCAGCTAGACCTGGCTGAGTAGAGGAGGTTTGCTCACCCCGCTTGGTCTGGGACGCCATATTGGCAGAGGAGCGTGGACATGTCCCCACGTGGTCACAGGCCGGGACAGTCTCCTCCAGTATAGGGGGAAAATGGAGCCTCTTACCTCTTCCTTTAGCCATTCCAGAGGACCTGCGGCGCATGAGGGTGTCAGCGGTCATCGGATGGCTGGTGTACAGGCCGGATTGCAGGAGATTTGCACGATTCAGCAGTGGAGCTCCAGCTCAGGCGTCCACTCAGTGCGCCATCTTGGCCACGCCCCCTAGATTGAACTTTTTGGTCATTATTCCAAAAGATATCTTTGGTACAAAAACAACACTGCACATCACCGAAAGAACACCCTACCCACAATTAAACATGGTGGTGGCAGCAGCATCATGCTTTGGGGCTGTTTTTATTTAGCTGCAACAAGGGCCTTAGTCAAGGTAGAGGGAATTATGTACAGTTCCAAATACCAGTCAATATTGGCATAAAACCTTCAGGCTTCTGCTAGAAAGCTGAAAATGAAGAGGAACTTCATATTAGAACTACATCTAAATCAACAAAGGAATGGCTTCACCAGAAGAAGATTAAAGTTTTGGAATGGCCCAGCCAGAGCCCAGACCTGAATCTAATTGAAAATCTGTGGGGTTATCTGAAGAGGGATGTGCACAGGAGATGCTCTCGCAATCTGGCAGATTTGGAGTGTTTTTGCAAATAAGAGTGGGCAAACATTGCCAAGTTAAGATGTGCCATGCTGATAGACTCATACCCCAAAAGACTGAGTGCTGTAATAAAATCAAAAGGTGCTTCAACAAAGTATTAGTTTAAGGGCGTGCACACTTATGCAACCATATTATTATTTTTTTATTATTTTTACTTCCCTCCTTCTAAAAGATTTCAGTTTGTTGTTCAACTGAGTTGTACAGTTTATAGATCACATTAAAGGTGGAAAAAGTTATGAAATGATTTATCTTTGTCTAATTTTTTTACATCACAGAAATTTGACATTTTAACAGGGTTATGTAGACTTTTTATATCATATATATATATTTGTATGTATATATATTTATATATATATATATGTATGTATATATATATGTATATACAGTGGGGCAAAAAACTATTTAGTCAGCTACCGATTGTGCAAGTTCTCCCACTTAAAAAGATGAGAGAGGCCTGTAATTGTCATCATAGGTATACCTCAACTATGAGAAACAAAATGTGGAAACAAATCCAGACAATCACATTGTCTGATTTTTGAAAGAATTTATTTGCAAAGTATGGTGGAAAATAAGTATTTGGTCACCTACAAACAAGCAAGATTTCTGGCTCTCACAGACCTGTATCTTCTTCTTTAAGAGGCTCCTCTGTCCTCCACTCATTACCTGTATTAATGGTACCTGTTTGAACTTGTTATCAGTATAAAGGACACCTGTCCACAACCTCAAACAGTCACACTCCAAACTCCACTATGTTGAAGACAAAGAACTGTGGAAGGACACCAGAAAAAAAATTGTAGACCTGCACCAGGCTGGGAACACTGAATCTGCAATAGGCAAGCAGCTTGGTGTGAAGAAATCAACTGTGGGAGCAATAATTCGAAAATGGAAGACATACAAGACCACTTATAATCTCCCTCGATCTGGGGCTCCACGCAAGATCTCACCCCGTGGGGTCAAAATGATCACAGGAACGGTGAGAAAAAATCCCAGAACCACACAGGGGGACCTAGTGAATGACATGCAGAGAGCTGGGACCATCAAGGCTACCATCAGTAACACACTACGCCGCCAGGGACTCAGATCCTGCAGTGCCAGTCCTGTCCCCCTGCTTAAGCCAGTACATGTCCGGGCCCATCTGAGGTTTGCTAGAGAGTTTTTGGATGATCCAGAAGAGGATTGGGAGAATGTCATATGGTCAGATGAAACCAAAGTAGAACTGTTTGGTAGAAACACAACTCGTCGTGTTTGGAGGAGAGAGAATGCCGAGTTGCAACCAAAGAACACCATACCTACTGTGAAGCATGGGGGTGGCAACATCATGCTTTGGGGCTGTTTCTCTGCAAAGGGAACAGGACGACTGATCCGTGTACATGAAAGAATGAATGGGGCCATGTCAGGGCACGCCAGGGAGTTTCGGACTATGGACCATTGTGACTGGCTCGGGCTGCAATTTTGCTTGACCCCAGGAAAGGAGCATCACCACCCACAGGCCATTGCCAGCTTCCAGCAGGACCTACAGGCCAGCAGCCAGCAGAACCCACAGGTCTGCGGCCAGCTCCCAGCAGGACCCGCAGCCATTTGGTTCAGAATATTTTTTTTCTTATTTTCCTCCTCTAAAACCTAGGTGCGTCTTATGGAGCGAAAAATACGGTATATATATATATATATATATATATATATATATTATATACACATAGCTACAGTTGTGCTCATAAGTTTACATACCCTGGCAGAATTTATGATTTCTTGGCCATTTTTTAGAGAATATGAATGATAACACAAAGCTTTTCTTTTATTATCAATCAACTGTATTTACTCTTTTTAAATCATAATGACAACAGAAACTACCCAAATGACCCTGATCAAAAGTTTACATACCCTGGTGATTTTGGCCTGATAATGTGCACACAAGTTGACACAAAGGGGTTTGAATGGCTATTAAGGCTGGTACTACAAACGCTCCGACATTGGGAGCTAATGTCGCATGACGTGTAAAAATCAATGTTTCCCTTTAGGAGCCGTCTTAACTGGTCCGACACAAGTCGGTCTGACTTTGAAAATGCTCCCTGCACTACTTTGGTCCGACTTCGACCCTACTTCAGCCCATTGAATATCACTGAAGTCGGATCAAAGTCGGATCGCCGTCTTGACTGATCTGACTTTGGCATGCGACTTGTGCTCTGATGATCTTGAAGGGGAACTCCACTCCAAATTTTTTAAATTAAACCGGCATGGGTTCCCCCCTCCAAGAGCATACCAGGCCCTTCGGTCAGGTATGGTTTTTAAGGGGAACCCCCATGCCGGAAAAATGTCCCCTCCAAAATCCAAACCAGACCCTTATCCGAGCTCACAGCCTGGCAGGTCAGGGAAGGGAGTGGGGACAAGCGAGCGCCCCCTCCTGAACTGTACCAGGCCACATGCCCTCAACATGGGGTGGGTGGGTGCTTTCGGGAAGGGGGGCCCCAAAGCACCTTGTCCCCATGTTGATGAGGACAAAGGCCTCTTCCCATCAACCCTGGCCGTTGTTTGTTGGGGTCTGCGGGTGGGGGGCTTATCGGAATCTGGAAGCCCCCTTTAACAAGGGGCCCTCCAGATCCCGGCCCCCACCCTATGTGAATGAGTATGGTGTACATTGTACCCCTACCCATTCACCTAAAGAAAGTCTCAAAATAAAACACATTGCACATATTTTTAAAGTAATTTATTAGGCAGCTCCAGCGTCTCTTCTTCTCTCTCTCTTCTGTGTCCTCCGCTGACGTCTTCTGCCTCTGTTGGTTCTTCTCCCCTCTCCGGTTCTTCTCCGACCTCTCTCCGGTTCTCCTCTCTCTGTCTGCTGTCTTATGCAGGGTTTCCTCTGCTATTTTCTCGCTCTTTTGCTCGCTCTTTTGCTGGGTCTTCTCTGCTGTCTTCTCCCTCTGTTCTTCTTCCGATGTTGACTCGACACTCTCTCTCACTCTAATGCTGGGTGCGCGGTGTGCCACTACTTATATTGGCATGGGATGGGTCACCGGAGGCACGCCTCTTATGACATCACCGCCCATCATGCCCTGGGCGGTGATGTCATAAGGGGTGGGGCCTCCGGATGACGTCAAACGGTGACCCCGCCCCATGTCAATATAAGTAGTGGCACACCATGCACCCAGCATTAGAGCGGGAGAGAGCGTCGAGTCAACATCGGAAGAAGAACAAAGGGAGAAGACAGCGGAAAAGACCCAGCAAAAGAGCGAGCAAAAGAGCGAGAAGATAGTGGAGGAGCCCCGGCAGAAGACAGTGAACAGAGGGAGAAGAACTGGAGAGGGGAGAAGAACCTGCAGAGGCAGAAGACGTCAGGGGAGGACACAGAAGTACCAGAGATGGGAGAACAGATCGAAAGAGACGACGGAGCTGCCTTAATCAACTCTTTACGTTTTTTTTTTAAGGTGAATGGGTAGGGGTACAATGTACCCCCTACTCATTCACATAGGGTGGGGGCCCGGGATCTGGGGACTCCCTTGGGCTTCCAGATTCCGATAAGCCCCCCGCCCGCAGACCCCGACAACCAACGGCCAGGGTTGTCGGGAAGAGGCCCTTGTCCTCATCAACATGGGGACAAGGTGCTTTTGGGTGGGGGGTCACAGGTACCCCCTGCCCCAAGCACCCCTCCCCCCATGTTGAGGGGATGCAGCCTGGTGTGGTTCAGGAGGGGGGGGGCACTCGATCGTCCCCATCCCCTTTCCTGACCTGCCACGCTGTGTGCTTGGATAAGGGCCTGGTATGGAATTTGGGGGGCCCCCACACCGTTTTTTCGGCGTGGGGGTTCCCCTTAAAATCCATACCAGACCCAAGGGCCTGGTATGCTCTTGGAGGGGAAACCCATGCTTTTTTTTTTTTTTTACATTGTGCGGGGAGTTCCCCCTAAAGATTCATACCAGACAGTGCCTGGTATTGTCGGGGATCAAAATCGGATCCCTGTTCATTGAAGTTGGACTTCAAGTCGCAGGCCAAAGTCGGATCCAAAGTGGTACGACTGTCATGTCGTACCAGTGTGAACCCGGTCTCAAATTAACCATCCTCACCTGTGATCTGTTTGCTTGTAATTAACGTGTGTGTATAAAAGGTCAATGAGTTTCTGGACTCCTGAAAGACCCTTGCATCTTTCATCCAGTGCTGCACTGACGTTTCTGGATTCTGAATCATGGGGAGAGCAAAAGAATTGTCAAAGGATCTGCGGGAAAAGGTAGTTGAACTGTATAAAACAAGAAAGGGATATACAAAGATATCCAAGGAATTGATAATGCCAGTCAGCAGTGTTCAAACTCTAATCAAGAAGTGGAAAATTAGAGTTTCTGTTGGTTCCAAACCACGTTCAGGTAGACCAACTAAAATATCAGCCACAACTGCCATGAAAATTGTTCGGTATGCAAAGAAAAACCCACAAATAACTTCAGGTGAAATACAGGACTCTGAAAACATATGGTGTCGCTGTTTCAAGATGCATAATAAAGAGGCACTTGAAGAAAAATGGGCTGCATGGTCGAGTCGCCAGAAGAAAGCCATTACTACGCAAATGCCACAAAGTATCCCGCTTACAATATGCCAAACAGCACAGAGACAAGCCTCAAACCTTCTGGCACAAAGTCATTTGGAGTGATGAAACCAAAATTGAGTTTTTTGGCCACAACCATAAACACTACATTTGGAGAGGAGTCAACAAGGCCTATGATGAAAGGTACACCATTCCTACTGTGAAACAAGGAGGTGGGTCACTGATGTTTTGGGGATTTGTGAGCTACAAAGGCACAGGAAATTTGGTCAAAATTGATGGCAAGGTGAATGAAGTATGTTATCAAAAAATACCGGAGGAACATTTTCATTCATCAGCCAGGAAGCTGCGCATGGGACGTACTTGGACATTCCAACATGACAGTGATCCAAAACACAAGGCCAAGTCGACCTGTCATTGGCTACAGCAGAATAAAGTGAAGGTTCTGGAGTGGCCATCTCAGTCTCCTGACCTCGATATCATTGAGCCACTCTGGGGAGATCTCAAACGTGCAGTTCATGCAAGACAGCCCAAGAATTTACAGGAACTGGAGGCTTTTTGCCAAGAGAAATGGGCAGCTTTACCATCTGAGAAGATTAAGAGCCTCATCCACAAATACCACAAAAGACTTCAAGCTGTCTTTGAGGTTAAAGGGGGCAATACACGGTATTAAGAACTGGGGTATGTAAACTTTTGAAAAGGGTCATTTGGGTAGTTTCTGTTGTCATTATGATTTACAAAGAGTAAACACAGTTGATTGATAATAAATGGCTTCAGCCAAACACTACCCATGAGTGGAAGAAAAGTTTTTGTGTTATCATTCATATTCTCTGAAAAATGGCCAAGAAATCATAAATTCTGCCAGGGTATGTAAACCTTTGAGCACAACTGTATATACACACACACAGTGGGGAAAATAATTATTCGATCCCCTGCAGATTTTGTAAGTTTGCCCACTTACAAAGAAATTATCATAGGTGTATTTTTAATAATACAGACAGAGTAGCAACCAAAAATCCAGAAAAAACACATAAGACAAATGCTATAGATTAACCTGCAGTTTAGTGATTAAAATAAGTATTTGATCCCCAAGAAAACATTACTTAGTACTTGGTGGAGAAACCGTTGTTGGCAAGCACAGAGATAAGATGTTTCTCTTAGTTGGTGAACAGGTTTGCACACATCGCAGGATGGATTTTGGTCCGCTCTTCTTTGCAGATCTTCTCTAAATCCTTAAGGTTTCTTGGCTGTCTCTTGGCAACTCAAAGTTTTAGCTCCCTTCATACATTTTCTATAGGATTAAGGTCTGTAGACTGACTAGGCCACTCCATGCCCTTATGTGCTTCTTCTTGAGCCACTCCTTTGTTGCTTTGGCGGTATGTTTAGGGTCATTGTCATTCTGGAAGACCCATCCATGGCCCATCTTCAGTGTTCTGGCTGAGGGGAGAAGGTTCTCATACAAGATTTTACAGTACATGGTCCCGTCCATTCAATGCGGCAAAGTCGGCCTGTATATAATTTTTTTTTTTTAAAGATACGTTTTTATTCGTCTCCAAAAGGAGAAACAGTTTATACAAATCGGCCTGTACCTTTATCAGAGAAAGAGCCTCAAAGCATCATGTTTCTACCTTCGTGCTTGACTGTAGGGATGGTGTTTTTAAGGTCAAAGTCAGCATTTTTCTTCCTCCAAACACGGCAAGTCGAGCTCATGCCAAAGATCCAATTTTGGTCTCATCTGACCACAGCAATCCCCATTTCTCCCAATCCTTCTCTGAATCATTTATATGTTCATGACTGTACATATGCCTTCTTGAGGATTAGGACTCGCCGTGTTTGGAGAAAGAAAAATGCTGACTATGACTCACCATCCCTACAGTCAATCACGGAGGTGGAAACATTATGCTTTGGGGCTGTTTCTCTGCTAAAGATACAGACCGACTTTGCCGCATTGAGGGGCCAATGGTTGGGGCCATGTATTGTAAAATCTTAAAAGAAAACAATCTTCTGACAGCCAGTACACTGAAGCTGGGTCATAGATGGGTCTTTCAGCATGACAATGACCCAAAACATACCTCCAAGGCAACAAAAGAAGTGGCTCAAGATGAAGCACATTAAGGTCATGGTGTGGCCTAGTCAGTCTTCAGACCTTAATCCTATAGAAAATTTATGAAGGGAGCTGAAACTTCGAGTTGCCAAGCGACAGCCGAGAAACCTTAAAGTGGATGTAAACCTAATTCATTAAATTTGAGCTGGGCACATCTATCAAAGCAAAGTCCCATGGCTTTCTCCTGCTCCGTAGCTCTGTTATCAGCCTAATAACTTCTGACAAGTTCTCTGACTAAATGAGATAAAAGCAGGCTGAAATTTGTGTCCTGGGAGGTTGCTATAAATAGATTAGCAGACAGCTTGCATTCTCACAGCAGAGCTCTGCACATTCCTTCCTTCCTTTGCGAATGTGGAGGGGGTGGGGTGTGTCTTTCCTCCAATCAGCTGTCTTGGCTGTTTGCCCAGACTTCAGACTCAGTGTTGAACAGGAAGAGAAAACCTGTAACATGATGTGTACTTTCTAAAAGATAAAGCTGAAGACAGCAGATATGCGTGTAAAACTTATGTAGGGAGATTTGTTTCATCCCTTTGTATCATCTGAGGCTGTTCACTTTACTGGGTATATGTGAGGGTTTACATCCACTTTAAGGATTTAGAGAAGATCTGTAAAAAATAGTGAACCAAAATCCATCCTGAGATGTGTGCAAACCTGGTCACTAACTACAGGAAACGTCTTACCTCTGTGCTTGCCAACAAGGGTCTCTCCACCAAGTACTAAGTCCTGTTTTGCTTATGGATCATATTATTATTTCACTCACTGAGCTTCAAATCAATTTATGACATTTTTATTATGTGTTTTTTCTCGATTTTTGATTGATATTCTGTCTCTATCATTTAAAATACACCTATGATAAAAATGATAGACCCTTAATTTCAAGTGGGCAAACTTACAAAATCTGCACAGGATCAAATAATTATTTTCCCTAATATATACATGTGATGTGGGGTTTGCGCCAGACATAGAATTTTCCATGATGGCCAAAAAGTTAAATTTTAGTCTCATCAGACCAGAGCACCTTCCTCCATACATTTTGGGAGTCTCCCACATGTCTTTTTGCAAACTCAAAACGCGTCATTTTGTTTTTTGGTGAAAGTAATGGCTTTCTTCTGGGCACTCTGCCATAAAGCCAACTCTATGGAGCGTATGGTTTATTGTCGTCCTATGTACAGATGCTCCAGTCTCTGCTGTGGAACTCTGCAGCTCCTCCAGGGTTACCTTAGGTCTCTGTGCTGCCTCTCTGATTAATGCCCTCCTTGCCCAGGGCGTGAGTTTTGGTGTGCTGCCGTCTCTTGACAGGTTTGCTGTTGTGCCATGTTCTTTCCATTTGGTTATGATAGATTTGATGGTGCTCCTAGATATCATCAAAGATTTGGATATTTTTTTATAACCTAACCCTGACTTGTACTTCTCAACAACATTGTCCCTTACTTGTTTGGAGAGTTCCTTGGTCTTCATGGCAGTATTTGGTTAGTGGTGCCTCTTGCTTAGGTGTTGCAGCCTTTGGGGCCTTTCAAAAAGGTGTGTATATGTAATGACAGATCATGTGACACTTAAATTACACACAGGTGGACACACAGGTGGTAATTGGTTGCACCAGAACTTTTTATGGGCTTCATAACAAAGGGGGTGAATACATACACACATGCCATTTATCATTTTTTATTTCTGAAAAATAGTTTTATGTATATATTTTTCTAATTTTACTTCACCAACTTAGACTATTGTGTTCTGATCCATCACATATAATTCAGATTAAAAAAACATTGAACTAAAGGCTTTAATGTAACAAAATAGGTAAAAAGCCAAGGGGGGGGTGCCTTTTGCAAGGTACTGTAAATATTTTTTCTATTTCTTTTTTTATTATAATTTTTATATATATATATATATATATATATATATATATATATATATATATATATATATATATATATATATATATATATAATTTTTTTTTCACTCTTTGTTATATTGCAGCCATCTTTTAAGTTCATTTTTTTCCTCATTAATGTACACACAGCACCCCATATTGACAGAAAAACACAGAATTGTTGACATTTTTGCAGATTTATTAAAAAAGAAAAACTGAAATATCACATGGTCCTAAGTATTCAGACCCTTTGCTGTGACACTCATATATTTAACTCAGGTACTGTCCAATTCTTCTGATCATCCTTGAGATGGTTCTACACCAAGGGTCTCAAACTGACGGCCCTGCAGCTGTTGCAGAACTACAAGTCCCATCATGCCTCTGCCTATGGGAGTCATGCTTGTAACTGTCAGCCTTGCAATGTCTCATGGGAATTGTAGTTCTGCAAGAGCTGGAGGGCCACCAGTTTGAGACCCCTGTTCTACACCTTCATTTGAGTCCAGCTGTGTTTAATTATACTGATTGGACTTGATTAGGAAAGCCACACACCTGTCTATATAAGACCTTACAGCTCACAGTGCATGTCAGAGCAAATGAGAATCATGAGGTCAAAGGAACTGCCTGAAGAGCTCAGAGACAGAATTGTGGCAAGGCACAGATCTGGCCAAGGTTACAAAAAAATTTCTGCTGCACTTAAGGTTCATAAGAGCACAGTGGCCTCCATAACCCTTAAAGCGGTAGTAAACCCGCTGACTTTTTTTTTCCCCTACACCTGTAAGGGAAAAGGCATAATGAGCTAGTATGCACCGCATACTAGCTCATTATGAGATACTTACCTTAGAACGAGGCGGCGGCATCTCACCCTGTCCACGGCGAGGGAGCTGACATTTCCCCTCAGCGTGCCTTCCGGGTATCGCGGCTCCGGCGCTGTGAGTGGCCGGAGCCGCGATGACGTCACTACCGCGCATGTGCGCGGGAGACTTTTTCTCCCGCAAAGTCCGGCGGCTGCCGGGCTTTCAGCCGAGAATCCCCTGTTCACATGCGCCGCTGCAGTTAGCGGCTCATTGCGAGGGGAATATCTCCTAAACCGTACAGGTTTAGGAGATATTTTTTTACCTACAGGTAAGCCTTATTGTAGGCCTACCTGTAGGTAAAAGTTAAAAAAAAAGTTATACAACCGCTTTAAATGGAAGATGTTTGGGACGACCAGAACCCTTCCTAGAGCTTTCCGTCCGGCCAAACTGAGCTATCGGGGGAGAAGAGCCTTAGTGAGAGAGGTAAAGAAGAACCCAAAGATCACTGTGGCTGAGCTCCAGAGATGCAGTCGGAAGATGGGAGAAAGTTGTAGAAAGTCAACCATCACTGCAGCCCTCCACCAGTCGGGGCTTTATGGCACAGTGGCCCGACGGAAGCCTCTCCTTAGTGCAAGACAAATGGAAGCCCGCATGGAGTTTGCTAAAAAACACCTGAAGGACTCCAAGATAGTGAGAAATAAGATTCTTTGGTCTGATGAGACCAAGATAGAACTTTTTGGCCTTAATTCTAAGCAGTATGTGTGGAGAAAACCAGGCACTGCTCATCACCTGTCCAATACAGTCCCAACAGTGAAGCATGGTGGTGGCAGAATCATGCTGTGTGGGTGTTTTTCAACTGCAGGTACAGGGCGTCTGGTTGCAATCGAGGGAAAGATGAATGCGGCCAAGTACAGGGATATCCTGGATGAAAACGTCTCCAGAGTGCTCAAGACCTCAGACTGGGCCAAAGGTTTACCTTCCAACAAGACAATGACCCTAAGCACACAGCTAAAATAACGAAGGAGTGGCTTCACAACAACTTCGTGACTGTTCTTGAATGGCCCAGCCAGAGCCCTGACTTAAACCCAATTGAGCATCTCTGGAGAGACCTAAAAATGGCTGTCCACCAACGTTTACCATCCAACCTGACAGAACTGGAGAGGATCTGCAAGGAGGAATGGCAGAGGATCCCCAAATCCAGGTGTGAAAAACTTGATGCATCTTTCCCAAAAAGACTCATGGCTGTATTAGATCAAAAGGGTGCTTCTACTAAATACCAAGCAAAGGGTCTGAAAAATTAGGACCATGTGATATTTCAGTTTTTCTTTTTTAATAAATCTGCAAAAATGTCAACAATTCTGTGTTTTTCTGTCAATATGGGGTGCTGTGTGTACAATAATGAGGAAAAAAATGAACTTAAACGATTTTAGCACATGTCTGCAATATAACAAAGAGTGAAAAATTTAAGGGGGTCTGAATACTTTCCGTCCCCACTGTATATATGTATATATATCTATATCTATATAGATATATATATATATTTATGTATTCTTAAATTGGAGAGCCAGCTTTCACAGATGTGTGCCGTTAAATGCTCCTTTTACATATTCATAACATGCTCCTCTTGGCCACCCAGCACTTAGAGATATCCTCTTCCATCAGTCCCGCCCTTTGACATTTTTGCTGTGTGTTTTTTTGTGGCTTATGGGACAGCTTGGTGATGTCACTGGCCCGCCCACCCTGCCAGACCTAGTTAACCTCACTAAAGATGGCCGACTGCATTGCCTGAGGAAGGAGCGTGCATGTTCCGAACGCGTGCATGGTTCTGCATCCACCCACCAACAGCCACCTGACCAGAGACAGCCTGCTGACGATTTCCTCCTGCACCCTTCACATCTAGTCTGGGACAACGGAAGCCACCAGCGCCACAGAGTGTGATGAGACCGCTCTGTATAGAAGCCAATCTGGACTTCTGGAACACCCTGGTTGCTGATCTTGTTGTGCCCATTTACCACCACTCTCTAGTTAGTGTAATCCTTTATGAATACAACTTGCCGTTTTAATTGCTACACTTAGATTGGCGCTGCTTGCTGTTCTCACCACCTATCAGCATGTTTACTGTGAGCACTGCAGTAGAACCTTATTGGCTCATAGTACTGGCCCTCTCTTTCCCAGCCCCAGAGCTTCTGTGCAGGGGATAAGAGGAGGCTTTTTTGAAGACAAATTCAGGTAATTTTTATGTAGTGCATTTAAATGATAGTCAATATTTTTAAATGAGCAATTATCTACAATACCTGGTGCATTTATTTTTGCCAGAAAGAATACCTTTAAATCCTAACTCCTGGCATTTTTGGAATAGTGATGGTGGTGTTAAAAGTTTTGTAATTTTTTTTTTCATTTGTGTCTATGAGATTACTGAGGGGCTCTCCCCTCACTTCTCTGCCAGTGTTGCCTGTACAAGAAGCCAGGAAGCAGTTGTCAACAGGACAGGAAGGCATAGACAGCAATGAAAACATTGCTTGAGGTTGTAATGCTTCCCCGCTTAACGGAAAATCAATTTTGTTTGCATCCCTGTTGGAAATAATTCCTTTATCAATTAAGGGGATATAGGGAAATAGTTTGCCAACAAGAATACAGGTGGCAAAAAATAAGACGTGGCTTTAGCCCTTTCCTGCTGTATCTAAAACCAAATAAAAATGTTTGACTGGAGTTTAAAAGAAACTTTTAGGCAGATGTCTACCCAAGAACGACTTGTGGAGATACATCTGCTTATTTTTTTAACAATCTATACCTCACTGGGGTCTGCAGTGATCATTTCCTACTAGGGTATTGAGATACTTGAAGAAGCGGACAGGTGAGAGTGTTTATGCTAAATGATATCTGCCTTGAGTGTCTGCAGCACCACTTGTCCAGCATGGATGGATGGGACCTCTCATGTGACATATCCATACACTGATTTCTGAAACATCATCGCTGCTTAGATTTATAGCTCTACACTTGATAAACTGTGATTTATGCTTATGCAATAGAATTTATTACCTCTACACTGAGGATTCATCTGTTAACTACAAACTTGGTCCTTTGCCATTTGAATGATATTATCCAGCAGCACATGTGCCCATGTACAAACTATATAACCTGGAGTATTGTCTATACACATGTTTGTGTCTGAGTTTTTGAAAGTATTGTTTCACCTATGAACTAACACACAATACTGTGTCGGCCAGAACATACAGTATAATATTGGATTTGGGTTACTCATGCATAGGAAATATTGTCTTCACATTACAATTCAACAAGTCTACAGACAGCCCATACAAGCCTGTCCTTCCTGTCAACATTATTCCTCATTTGTAGGACTGCAGTTGTATTAAGTGCCCTTTATCCTAACCACTGACCCCAATAATACTCCTGCAGGGTTATACCTTAGGAGAGCTGACTGTTCAGCGGTTTTCTGCACTCTAGTTAACCCACCTCTTCAAGTGGCCACTTGTAAGGTCTGATTTCTGTTAAAGTGGATGTAAACCCGATTTTTTTTTGTCATATTGTAGAGTATAAGATTTCCTATCATTTGAGCCCAGTCTTGCCACACAGAGTTAATCCATCTCTGAGCAATCCCCTTTTATTGTTCAGTGAGATAAATCTTGACAAACTGAGAAAAACTTTGTCCAATCCTCCCCCTTGCTGTGAGTGACAGGTGATTTACATCTCGTACACTAGCCTAAGACATGCATTATTTTTTAATTCCCACCCCACTCCTTTCTTCTGCTGCTCTGCCAGGATTGGATGTTCCACACCTCAGCATAATCTCAGCCCTGGCTGCAGACACTCCACTGATCTGATGGAGGAGGGTGTTTTTGCTGCTGGACACAGCTATATTACATATTATATATTATATTTTATATATATATATCAATGTGTGCGGGGTGAGTAGCACAAAACGATCCAATCGTGCCAGCAATCTGGTCCCTCCTACGGACCGATATGTAGAAACGAAGAATAGGGATTGCTGCACAAATAATTTATTTCTGTAATAACTTACATAATAGTTAAAGGCATCAAACAAACATCAGATGCATCTGGTGTTTGTTTGATGTCTTTAACTATTATGTAAGTTATTACAGAAATAAATTATCTGTGCAGCAGTCCCTATTCTTCGTATATATATATATATATATATATCACACTGTATATAGCTGTGTCCAGCAGCACTACACCCCCCCCCCCCGTAAATGACATGTATAGCGGTCCTTTACTCCACTCTCCATCCTGACAGAGCCCGCGGCAGAGGGGGGGAGCCGGCTGCGGGTAATGAGGGGGGGGGCGTGGAGGAGGAAGACACAGCGGGCTGATGAGGACAGGAGGGGGGCAAGAGAAGAAGGGGAAGTGCTGGTGGTTGAGGAGGAGAACACCTCAGGCGCTGGAGGAGGAAGACACAAGGGACAGTCGGGGGTGATCGGTGCAGCGGAGGGACAGCCGTGAGCACTGATCTCCCTGGATGGCGTTTGATCAGCTGCTTCTCCTTCTCTGCCTCCCGTGGCTTTCAGCGGAAAAGCCATTCAGGGGGATCAGTGACACATGAAGTGAAAGGAGCCATGAGCGTGCTCTTCTTCTCTTGTGCGCGCACTTTTCACTCCGGCCAGGCGAGAGTGTAGAGGTGGGTGGGGAGTCTGGTGATGTCATGACTCCACCCACCGAGCGCCGTACAACAGACCCGCCCACTCAATCCAAACAGCTAAAGGGGAGACATTTGAAAGGTAAGGATACAAGCAGGAGGCATGTATATCCTTATAGATCAGCACTATGCCATTACTTTAAAAAAGATGAGAGTGGGTTTACATCCTCTTTAATGGGAAGACAACATTGTCTAAGGTGTTGGTGGTGATTGTACTTTTTATGACACAATTCTATATGGTCGTTCTTTTAAAATTAGTATTTAAAACATTTACATTTTTATAATACTGGCTCTGGTTTATGCCACATTAGTCCCTTAAAGTAACCCCCTTCTTGCTGGGGAGTCTAGTGCCCCCCTCTTTTTTTCCTGGAATGATCTTTTTCTGATACCTGGCTGTTGGCAGATGAATGAAATGTCAAAGTGAACCTGTGCTTTGCCCATCCAGGAAAAGTGACAGGTTCATTTTAACCCCAAACACTATTCACTACAGATGTCAGGCAGAAAGGCAAAGGAAAACCTGTATAAGTTCTGAATCACTCCAGTTGGAGCCTGACTCCCCACCTTGTGTGACAGTGCTGGCCCAATGACCAAACACCTGTGTTGTAAACATGTGCAATTTATTTTCTTCCACATTCATTTTTTAACTAATTTTGACAAATGTGTTAATTTGGAAATATCTGAATTAACGAAAACCCATTTAATGAATTTTTCCAAATACAGTATTCGTAAATTCGAATATTTAAAAATTCATAAATTCATAAGTTTGAAAATCCAAAAACACGAATATTCGAAAATCTGAAATAATAACTAACTAGTAATAACTTAACTATTACCAACTATTAAATTGTAGATATTGGAATAAAGACATGTGCAATTAGTTTCGTTCCAAATTAGTTTTTTAACGAATTTCGAAAAATTAGTTAATTCATAAATATCCGAATTAACGAAAACCCATTTAACAAATTTTTTCAAATATTTGGAAATTCGAAAATTCTAAATTCGAAAATCCAAGGACACGAATATTCGAAAATCTGAAATAATAACTAATAATAACTTAACTATTACTAACTATTAAATTATAGGTATTGGAATTTGGAAGTTACGAATTATCCGAAATAAAGAATGCCGTATCAAAACGAATGGAACGTAATGAATTAAGAATAATAAATAACAATAATAATAAAAAAAAAAGTATTATTATTATTTATTATTAATTTGTTCTGTTCCATTTGTTTAGATACGGCGTTCGTTATTTCGTGTAATTCCTAACTTCGGATAAATTTGTATTCGTTACGTTCACTAACAGTCAAATTTGAAAGGAAATTCCAATACCTATAATTAAATTGTTAGTTATTATTAGTTGGTTATTCTTTCGAATTTTCGGATTTTCTTTCTTATTTTCAGATTTTCGAATTCACGAATTTTCGAATTTACAAAATTATAAATTGCGATCATAACAAATGACGCGAAAAACTAAAAAAAAAAAAAAAACTAAAACGAATTTTTCGGCAGTGCACATGTCTACTGTGTTGTCACATGGAGTGACTCACGGACTCCTCCATACCTGAAATTGATGAGAATTTTCTTTTCTCCTTGTGGCCAACAATAGCTTTAATGCATTTGTAAAGTCATTTTTTTTCTTTAAAATAACAAACATGTTATATTTACCAGCTCTGTACAATGTTTTTGCAGAGAGTAACCCCAATCTTTTTCTTAGGTCCCCCACCAGTGCTCCTGGCTCCTCCTCTTCTTGGTGTGCCACCAAGGGAACCCACTTTCTAGTGTGGACAGGACTTCTTCTGAGCTGTGCTGCCTGCGTTTATAGACACAGACAATGAGGCTCGGGCCTCATCACAGGATTTGACTGACACCCATGGAAGCCAATGACTCCCGCTGCTGTCAGTAAAGCCTGTGAGAGTAGGGAGAAGAGAGCCACTGCAGACAGGCACAGCACTGGATTGAGATCTGACTCTGGAACGTTTAAGGGGGGTGAGGGGGCGATACACATACTGAAACATTTTTTACCTTAATGCAAGGAATGCATTAAGGTATAAAATGTTTAGGCTTTACAACCACTTTAAGATCATTAACTATTAGTCATATTGCATAGTGGAAGTTGCCCCCCTCATGCAGAAATAGGTCACAGCAGAAGTGATCTATTGCTGAGTAAAAAAAGTAGCAGATCATTAATATAATGTATCTGTTTTTGCAGAGGTGTATGGGGACATATATTTTCTTCATTTTCTAATTTTCTTGCTTACTAGAAAAGATGCATAATTTGTTGGGTGAACAAGTCATGGAGATAAGAGGTTCACTGAAATGGCAACAAAAATATATCTTGGTGAAAATAGTGTCGTTCTAAAGTAGTTTATGAATTCAGAGCACATTTAGTATGTTGAGTTTGTATTCTAAAGGGATGAGTAAGCCTGAGCAACTCAGTAATGCTTTTTGACAATACCAGCACTGCCAGATTGCAGATCCATATATATGATGTTCCTATTTTTGTAATAGGTATTCGTGTGATCAGTAATGCGGGAGGAACCAACCCCCTGGGCTGTGGTGCTGCTTTACAAGAAATAGTAAAGAAATTAGGTCTGGATATGAAAATTGCCGTTGTTACTGGTGATGATTTAATAAAGCAGGTGAGCAATTACATTTCTAGCAAAAACAGTTTCTGTAATTCACTATGAACAATATTTTACTGCACAAATCTCACTGTCCTCCTTTTAACCACTTCAGCCCCGGAAGAATTTACCCCCTTCCTGACCAGGCCATTTTTTCCGATACGGCACTGCGTCGCTTTAACTGACAAAGTGCGGTCGTGCGATGTTGTACCCAAACAAAATTGATGTCCTTTTTTCCCCACAAATAGAGCTTTCTTTTGGTGGTATTTGATCACCTCTGCGGTTTTTTTTATTTTTTGCGCTATAAACAAAAAAAAGAGCGACAATTTTGAAAAAAAAAACACAATATTTTGTACTTTTTGCTATAATAAATATCCCAAATAAAAAAAAAAAAACACACATTTTTTTCTCAGTTTAGGCCGATATGTATTCTTCTACATATTTTTGATAAAAAAAATGATTGGTTTGCGCAAAATGTATAGCGTCTATAAAATAGGGGATAGTTTTATGGCTTTTTTATTTTTCTTTTTTACTAGTAATGGTGGTGGTCAGCAACTTTTATCGTGACTGCGACATTGCGGCGGACAGATCAGACACTTTTGACACTTTTTTTGGGACCAGTGACATTTATACAGCGATCAGAGCTAAAAATAGCCATTGATTACTGTATAAATGTCATTGGCAGGGAAGGGGTTAACACTAGGGGGCGATCAAGGGGTTAACTGTGTTCCCTATGTGTGTTCTAACTGTGGGCGGATGGGACTGACTAGGGGAGGAGACCAATCGGTGTTCCTACTTAGTAGGAGCACACGATCTGTCTCTACTCCCCTGAGAGAATCGGGATTTGTGTGTTTACACAACGTTCAGCTACGACGGCTCGCGCAGGGAAGCCAACCTGCTGCAGTATAACTGCAGCGGTTGGTCCGGAATGGGTTAAAGTGTTACTAAACCCAGGAGCCTGTATTCACTAGATCTGATCTCCCACAGTATACAGATCATGGAAATGCAATTATTTAAGTTAAACTGCTAAATACCTTTTCTCATCAGCAGTATATAGCAGTCTTGTGACTTCTATCAGTGTCTGGTTAAAGCTTGTAGGAGGAGTTTTCATGATTGTCCTTTGAGTTTGCATGACCCCTGACCCTCTGTCTGGACAGTGCTGATTTGCCCTATGCTGGTCACATGCACCCTCCCAAGAAAAAAAAACTCTCTAGCAATAAACACCCAGCTGAGCATGTGCAGCTTGCTTCCAAAGCTCTGTTCTATCAGCCGATAGATTGGGGACAGTGGAAGAAGGCGAGGTTAAGAGAAGACAATATCAAGCAGCTTTTCTTACACAATGCAGATTAACCCCTTAGGTTCCACAGTCAGTATAACAAGCATGCTTTACTGCATATACAGACTGATTTTACTTTTGTGGGTTTAGTAACACTTTAAGCTTTAGAAACAGTGGTGAACATTGCTGATCATGAATCATTTACAACCTTTTGCTTTTTTAGTATTTTTTTTTTATTAGAATTCCAGGCAAACCCTAAAAAAAGGTTATCCTTATTAGCCATCCCCCCACCCCGTTCCCTAAGTATTTCAAAACTTCCTGTTTCAAAACTAGAAACAGTGCACCACAGAATAAAGGCTATTGCTACAAAAACAAGATCAAAAAAAGGAAAAAGTCCCGCACTCATGGAACTATTTATTCATACAGAAAACAAAATGAACACCTTATATTACTCAAACTAAGCATCAGATACTATAGTAGCCTCCCTTCTCTAAACGTTCTCACATCATTTAAAAACATGACAAAAAAGGCTTTGTACAACTCTCTTCTTCAGTGCCAGCATTACTACCACTGCTATAAAAATTCAACATTCTGATGGCAAGTAAAGGATTAACAGATTTCCACAGAAACTACCAGATAATGAGCAGTTCACACGTTCCTATTGCAACATTGTATTTCAGTAGATGTTTGATCCTTCATCTGATTTTTTTCATCATGTGTATTAGGCTTAAAGCCAGTGGCGGTTGGGGGGGTTCTTCTTTTGGAGGGGCGGCAAACCAAGAAAAGAATCCCCCCCCGGCGGTATGGCACAACACTTAACCACCCTACCCCTCCAGCAGTCCGGCACTTACCCGCGGGGCTGTGGTGTCCGCTCCTCCTTTTCCTGGAGTGCGGGCAGCGGTCAGGACGGCTTCGGTGTCCGCTCCTCCAGCGGCTTCCTCCGCCGTGTGTCTCCTCTTCCGCCAAAGAGCTAGGCATCCAATAGGGTGCATCCAGTAGGGTCGCCTGACGCTTTGGCCAATCGAGAAACAGGTCTCACAGACCCATGCCTCCTGGGAGGAACTTTAGTGTGAAAATAGCAAAAATTCATTCGCTATGGTAACACAACTGGGTGGCCTCAGAGGGCAAAGCTCTGCGCTACGAGGCCACACTTTTTTGAAGCCTATTAGAGCCTCTGAAATCCACCCCGCATTGAAATCCATGGTCCGGCACCACTGATATGTAGATCATGGGGCCAGACGCATGAATAGGGGAAGTGGCGCCCGTGCGCCCTCTATGGACGGCACTTAAAGCAAAACTTCACCCAAAAGGGGAAATCCCATTTATCTGCCTCCTCACCCTCCTCTTTAAGTTTTGGCACTTTTGTTTTGTGAAGGGAGGGGGGAGCAGGTTCCTGATTTTGACAGGTGCCTGCTCTCACTTCCAGTCAGATCTTCCGTGCAGAAGTTGGGACCCCCTCCTTCCCCTGCAGCCTTCTGGGACATGTCAAGTTCCAGAAAGCTGAGGGATCTGTCAAGTTCCAGAAAGCTGAGGGATCTGTCAAGTTCCAGAAAGCTGAGGGATCATTCACAAAGTGCAGCTGGCTCACGCATGTGCAGTGACCACAAACCACCCATCGCATTAAAACACATCCGCATAAGGTTCAGCACTCCTACATCACAAAGAATGTTACCTTAGCGAGAGTCCAAACACAGGTCATAAAGGCAGTGTGCTTGTCTCCACAAAAATACAGAAGTACCATGCGATCTGGTTGCAGTGCTTTTTTTTATGGTAGTGCATGCACTGTTTTTGGCGTGGTCCAGTGCGATTCAGCCCATACAAAATTAATGGGCTCAAATCGCACCACATGTGAAATGCACAGCACATTCCTATGCGATTCCTGGTGTGAACCAGCCCTAAGGGTTTTTTCTAATTGTCAGGCTGGTTTAACTGATAAATAAATGCAGATCGAAGCACATCTCTTGGATCTGCAGATGAATGAAACAGAGTAGATTCAAAAGTAATATTACTTCATATCCCTTTATCGTGTCTGAACAGTGTATAAATACTGTGTCTGAAGATATTTTTTAATTTTTTTTACAGCCGTTGCTATATTTACACAGCAATTCCTGGCATTTGCCCACATGTGTATTTTGATGACCTTTTTTTGGGTGTGTAACGCATGCCTAATGTCCCCAGCTGCTTGATTAGTTGCTGACCAATAAACTTCTATTTCCTACTAATTCCATGTAAAAAAAATAGCAGGGACTGATAGAAGAGAGCGCACTAACTAAAAGCATTGAGCTAATGACACTGCAGCACTATTATTAGACATGGTTCCCACCGGCACGGCTTTGAAATCACGCTGCTTCAGCGCAATTTCAAAGCCGCACATCAGTGCAATTTGCACTGCTAATTTCATTGTAGCTTGCAACTTCATTTAACAGAAGTCTATGCAAGTTGCAATGAAATCAGTAAAAAGTAATGCAGGAACCTTTTTCATAATCGCTTTGACATGAGTCGCGATTGCCGGCAATAGGGTGCAACTTGTCATGTGATTTGGAACTGTTAAATCGCAGGACAAGTTGCACCGGTCTGAACAGAGGGCTTACAGTCACATTACACTTAACCCCCTGTTGTCCTTTCTCAAGATAATTGATAGAACTCTCCAATAAAATAGTTGAAAAGTCTAATGCCCTGTACACAAGGTCGGATTTTCCGACGGAAAATGTGTGATAGGACCTTGTTGTGGGAAATTCCGACCGTGTGTGGGCTCCATCACACATTTTCCATCGGATTTTCCGACACACAAAGTTTGAGAGCAGGCTAAAAAATTTGCTGACAACAAAATCCGTTGTCGGAATTTCCGATCGTGTGTACACAAATCCGACGGACAAAGTGCCACGCATGCTCAGAATAAATAAAGAGATGAAAGCTATTGGCTACTGCCCCGTTTATAGTCCCGACTTACGTGTTTTACGTCACCGCGTTTAGAATGATCGGATTTTCGGACAACTTTGTGTGACCGTGTGTATGCAAGACAAGTTTGAGCCAACATCTGTCGGAAAAAATCCTAGGATTTTGTTGTCAGAATGTCCGATCAATGTCCGACCGTGTGTACAGGGCATAAAACCTCGTACACACGATCAGATTGTTGGCTAACAAAGCGTCAGACTTTTGTCTGAAGGGCGTGTGCCAGGAACTTGTCTTGCATACAAACGGTACACAATTGTCGGCCAACAAACATGAACGTAGTGACGTACTACATGGAATTTAAGCACTTGAGCGCCACCCTTTGGGCACCTTCTGCTAATGTCGTGTTTGGTGAGCATTGATTCTGAGCATGTGTGTTTTGTACTTTCAACTTTTGTGTGACGGACTTGTGTACACACGATAGGAAAATCTGACAACAGACCGTTGTCCGCCGAAAATTTACTAGCCTGCCACCCAACATTTGTTGGCGGAAAGTTGGACAACAGTTGTCTGATGGAGCATACTAATGGTCGAATTTTAGGCCAACACTCTGTCATCACACAATTCTCTGCTGAAAATCCGATCGTGTGTACGAGGCTTTAAAGTGGAAAGGATTTGAAGGAGGCTGCACTCGGAGAATGGAGACAGTGTAAAGTCTCATGTCAGGTCTAAAGATAGGCTCGGCGTGTTCAAAATCCCACATGCCCGATCCCGCCAGGAAGCCGAAACTGCACAGTGCTAATCACAGGCAGTGAGACATTTCCCGATCTGTGCAGCTGTGGACCAGGAAATGTCTCACTGCCTGTGATTAGCGCTATGCAGTATCGGCTTCCTGGCGGGATCGGGCATGTGGGATTTCAATTACGCCCGAGCCCATCTCTAGTCAGGTCTATAGGGGCTCATTGCACATGCATGGTCAGTGCTGGAGATTTCTGGGAGATATAAACAGCAGAGGAGGCTGCAGATGTAAGTAATGGGTGTTTAGTAACAACTGAGCTTAATTACTTAAGTAGTGTATTCTCATGTTTCCTGATACGTGACAATTTTTGTCCACAGTATAAGTTATTTATGGTATAGGAGTTATTATCTAACAATCTTAGGTATTTTGTGTAATACAAGTTTGATTTTATATTTTACTCTTTGTGTGTTCACAGAAAGATGCCTTCAAGACAGGAGGAGTCACTGACATGGATAGTGGGAAGCCGTTCCCAGAACATATTCAGAGTGTGAATGCTTACCTGGGGTAACTAAAGTTCCTCTGAACTTTCTGCCTTTCCCAAAGAAATGTATATATTGCATATATTTTGGTCAGTTATATATTCTTTGACATATTCTGCAGTGTTGTGTTTTGTAGACAATCAGCCATATCAAACCTTGCTCCCACATAGATCTTACGGTCTAATAACACTCACCCACTCACTCTCCCTCCTCTGCTTACTCAAGGGCCACAATGGACTGATGCAATTTATGTATGTTCTCGGATTGTCAGAGCACACCCTTGCACACATTGCTGCCATTTGGGGTATAAGCTAGTAGTGCCATGTGCCATGAAGGTTACAAACCTCAGTTTGGGTGGAGTCAAGGCCACAAGGTTCTATATGTGCAGTATAAATTAGCACTGCATGTCTGAACTTGGTGAATCAGTGCCAAGACCAATGAAAATATGCAAAGTGCAATAATCCTACAAGGCTATTTAAAGCACCTGAACATAAGCAAATATGGGGATTTGGTCACACCATATGAGCATACAGTGCTTACTCCCACTATTGCATCAAAGTACCCCATTTTCAATGGGTCCTACACTAACCATACAATGAAAGATCCCACTTCTCAACCATGGGAGAAATACACTCCTCTTTATGGGAGAACTAAAAGGACTCCTATAA
The DNA here is from genome assembly GCA_037952925.1 of Lithobates clamitans. NCBI lineage: Eukaryota > Metazoa > Chordata > Amphibia > Anura > Ranidae > Lithobates > Lithobates clamitans. Next base: position 3,541,677 of record JBBGZY010000756.1, read on the forward strand.
CTTAGGTGGACACTGATTAGAAGTACTGGTGGGGGATTATGGGGTGCTCCATCCCAAGGGGTCTGGTCAGGGCCCATATAACAGACAAAGACTTTGGGGGCACACCCTAACTATGCATCACATTAATGATGGGGCTGCTATAACACCATACAAACAGAACAAAAGATCACAGCGCACACATACAAAAATGTAATTTAAAAGTAAGGATGAGCTCAGGCGTGTTCGCAACTCCACGTGTCCGCGCCCGCCATGAAGCTGACACTCTGCAGCGCTAATCACAGGTAGTGATTAGTGTCAAAGTACCCCATTTTCAGTGGGTGACATTTTTGTATGTGTGCGCTGTAATCTTTATTTCTTTTACCTCTTTGGTGATCCCCTACCGGCTCTCTCCACCCCTCCTCTCTTTCGATTGCCACCATAGCAAACTGTGTGTTATGAGGTATTCGTGCTGGCACGCTCCCGTAGACGCACACCGCATGGCTCAGCCATGCCTCCAACTCCCTCCTCACGTGATTTGATTGGCAGTAGCTTGAGCCTATGGCTACCGCTGCTCTCCATGTAGCCAGTGAATGCAGGAAAAGTGAAGAGAGTGGCTACCAGCAGCGACAGTGCTGAATCATGAGAGGTGTCAGGTAAGTGTTTGGGGATGGGGGAACAAGTAGCGAGGTATTTTGTTACTTAAAGGAGAAGTATAGCCAAAGTTATTTTTGCCCTAATTGTCTTATAGATCACAGGAGTGCAGTTTATCCTGCACTCCTGTGAGCCGCAGTCAGCTGACGTCTCTCAGCTGGTCCCAGCTCTGGAAAGATTCTGACTTTACAGTTCAGATTCATCCAGATGCCAGGACCGGTAGCTGGCTCAAACTCTCGGCGAGCTGCTGGGTGACTGAGCCAGCTGCTCTTGCCCCCTGCATAGCCCAGTGCTCCAGTTCTGCAGACAGAAGATTGAGACCCGAACGATCAGTAGTCTTTGATTGCTCGGCTCTCAGTCTTAGAAGCATCGGGGGACAGATGCAGCATCCGCCTAGGTGAGTATAATTTTTTTTTTTCCAGAACTCCACTTTTATTGCATTCCCTGCAGTGAAATAAAGTAAAATAAAACCTAGACTTTAGAACCACTTTAAAAGTGAACTCCTGGCAGAGGAGCAGCACTGTAATCACAAATACATTATTTAATGTATATGTTTTTTTAAATGCAAGCAGTGTAATTATCTGAATTTGACCTGGAATCAGCCTCTTGTAGCCCCTGTACAGCAGAGATCAGAGAGGAAGAGGGGGAAGCAGCACAAAGAGCCCATCAGGTGTGGTGGAGTACAAAGGAGCATCTGATAGAAGAGGAAGGTAGAGGTACAGAGTGATGAGCTCATTAGTCCCCTGCTGTTCAGTCACACGTTGGAGCTAGAGAGGAAACTTGTAAATTGAAAGTGGAACTGCAGCAGAGGAAGATTAGGTCCCTTCTCTGCCAGGCAGGGCTGTGCTGTATAGCAAAGCTGTGTGAATCATAGGACTGGATGGACTAAAAACATCTTTTTGCCTAGCAAAATAGTTCTAATTTTTGCATTTTATCTGTAAACTTAGCTTTTTGCCTGGAGTTTAGATTTAAAGGAAATTCTTTTTTTTCAATCAGCATTGTAATAACAGCATAAACAATAGTTATAGTTAACAATCCAATATAAGCTTAGTTGTTCTGTACTGTGAGTACTCCTGTACTGACACCACCTCCTGAAACTCCTACTCTCAGCACCTTTGTAGTTCAGAAGGCAGGCTCTATGAATTATTATTATTATTTAAGGTACTTATATAGCGCCATCAATTTACACAGCGCTTTACATATACATTGTACATTCACATCAGACCCTACCCTCAAGGAGCTTACAATCTAAGGTCCCTAACTCACATTCATATACTTGGGCCAATTTAGACAGAAGCCAATTAACCTACCAGCATGTCTTTGGGGTGTGGGAGGAAACTGTAGTACCCGGAGGAAACCCACGCAGGCACAGGGAGAACATGCAAACTCCAGGCAGGTAGTGTTGTAGGTGGGATTTGAACCAGCGACCCTTTTTACTTCTAGGTGAGAGTGCTACCCACTACTCCACCGTGCTGCCCAGAATTATGTGACACAGCAGTGCCTACATCCAGAGCATAGTGAATACAGGTTACAGAATTCAAACTTACAAAGTAAGTTTACAAGGTATCCAGGACTCCTTTACCTGCTTTTCTGAGGGTAGGGCAGCTCATTGAAATGAAGGGGCTTCCCTACCCACAGAATGCAGACCACACAAGAGTGAACAGGGTCAAACGTGGTCAGATCAGTGTCATTGTAATCTTTCTTGTTTGCAGTGTCTGTGTGAATACATTTTATTCAGCTTTAGCTTCCCTTTGTTCTGGAATTATTGCAAGTATGAGATATCCCAGGATGCACTGGAAAACCAACAAGCGAAGGATGTCATCAGCAGTCACTTCCAGTTCATGTGTATATATTCTGGAAGTGTTTGGTGCAAACATCAAATCTGGTGTGCAGGGTGGAGCAGCAGGAAGGTGAGAAAGGGAGAAGACAGCGAAGAAGACCTGGCAGAGGCAGAAGACAGCGAACAGAGGGAGAAAAACCGGAGAGGACTAGAAGACATCAGCGGAGGAGACAGAAAAGCTGGAGAGGATAGAAGAAGTCCGAAGAGACGCTGGAGCTGCTTAATAAATTACTAGTAGTGTATTTAATTTATGACACTTTTTTTTTTTTTTAGGTAAATGGGTAAGGGGACAATGTACCCGATATTCATTCACATAGGGTGGGGAGCCGGGATCTGGGGGCCACTGCATTGCGGGTGAAGTGCGTTCTGAAACGTCCTGCATGCTGCATCTTTGGTGCTGGTTTTCAAAACTGCACCAAAAACACAGGTCCCCATTGAAATGACTGGAAAACATGTCAAAAAAAGTTTGTTGGGTAATAGGCACCCAAAAACGCATCAAAAGCGTACTGAAAATGCGGCCAAAATGCATATGCATGTTTACAGTGTTTTTGCAACAGAGCAGTGTGAAAGCAGCCTGACACGTCTTCAGGGTCCTGGCACGTTTGCTTAAAAAAATGCTGCTTCTAGAAGAGTTTAGCGTTTCGCCTGTAGAAGCAGCTCGATATTATCTTATGTGTCCATGCACATTAGGACGTTTAGAGGCATATTTTAAGCTCGATGTCTAGAGAAATAAAACATTCTGGTTTGTGTTTTTGAGAGCAGTTTTCTGGCAGAATAAAAAAATGCTAAATGCTCCTAAACACCTGTACCAGTTTTTTTTTTCTGCCAAAAGAACTGGCATTTTTGTAAGCCAAGTGTGCATGGAGCCCAAGAAAGTAAGGCCCCTTTCACATGGGCTTACTGATTGGGTCCAGCTGTAATTTTTTTAGGCGGACCTGATCGGATCATCCATTGCTTGTTCTCGAGCGGCGGATTTCAACGGACATGTGTCCATTGACACCTGCCGACATCCGATCCTATCCACTATAAACAGACAGATGGGGATCCCTCTCCCATCCATCTAGTAGTGGATTGGATCAGATGAATGTCAGATATAAACGGCAGGCAGTCCATTTACACCCGACAGGCCATAGAGGACAGTGGGCTGTGTGCATGTCCACTCTGCATCATGGACCTATCATCTGCCTGCTCAACAGAGAGGTCCATTAGTGTGAACGAGCCCCAAGATAAAATAAAGATGATGTTTTTGTGAGATGGAATGTTATATGTATAAATGGTAAAATATTTTCCTATTTGATTGTTCTATTTAGTGTGATCTGCATTGACCTCTGCACACATAAGTGCTGACAATGCAGCAAGAAGTGCTGAATCCAAGGTCTGCGCTGTAGTTGCACATAGGGGGTTATTTACGAAAGGCAAATCCACTCACTACTACAAGTGCACTTGGAAGTGCAGTCGCTGTAGATCTGAGGTGAAGAGTTGAAATAAGGGGAAGCTCTGCTGATTTTATTATCCAATCATGTGCAAGATAAAATGCTGTTTTTTATTTTCCTTGCATGTCCCCCTCGGATCTACACGCGACTGCACTTCTAAGTGCACTTTCAGTGCACTGGTAGTGCAAAGTAGATTTACCTTTCGTAAATAACCCCCAACAGTCATCTTCTTTTGAGAGGGAGAGGACTTGGTAATAACTGTAGTAGCAATTAAAATGAATCTGTGAATATAAAATATGGGAGCTGTCACTGCTGAATTCATTTCAGGCTCTGAAGCTGTCGCCCTGATCCTGGCTTCAATGCTTTCAGTCACTCAACTGCAATTAGCATGCAGTCGGTGAAGTTAAAAAGTCTGAGCAAGAATCAAGATGACAGCTCGGGATCCAACATGTTTTAAAAACCAAGTCACTAAGTGCTGCTCTTTCTATCTTCATGGGTTATCGTTCATTTGCTGAAATTTCATGTGCTTTGGGGGTGAAAATGGATCACTGTGCAGTGAAACACACATATAATTATTACGTAACATATTTTACACTTATGTAGAAGGTTTAATCTACTTATATATTACATTTTTGACAGGGTCATGCTAACCATGTGTTTTATGACTATATTAAGGATATTTTCTGAAAGTGTGACTAAAGGCAGGCAATGGTAGCAAAATCATCTCCAGTGGTGCAGATTCATGTATGTTTGTCTCTTGCTCTTCTCTGTATTTCTTACAGTTACATATTATGGTAGAAGCGTATTGACAGAACATTTTCCATCTTTGCAGGGCAAAACCAATTAGCAGGGCTCTGGATCTTGGGGCAGACATTGTTATTACTGGAAGATGTGTGGACAGCAGCCTCGTCTTGGGACCACTAATACACACTGTATGTGTACTTTGTTCTTCTATTATATGATTAACATTAAAAAACGTAGAAGAACTTTGCAACAAATACCTTTTAGGGCTCATTCATTTGTGTCGTGCTCTCTGAAGGGTGATCCACACACTCTTCAGAGAGCATATGACTAGCTAGGGCATTGCAGGGCACTGGCAGAGTGGCCCTATTCACTTGAATAGGTCACGTTCTGACAGGCGCTATGCCTGTCAAAATTGACAGGGGATATAATTCTTGCCACTGGATGTGTTCACCCCCGGCCACTGTCTCTAGGGGGCAGTAAAAGAATGGTTCAACTGTGGGGTTTACACCAACACCCCCAACCTCGCATGTGAATGAGCCCTTACTGTTGCATTGCTCTGTTACAGTTAGTAATTTATTCAGTGTATTAACAGCACTAACAGACTTCAGTGTTAAGATATGTTATCATGGTTACATGATAGTTTACATTTTTGGGGTTGTATTCGAGATGTGCAAAGAGAGATCACACAAATACTTATAAGTATAACATTTAATTAAGTAATGACAGATACAAATAGCAAATGCAATAATATTATAAAATATAACTTATATAAATATAAGAATAGTTAAAAGCTGAGATCCGCCCACCGCTGCAAAAATTAAAAGCCAGCAGCTGCACATACTGCAGCTGCTGACTTCTAATAATTGGACACCTGCCTGTCCTGGAATCCAGCCATGTCGGCACCGCAGCCTATGTTTCCATCAGCTGTCGGGTGCATGCTGCCTCCATTGCGAGTAAGGGAACCCAGCAGTGAAGCCTACTGCGCATGCTTCTCCTACTGGCCCAGTGGCTGGGGAAGGAGGGGGGAGGAAAACAGGTATCCTGCTGCCCCCCCCAAATGTGGCACCTGAGGGGGGAAGGAGTACAACGAGCGGAAGTTCCACTTTTGGGTGGAACTCCGCTTTTACTAAAGATGCCTTTTCACAACTGAGTCCTGCCCACATACGTGGCGTGGCACCGATAATCAGACCAGACGCATGCATGATGCAGCTCTGGAGATTAGACTGAATATTACAAGTTCTAACTGTAGTATATACATGTCGCGTTGGTAGGCTTTAACGGATCATAAACAACTTTACCTTTTACCTATAGCATGAAGTCATCAAAGGTAACTAGACTTTGGAGACTTGCTGTCTTAGATATTGTGAGAAAACTTTAATAAGGAAATAAGAAAAATCCAATTTCCCCATTATAAGAACAGCACCAAAGTCACAAATGCTTCATAATTGTGATAAATATGTAACTGCATGTTAGTGATGTCACTCTGTTGCACTTAGGATGGTATCATTTTTACTTCAGACTAAAATTACTATGTATCATTAGTAAAATGCAAGTCTTTTTACCCACTTTTTGGACGTAGTAATATAGTTTAGTGCCAAATGCAACCTTTAAATTATGTTTTTGGCAGTGAGCTGTTAATTATAAGGGCTTTTCTGTTTCCTTAATTAGAAAGTTAGTTTAATATCTATTGCAAAATAAGAACATAAATCAAAGTGAAAAAAGAAAAAAAAAAAGAGACAACTATACCAAATACGACCACAAGGTGGTGGTATGGCATCTCATGCATTGCCTAAATAATTTTTACAGCACAGGCAACATGGTAATCGTAAGACTATAATGGACCATTAATAACTTTTTGGTGCCGAAAACAAGTTAAAAGAACCTATTCCAAACGACACAACAGACCCCAACACCTAAAGTGTACATAATCCCAAGAGCAAAAAAATTATATATTGCAGCATACCAGTCTTTAGATTTGATGGGTTGCATTTGTTTTCTTTTCAGGCATCTGTCTTCTATTTTTTACCTGGTAATCCTGTTGGTAGCACATGTCCTGTTCTAGGCTAAAGGCTTAGGATTTCTGGCAGGATCAACAGGTTATTTTCTGTACTTGAGAAAAATGTACTTAACCTGAAAAATTAAAACAAATGCAGCCACCACATCTAAATGACTGTTAAACTGCAATATATTACATTTTTGTTCTCAAGTTAAGTTATACCTTAATATATATATAATTTATGTAGTATTTTTACAGAGAACATTAAACTCCTGGAACTATAATTTTTTACTAGGATTATATTTTTGTTGTTACCATTATGTTTTTTAGGAGGGCATTTAAATAAAATAGGGAAAGCTAACAGAGACATGGGGACTGTATTAACCCTGTCCTGAGTGCTCAGATTGTGATTGTACCAAAGCATTTTGGTCCAGCACTGCTTCATGCCTGTCCACCATGTTTCTATATTTTTTCCTTTCAGAAATATTCGAACATACAGTATGTGTCATTATTACAATTGATAATATATATTCTGAATAACTTAAATTACGATTATGGATAAAAACTTCTCTACTTTTTCCTTTGTAGTTTGGGTGGAAGAGAAATGATTTTAACTTACTCGCATCTGGAAGGTAAGTGCTAAAAATGAATTAATATAAAATGTGTGTATATAATATACTGTGTGTGTATATATATATATATATATATATATATATATATATATACACAGTTGGAGGGAAAAAGTATTTGATCCCCTACTGATTTTGTACGTTTTCCCACTGACAAAGAAATAACCAGTCTATAATTTTAATAGTAGGTTTACTTTAACATTGAGATACAGAATAACAACAAAAATAGCCAGAAAAACGCATTTCAAAAAAGTTATAAATTGATTTGCATTTTAATGAGTGAAATAAGTATTTGACCCCTTCGCAAAACATGATTTCGTACTTGGTGGCAAAACCCTTATTAGCAATCACAGAGATCAGACTTTTCTCGTAGTTGCTCCCCAGATAGCAAGGAATTGTGCTGCAAGTTTGGAATGACCTGCTAAGCTGTTACTACACTTGCCAGAATTCACAAGTTTGTTGCACAATTGCAGCAATTCCGCATTGCATTACTCCAGATCAACTTTCTTTGTAAACATTCTGCAAGTCTGCTGCAAGTTCTGGATCAGTTATGTTGTGCAATAGTCATCCCACCACAGGGGTCACTGTGGCTGAATTTTCATGCTGTAGACTTGCAGAGCTCTTGCTGTGGACTCACCACTGCAACTTTGCTCTTGATAGAGACTTCCCACGCAAATTTGCTACAAATTGGAAACGTGTCAACTGGAACTTGTGCTTCAAGTGCTCTGCAAGTATACAACTTGCCAGTGAAAATGTGCAGCAAGTTAACAGACTTACAATTCAACAACAACACGTCATTCACAAATTCACATTTGTGGCAAGTTATCCTTGCTATCTGGGTCAGTTTTGAACACATCTCAGGAGGGATTTTGTCCCACTCCTCTTTGCAGATCCTCTCCAAGTCATTAAAGGGGTTGTAAACCCTTGCAGTTTTTCACCTCAATGCTATGCATTGAGGTGAAAAACCTCTTGTAGTGCACCAGCCCCCCAGAGCCCCCCTTTTTAATTACCTGAGCCTGATCGATCCTGCGCCGGGGAGGAGCACACGCGCTCCAGCCGGTGTCTCAGATCCTGATTGGATAGATTGATAGCAGCGCAGCCATTGGCTCCTGCTGCTGTCAATAAAGTCCAATTTTTTATTTTTTTGAAAAGCCTGTGGCATGTGAAACACACCCAAAAACTCCACCCGGTGCCAAAAAAAGTGCACACACATAAAGAGTGACACAAAACGTGCAACGGGTGTTACACGATCCTCCCTAGGAAGGACCTTACCCTGATCCCCCGGGGCGTTAGGCTCCAGACGCGGACTGAGGTACTCACTGGGCTCATCTGGCCGAAACCAGACAGACCCCCTTTCGCTGGAGGGTCTGCCAAAACAGACCCACCCAAGTACTCGGTGGGAGACCCCATGAGAGAGGGCGAACCAAGCCAGAAGGCCATGTCCGACCTCTCCCAAGACTTTCAGGGTAGGCCTGAGGACCCACACCCTACTAATCACACTGTGACAAACATGTAATAATCAACAAAAACAAAAACATACAAAAAAGTGACAACACAAGGATAAATAAATAGAAAGTGGGGAGAAGGAAGTGGGAGAAGTGAAAGTGGCCATTGTGTAATACAATGGCCGGCCCTTCGGCCAGGAATAAAAAAATTCCTCTGGTCCTAGCCAAAAGGCTGGGCCCTGGAGGCAGGTGTGAAAAAAGTGTGTTCTGAAGTGACCATGGTGCCTAATTACTAACCACCCCTGAGGTAGGAAAGGGGAGCCAGTGTTCTCTCCCAAAAATCTGACCGGAGCAAGAACTTCACCAATCTAGGACAGAAGGCCAGGGACCCGACCCTTTGGCCAGACCCGGTGCAGCACCCATCCTCACCAGGAGCACCCTTCCAGATGGCTCAGACTGAACTATTGATCGGCCCCCAGTATCGTCGGGCGTCCTGATGTAGTCCCTCCCGAAACCGCCCTTCCAGGTGCAATTACACCATTGAATTTGCATAGCTCTCCCCTTTGGGAGTAGCACAGCACCTCCTCTGTCAACTGATAAGAACAGATACTACACCTGATCTTAACCAAAAAATCAATCAAATCCAATGACGCGGGAGCCGGGGGTGGAGCCGAGTCCTGCTGTCTTTGTCAATGGACGCAGCAGCAGGACACGGGTGCCCCAAGGGAGAGCACTTCTCTGACGGGGCACTCGAGAAATGGAGGAGCCAGGAGCGCCGCTGAGGGACCCCAGAAGAGGGGGATTGGGGCCACTCTGTTCAAAACCAACTGCACAGAGGTGGTAAGTATGACATTTTTGTTTAAAAAAAACCCCAAAAAACACAAACGTTTACATATCCTTTAAGGTTTTGAGGCTGACGTTTGGTAGCTTGAACATCAGCTCCCTCCACATATTTTATATGGGATTAAGGTCTGGAGACTTGCTAGGCCATTCCAGGACCTTAATGTGCTTCTTCTTGAGCCACTCCTTAGTTGCCTTGGCCGTGTGTTTTGGATCATTGTCATGCTGGAATACCCATCCACGACCCATTTTCAGTGCCCTGGCTGAGGGAAGGAGGTTCTCACCAAAGACTTTACGGTACATGGCCCCGTCTATCGTCCCTTTCATGCGTTGAAGTTGTCCTGTCCCGTTAGCAGGAAAACACCCCCAAAGCATAATGTTTCCACCTCCATGTTTGACAGTGAGAATGGTGTTCTTGGGGTCATAGGCAGCATTCCTCCTCCTCCAAACACGGAGTTGAGTTGATGACAAAGAGCTTAATTTTGGTCTTATCTGACCACAACACTTTCACCCAGTTCTCCTCTGAATCATTCAGATGTTCATTGGCAAACTTCAGACAGGCCTGTACATGTGCTCTCTTGAGCAGGGGGACCTTGCGGGCACTAAAGGATTTCAGTCCTTCTCGGCGTAGTGTGTTACCAATTGTTTTCTTGGTGACTTTGGTCCCAAGCTGCATTGAGATCATTGACAAGATTCTCCCATGTAGTTCTGTGCTGATTCCTCACCATTCTCAAAAATCACTGAAACTCCACAAGGTGAGATCTTGCATGGAGCCCCAGACCGAGGGAGATTGACACTTGTTTTGTGTTTCTTCCATTTGCGATTAATAGCAACAACTGTTGTCACCCTCTCACCAAGCTGCTTGGCGATGGTCTTTTAGCCCATTCCAGCCTTGTGTAGGTCTACAATCTCTAATCTCAGCTCATTCAAATCCCGGACGGGTTCAAATCCCGGACGAGCCCATGTGGACTTCTTTTTCACCTCTGTGGAAGCCGTCAGCACAGAGATGATTTTACCGTGACTTGCAGGTACCGGTCATCACCTAACCCTTTCTCATGGAAGTCAGTCGAGACCTACATCCAGACGCTTTGCACCTTTATTTGACAAAGAGCTTCAAAAGGAGCCCGTGGCCTTCCTTTTGGTGGATCTCAGCTCATTACCTGTATAGAAGACACCTGGGAGCCAGAAATCTTGTTGATAGGGGACCAAATACTTATTTTACTCATTAAAATGTAAATCAATTTATAACTTTTTTTGAAATGCGCTTTTCTGGATATTTTTGTTGTTCTGTTTCTCACAGCTAAAATAAACCTACCAAACGTACAAAATCAACGGGGGATCAAATACTTTTTCCCCCTCACTGTATGTTTGTGTGTATATATATATATATATATATATATATATATATATATAAACCAGAACATGATCGGGTCCCAATTGGCTGAGAGCGCTGTCCGGAGTGTTCTGCTGGGGTTGTCCTTCTTGTCCCCCTGTCAGAACATAACAGCTCAGTGGGGGAGGTCGCTGTAACGTCAGACTGTTAGTACACCGGCCCTGACCTGAGCTGTCAGTTGTTTTTTGAACAAAAAAAAATATTAGTGTGTACCAGGCTTTAATCTGGCCATACACTGTATGAATCAGCTTCAGGAACCAGATAAAATTTGTGTAGCCCTGTTGGCTGCCTCCCATCTGACATCCCTCAACTGAAAAATGATCGGGTGGGTGGAAAATTGTTGGCCAACAAGTGGCTCCATCCAATCAGGTGCTGCCACTGTTCGAGTATTTTGACTGCTGTTGGGTCGGCTGTCAAAATACAATAAGCACAGCAGGAGATTTGTCCATCTGCGCTGTATAGCATTGATGGAGAAATCAGGTAAGTTTTTTTTTTTCAGCCTGCAGAACGAATGAAAAAAACAAAAAAACATCAGTGTATGGCCAGCTTTACAATATACCCCAAGCAACAACTAATTACAAACGTCCCTTTGGACAGAAACAAGTTACAGTAACCCGCATTGGCAGGACAAAAGGCATAATAACTAGCCCTGACAGCAATGAATTGACTGTACCAAAGATGAATTGTCATTCATCTACCTGCATCTGTGTTGTCATTTTGTAAGTATTTTTGTGTCTAGTTTAACTAGGTGGGCTTTAATTGAGTGCATTACCTATCCTATTTCACAGACCTGCAGGCTTTCCTCCTGTATAATGACCACTTCACCAAAGCCACCCCTCTTAGCCAGTTGTTCGGCCGCCCCCTTGCTGATGTCTTCATGTACAATTTAGGACCAGATGTCCTTCATTGTTTGTGATGATGTTGAGGGCCAGGAGAGGGGAGGATGAGAGCACCAGCTACTACGGGACTGAGATGTAAGGTAAGCATTTGTCTTTATTAAACCCCCCAGACTAAATAAGCATTAAATTGTGTATATGTTGGTGGAGGGAACCATTATTTGGTTTTGGTGCAAGCTCAGAGGTGGGCATTATTGTAACAAACAAAGCTAAAATAAAGAATTCAGAAATGTGCAGTAATCCTGAAATAACAACATAGTTTGCATTCGGATCTAGTGTGCATCTCTTATCTATTTGCAGCCTAGCTGGTCATCTAATAGAATGTGGTGCCCAGTGCACTGGAGGAATATACACGGACTGGCATCTAGTACCAGACTGGTAAGAAATCTTATTATATTTATATACATAGTCATTAAAATCGAAAATAACTGCTGTCCCACAAGCGAAAATGTTGCTAATTTTGCTACACAGGAGAAAAAAAAATTCTTCATGACCTCCCAAGGTCATATGGCTCATTCCCTTGGATCAACTACTACTACTGGACTACTTTATGTGATAAAGCTTGTCACAGCTTAACTGCTATTACTCTTAGGAACCCCTTCCTAACAGGTGGAAAAATCATTATCCTTCTTATATGCCCTTGTTCTTCGTACGGTCTTTTGGATAAAAAGTGCATTTCATAGATAGATATATAGATAAATAGGTAGATAGATATATAGATAAATAGGTAGTAGGGAAAGGTAAAACCCCCAATAAATATTAATAATAATGGGGAAGCTATTAAAAGTGAATGGGAGGCTCGGCAGCAGCTGAAGCCATTGGCTTCTGCTGCTGTCAGTCAAACCGTTTGAGGAGGGGATGAGGCCAAGCCAGGGGGCATTTAGAGAAGCTGAGGAGCCAAGATCGCCGATGACGAACCATAGAAGAGGACGTTTGGGGCTGCTGTGTGCACAGCCATTGCACAGAACTTGTGAATTTAACATGTTTATTATTTTCAGAAAAATATAGCATTTTTCAACTGCTTTAAAGCAGTGGTAAACTGTATAAAAGAAAAAGAAATCCTGTCCCTCTGCAGGTTAATGCCATAATGGGCTAGTATGCACCACATACTAACACATTATGGCAGACTAACTTTTCAAACAAAGCCCTCCAGCTGCACACTGTCACCACTGCTGGTTCTTCCATCCTCAACTGGTCCTCCTTCCAGGTTCGCACGCTCTGGCCAAGCCAAGATGACATCACTCTTGTGCATGCATACGGGAGTCAAGATCGTGGCAGTGAAAGTGAAAGAATATCCCCAATTTTGGGTTATCACTGGAACAGGAACAGGATGAGAAATCTTCCAGTAGGGACTCTACTAGTTCTGGTGACCCTGGTAACAACCAGAGATTCTCTCACTTTGGAGGGGTTTCTTCTTACTTCTTGTTTTGGCTGTGGGACAGGATGTGAAGGAAAGTATCCCAGCTGGGGCACAGATGGCAAAATAAAAACATCACAGGATATATAACCCTCCCTTACTCTATCCAAAATAAAATGAAAAATGTTTTTTCACTTAGTTCTAATTTCTAATTTTACTGGTCATTTAACTGCCCATGTTATCATTTTGAGAACCTTCCTTCTATAATATGTCACTATGCGACTGATTTTTAATGCTTCTAAAAAGTTTGTGTCATCAGCAAGAATGGTAATGTTGTTATCTTATCCATTCCCCTGGTCAATAATAAACAAGTTGTGCCCTGAATTACAAAACTACTAACATTTAAAATAGCCAATTTAAAATATGTTGTGTTATTTAGTAATTGTTTTTTCTCTCCCATTGTATTTTACTGTTCGTTCTGCACTCCTGTGACCTGTTTTCAGCAAAAAGCGGGCTGAAAGTGATTGTAAAGGCAGAAGGTTTTTTACACTAATGCATTCTATGCATTTAAATAGCCTTCTGTGTGCAGCAGCCCCCCTAATACTTACCTGGGGTCCCTCTAGCTCCAGCGATGTTGTAAGAATGTCTTGGCTGTCCGGGACTCCGCTCCTCATTGGCTGAGACAGCATTGGCTCTCCATTCAATCAAAGTCAGTCAGCCAATGAGAAAAGAAAGGGGGCTGGGTGGGGCCGCAGCTCCTTGTCTGAATGGACACACAGAGCTGTGACTCTGCTCAGGTGCCCCCATACCAAGTTGCTTGCTGTGGGGGCACTCGACAGGAGGGAGGGGCCAGGAGCACTGAAGAGGTACCCGAGAAGAGGAGGATCTGGGCTGCTCTGTGCAGTTCCACTGCACAGAGGAGGTAAGTATAACATGTTTATTTTTTTTAAAAAACAAGACTTTACAGTCACTTGAAGCCTACTGTCGGCTGACGTCACATAGCCGGCCCAGGCTCAGGAAAGATTGTGACCATATGGTTGGGATCCGCCCTCATGCCTGGACCGGCACCCAGCCTCTGCTCAGGGAGCTCTGAGAACTGAGCGAGTGGCGGTGTTTGATGCTCGGTTCTCAGTGTAATGCCCTATACATACGATCCGAAAATCAGAACGACAGATTGTCCTTTTTTTTTTTTTTTTTTTGCATGCTAGTCTTATATCGAACCTGAAAAGTTTACTAAAGTTACAAAAATTCTCGTATGACAGAATAAAAAAATCGGAAGTGATGTCATCTGTTATAGTGTATTCGTACTGTATTTTTGGACGACAACTGTACTGATTAAACGAAAATCTTATGATCTGGTATCGTACGAGAAAAACTTTTGTGCATGTCCGATCAAATAATATCGGGTGAACTGTCGTGATCGGCTCATGAAAGCTCTGTACTAACGATCCGATCATCGTATTTTTCGTAAGATTTTCGGATCAAAAAGATGTGAACGTGTCCCACAGGAAACCATGTTAAATGAACTGTAGTGTGTTTCTGCAAAAAGCACCAAAAAACGCATAGGTGTGAACCAGGCCTAAGATGTTTACTAGCAGCAGCATGCTTTTATTTGTATCACCTGTCATGGGGTTAAAAAATCTAAAATTAGCCTTTTATAGTACAAAAATAGCAGATAATCGCTACTAAAAGGGGTTCGTTTATACTGTGAAACAGTGAAAGTAATTATATATATTACTTATATCATATATATAATAAAAAATACACCCAAAAGTAGGATATATGGGCATTTTAACTAGGCGTCAGACATGAAGATATATGAAGGGTGGAAGGGAGATATAAATCTTTTATATTAAAGTAGTACGAAAATATGAGACTTTTTTTTTTCATGGATATAATCATTTTAACCACTTCAATACAGGGCATTTTCACCCCCTTCCTGCCCAGACCAATTTTCAGCTATCAAGCGCTGTTACACTTTGAATGACAATTGCGCGGTCATGCAACACTGTACCCATATGAAATTTTGATATTTTTTCCCCACAAATAGAGCTTCCTTTTGGTGCTATTTGATCACCTCTGCGTTTTTTATTTTTTGTGCTATAAACAAAAAAAGAGCGTCAATTTCGAAAAAAACACAATATTTTTTACTTTTTGCTATAATAAATATCCCATTAAAAAAAAATCAGAAACAAATTTTTTCCTGAGTTTAGGCGGATGTATACATATTTTTGGTAAAAAAAATCGCAATAAGCGTATATTGATTGGTTTGCGCAAAAGTTATAGCGTCTACAAAATCCAGGATAAATTTATAGCATTTTTATTGTTGTGTTTTTTTTTTTTTTACTAGTAATGGCGACGATCTGCGATTTTTATCGTGACTGCGATATTGTGGCGGACACTTTTGACACTAATTTGGGACCATTCACATTTATACAGCGATCTGTGCTTTAAAAAATGTACTGATTACTGTGTAAATGTGACTGGCAGGGAAGGGGTTAACACTAGGGGGTGATCGAGGGGTTAATTATGTTTCCTAGAGAGTGATTCTAACTGTAGGGGGGGGGGGGAGACCGATCGGTGTTCCTCTGTACTGGGAACACACCATCAGCCTCCTCTCCTCTGACAGGACGTGGATCTGTGTGTTTACACACATAGATCCACGGTCCTGCTGTGTTCACGGGCAAATGCGGGTGCCCGGTGGACCTCGTAGCTGCATTGGGTGCCTAGTGACGCGGCGGGGCGAGCGCCTCCTAGAGGCTCAGCAGTAAAAGACATCATATGACGGCGGCCTGGAGGGACAAAGGGTTCCTGCCGCCATCATATGACTATGCGCGGTAGGGAAGTAGTTAAATATAATGCACAATATTGTATTGCCTTGTATTACCTCCAGTCTATCAGCCTCCACCCTCTCTGGGTTCAGATGCTGATCTTCCCTGCACACAGTCTTTAAAGTGATTTTTTTTTTTTAAACAACAAACTTGTTATACTTACCTGCTCTGTAATGGTTTTCCACAGAGCAGCCCTGATTCTCCTCTTCTGGGGTCCCCCTTGGCTTTTCTGGGTCCTCCTGACTTCGGAGTGCCCCAATAGCAAGCTACAAAGTATAGTGTAGAGCGCCCCTATAGCAAGGTAAAAAAACTTCTGACTTTAGAACCACTCACTTCCTGCCCAGGACTACATGTCCCATGAGGCATTGCTCCTCACACATTCACATTCACAAGTTCTCAGGCACTTATTGACATGTATGGATGGTGTACTGAGCTGTATGTGTGCTGCACTGTATTTCCTGACATGTAAACAAATAATGCATTCTGTATGCAGGCCAACTAATCTGCTGGCCGATTAATCAGTTATGAAAATAGTTGACAACTATTTTCATAATCGATTAGTTTTAAATTGATTAGTTGTTTCGGCCCTAGTCAAGACCACTTGTCTTACGGTGAACAGAAAGATGTTTAATAAAACATACACGTGCATGGGACATTCTCCAGGGGATGTTCTGTGACAAGGGTATTTATACAATGTAGAAAGCACTTACCGTATATGATTAGTCAGCAGACTTTATACAAATATGCAGAATTTGCAGAACAAGTTTCTAAAGCAGCCAAACTATAAATAATAATTAGGTCAGGTGCACGATAAACAAGATAACCTTTGACACGTCCAAAATTCCAAAAAAACCTATGACATGTTATCAAATGTAAATGGCAATAGAACAGTTACACGTTGAAAATTGTGTAGACCTGATGAGTAAGAGAATGACACAGTTCTTACGATTTAATAGGATAGTAGAGACATAAACCAATGTGGGGAAATCTTAATATTGAGTCACTAAAAGTAATGAGACTTCTGTAGAAAAATACATCTTCACATATTTTGTGCCAAACGTTTTTAGAGGCCAAAAGTTTAAAAGGGAAAAGAAGATTTTGGCTTGACAAACATTTTACCCTTAAATGGTAACTCCACTTTCGTGGGGAAAAAAAATAGCAATTAAAAAAATAATAATATATTGTATACAATTGCGACACAAGTCATATATTGATTGAATGTTATTAAAAATGACCTTTCCTTTTCAATCTGCAGCCGCTGTAATTTTCTGTAAATGCAATATGGCTACATTAACCGCTTGCCGACCAGCCGCCGCAGTTGTACTGCAGCAACATAGCTCGACCGCACGAATCGCCGTCATGTTACGTCGGTTCCGCTTTTGTCCACTAGGGGCGCGCGGGCCCCCTACTCGCCCATGGGGTCGATGCGAGTGCCCGGCGGTCGCGATCACTGCCGGGCTCCCACGATGGCTCGGGGCACACGGAGAACCGAGATCTCTGTGTGTAAACACAGAGTTCCCGGTTCTCTGAGGGGAGAAATGACAGATCATCTGTTCATACAGAGTATGAACAGCAAACTATCTCTTCCCCTACACAGTCCCCTCCCCCCTTCAGTTGGAACACACACTAGGGAATACATTAACCCCTTCATCGCCCCCTAGTGGTTAACCCCTTCACTGCCAGTGACATTTTTACAGTAGTCAATACATTTTTATAGCACTGATCACTGTAAAAATGCCAATGGTCCCAAAAATGTGTCAAAATGGTCAAAAGTTAATAAAAAAATGCTTTAAAACTATCCCCTATTTTGTAGACGCTATAACTTTTGCGCAAACCAATCAATATACGCTTATTGCGTTTTTTTTTTTTTTTTTACTAAAAATATGTAGAAGAATACATATCAGCCTAAACTGAAGAAAACAATAGTTTTTCATATATTTTTGGGGGATATTTATTATAGCAAAAAGTAAAAAATAATGCGTTTTTTTCAAAATTGTTGCTCTTTTTTTGTTTATAGCGCAAAAAATAAAAAACGCAGAGGTGATCAAATACCACCAAAAGAAAGCACCCTATTTGTGGGAAAAAAAGGACGTCAATTTTGTTTGGGTGCAACGTTGCATGACCGCGCAATTGTCAGTTAAAGCGACGCAGTGCCGGATCACAAAAAGTGCTCTGGTCAGGAAGGGGGTAAAATCTTCCAGAGCTGAAGTGGTTAAGTTGTTCTGTACACAGAATGTGTACTGACCACCCCCCAGAAACATACCGGTAATTTCCTGCTTGTGTGATTGGCTCACCAATTTTCGCAGAAGTTTGCCTAAGATACAAGTCAGATTTCTGGCATCCCCTGCAACAAAAATGTGATTTTCGCTGAAAAACACCCTGTATGAACACTTCTAAAGGGATGAAGGCCCAGCAGATTTCCTCATTAGTGCTCTTCAGCTGCCACAGCTGATTGATAATTATGAAACCACTCCCATTAGACCCACGTAGCACACAGAGAGACAAACAGTGATTTCTTCAGAATAACAAAAAGTAGGAATCTGAAACAAAGGTTGTTATAATCCTTGCAATGTACATAGATCACCCAGAGGGGAATGTTTTTTTTCTCCACAAAAGTGGTTACTTTTTAACTACTGTCCATCTCTTTTTGGGTGGGAAGTGTTGCAAGATCAACCAAATTGACCTTTTGCTTTTTTTTGTCTGAAATAACTCTATAGAACTCTTATGACATTATAGAACGCATATGAAGGAGTAAAGTTAACGTACTTTAACTTAAATGATCTTAGGAGACCAACTGTTCTAATGGGGCTAAGATGCAGAAACATGCTGTTCCCTTATACTGTGAGTATTTAAGTTGTCAGGATTTTCAGAATTTCCAGAAAGCAGCCTACATTCTCTGAGTGGGGTGCCAAAAGGTTTGTGTACAATTTGAAGCAATTTTATGAATCTGTGTCCTAGCAGGCATAGAAATTGTAAAATGGACTGAAATGTGCAGAAAACATTGAGGTGAATCAAAACAGCAACCTGAAAAATGTATTGGAATCAGCAAAGGTTTTCAGGCTACCTCTACAATTGAGGAAATTTGGTATGGTAATTTTTAACCCAAAAGTTTTAAAGGAAAGCTTAGAAAGGACAAATAAATCGAAAAGGTGAATCAGAATAAAAGAAAGGCATTTTAATACTCTATGTAAGCTCAATGAGATAAAGATATTAGAACCTTTTGAGATCTGAGAAGCTTTGGTACTTTAAAGATAATCACGGTTATGGGGATAATATTTTCCTACCAACAGAAATTACTTGTAATGACTCTCTGGGGTTGATTTACTAAAGGAAAATAGACTGCTCTTTGCAAGTGCAATTGCACCCTGAACGTGCAGTTGCTCCAGAGCTTACTAAATGAGATAAAGCTTCGCTTTATAAAGAATATCCAGTCACATGCAAGAAAAATAAAAAAACAATATTTTTCCTTGCACTTGATTGGACGATGGGTGTCAGCAGAGCTTCCCCCATTTACTAAGCTCTGGAGCAACTGCACTTGCAAAACCTTTGCCAATAAAGTTTCACGTTCTCACATTGAAGTCTTCTTCTGAAAATGTTAATTCACTGCTTCTCAAGTTGATCACACTGTTTAGGACAAATATGCAGTATTCTGACCTTTGGTCAGTGGCAGGTATTGAAGTTGGTGAGACACCATCAAAGCCAGGCAACTACATAATCTTCTCCCGAAGCTTTTCCAACTCCCTAGTGTTAGTGTTTGTGCAATACACTTATCCAGATGAGTGTGGCCCAGAGCAGTCTCATCAAATCATTATAATTCTTCTGGATTCTAAAATACAATTTTTAATAGGGATTATGTGAAGTGAGGTAGAAAGTAACCTAAATACATTAAATATTGTGATATTACTGCATATACACGAAATTTACACTGTGGGGTTGATTTACTAAAACTGGAGAGTGCAAAATCTGGTACAGCTGTACATGGTAGCCAATCAGCTTCTAACTTCAGCTTGTTCAATTAAGCTGTGACAAAAATCTGGAAGCTGATTGGTTTCTATGCAGAGCTGCCCCAGATTTTAGTCTCCAGTTTTAGTAAATCAACCCCTGTGCCCTTTAGTGTAAGATTCAGGTGTATGGATTGTAAAGCTGCTACCTCAAAATAACATGAAATCACACAACAAAACCCACAATAAATGAATAGCTAAACAAAACCAAAACTAAGACACAAAATATAAATAAAGTGGAACATCAATCATGAAAATTGTGAAGACATAAGTCTTTATATAACAGCAAAATCTTGATCTTCTCCCAACTTTGTGCACAAAAAGACACTATCAAGTGCCCCCACCTATTAAAAGAAGCTCACCATACTTATTTGATTCATATATATAAGAAGGTCAAAATGCAGTCATGTCAATTCCAATATGATCCAGGGTATGTAATTCCACCAACAGTAGGTAAATAAAAGGTTCTAGTTATATCCCTCCTTCAGCAAGGAATCATGGGTAGAATGTTCTTTAAAAAGAAGGTATGCGCTGCTCTTCTCGCACAACAACCCTGACATACTACTGTAATGTGGGGCAGGATATCCCTCTATAGCTTTTTTTTGGCCATGCTGAGGAATAGGCATCAGTGAATTTAGCAGCCATGTCCTGATGGTAAAGATTACTGCTCACTGGTTTGTGGCAGGATCACCAACAGCAGGAGGGGACAACACGATACACCGCATGACAGGTGTCGCTGCTATTTACATTGTAGTATTGTTTTGCAGGGTAATATTGTTCTATTGCAATTTAGCCTAGTGTATCACTTAAATGTGTGTACATTGACAGACTTGTTGCCCTTTTTTTATTAACAGGCACAATATAGGATTTCCAATAGCTGAATGCACCTCGGATGGGAATTTCACCATATCAAAGCCACGGGAAAGCGGAGGTCTTATCTCATTTGGCACTGTTGCAGAACAATTAGTTTATGAAATTGGTGATCCTCGACACTACATTCTACCAGATGTTTCTTGTGATTTTTCCCATGTTACTATTACTGAAGTTCAAGGTATGCATGAAAACAACTCAAATGTGTTTTCAGTTTCTTTACAGAATTTATGATTTGGGTAAAAAGAAACAATGTGGATATAAAATAAGTGTGCAAAAATACTATAAAACCTGAATTTAAAATATCTTCGATGGGCACTAGTAGGACAGAGCTAATACATGCAATGTATTGTATGGTATTCATTATCATATACTGTAAGTAGGTCAGACCACTTATGTACAGTATTTCACAAAAGTGAGTACACCCCTCACATTTTTGTAAATATTTTATTCTATCTTTTCATGTGACAACACTGAAGAAATGGCACTTTGCTACAATGTAAAGTAGTGAGTGTACAGCTTGTATAACAGTGTAAATTTGCTGTCCCCTCAAAATAACTCAACACACAGCCATTAATGTCTAAACCACTGGCAACAAAAGTGAGTACACCCCTAAGTGAAAATGTCCAAATTGGTCCCAAAGTGTCAATATTTTGTGTGTCCACCATTATTTTCCAGCACTGCCTTAACCCTCTTGGGCATGGAGTTCACCAGAGCTTCACAGGTTGCCACTGGAGTCCTCTTTCACTACTCCATGAAGACACAACGGAGCTGGTGGATGTTAGAGACCTTGCTCTCCTCCACCTTTCATTTGAGGATGCCCCACAGATGCTCAATAGGGCTTAGATCTGGAGACATGCTTGGCCAGTCCATCACCTTTGCCCTCAGCTTCTTTAGCAAGGTAGTGGACGTCTTTGAGGTGTGTTTGGGGTCATTATCCTGTTGGAATACTGCCCTGCGGCCCAGTTCCTAAAGGGAGGGGATCTTGCTCTGCTTCAATATGTCACAGTACATGTTGGCATTCATGGTTCCCTCAATGAACTGTAGCTCCCCAGTGCTGGCAGCACTCATGCAGCCCCAGACCGTGACACTCCCACCACCATGCATGACTGTAGGCAAAACATACTTGTCTTTGTACTCTTCACCTAGTTGCCACCACACATGCTTGACACCATCTGAACCAAATAAGTTTATCTTGGTCTCATCAGACCACAGGACATGGTTTCAGTAATCCATGTTCTTACTCTGCTTGTCTTCAGCAAACTTTGTGGGCTTTCTCATGCATCATCTTTAGAAGAGGCTTTCTTCTGGGACGACAGCCATGCAGACCAATTTGATGCCGTGTGCGGGATATGGTCTGAGCACTGACAGGCTGACCCCCCCACTACTTCAATCCTCTGCAGCAATGCTGGCAGCATTCATATGTGAATGAACTGCAGCTGCAGCTCATTTTCAGGGTCTTGGCAATCTTCTTATAGCCTAGGCCATCTTTATGTAGAGCAAAAATTTTTTTTTTTTCAGATCCTCAGAGAGTTCTTTGCCATGAGGTGCCATGTTGAACTTCCAGTCACCAGTATGAGAGAATGAGAACGATAACACCAAATTTAACACACCTGCTCCCCATTCATACCTGAGACCTTGTAACACTTATAAGTTACATGACACCGGGGAAAGAAAATGGCTAATTAGGCCCAATTTGGACATTTTCACTTAGGGGTATACTCACTTTTGTTGCCAGCGGTTTAGACATTAATGGCTGTGTGTTGAGTTATTTTGAGGGGACAGCAAATTTCCACTGTTATACAAGCTGTACACTCACTACTTTACATTGTAGCAAAGTGTCATTTCTTTAGTGTTGTCACATGAAAAGATATAATAAAATATTTACAAAAATGTGAGGGGTGTACTCACTTTTGTGAAATACTGTACATAAGTGGTCTGACCTACTGACAGTATATGATAATGAATACCTCCTCTTTTTAAATTGGAAGCTTATTTTCATTGTTTATTGTACCTAAAATTGGCTTTCAGGTGGCAGAACAAACTATTGCTGCCTGTGTCTGTAGATTTATGTTTAAAAACAATAAAAAAAGCATATAGTTCTATTCATTAGGCTTGACTATTGATATCATATTACACGGCTTAAAGCAGAACTTTACCCAAAAGGGGGGAGTTCCGCTGTTCCTCCTCATCGCCCCTTCCTCTGTCCAAATTGGCATATTTTTTAAAGATGGAAGAGCAGGTACCTGCACCCACTTCCGTTCCGACCACCTAGGCAGTTGAAGCGGAAGTTCACCTCTCCTTGTAGCCTCTTGGGACACATTACATGTCCCAATAGACTACTGGAACATTCACATGGCACTGCGTGGCTCGCACATACACAGTGGGCAGCCAGCTCTGAAGCCACAAGCAGTCAGTCAGCTACCCACAGTTATGATGTCGGCGCCAGCACTGAAGAGCGGTAAAGAAATCCGGTCGGGAGAGCGCGCTGCTGAATCCTTTGACAGGAGAGTGGCTGTTTTTGTTCACACAGGGGACTGAAAAACCACTTTAAAGTATATGTAATCCAATTTTAAAATATCATGAAAAAAATATGCATTGCACGTGGTTGTGGAATATTTGCATCATGTCCTCATTCACTTGAATTGGTGCAAGTGTGACAGGAGCGATAATGTTTGGTGAGAAGTAAAGTATCAAGACTGTGGCATGTAAACACCCATATCTGCTGTCTTTGCAGCTTAAAGGGGTTGTAAACCCTCAAGATTTTTCACCTTAATGCATTGTGCTGCAGCAGCCCCCCAGAGCCTCCCTTTTACTTACCTGAGCCCGGTCTTTCCAGCGACAGGGACACGCACACCAGCTGGTGTTTCGGGTTCTCATTGGATAGATTGGCTCCCACTGCTCTCAATCATCAAATCCAATGACGCAGGAGCCAGTGGGCGGGGCCGAGTCCTGCTGTCTGTGTTAATGGATGCAGCAGGACACGGGAGCGCGCCCACAAGAGTGCCCCCAGGGAAAGCGCTTCTCTATGAGGGCACTAGATGCAGGGAGGAGCCAGGAGCGCCGCTGGTAGACCCCAGAAGAGGAGGATCGGGGTGATTCTGTGCAAAACCCTTGCACAGAGGAGGTAAGCATGACATGTTTGTTTAAAAAAAAAAAACCTTTAACCACTTGCCATCCAGGCTTTTTCTGGCACTTTTTGTTTACAAGTTCAAATTAGTATTTTTTGCTAGAAGATTACTTATAAGGGAATAAAAATATGATCGTTGCAATTTTTTATGTCACATGGTATTTGCGCAGCAGTTTTGTAAATATAATTTTTGGGGAAAAAAATACACTTTAATGAATTTAAAAAAACAAAAACACAACAGTTACCGCAATTTTTTTGTTTAATATGAAAGATGATGACACACTGAGTAAATATATACCTAACATGTTACGCTTTAAAATCGGCGAATGGCGACAAACTAGGGTAATTAAAAATTTACACTGTCCCTTTAATTGTTTTTTCTTGATCATGTTTATTTCTATTACAAGGAATGTAAACATCCCTTGTAATAGAAATGAGGATGACAGGTCCTCGTTATGAAGAGCTCTGGGGTCAAAAAAATTCTCTTTTTTTTTTTTTTTTTTTTTTAAATTTCCAGCCTGGACCGGACGTGACATCATGACGTTGCTCCGGTCCTCCAAGGCTATAGAATTGATCAAAGAGTGTTGGATCCGCTCGGACCGGTTTCATGAGAAAGCCAGCCACCTGCAAATAAAAATTATACCAAGGGTTATGGCTGATATCTACAGCCAGAATCCCGGTAAACACTTGCAAACCGCAACGTGTATATATGTAGTGCGGTCAGCAAAGTGGTTAAGGGAAAGGCTGGGGAGGGGGCAGGAAGGGCTCTAAACATGCAGCTCAACTGCATGTTTTTAATCCTCTCCCACTGCAAGTCTTGTTTTCCGATTGAATGGCGGTAAGAATGCATCGTTGAGCAGCGCTGGGATCTCCTTTTACTTTGAAGGATATCTTTCTACTGCCAATACATTGATAGATATATTTTCCCATGGTAGTTTGCATCTCTCTTCTCTCCTACAAGGCAATAGGGAAGATATCACTCTTTGCCATTATTATTATTGGTTTTTCATTAACATAATTGTGTTATAAATAGCAGTTCTGGGTGTCAAACATTTAAGTAAGCTACATTTCATATTCTTTTATTTTTTTATATATCTCAACTTACTGTGAATGCAAATGTACCCTGAGCTGTAGTAATTATTAGCAGGTGTTCCCAGAGGCTCACCAGTTATTTGAAGGCTTCCTCCAGGTTACTAAAGTTGAAGAAGACTGCACTAGACCAGTGTTTCTCAACTCCAGTCCTCAAGTACCCCCAACAGGTCATGTTTTCAGGCGTTCCATTATTTTGCACAGGTGATTTAAACAGTTTCACTGCCTTAGTAATTACCACAGCCGTGAAATCCTGAAAACATGTTCACCTGTTGGGGCTACTTGAGGACTGGAGTTAAGAAACATTGCACTAGACCAGGGATATGCAATTAGCGGACCTCCAGCTGTTGTAAAACTACAAGTCCCATCATGCCTCTGCCTCTTGTTGTCATGCTTGTGGCTGTCAGAGTCTTGCTATGCCTCATGGGACTTGTAGTTCTGCAACAGCTGGACCTCTGCTAATTGCATATCCCTGCACTAGCCCATAATCTAATCCTGAGGTTAACCTTTCCATACCACACCATTGTTTTTGTTTGATTTAATTTTTTATTTTTTTTGAAAATTATAGCTTTGTGTTTGCTTTTTAGAGCTTTTTAGAAATGTCCGACAGGCATTCAGCAGTCGATACTGAAGCCTCCTAAATGCCTATTTTTTCTGACCGCTGAACAGGGTTTTTGAATGGGAATACCGCTCTGAAACTTGGGGCCTAGCATTTGGCTCATGGTTGTGGCCCCATTCACTAGTACTGCCATCGAACACAACAGGGGGTATAATTTTTGCTGTGGCGTGTGTACAACGTCATCCGTCTGTGGTGTTATTTTTTGGGGGGGGGACGTTTGGGGTGGTAATGACATTGCACAACCGCCTTTATTTTTACCAATCCCCGACTACACGTAAATGATCCCAAACACTGCTGCCATGCGATGTCCCATGGATAATCAATCCAACTTTCCACTGTTTACACTTTTCCTTATTTGTAAATAAATAAATAAATATTTATTTCTAAAATAGATGTTAGAGCCCGTTCACACTGGGAACTGCATGTGAATTGTACAGGAACACAGTGCGGTTCCTGTGCGATTCGCATGCAGTTCTGTGCAGTGCAATTTTAGCCCTATTCATTTTGAATAGGGTGAAATGATACCGCACTGCACAAAAAGTAGTGCATGCACTTAATAAAATGCACGGCAACAGCATCACATGATACTTCTGTGATATGTGATCCGGTTCAGACAAATGCACTGCATTTGCAACCTGCGTTTGGGTTGTCTTTAACTTTGCAATGACCCCCACAGCAGATCTCAGGGGCAGTGTGATTGGAATGAAGTGCAGGAAGCCGCATGGGAACACAGCTTTCCCGCACTGCATTCTAGTGTGAATAGGCCCTTATGGTTTCGCTACATATATTTAAACTATATAGTGAGTTATGGTGGCATATACCGTATGTCAGAAGAACTGTACGGTATATTACCTTTAACAAGATGACAGAACATTTACTAGTTGGAGACTTTCCGGCAGATGTTCAGCATAATATTTACCTATAGAGAAGTGATGAAGTATATCATATTGACAAACAGTATATTATTTGGCAGCCTGCTCGATTGAAATGGATTTTAACCTTCCAATGAACTTTTACCTTGACAAGGGCCTAATATAACATGTATGAACTCTTAAAAAAGTTCACCAGAAAGTTCATTTAGAGTTCTCTGGATAAGAAGTTGTGCAGATGGGGAAGTCTTGGATTCCTTGCACATTTTAGACTCTAGTGCCTTGACACGTACAGCAGGAGATGGGAGGTTAATATCTTCTCATTTGTCATTCATTATTTTTTTTTAATTGAAGTTATCTCTAATGTACATGCTTGGACACTAGACACGTTTACACTAAAACTGAACTTTTCCAGCAGATTGCAATGTATTTATTTTCCAAAAAAATGATGAGACGTGAACTATTATCTATACCAACCAGACTTTTATTGATGTTCTTCACATAACTAAAAGACAGTTACTTTTTATCACCTTTTACAGCCTGCAGCCCTGAACTAAAAGAGCTGACTCAGCGCTCTGACCAGCCAATACTGATATATTCACTAGTTCCAGCAAAGATACTGAAGGAGGTATGGGTATCTATAGCTAGCTACCTATGGCTCCTTTGCAAGCTAGATCTAGCCCCTTGCTAGAAAAAATTAAAAAGCTAAAGGGTTCAAATCATAAACTACTCCACCTTACCATGGTAGTAAACTGTTTTTGGTTACTGAAAACTGACCTTTCTCCCTCGCGCAACAATCTTTGGCGCATGTGCCTCTGCTTGCATATCCTAAAACATTTGCAAGTCAACTTCCAACTGTCCTGAACCCAGCTTCAATCAGTATATAGCTTTCTTCAGTCTAGACCCAGGAACTAAGTATTATAGCTGATCACCCAAGAATCTAGCTGACACTAGCTTAGGTGCGCTGGAACTGGAACTCACTTTTTTGTAAAATCACACGGAATATATATCACACAAGATCAGCTGAGCATAATCACATTATCGTAGGCAAAGGAAACTGTATACAGGAGTATAATTAAAATAGCTAAGGAACACTAGCCTCTAATAGCTGACAGTGATCTAATAAACAACTAGCCACTTCAACCAGCCTAGGTGACCAGACCGTCCGGCAGCCAATCCACAACACTGGATACACAGTACATTACACATTATTACAAAACACATAACATCCCACAATGGTTCCATAACAAGGTAAAGTGGTCACAATATTAATCTCATCTCCAAGAGATGATCAGACACACAGAAACAATAGATGACTAAATTAACAGTGTGAATGCACACCTAGGAGGTACACAATGATAGAACGACACTTAAAACATTACACCTTAAACATATTATATCAGGAGACCTCAAAATTAGGTTGCTTTGAGCTGATATTAACACCTGCTCTGAGTATCACAATCTAAAGCAGCCATTGCTGATTTTGGACACAGAGGCCCTAAATATGTATCTGGGTCCTCCAGTTCCCAGAGTCTGTGTGTTTTGGGGAGACATGGACTTGAATCAGAAACAAGACCACTCCAAGGGTCTCCCAGTCACACACCTCCCAAAGAGTAGTGTTTCCTGAAAAGCCAGTCAGTAGGCAAGAGGCCACCCTGCAGTCCCCTCCAAAAGTCCCTGTCCTGGTTGGGTCTGTCACATCAAGTATATATTGAGCTTCTTACTCATAATTGGATCTTACTTCCTGATTAATTGAGGCACTGGTGACATAGCCAGGATGCCTTCTGGGTCACCAGTGCCTTCCCTGGAGATCTTGTCTCTACAGTGGGGGCAAATTTTCTTTCCCATAAATGTATTTGAGCACTGTGTGGGCAGTGCGGCTTCTTCAGTCGTGAAGAGGGCGGGGGATGCCATCCTATTCTAGGAAGTGAAAAGAGTCACCTTCCCTTAGTAAAAATTGCAAATAGGATAGGAACAGAGAAGAAAAAAAATGAAAACATAATCTATTGAACAACAGCCTGCGTATTTCAGAAATGATGTGCTTTTTGAAACGCTATTTCACAAAGTTTAAATTGGTGCCTTTGTTTTTGTTTTTTTATTGCGGTTCCAGGTAAAGGTTTGCTTTGAAGTGTATGTACACTTTACATCGATTTTTCAGTATGCCTGGCTTTAATCCTCTCTTCATACAGTTTTTTGTGTGTGTTGCATAGTGTTGCTAAGCCACTGCCTTGTAATTCTGAAAAATAGATTTAGGGTTTTTAAAATTAACTGTAGTGTATTCACAGTAAGTACATAATTGTAGTTATTTTATATTTTCCTCTAAAATATGTTTCAAATAGCATTTCAGTTTTTTGCTGTTCAATATTTTGATTATTTATTTTCATTATAGAGAATGCGGTCACATTCTGTTTCTAACAAGTGCTATGATAAGCACAGGTAACCCTATAGGCATGCATATTTTTTTTTTAAAAAAGACCAGTCCTATAGACTTACATTGAGGAAGAACAGTGAAGCTCCATCACTATGCAGCACTACTAAACAGCAAGCAGATTCTGCCTATGCAATGGACAAATAGGGGTACCCCTATGTACATATAAATAAATAACAATATGTGTTCAACACATTATGAATCGCTAACCCGGAACAAGTACAATATATAGTGTATATTACATTTTAGCCATGTGATGCAGCTCAACTCTTTGGTTTTCTTCTACGGATGGTAATATAACCCTATGTTCCAGAACCCCACCAAGAATAATTGGCTGCTATAAATACATATAAACGCTTTTTTTAAACGCCATACTGACATGCATTGCTGACTTTTACATATAGAAAATGTTAGTTTCCTGGCTGTCACATGGGGTCTGTAACTTTTGGTAGTTACTGAGCTGAAATAAGAATGCAGATTAAAAAGTATTATGCCCTGTACACACGGTCGGATTTTCCGATGGAAAATGTGTGATAGGACCTTGTTGTCAGAAATTTCAACCATGTGTAGGCTCCATCACACATTTTCCATAGGAATTTCTGACACACAAAGTTTGAGAGCTTGCTATAAAATTTTCCGACAACAAAATCCGTTGTCGGAAATTCCGATCGTGTGTACACAAATCCGATGCACAAAGTGCCACGCATGCTCAGGATAAATTAAGAAACGAAAGCTATTGGCTACTGCCCCGTCTATAGTCCCGACGTACGTGTTTTACGTCACCGCATTCAGACCGATCGGATTTTCCGACAACTTTGTGTGACCGTGTGTATGCAAGACAAGTTTGAGCCGACATCCGTCAGAAAAAATCCATGGATTTTGTTGTCGGAATGTCCGATCAATGTCCGACCGTGTGTACGGGGCATTAGTCAGCTCAGAATTTCTGTTCTGTATTCTTGTTGTGGGTTAGTGATCCAGAGTATTAGGCCTAATGTACATGAGACGTTTTAAAACCTCTCCTGAGCGACAACTTGACAGATGGTAACCGACATTTAAAAACGTCCGTTTTGCTGCGTTTACATGCCGCGTTTTAGCCGCGTTTAGCCGCATTTGTGTTTAGAAGCCTTTTGTTTTTGTTTATCAACTAGTTAAAAATG
This sequence comes from Lithobates clamitans, assembly GCA_037952925.1. Lineage (NCBI taxonomy): Eukaryota > Metazoa > Chordata > Amphibia > Anura > Ranidae > Lithobates > Lithobates clamitans. Next base: position 3,571,874 of record JBBGZY010000756.1, read on the forward strand.
TATCTCCATTAAAAATGCATGTAAACTAAATGCGGCTAAACGCGAGTTACCACGCTTACACACATTTACAAGCTGTTACAGGCATTTAGCGTTTCAGATGCCTCTGAACATCCGTCCTGAAGGCATTTTTTTGCTTTCCAAAAAATGCTTCTAAACTCAACTGCCTAGAAACAACTATAAACGACCCTGTGTACATGTACTGATAAGATAACATAGAGGCGAGTTCAGGAACAGCCGAAAATTAATGGCCAACTGCTCCAAAACGTCCGTTTACCAGCAGCAGTGTACATAAAGCCCTAAAGTCACAGACAGTTAGCATTTTCAAGTGGTGGTTATCCATTGCAACCTCTGTAGCCTCCAGATAATTTTCTTTTAGTTGCCAGGCTCCCTGTCTCTTTTTGCGCCTCTGGTGACCAAACCTACTTTGCTTTTTTTCACAAGTTCAGAGTTTGTAAAATTAATCTCACAAAAAAGGTAGATTACCAGAAATCATCAGGCCTATATGTGGTATTGTAGCTCACAAGCATGAAAACACGATGTTAAAGTGCATCACATGTAACCTCACAAATTTAAATGCAACTTTGAAGAAAATGGTTTGGTCCTCCTTTGCCATCAGCATGCAGTGCACCAGTGTGCTAGACCACCAAAATGTGGCCAAGCCACTTAAATGTGATCAAGCACTATGGCCAGCTTCTGATTCAGCTCACCACTATTGTGATCCTCCAGGATACAATCAAAATTGAGCAACACTTTGTCCTTCAGATAATGTCTGCTGCATTCAAATGTGTCTATCTGTAAAAACTTGGATTCTCGTGTTAGAGAGCATTAAAAATTTAAAAAAATCTAAATACTGTTGTCAAAACAGTGTGGTTAATTTACTAAAACTAGAGAGTGCAAAATCTGGTGCAGCTGTGCGTAGTAGCCAATCAGCTTCTAACTTCAAGGATAAGTTCACTTCTCATAACATGTTACATGTTACACCCATATTCAGTTATGCATGGACCTGCATCCCCTGCTCTCCCACTGTGACAGCTAGCAGCGACCCCACCATCCCCCCCGCTCGCTTGCATGTTAAAAAATGCAGCTCCGCCCGCCGGGCCACGTCACCTATTCACAGTGCTCTGTGAACAGTGAGCGCTGTGGTAATTCATTGAGTCTTCCTGTCAGAATGTATCGCCTTCCTCGTATGAGGTATGAGCAAGCCGATATACCATATGAAAAAGCTAAGATTACATTTATAAAATATGTCCTTGTCTATGCATAGGGCATATGTACTGCAGTATTTATCATTGCTATCTGAATGCTGTCAACATATTTAAAAGTTTTTTTTGTCTTCATCTGACCGACATAATTTACTCTCCTAGATGAGGAAGCTGTCACTGTAAATGGAGCAAGAGGAGTTCCACCGTCTTCATTATATAAGGTACTGTCTACTGGATAATAATTTCTATGATTGGTCCCTTTTCTTCGAGGATATGTTAGTAGTAAATTGTCTCAGCATGAACTGAGGCTAAAAAATTGTGCCAAGTTTACACTGTATGTGAACCACTTTGGTGGATGGAAAACCAAAATGAACAAATGTAATTACAAACACATTGATCACAATATGCAAGTGCTAAATGCTGAAAGCAAAAAACTTCATGTGATGTCTAAATGACATAACTCTAATGAGTAAGATGATCAAATGAAACCAATAAAACAAGTGAACAGTATAACAGTGAAATAAATGTCCAAAAGTGATTCAGAGTCCATCAAGGAATAAACTAAACATCATTGTGACTAGAAGTGAAGGCTGTGCAAAGAAATTGCTGATAAATGATCCACCACCAATAATTACCAAAACGATTGAACTCAAACAGGCGTACGCCTAAAGAGTCAATCAAACCATTGGTGTGATACACCAGGGGATAACGATCTCAGCAAACACGACCTACGGTTTGGGGATAAACTCCAGTGATCCCTCTCAATGACACTCTAAATGGGTAGCCCTAAATGGGGGTTTTTAAAGGGGGAGCCAGATGAGTAATTTCTCCCGTATGGTATATTTATGAGGAAAGAAAGAAAAGGGGCACATAGTGTAATTCCATTTTAAAAAGGAGTATTTATTGTATAAAAGGAACACTCACATTTGTGGAGATAAAAAAAGTGCTTGCTATAAATTATGATATGACGCTGTGGTGTCAGCAGAGCCCGTCCCGGGCTTTCTTTACTCATTTGGCTCCCCCTATAAAAAAACCCAATGAGGGCTACCCATTTGGGGTGTCATGAGACCTTTGGCAATTGTTTATTCCCTTTAGGACATGTATAGTCTTCAATTGTGACTGGTATCTATGAGGTTCACCATCCCATTCCCTTCCCAGTGCAATGCCAATCAGCCTGGATGAGGAATTGCTGATCACTTCCTACCAGGGCTTTGACTTCTCAGTCTCGTGTGGTTTTTTCGTGTGTGGACTCCAGTGTTTTCCCTACTGCCTTCGCACAGCATCCCCATTGTGGAGAACTCAGACAACCTATGATAAAGAAAACAGTCAATGTGGACCCCCCAGTGGACATTGTTGTCTAGAAGGTTCAGATGCCTCCAAGAACTGGATCTTGTTTTTGGAAATAGTCGCTAGAAAATTTTTATCGTCTTCAGACAGCTCTAACCAGTAGAATTCCTCAGCATATGTGTACAACAGGTTTACCCCTATGCCCCTTTCCTTTCACCAGGGAGTTACTCGCCTCTCTACTATTGCAAGAGAACTGTGTATTCATGGGTCATCCTCTTGTAGACAACCCCTTTTCTCTAGTTTCAATTCAGACTACCTCAGACCTTTCCTCCTCTGTTGTGAATAACATTTCTGACCAGACCAGATTGCCTGCCACTGGGCATCATGTAGACCCTGGCCTGATTAACAAGTCATACAGTTCTGAGGTTGGTGAGGACTGTTCAGGGAGATCCTGTCAGAGAATACTTCTCTCTTTGGCTACCTTCTAAGGTTCTAGAACAGGAGTTCTCTTGACAAGAGAGGTAGTATGGATCCTGACTAGAATGAAACCTTATATATAAAGGTTATTGCAGCACCACACAAATAATTACCTTCCATGTAAACAATTTAAATAAATTGAATCCCATGCCATTAAATACCAAATATAGTGCCACTGTTGCAGATAACACAAAAAAGAAACAATTCCAAATTCATAAAATATCACATGTGATCAAAATCAAATACAATGCTTAATACATAATGATCAATCTTAAATATTATGAGCATATAATAAAAAAAAACATGAATCATTCCTGTGACTTCATGAAGCTCCAGGCTGGGCAAGTTTTTTCAGGCAGGATTTTCTCAGGGATTACTTTAGGGACATGTGATCGTCTTACATGTATGTAGGAATTGAGATTGATCCTCTGTTTAATCTGATCTACAGTATATCCCTCCTTGCACATTTTGGAGGGGAGCTCTACCTTCTATCCCTTGTCTAATCCTTATAAAGGAAACTCCCATATTCCTTAGCCGACTGATCATGCTGACTTCTTGAGATTGAACCTTGGTTCTCTCAGAGGGCTCAGGGACCACTGTTTCTCTTCTTGAAGATTCTGCTGACCAGGTCATCCTCAGGGGTCTTTCTGGATACTCCTTACCTTGGTGAGATAGATGTCTGCCCTGGCAGTTCTTAGCATGCACAACTCTTTCTCACTTGGCCCTTATGGGGAATTGAGGTTAGAGACATTCTTCTCAGTTCCCGGAGAAGGGGTTTTTCTCCTTATTGACCAAGCTCAAACCCTGAGTCCTTACCTTTTGGAAAATGTATTTTTCACTCAACCCTTTTGGTGGATCAGGAAATCAGTTTCCATGTTATGTCTATAATACGGGGCTCTCTTTTATGTTGTGTTATTCCTGATTAGATGTGAGTATTCTGGCATCTTGGGTCCTCTGACATCAAGTAGAGCTGCACGATTCTGGCTTAAATGAGACTCACCTATTTTCCTTAGAATAAAGATCATGATTCTCAGGGCGTAACATCATCTTTTACATTATACAAAAAAAATTGGGCTAACTTTACTGTTTAGTTTTTCTTAATTCTTTGAAGTGTATTTTTTTGCAAAAAATTGCGTTTGAAAGACCGCTGCGCAAATACAGTGTGATATAAAATATTGCAACAATCGCCATTTGGTTCCCTAGGGTCTCTGCTAAAAAAATATATATTATGTTTGGTGGTTCCAAGTAATTTTCTAGCAAAAAATACAGATTTTAACTTTGTAAGAAACAAATGTCAGAATTTAGTTTTTAAATGGTCAAACTGTGCACACATATACTCACCGAAGTTCATTCCTTTGATCTAAGAACAAAGTTACAATGTTTATAGTTATCTACTAGAGCAGACAATATTGTGAAAATCAGGCTGCCCGTTTTTGTTTTTTTTTGACAGCTGAGTGAGCAGAGAACTCTCTACATGTCAGGGCTGGGCTCGGCCCTTCCTTCTCTGAGCTGGCTGCTCAGCTGTCGGCTAATTGCCACCTCCTATCTCTCCACAGTTACTCAGCTGTTGATAATATCCTGCTGGTCAGTCCTGCCTTCTTAAGCCATCCAGTCCAGAGGTTCTCTGCCCTCGCCTTGGTCAAACATTACAGAAACTATCTCCTGCAATGCTGTTCAAGACTTGCTTTGCTGACATCCCTTCTGGCTCTAGATACTGCTTGCTGTTCCATTACATTAATCCCTGACTTCTGGCTTGGCTGACTATCCATTCCAGTTACTAAACTTTGGCTATGTTTTGACTGTTTGTTCTTTTTACTTTTATTATTAAACAAGTGTGATTTTAATGTACTTCTGTCTTGGCCTGATTTCATGGTTTCTGACACTACACTTGTTACATGAATGAATCGGTAAATTCTGCATAGAGATTGTGAGGGGGGGTTGAATCAAGATCATGATTTTTTAACGATTAATCGTGCAGCTCTAACATCAAGCTTAGTTTTCATGTTAACTCACCAGGAGTTTGGCCCCTCCGGTACCAGTTTGCAGGTAGTCTTATGTTTTGTGTATGCTGGGCCTTTTAGTGATTGTTTGCTGTTGCCCACTCCTCAGTTGAACTGATTTTGGATGTCCAAACAGTAAAAATCCTACAGTTCTTTTTTTGGAGTCTATTATGGGACACAGGTCACAACCCTCTGTGTTTGACCATGCTATGGTACTGCTTGCTATAACACATGCTGGGAATAGGAGGGACTATCTTGGCAGGCCTACAGAATTTTTTGTGTCCAATCCTTTTGAAGGCGGCAGAATAACTGGACAGTATATGACTTCCTGTATCCCTCAGTGGATCACAGAAATCATATTTTTTCAGAACAGAGTATCTAGGATTTTGGAACTGTTGGGTATTTTAGAAGAAACTGTAAACTGCATGTAGTTTCATGGAGGAAGTGCCAGATTACCAACATCAAACTTCAAGATATCCCTACACCATTTTTTGTATGGCTACATATTGAATGTTCAAGAGTCTAACAAGGACAGGAAACAAATGCAGTTTGGAGAAGGGTCTTTTTGCACACAAAGCCAGGTCCATAAAGACATCGGGGGTTATTTACGAAAGGCAAATCCGCTTTGCACTACAAGTGCACTTTCAAGTACAGTCGCTGTAGATCTGAAGGGGGACATGCAAGGAAAATAAAAAAACTACATTTTTGCTTGCACATGATTGGATGATAAAATTAACAGAGCTTCCCCTCACATCTACAGTGATCTACAGCGACTGCACTTACAAGTGCACTTGTAGTGCAGAGTGGATTTTCCTTTAGTAAATCAACCCCACTTACAAAAGTCATCAGACATGTTTGTAAAGTTTAGTTGCTTTAACATGAATAGGTTTGGCAAAGTAGCATTTGGAAAATTATACAATGCACTGGAGCATGGTTTTAAAAGCATATAATGGTAGAGCATGTTTAATATGTGTAACTAAAGTGTCTGTAATTAGGTGTGTGCCACATATCTGGATGGCTTTAGAGCAACAGCCGTATGTGCTGTAGGAGGACCACGAGCAGCAGAAAAAGGAAGACGGACAGCTGAAAGCATTCTGAGAAGGTAAGATCACTAGAGGTCAGTTTCAGTTATATTCCGTTTTAGACTACACTACAGCAATTCATGCCGCTTCAAGTCAGATTGTAGTGTGATTGCTCCAGGTATTAGGCCAAATGTGGGATCTTTTCAGAAGTGGGTTTTATCTGATTATGGACAGTTTTTGAATGGAGGTTATGCATGTTCGATAGACCTTTTTAGAATCGGATGGTATGAATTGCCATGTAATGTGACTTCTTTTGTGTTACTTTTTTTTACTAGAACTCGAGATATGTTCACTCATCTTGGCTTGGAGGATTACAGTGCAGTACATCTGCAGATTATCGGTGCTGAAGATTCATATGGACCACATGCTAGAGGAAAAGATGTAAGTGTTAAGGGCAGTCTCTGCATATTTTAGGTTTTGAATGAACCCTAAAATTGGTTGTAAACCCACTTTTTTTTAATTTGCTGACAGGTAGACGGTGCTGGGTTCCAGCTGTGAGACAGAGACTTTCCGCCTCACACCTGGAATAAAATAGATGATTTTTGCGCAAACCAATCAATATATACGCTTCTTGCGGTTTTTTTTTTTTTTTTTTTTTTTTTACCAAAAATATGTAGAAGAATACATATTGGCCTAAACTGATGAAGAGATTTGTTTTTTTATATATTTCTTGGGGATATTTATTATAGCAAAAAGTAAAAAATATTGCTTTTTTTTCAAAATTGTCGCCCTTTTTTTGTTTATAACAAAAAAAATAAAAACCGCAGACGTGTTTAAAAACCACCAAAGAAAAGCTCTATTTGTGGGAAAAAAAGGACATCAAGGCAGCGTCAGATTAGTGTCAGTAGCGATAACGCCCACACACGCACCATACACCTCCCATAGTAGTATAGTGTCTGAACAGATCAATATCTGATCTGATCAGATCTATACTAGCGTCCCCAGTAGTTTAGGGTTCCCAAAAATGCAGCGTTAGCGGGATCAGCCCAGATACCTGCTAGCACCTGCGTTTAGCCCCTTCGCCCAGCCCACCCAAGCGCAGTATCAATTGATTACTGTCACTTACAAAACACATAACTGTAGCATTCACAGAGACAGGCCTGATCCCTGCGAACGCTAACAGTTTTTTTGGTAGCGTTTGAAGCAGTGGCTGCCAGTCAGGTGCTCTTTTTTCCTGTGAGTTTCACTAGTTGTACCAGAAAATTTAGAGGCCACAATGTCCAATCGAAGGTACAGTAGTGAAGAGGCCTACACGTTTCTGAGCATGACAGATGAAAGTGAAGAGGAAGTCACCCAGGTGTCAGATTCAGGCTCAGAATACGATCCTGTAGACAGCAGTGCCACCCTGACAGATAGTTCTGACGTACAGAGTAGTGGTCCCTGCCAGGGTCAGGCGTACCCGACCCCGTTCTTCTGCTGTTGAGGTGCAAGGCTCTCTTATGGAGCAGAGAGCCAGTACTAGTGCCACTCATCCTTCTGGTGAACTGGCAAGCACCAGCTGCCTAGTACACCCTGGTCATAGTCAAACCAGCACTGCAGTATCACGTGGTGACGTGGCGAGTCCCATAAGTAGTTCAAGCTGGTGAGGTGGCTAGCATAACTAGTGGCCCGCAGTCACCAAGAAGACAAAGACAGGCCTGTCGAGCCCATAGTGCCTTTCCTGTTTCATTTTCCAATCCGAATTGGGAGCCCACCACTTCTGCAGCACCATACTTCCCCCATTCACTGGCCAACCCAGAATTCAGGTGGAAACAGTTGATTTTACGTCACTTCATTTTTATTCGCTGTTTTTCACAGAAGATCTCTATAGATCTATTGGGGACTAAAGCAATTCGTATTCTGGTCAATTTATCACCTCTAATACCCAGTTGACCCTTGCCAGAGATTGGAGACCTATCACAGTCTCCAAATTTAAGACCTTTCTGGGCCTATCCCTCCTCATGGGCATAACTAAAAAAAGTGAGTAGCAGTCATATTGGTCCACTGACCCAATTCACCATATGCCCGTGTTCTCTACCTCTATGACCAGGGCTAGATACGAGCAGATCTTGTGATTTATGCACTTCAACGACAATGAACTCGGTCGTCCTCGGGGTGACCCTGAATACAATCGGCTCCATAAAATTCGGCCCCTCGTAAACCACTTCAACCAACAGTTTGCAGCCTTGTTTACTCCCGATCAAGTCTGCGTTGATAAGTCCCCGATTAATTTTTCTGGCTGCTTGTCATTCAAACAGTATCTTCCCAGCAAGCGTGCCAGATATGGGGTCAAGATGTAAAAGCTCTGTGACAGGGCAACTATATACATATAGTTGTATGGTTTACGAGGTAAAAGATAGTCACGTGGAGCCGGAGAACTGCCCAAACTATATAGGGGGCGCTGGTAAGATTGTGTGGGACTTGGTGTCACCCTTATTTGGAAAGGGGTACCACTTGTATGTGGACAATTATTACACAAGTGTGCCACTTTTTAGTCACTTGTTTGATCATGGAATTGGCGCATGTGGCACCGTGCGATCTAATCGTTGGGGCTTGCCCCAGTGGCTTGTAGAGAGCCTGCTTGAGAAGTAATAATTTGCTCGCAGTGAAGTGGAGGGATTCATGGAATGTTTTTGTTCTGTCCTCCCTTCACACAGACACGACGGTCTAAATTCAAACGGCAACTGGTGTTGTGGAGAAACCCCTCTGTGTCCACGAATACAACCTTAATATGGGAGGGGTGGACCTCAACGATCAGTTGATGGCGCCATACTTAATTGCCCATAAGGCCAGACGCTGATATAAAAAAGTGTCTGTATACTTAATCCAATTGGTTCTGCAGAACGCTTATGTGCTATACAAAGCATCAGGACAAACTGGATCCTTCCTTAAATTCCAGGAAGAGATCATCACAGCCCTTCTATTTCCAGATGGTGCTGTGCCCCAACTTCCCAGCGCAAATGCAGTAAGCCGGCTGCATGAGAGCCATTTTCCGTATGTCCTCTCTGGTACCCCTACCCAATGATCACCCCAAAGAAGATGTCGTGTCTGTAGCAAGCGCGGATATAGGCGTGACACACGCTATTATTGTCCCTCCTGTCCTGACCATCCTGGTCTTTGCATTGGTGAATGTTTCGAACGCTACCACACACTAGTGGAGTATTGGCGTAGGGTACAGCACTGCACAGACTAGGACACACTTTCACAGGGTCTCCAAAGATGCCATTGCATTTTGAGAGACCCAAACCTGAAACCATTACAGTTACAGTTACAAATAAACGTGTATAAAAAAAAGAAATATATATATATATATATATATATATATATATATATATATATATATATATATATATATATATATATATATATATATATATAAACATAGAGCCAAAAATAGCAAATAGTTCTCGTTTTATTTATCTCTTTCTATTGTTCTCTTTCTATTGTTCTGCTCTTTTTACTATGTTTACTATGTTTTATCATGTTTGCTTTTCAGGTATGTAATTCTTTTATACTTTACTGTTTACTGTGTTTTATTGTTAACCATTATTTTCTTTTCAGGTACGCCATGCAGCACTGATTTATTTATCTTGACAGCAACAGCGTTTGCTCTCACGATATGTAAATCAGCGACTCCAGCGATGTAAGAGGTGATTTCACCATCACAGTTAAAAAAAAAAGAAGAGAGCATATATGCCGAAGCATGGGGGGCAGGGGTGGAGGGGCGATTTGCCCCTAAAATTAGGGGCGGATTGCCCCCATGCTTCAGCATATATTTTTTACTCTTTTTTTTTGGCACAGATTTTTGTGGTTTTATTGAGTTAATGTTTTATTGTTACCATTGTTTGCTTTTCAGGTACACCATTCAACTGCAGCACTGATTTATTCATCTTGACAGCAACAGTGACCCCATCACTGTAGGAGGTGATTTCACCACCACGGTTAAAAAAAAAATGGTGCATGTATGCCCATCATTAGAAGTGGGTAGATGCAGGGTGGTATTCTAATGTTGGACATACCCACCGATCAATATCTTTTTTTCGGTTCAGCCCACAGGCTGCATGAAAAAAAAAGAACATTACAATATATGCCCAACAAGGACCAGCAACGTACTGGTATGTTGCTGAATTGTGAGTGGTTATACCAGAATGATGCCTGCAGGTTTGGGGTCATTTGGGGGGGGGTTGTGCTATCTTGGCATTTCATTGCCTCCGAAACTGTGATAGGTAGTGAGAAGTGAAATCAAAAATTTACGCCCTTAGAAATCTTGAAGGCGGTGATTGGTTTTTCGGGGTCCTGTACGCGGCTAGACTGCCAAAAAGTCCCACACATGTGGTATCCCCATACTCAGGAGAAGCAGCAGAATGTATTTTGTGGTGTAATTTCACATATGCCCATGGCATGTTTGCGCAATATATTATTTCAGTGACAACTTTGTGTAAAAATTAATTAATTTATTTATTTTTTGTCATTTTTCAATCACTTGTGACAAAAAAATAAAGTATTCAATGTGCTCAACAAATCTCTCAGCAAATTCCTTGGGGTATCTACTTACCAAAATGGGTTCATTGGGGGGGTATTGTACTGCCCTGCTATTTTGGCACCTGATGAGATAGGCAATCATAAACTAAAAGCGTAAATTCCAGAAAATGTACCCTAGTTTGTAGATGCTATAACTTTTGCACAAACCAATAAATATACACTTATTGAATTTTTTTTTTACCCGAGACATGTGTCTGAATGCTTTTTGGCCTAAATGTATGACTAAAATTGAGTTTAGTGTATTTTTTTATAGCAAAAAGTAGAAAATATCTTTTGTTTTCAAAATTTTCGGGTTTTTTTTCATTAATTTTGCAAAAAATAAAAACCGCAGAGATGATCAAATACCACCAAAAGAAAGCTCTATTTGTGGGAAAAAAAAGGACGCAAATTTTGTTTGGGTACAGCATTGCATGACCGCGCAGTGCCAAATTGTAAAAAGTGCTTTGGTCAGGAAGGGGGTAAATCCTTCCTGGGCTGAAGTGGTTAAAGTGACAGTAAATATAGAGATCAGCTTTAAAAACGAAGTAGCACTTTATAATGGATTAATGGATAGGCAATTTTAACAATTTTAACAAAAACATGCTTCTAAATTTTCCATGGAGGGTACTTAAATTAAATTTTTTTGTTTAGCAAAAAATAAAAAAACAGCGGTTATTAAATACCACCAAAAGAAAGCTATATTTGTGTGAAAAAAACTATAAACATTTCATATGAGCACAGTGTTGCATGACTGCGCAATTGTCATTCAAAGTGCGACAGCGCTGAAAGCTGAACATTGGCCTGGATAGGAAGGGGGTACAAGTTGCCGGTATTAAAGTGGTTAAATACATGTAGTACAGTACATGTTTGAGTTTATTACTATTCTGTGATACCTATATATTTGTTTTAGGTTGCTCGAGAAGCTGTCATCTGGCTCGGTGTTCACCACAAGCAGAAAAAAGCACTGGAAATCTTTGCAAGAGAGATTGCACCTGCTGGCACTGGAATGGGTAATGTTTTTATTTACATTCTTTGGAGAACAACAATTATTGTCCATAGCCGATAACTGAGTCTGGAGTTATGCATAGGTACAGTACAAGTTTTGAAAATACACATGCATTCACAAAATCTCAAACCTGCAGTTGATCCAGAAGCCAATAAACTTTCATCAGGTGTGGTCCAACTTGCTCCCACAAACAAAAAAAATCCTTCCTGATCCCCAAAGGCAGTAAGATAATTCCCAGGATAAACATTCTACAATGTTATTTCTTACATATTTCGATATCTGGTAAAGTGTATTTAAATGCCTATTTATTATTATTATTATTATTTAAGGTACTTATATAGCGCTGTCAATTTACACAGCGCTTTACATATACATTGTACATTCACATCAGTCCCTACCCTCAAGGAGCTTACAATCTAAGGTCCCTAACTCACATTCATATAGGGCGTACACACGGTCGGATTTTGTTTGGACATTCTGACAACAAAATCCTAGGATTTTTTCAGACGGATGTTGGCTCAAACTTGTCTTGCATACACACGGTCACACAAAGTTGTCGGGAAAATCCGATCGTTCTGAACGTGGTGACGTAAAACACATACGTCTGGACTATAAACGGGTCAGTGGCCAATAGCTTTCATCTCTTTATTTATTCTGAACATGCGTGGCACTTTGTCCGTCGGATTTGTGTACACACGATCGGAATTTCCGACAACGGATTTTGTTGTCGGAAAATTTTATCTCCTGCTCTCCAACTTTGTGTGTCGGAAAATCCAATGGAAAATGTCCGATGGAGCCCACACACGGTCGGAATTTCCGACAACACGCTCCGATCGGACATTTTCCATCGGAAAATCCGACCGTGTGTACGTGGCAATATACTGGGGCCAATTTAGAAAGAAGCCAATTAACCTACCAGCATGTCTTTGGAGTATTTTTCTCATTTATAGTAAGTAACATTGTCCCCTGTTCTCAAAGCTGAATACATTCAGTTCAGTTTTCTCTTCATTAAAACATGCATTTTTCATTGCAATTAGTGCCTTAATTTGTATTGATATCAGTCTCTTGTAATCCCATATATATCACCACAATCACAATTTTACGCTTTACACGGTCCTGTAAACGGTTAGGCTCCCAAAAAGTCTCACACATGTGGTATCCCCGTACTCTGGAGAAGCAGCAGAATGTATTTTGGGGTGTAATTCTACATATAACCATGTCATGTTTGAACAATATCTCATTTAGTGACAACTTAAAATAAAAAATAAAAATTGTAATTTTCCCGAAACTTGTGGCAAAATATAAAATATTCCATGGACACAACATGCCTCTCAGCAAATAGCTTGAAGTGTCTACTTTCCAAAATAGGACCATTTGTGGGGGTTTTGGACTATCTTGACATTTCCTGGCCTCCAAAACTATGATAGGTAGTGAGGAAGTGAAATCACCAAATTTACGCCCTTAGAAAGCCTGAAGGCGGTGACTGGTTTTTCGGGGTCCTGTACGCGGCTAGGCTTCCAAAAAGTCTTACACGTGTGGTTTACCCGTACTCGGGAGAAGCAGCAGAATGTATTTTGGGGTGAAATTCCACATATGCCCATGGCATGTTTGAGCAATATCATTATCATTTAGTGACAGCTCTGTGCAAAAAAAAAAAGTTTCGGGAAAAGTAATTTTCCCGAAACTTGTGGCAAAATATAAAATATTCCATGGACTCAACATGCCTATCAGCAAATAGCTTGGGGTGTCTACTTTCCAAAAAGGGGTCATTTGGGGGTCGTTTGAACTGTCCTGGAATTTTATGCACAACATTAGAAGCTTATGTCACACATCACTCACTCTTCTAACCACTTTAAGACAAAGCCCTTTCTGACACTTTTTGTTTACATGAAAAAATATTTTTGTTTTGCTAGAAAATTACTTTGAAGCCACAAACATTATATATTTTTTTAAAGCAAAGGCCTTAAAGATTACAATCAAATTTTTTTCACACAGTATTTGCGCAGCGATTTTTCAAACGCAATTTTTTTGGAAAAAAAAACACACTTTTGCTAATTTTAATGCACTAAACCACACTATATTGCCCAAATGTTTAATGAAATAAAAAAGATGATCTTATGCCGAGTACATGCTTTAACACGATATGCTTTAAAATTGCGCACAAACGTGCAGTGGCGACAAACTACATACATTTTTAAAAGCCTTTAAAAGCCTTTACAGGTTATCACTTTAGATTTACAGAGGAGGTCCACTGCTAAAATTACTGCCCTCGATCTGACATTTGCGGTGATACCTCACATGCATGGTGAAATTGCTGTTTACATACGACACGAGACCGATGCTTACGTTCGCCTTTGCGCGTGAGCAAAGGGGTGCTTTTATTTATTTATGTATTTTTAATTATTTATTTTGCTTTTTAATTTTTTTTTTAAACTGTTGCTTTTATTTATTTTTTATTGGTATCTCAATTATTATATTATGGTAGCAATAGGTAGTGACAGGTACTCTTTTTTGAAAGAATTAGGGTCTATTAGACCCTAGATCTCTTCTCTGCCCTCAAAGCATTTGACCACACCAAGATCGGTGTGATAAAATGCTTTCCCAATTTCCCAATGGCGCTGTTTATATCCGGCGAAACCTAAGTCATGAAATACTCGAAGCATCCAGTTTCTTAGGCCATAGAGATGATTGGAGCCGTTCTGGTCACGATCAGCTCTTTGGTCATCTGGCGGAACCACCGGCTGCATTCTCAGGTTCCCTGGTGGGACAGGAGAGCCAGAGAAAACCATGGAAGGTGGGGGGGGACATTTCCCCCACTGCTTGTAAAAGCAGTCTAGAGGCTAATTAGCCGCTAGGATTGCTTTTACATGAAAGCCGACTGCTGGGTGAAAAGAATGATAGCATGATGATACCTAAACCTGCAGGCATCATTCTGGTATAACCATTTAAATTCCAGCAACATACCAGTACATTGCTGGTCCTTGTTGGGCATATATTGTAATGTTCTTTTTTTTATACAGCCTGTGGGCTGAATGAAAAAAAGAGATTGATCATTTTGGCCTCTAAATTTACTGGTACACTAGTAAGACTCACAGGAAAAAAGAGCATCTGACTGTCAGCCACTGCTTCAAACACTACCAAAAAAACTTTTAGCTTTTGCAGGGATCAGGCCTGCGAATGCTGCAGTTATATTTTTATTGTAAGTGACAGTGATCGATTAATACTGCACTTGGGTGGGCTGGGCTGGGGGGCTAAACGCAAGTGCTAGCAGGTATCTGGGCTGATCCCGCTAACACTGCATTTTTGGCAACCCTAAACTACTGGGGACGCTAGTATAGATCTGATCAGATATTGATCCGTTCAGACACTATACTACTAAGGGGGGTGTATGATGCGTGCGTGGGTGTTAGCGCTACTGGTACTAATCTGACACTGCCTGGGGCGACACAGACCCTACTTGACGCTAAAACTGATATCACCCGCCGGGTGATCAGGGGGTTAAACCTTTTATTAGGTAATATACGGCAGGTGTCACCGTTCTCTGCTCTGCCCCTCCAGTGCTCACTGGAGCACTGGACTTTGGAGGGGGCAGGAGCAGCTGGTTCAAGTTCTCAGTGGCTGCCAGTCCAGGCATGTGGACGGATCCCGACCATATGGTCATGATCTTTCTCGAGCCTGAAACGTAGATTTCATCAATCTATGGCCATTCCTGCTCCACAGAAGTTGATCTAACAATCAACTTTCGTTAAACAAGAATGTTGGAAAACTTTTGTCGATTACCAGCTGTAGTCACTGATCAGTGTATTCTGACAGCGGTGGAGTTCCAGTGGAGAGGGTTCCTTCACCCACCTCACTTGTGGATAGGGGAATCGATTTTTTCATTTTTTTTTTTTCTCGATTGGCTCACTGGTTGAAGGAAAAAAAACAGTTAAACTTTGAGCAGTGTAGATTCCATTGTATTAGACACAAATGAAAAACTCAAGTATGCTATATTGTATATATTTTACAACAAGTTCTATGTATTTAGTTCTAATTGAATGTTTGTGCATGTTTTCCGATCCGCCTTAGACATTACCACAGTTTTTTTTTTTGGTTTTTTTTTACATAGATGGAAAACTAAAGAATGTCAGATCATGTAGCTTTGTACAACATGTTCTATACATATAGTTCCAATTGAATGTTTGTGCATATTTTTCCCACCATCCTTTTTTTTTTTTTTCACAATAGATTTCCCACCATCCTTACATAATAAATGATTATCCTTCTACAAAATTAATAGTCACAATATAATTTTAAATGTGACCTCTGAAGGATGTTTGTTCGGCGCTGTGAAGATATGGTGTTGGCTGTGTCTTCTTTTTTAAAGGCTATATTTACACAAGAAAGTTCAATCAGTGGTCATGCAATCTGAATTTAAGGGATTTTGGCATTTAGAACTTAGAAACATGTTCATGTTATTTCCCATTTACAGTATGGAGAATGATTAAAATAGTTTGTTTAGTTTAAAAACTAGTTTAGTGCTATGTGCAGTACTTTAGGGCTCAGTCACACTATCCCTGTTGAGCTGCATGGGTCAAAGCAGGCTCAGTGCAAGAAAAGAATTGTTCATACCGTAATGCAGTGTTTAGGTAGGTTGGGGTGTGTTGTGTAAAAATGCCGACTTACTTTACTTTTCCACAATTATTTCTCAATTTTGTGACACACCCATAAAGTTAAAAAAAAGTAAGCACTGCGATGGGTTTTAACAACAGATCACACCACCCATACACCCATACACATTGCACACGAATTGCGCATGAATTTCAATATGTGGGCTGGTGTGAACGAGCCTAAAGTAAAACTGCCACAAATCTGACACAACAGAAATACATAAGTAGAGGTAATCACAAGTGATTACAAAAAACAAGTGACAGAATGAGAAGTAGATCTAAAAATGTATAGGCAATTATACAAAGCAAGTACAAAGAAGAGCAACAAAGCTAATTAAGGGTCTGGAGGATATTAGTTATGAAGAAAGGTTGCGAGCACTGAACTTATTCTCTCTGGAGAAGAGACGCTTGAGAGGGGATAAGATTTCAATTTACTGGGGACCCCACAATAGGGATAAAACTTTTTCGCGCAAGGGAGTTTAATAAGACACGTGGCCACTCATTAAAATTAGAAGAAAAGAGATTCAACCTTAAACTGTGTAGAGGATTCTTTACTGTAAGTGCGGCAAGGATGTGGAATTCCCTTCCACAGCTGGTGGTCTCAGCGGGGGGCATTGATAGTTTCAAAAAACTATTAGATAAGCACCTGAATGACCGCAACATACAGGGTTATACAAGGTAATGACATATAATCACACACATGGGTTGGACTTGATAGACTTGTGTCTTTTTTTCAACCTCACTTACTATGTAACTATGTATATGCTTCTCATTAAAGACACCAATAACATGAAGGCAGGGATGGACTGATAACTCATGGGGTCTGCGCACCTTTCTGAGCACTTTGGACAGTTGCTGCAGATCAGGTGGACCCCTGTCATGGTTATGCAGTAATCTTTCTCTGTCAGCTTACCTGCTCCTCATGTGTACAGACTAAGAGGCCAGCCACTCACACCTGGCTGGTTTTATAACCTCTCCTCTAAGCATGGCCCCACCCCAGGCCCTATCAGGGAACCCTATATTAATCTGTGCACTGCAAGCCAGCAGTGCTGATCAACCATCGTGTGTTTGGCTTCCTGTTCCTGCTTGCCGTGTGCTCTATGTTTATTTCTGTTACTGACCTTGGCGTGTTCTCAACTATTCCTGTCTGCTCGTGACCCTGACCTTTGGCGTGTCCCCGACTATCCCTGTTTGCCTGTGACTTTGAACTGTTGGCGTGTACTCTGTTGTCCTTGTCTGCTTGTGGCCCTCGACCTTGGCTTATTCCCTTACTATCCCTATCCTCCTGTTGCCTACTGTGGGTGTTAGCTGGGGGACCCTGGGGGTCGCGACCTGGAGCCAGTTGCAGCCCAGTCCATCCTCACCACTAGAGGCTCTGGTGAACACCTGCTGGCTCTTACACTCCGCGCCCTAGGGAATCTTACGCTCTAACCCCGGTGGGATCCGTCTTGGTGTTCCAGCGGCCCTGCCTTCCTTACCACCTTGACTCACACCCGCAGCAGTCAGCCGGAGGGTCCACTACCTTGCGGTGCACTCCTGATCCCAACGGTGTGCATCTGTCACCTAGCCTCAAGGTGACCTGACAACCCCACTGTTGCTCAGGCTCTCTGTGCTGTTCATGGTGTCCAACTCTCTGGGCAGTGCTCTGGTTGTTTGCTGCTCTGTGGGCACACCAAGAGCACAGATCGGCCATAGAAGAGGGGGATCGAGTGATAGACATGACAGGGCAGGACTGACTCACACAGCAACACCCACCCAGCCGAGGTATTCATAATTTCTGCACAGGTCACACCCACCACCCTGCCCCTTACACACCCACTAATTTAACTTTCACACTAGCTCCTTCCCATTGCCGGCCCTTTTTACTCACAGCTATGCACAATTTGTCCCTCATCGCTCTGACAGGAGCCCTCCTTTTGCCCACATTTGTTCTGGTAGTTAAGCTGCTCATGCGTAACACACCCCGGTAACTGCTCCTGCTAGCCAATCGTGGAGTGGGGAAAGAGAAAATGGCTCAGCCAATGGGAAAAGCTCAAAACAGAAATCGCCACGCTTACTACAGCCTACGGCATTGTTGGTAGACAAAAGGAGCAGTGTTAAAGATGGCAGCCATCTTTATGATGCAACATTATTGCAGCAGGCCCACGTGGATGGGGCACCAAGCTCTGTGACATGCAGAATGGCAGGAGACCTAAAGCTGACATTAATGTGGCATACCACGCAGATGGGCACCAAGCCCTGTGACATGCAGAATGGCAGGAGACCTAAAGCTGGCAATCCAATAAAGGTACCAGGAGCCTCTCATTGGGCTCCCTACTGGCCCTGGGCCCTCAGGCAGTGCCCAACTGGTCTGTCTGCCCCTGCATGAAGGCCTAACTGAACCCTCATTATATATAACCATAATGCAGTCAGCCTGCATAAATACAAATAAATATAGGGCTCTTTAATTGTGAAGGACTCTACCTCCTCACATTTATTAATCATATTCAAAAATAGTGAATACAAAAACAGCACAGACCATGTAACGAAACACTCCCCAGACCTATCCCTCCCGGAAAACCCTGGAAGCCCCACCAATTCCCTCACCCCCTAGACCTATGAACTGCCTCACCAGGATCTCCCAGAGAAGCTGAAAATGTGTGGCTATGCCGCTAACCCCTCACAGAGATGAAACAAATCCCTGATGACTACCTGCAAAGATAGTTATTTAAGCAATGGGGACTCAAACATCCACCCAAGCAGCTGAGAGGAGAGCACTGCCCCTTAAAGCCACAATGGGTGAATGCAGTGCAATCTAACAGGCAGCTGCACCTGGGGGATGGATGTGAAGTCTGATAAATGAAATTGAGCCCCGCTGTTCTGTAACAAGACAAAAAACCACAGTAAATCCTCATTCAATCCCGCATCTCAGGTAATGGTAAGTGCCTATAGGTTCTAAACACACAGAGGCAGCTGATGCTAAGATGATGTCCAGCAATCTGCTACGGTATACATCGTTATTGAACACATCATAAGGAATAGGAAGTAATATTCACTGCTTGCTTCGTTTGATTTCAAAGGTAAATGGCACAGAAATAGTCACTACTAGGACATGGCTTCAAAGGACATAAGCTCAAACATATCTGGCAGCATAATAGACATTCGATCCGGCCAGTACTAAACCACTGGGTCCCAGAACCTCTAGGTACCTCATGAATACTGCCGATATAATCGGTCTGTCTGTGTATAAATTACTCACTGTTCCGTTTTCAGCAACCATTATATGTTGTTCATATTATCCATAGTCCTTAGTGAAAATAGCCAAAGAGCCTCACAGCCAGTTTTTGTTCAGCAGACAAGTACAGTGGAAGTCCTTACAGGTGTCCTGTGTGAATAGTATGGGTGTTCAATATCCCCTGTAAAAAATCCCAGCTGCTGACATCCTATAGAGCACAGGACAGATGCAGGGCAGCGGGCTGTAGTGAGGTGAGGTAGTGGTTGTCTTACCTAAAGTGATGGATCCAACTTTAACCCTTAGATCTATTGTCTCATACTACTGTACTGCATGAACTACTATATATGCAACCAGACTTCATTACTGTAATAAATAATAATGGTTCAGATGGGCTTTAATAGACCAGTAAGAAAACTCATCAGGTGGGGTTGCAAGGCCAAGGTCTATATCTTTGGATCTGCAGATTTTTTTTTTGCATGTGCGTTTTTACTGATTTTAACCTGCTTATGTTTTTTTCCATCATGTGCTTAGTTTTATTGCTCGATATGGTGATAGGTTCACGTTATGCATTTATTGTGGTGTCTGCTGTTTTCAAATGGCAGAAAGTTTGGTTTTAACACAGTCTGGAATTTTTAAAATCATTCTCCATTGGTGCAAGGTTGTGGACAGTGGAGATAATGCAACTGTGGTCCTAGTTTACTAGGATGTAGTACACAGCCTTATTTAGGGTTGGTTCACACCAGATGAAGTCTAGTGCAGTTTTATTCTACATCAAAAACACATGCAGTGTTTTCCATGTATTCCAATCGCCTTAGATCTCACCAGTGCAGTGTGTTTCAGTGTAGTCATCAAAAGTAGAACATATTGCACTTTTTCTGCATGGAACCCTTCAAAACACACCAGAATGCACATGTTCTCAATTGTCCTCATTTGAGATGAAGAGAAAAAAAAGAGGGTTAAAAATGCTCCAAAATGCACCAGAATGCATCAATAACGCACATGAAGAAACCCATCCAGAGCACAGAAATTGTGGTGTGAAGTAAACTGGACCCTAAATTCCACAAGGGTCTAATTATTTATATTGGAAGGTGGCTTGTAGTTTTCCTAATTTTAAGGCTTTAATGTGAAGTCTATTCGTAGTTAAGTTCTTTCAGAAATCTCTTTCCCTCACTACTTGTGCTTTGCTGCTGCTAGAAATTAAGTGCTGACATGTTTTACTTCAGTTCTACGTCTTATGACTTTATTTGTTCAGTGAGGGGAGGAGATCACCAGAAGACATCTCTGGTACTAGACATTCAGCGAGGGTGTAAGATGCTAGTATAGGTTTAAACTCATCCGTGTAATCAAATAAGCACAAACATATGAAACGGTCACACCATATCGGATTTGGAAAGGTGCTGATCAATTGAATCACCTAGCACCTCGACATCTCTGAAGCTTACTAGCAGGGACTCTACATGGGGAATCACAGCTATATAGAGAGTATTATTCCCCTAGTTGGAGGGATTAGGACTCTTTATATTGCAGCAAGACATGTAAGTCAGTGTGGATGGAAGAACAGAGTTAGGATTATTGGTGATTCACCAAACCAGCAATTTGTCAAGCTGTTTATATAGGAATTCTGAGTCCATATCAGAATTTAAACCATCCAAACTGGTCACCAATAATGGGTAAACTTTTTATATAAACACGAGAAGTAGACGTTGTTTTAAGTGAGCCCTCAGCACATAGTAAAACGTGACTGGTTCAGGGCCCATGGCTCACTGCAAGGGTAGATTTTCTTCTCATTCCTGACGTTGACCTTTAAAGATCCCATGGAGATTAGACTTGTGCATAATGGAAAATTTTGTTTAGTTTCATTTAGTTTTCATTCGTAAAATACATAATTTCGTTCTGTTATATTCGTTATGTTACGTTAATACATTTTCAGATAATTCGTTATTTCTGTAGAGTGTCGATATTCGTTATACTGAATCTCGAATCATGTTAAATTAATTTGTTATATGCGCTATAATTTCGTTCATATTCGTTGAAATTCAATATTTATGTATGTATATATATTCGTGATAATGATTCGTAGTTTGGAAAGTCGTTAGTTTATTGAATCTTTTAACACACACAATGACAATATCTCTTCTCCTCTGCTCAAATACAATACAGCACCCTTTTCACTCAGTTCTCAGGAATGCACTTTGCCAGTAATCCAACCTCCAGCACAAAATTAATCAGCTGATTGGACTGTAAGATTTACTTTGAGTTGACCTTTTGTTTCATTAGATCTTTAACGAATTACTGAATCATGTCGAATTCATTCGTTGTATCCGCTATCATTTCTTTTGTATTAGTCAAAATTCGTTATTTTTTTATTCTGACATTCGGCCGAATTTCGATTGGTTACGAAACGAATTGCAGAAGCCTAATGGAGATGCAAAAAGCAATCCATGCCCCCTGCCGACTACATATGAGCATTAGTTTGTACAGACACTAAGCACTGCATTGTGGAGTAGGAGAGGGGGAGTACATGTAATCCCCATATCCAGAACTTAACATTTTTCAGAAGCCTACCCACTTTGCACTTTTAACCCGTTTGGTATTTTACTGCATCCGAGTGTGCATTTTAGTCACTATAGGGGCCGCTGAATGCACAAATACTTTATCGTAGTTGGATGTACAATGCAATAGTTCTGATTGTCCACTAGGTGTGTTTTAGTAGCATCTTTTTTTCAATTTTTGATTGGGCGATGGTAAATTTCTGATTCTGGGTTCTTATTACATGAGCACTATATAAGATGAGCGGCTCAGTTCGGCCTCCATGCTCCTGATGACATCATATTTGACTAAGCACATAGGGCGAGCCAGAGCTTGTGACATCAACTCACTTGCGTGTTTGAATGCTCAGAATACCTGGAATTTGAGGTTTCTGTGTAGGACACTGTATACAGCCGATATATGTACTATAATTGATTTTAATCATTTTAATAAAGCTGTTACATCCAGGCTATGCAAAGCATGTTTGCTCTTTTTTTTTTATACTAACCTCTATGGTGTCTAACATCGGGAGGAGAGATGGTGATGTAAGCTGTGGAGTGCCATTTTTATTATTCTAACCAAGCGCTGCCTGACTTCTCACATGAGTCACATACCCTGTGATTAAGCCTCAGAATGTTATTTGGTGGAGGACGGAAAGTATATATGAGATCACGCTGCACTACTGGATCATGAAAATCTATGATTCTCAGTTCCCTGGGGATTTTCTTATTGTATGAGGAACACATTTGGCACTCGACCAGCACAGATATTTTTATGTTGTATAATAAATTGAATAGTTTGGTAAAGTATGTTTTTACTTAGAGAATAGTGCAGTGCTTATGTGTTATACCCACTTTGCCCTGCCCCCCCCCCCCCCCCCACACTCACTTTGGCAGCGCACCACTGCTTCTCCTTCCTCCAGTGGGAGGTACTAGAAAGCATGCAACCTCCTCCCATAAGCAGTACTTGGGGCCTGGCATCCAATCGTCAGGCCCAAACACTGTCACATGACATATCATCAACCCTGTGTATTGACCCAGAGCTTATGAAGGATATTTTGCTGCAGTGGAGGAAGGATCAGCAGGAAAACACTGTGATCAGAAGTGTAAGGCCCCTTTCACACTGGGGCGGTAGGGGGCGTCGAAGGTAAAACAGCGCTATTTTTAGCGATGTTTTACCGCGGCATTTGGCCGCTAACGGTGCGGTTTTAACCCCCCCGCTGGCAGCCGAAAAAGGGTTAAAACCACTCGTACAGCGCGGCTATAGCCGCGGCATTTCCGCGGTATAGCCGCGCTGTCCCATTGATTTCAATGGGCAGGAGCGGTGAATACACCGCTCCTTCACCGCTCCAAAGATGCGGCTCGCAGGACTTTTTTTTACCGTCCTGCCAGCGCACCGCTTCAGTGTGAAAGCCCTCGGGCTTTCACACTGAACAAACAGCGGAGGCTGTTTAGGGGCGGTTTGCAGGCGGTATTTTTAGCGCAATAACGCCTGCAAACCGCCCCAGTGTGAAAGGGGCCTAAGTGGGTGGGGTAGCAAGAGACCCTGAATAAGTGAAAGTGACAGTCTCTATAAGTGTGTATGCAGCTACAGGGTTATTTTTCATTTTAAGAGCATGTGATGTGTAAAAAGTATTGTGACGCCTGCCTTTACACACCCATGAACTTTAATGGCATCCCAGTCTTAGTCTGTAGGGTTCAATATTGAGTTGGGCCACCCTTTGCAGCTATAACAGCTTCAACTCTCCTGTGTAGGTTGTCCACAAGGTTTAAGAGTGTGTCTATGGGAATGTTTGACCATTCTTCCAAGTGCATTTGTGAGGTCAGGCACTAATGTGGAACAAGAAGGCCTGGCTCGCAGTCTCCACTCTTATTCATCCTAAAGGTGTTCTATCGGGTTGAGGTCAGGACTCTGTGCAGGCCAGTCAAGTTCCTCCACCCCAAACTCGCTCTTCCATGTCTTTATGGACCTTGCTTTCTGCACTGGTCCAAATCATTTAGCGGAGGGTGGATTGTGGTGTGCATGCAATAGAAGTTGACCCCAGGACAGGAGCATCGCCATCACCCACCCCCCTAGGACTGGAGGAGGCTGTGCAACTTGCAAGGAGGAGGACCTGTCCTGCTGAGCTGAACCTGAGCTGGCAGCTGCCATCGGCCCATCGCTGAGGTAAGAGACCCTGACACCCCCAGCTGACCCCCACATGATCATCCCATCTATCTCCCCCCTGCTGGGAGCTGCCCAAGTGCCCATGACCTATGGATCCTGCTGGGAACTGGCCGCTGACCTGTGGGTCCTGCTGAAGAGTGGCCTGTGCTGGGTCCTGCTGGCCATGGCCTACAGGCCAGCAGGATTAATAGGCCATGACCAGCTCCCAGCAGGATCCGAAGGTCAGTGGCCAGCAGAACCCACAGGTCCGCAGCCAGCTCCCAGCAGAACCCACAGGTCC
This sequence comes from Lithobates clamitans, assembly GCA_037952925.1. NCBI lineage: Eukaryota > Metazoa > Chordata > Amphibia > Anura > Ranidae > Lithobates > Lithobates clamitans. The sequence continues at coordinate 3,596,266 of JBBGZY010000756.1, forward strand.
GCAGCCAGCTCCCAGCAGGACCCACAGGTCCACAGCCAGCTCCCAGCAGGACCCACAGGTCCGCAGCCAGCTCCCAGCAGGACCCACAGGTCCACAGCCAGCTCCCAACAGGACCCACAGGTCCGCAGCCAGCTCCCAGCAGGACCCACAGATCCGCAGCCAGCTCCCTGTAGGACCCACAGGCCAGCAGGACCCTTGGGCCATGACCAGCTCCCATTAAGACCCACAGGTAAGTGGCCAGCAGAACCCACAGATCCGCAGCCAGTTCCCAGCAGGACCACAGGCCAGCAGGACCCATAGGCCATAGCCAGCTCCCAGCAGGACCCACAGATCCGCAGCCAGCTCCCAGCCGGACCCACAGCCTGTAAGTCCGGCTGGGAGCTGGCCACAGACCTGTGGGTCCTGCTGGCCACTGACCTGTGGTTCCTGCTGGCCACTGACCTGTGGTTCCTGCTGGCCACTGACCTATGGGTCCTGCTGGTTGTTAACCTGTGGTTCCTGCTGGCCGCTGGCCTGTGGTTCCTGCTGGCCGCTGGCCTGTGGTTCCTGTTGGCCGCTGGCCTGTGGTTCCTGCTGGCCGTTGGCCTGTGGTTCCTGCTGGCCGCTGTCCTGTGGTTCCTGCTGGCCGCTGGCCTGTGGTAACTGCTGGCCGCTGACCCGTGGTTCCTGCTGGCCGCTGACCCGTGGTTCCTGCTGGCCACTGACCTGTGGGTCCTGCTGGCCGCTGACCTGTGGGTCCTGCTGGCCGCTGACCTGTGGGTCCTGCTGGCCGCTGACCTGTGGGTCCTGCTGGCCGCTGACCTGTGGGTCCTGCTGGTCGCTGACCGTTGGGTCCTGCTGGCTGCTGGCCTGTAGGTCCTGGTGGTCGCTGGCATGTAGATCCTGCTGGGAGCTGGCCATGGCCTGTGGGGCCTGCTGGCCACTAGCCTAGGGTGACCAGAAGTCACCGGTTTCCAGGGACAGTCCCTGGACTGAGGACGCTGTCCCCAGGCCAAGTCTGACCCCTCTAGTTGGGGCAGAGTGGGGCCCCCAGGGCCCACCCTACCATAAGGTCCCACTGGGCCATTGGGCTGCCTCGGAGGGGAATGGGTGCTAGCCAGATTACACTGAGCAGGGATCTCCCACTTATCCGGCGACTGCTGTCATACGAAGTCGTGCCTCCTGGACAGGCTCCTATGATAGACTGCACACTGGTGACATCTATCTTAGGAGCTGATCCAGGAGGCGGGACTTTGTATGACAGCGGCCGTGCCGGGTAAGTGGGAGATCTCCACTGTGTAATCCGGCAGCTCTCCTCTTTCTAATCACCATGCACTGAACAGGCTGCGTTGATGGGCCCTGATCAGGCTGCATTGATCTACACTGGTGAGGCTACATTGAAGGGCACTGATCAGGCTGCATTAATGGGCACTGGTGAGGTTGCATTAATGGGCATTGGTGAGGTTGCATTGATGGGCACTGGTGAGCATGCATTGATAAGCATTGATGAACACTGATGAGGCTGAGCTGATGGACACTGGTGAGGCTGCATTGATGGGCACCGGTGAGGCTGCAAAGATGGGCACTGATCAAGCTTTATTGAGGAGCACTGGTGAGCCTGCACTGATGGACACTGGTGAGGCTGAGCTGATGGGCACTAGTGAGGCTGCATTGATGGGCACTGGTGGGGCTGCATTGATGGGCACTGATCAGGCTGCATTGATGGGCACTGGTGGGGCTGCATTGCTGACCTCTGGAGTGCATTCTATTCTTGAAATATAAACATATATATATATATATATATATATATATATATATATATATATATATATATATATATATATATATATAATTGCTTTTTTTTTGGTTGGCCCCCCTACTTTTGTCCCTGTCCCCCCATGTGCTCCCCCTAAATCTGAAAGCTGGGGACGCCACTGCAGTGAAGGGAACTCTTCATTTCATGCTCCCATCTTTGTGGAAGCAGTTTGGGTTTGGCCCCTTCCTATTCCAGCATGACTGCGCAGCAGTGCACAAAGCAAGGTCCATAAGAACATGGATGAGTGCGTTTGGGGTGGAGGAACTTGACTGGCCTGCACAGAGTCCTGACCTCAACCCGATAGAACACCTTTGGGATGAAATAGATCGGAGACTGTGAGCCAGGCCTTCTCTCCAACATCAGTGCGTTACCTCACAAATGCGCTTCTGGAAAAATGGTCAAACATTACCATGCCCACACTCCTAAACCTTGTGGACGGCCTTCCCAGAAGAGTTGAAGCTGTTATAGCTGCAAAGGGTGGGCCAACCCAATATTGAACCCTAGGGACTAAGACTGGGATGCCAGTAAAGTTCATGTGCATGGAAAGGTGGGCGTTCCAATACTTTTGGTAATATAGTGTCATAAAGTATATGTCAAATGTATGTGGGAGCTCTTTTGCATGTAAAAACTTGTAGATAATTATCATTAGCTTTTTTATTTTAGCATAGGTGTGTTACGTTTTCGTAGTCTTGTAAAAGTCTTGTGACTTTTTAATAAGTTTAGATAGAAGACCGTTTAAAAGCCAGTGTGGTTTGCAGATACCAGCAGTTTAGCAGTCAAATCAGGAACATATGGTCTATATTAGATTAAATGATTTCATTGTCAAAAAATCGTAGCTCTGAGATGCCAAAATGAGATTATTACTGATAAGAATGACTGACTAATTTTTGCATGTTGCAATCTGAAAGAAATCCACCTACGTCTGTATAGCATATATCCACTGTATAAGCTGCTGACCTGCGATTCACATTGAGCTGACCGCCGTTTGACACCGCAATGGCAGCTGGTTAGTGTAGCTTGAGATTTCAAAGTGCTTCTGTATTTATAAATATTATGACTGATAAGAAGTACATAGCAAGCTGAAGACACTTTGCGAAAGAAGTCATAAGTTTAAGTGTTTGACCTACTCCCTGTTTGACCTCATTCTTAAAGATAATAGCTGACAATGTCAAGACCTTTCCTAGCCAATAAGGTCAATGGCTTGGTGACAGTGTATTTCCCTGCTCATGTCTTCAAAACATCAACAGTGACTAAGCTAGAGGCAAGCTCAAGAGTCTCACTTTCCCACAATAAAACCTTCACAATATGTACTAAAGACATTAGAGAGGATACTTTTTATGAGAATATCAGTATTGCTACTGTGTCATTAGGAAGTATTTTTATTTTGCATTTGTATGTGGTACATTTTGTTACTTCTTGGGTTTTCAACAGTTTAAAAATACATAAATTATTTTTAATAATAATAATTATTATTAGTTTTACATTTTCACACTCCATACTAGCGATAAAGCAATTTTCATATTCACATGGAGGTTTTAGAGTATTTGTAAACTGATGTAATCACCTGTGGACTGTTGGGCCTTCTTTAACATTTTCTTGTACAAACGTTTTTATTAACAAACAGAGCCAACAAGTGGACTGTTAAAGTGCATAATAAACAAGTGTAAGTCAATTAGGCTGCTTTCACACTGGGGCGGTAGGGGGCGCCGGCAGGAAAACAGCGATATTTTTAGCGCTGCTTTACCGCGGTATTCGGCCGCTAGCGATACGGTTTTAACCCCCCGCTGGCGGCCGAAAAAGGGTTAAAACCACTCGTATAGCACGCCTATAGCCGCGGTATAGCCACGCTGTCCCATTGATTTCAAGGGGCAGGAGCGGGGAATACACGCTCCTTCACCGATCCAAAGATGCGGCTTGCAGGAGATTTTTTCTTCTCCTGC